>JARPSG010000003.1:42405578-43005578 GCA_029955605.1 Quercus engelmannii
TCTTCTGAAGGTCCATCACCGACTCTGGCCAGAACAATTGAGAGTGGATATGACCTGGACAACAAAATTAAAATTTCGATTCCTTTAGTTCAACACCACTGCTTTTACTTAAGCAATTGTGTTTAATGTATCATTGATACTTTGATGTCAGTGTCTTTACCAGATCCACTTGCTTCTTATTTAAAAAGACAGTTGTGAATTATTGTACAACATTTACTGAAAATAAAGGAGATGAAAGCTATACAGTACATAATCTTTAAATTTTTAATGTTAACACTCAGGAAAGCTCATTAACTTGTTCAACACTTTCTTTCAGTGTAAAGTACAGCATTTTTCATTACTGATATACTACAAACAATATTAGGATGGGATTATATGAAAAAGTTTTTGAAACATTCTAAACAATAATAGCCCACAATTCATAGTACAAGGCAAAATATATATATATATATATATATATATATATTTCTCTCTTTTTTGTGAGTAAAACAAATTTATTAGCACCAAAAGAAGCATAGTTACAATTCAAAACTCAGCCAAAAGGACTATCAAACTCTCCAACAGACCTTGCCCATCACAACTTAGAGACTGAAATGACCAACAATATAGTGCTTCGTGCATAACTTATCCTACATTATTCAGAGTAGCCGTATAGCCAATTTTCAAAAAGAAAAGTTAAGCCTTACAACAGATTCATTGGCATTTCTAATATCCCTATATGTTTGTACATATTTTCTTATGATGAATAATTCAGTATGTACATTATGATATGCATTTATTTCTCTCCTTCCACAAAACATAATTTTTTTTTAATCTCTTTTGACATGGTAGCCAAAACATTATCTCATATTTGCAGTTGCCCATTCAACAAAATTACTCAAACCTGAGACTGACATTTTTTAAGCCAAATTTGTTAGCGTCCCATTTCCAGACTCTATTAATGAAAGAAAATGGAGACTAAACTCCATGGTCTCAAGTATAACAACAAAGCCCTAGGTATAATTTCTTCACTGCCACTAGCAAATCAATCATGTTTGGGATTGACTTTGGGGAGCCAAACCACTCAATGACAAAGAACTTCAAGTAAAAGGATTTTCAAAATTTTGGCAAGCAATTTCTGCCCATTATAATGTCAGAAACTTTGTCAACCTTTCATATGCAAGCATTGTCAAGAATCTCCTCAATTGAAGATATAAAGGCCTTCCAAGGATGGAGATGTCATACTAAAAGTTACCTTTATGGATATCAAAATAGCGCTGAGAGAGGGGTGAGGGGGAGGTAAAGATTCAACAGAAGCCTGAAACAAGAAATTTAATTCCATCAATCTGCAAGGCTCTACCTCGCATTGACAATTGATTTGAGTGTTTCCTCTTCTTGTGGACTTAGATCTTTATCACTTATATTGCTGCTTCTTGTAACCTACACAACAAAAGACATTACTCTAAATAAGAATGATTGTGTGCATGCAACAATTTGTGAGAGAGAGATAGCAAAAAGGAGGACTTTGAGATCAACCTGGCCATCAGAAATGATAAGCAATACATGGTACTGACCACCACTTTTTTCTACAGTGTTGATTACAGACTCAGTTACAGGAGATTAAGAAGTTGGCACTTAAACACAATCTATATATTACTAAAAGTTGAAACGTAGCGTTTAATGCTGCTGCTCTCACGTTGCGTCACATCAGCTGCCACGTCATTCTTTTTTTTTTTTTCCTTTTTTAAAATATAATTTGTCCTACAATTTTTAAATGGTTTTTACAATTTTCAGCCCTATAAATGTAGTCCACTACTTATTTATTTACTTCCACTATCACTTTATAATAAATCCAACCTAATACTTATTTATTTACTTCCACTGATACCCGATAATAAATTTGTATAATTAATCCAATCCACCTCTTATTTATTTAGTTCCACTATCAAGTCCAATCCAAAATCTTTTCAGTTTAGTTTTAGGGTTTTGTATGAACATTTTCAGCTTAAAGGATGAAAAAAAAAAAAAAAAAAAAAAAAACAAAACGTTAAAGCCTTTCAAGCTTTAGGGTTTTTTTCTTTTTCTTTTTCTTTTTCTTTCCAATTTTCTTATAATTGTTTTTAACATTTATTTTTTTTAATATTTACACTTCTCCAACCTTTTTCTCTCCCTTACCATTTCATCTCCCCACTACTTCTTCAATCTTTCTCCTTCCCTTACCTTTTCATCTCCCCACTACCCTCTACATTAATATCATTATTCCTCTTTCCCTTCATCTTCTTTTATTTTTGTCTCTTATTATTCACACCCTCTTACTATAAATTTGTCACTATCTTTTCTATTCTATGCATAGTTTTCTCTCACCAAAAAAAAAAAAAAAAAAAGGTTCCCTCTCTCTCTCTCTCTCTCTCTCTCTCTCTAATATTTTTGGGTGGATTTTTTTATTTTTCTTGCATCTCTACTTTAGATTTATAATTTTTTATATTCTTTAAAACTCTATTTTGGGTTAATGTGATTTAGCTTTGTTTTTTAAATTGTTGTTGTTGTTGTTGTTTTTTTTTTTTTTTTTTTTTTTAATTCTCTTTGATTGTTATGTTATCCTATTGCATTCTAAAGAATTAAATATAGCATATAAAAATATAATATTATTCTATTACATAGCATGATTTGGATAATTTGGTATTTATTCTATTACATAGCATGATTTTTTTATAGTGCTCAATTTAGATGTTAAACTATGAGACTTTACTAATTTTTGTTTATTTCCTAATCCTTTATGGTGGACAAAGTACTCTTAATAGTTATATTAGAAGTATTCTATAATGCCATTTATTTTAAAAAAAGCAAAGATTAGCCAAACAAAAATAATCAGATAGGTGACAAATTTTAACTTTTGCAATTTTTTTTTTTTTTATTATTTTATAGCAATGCATGTATAGAAATTTGATTCTTAGAATTTGCTAAAAATTGTTTACTTGATAATATGTTTTGGGCGGCCGAAATTATAATTTCTACAAAGAAAATAACCTTAATAGATTATCAAAAACAAAAATTTTATCCTAATATTGGTCCAATTAATCATTGTTAAATTTTATTAATTTTTTTAGTTTACTTTTTTTTTTTGGTGTTTTGGACTGTTCCTATATTACATTTATGATTGTTCCTATAATAAATAAAAATATAATTATGAAATACATTACTCATTATTAGATTAGTTTAAATTGTAAATTTTTTTTAATAAAACCACCATAAAAATAATTATCACGCGCAACGCGCGGGTTCGTGGCTAGTTACACTAAAAAACGAAGCTATTAATCTCAACAAATATTATCGACAGGATTTTCTGATGTGAAACCATAAAAGAGTTCATGAGTTTGGTTACAAAAAGCAAATTCCAATTAATGAAATGTTAACTTTCAAATAAAGGAACAGAAAACCAACCAGCAGGTTTTGCGTTTTGAGCTATCTTTCTGTAGCAGGACAAAGTTTCTTCAAGACCGTGGCAAGGTGAATGATTGCTGTGAAAGCTAAACACTTGTTGATCATGAGTTATCTTTATAACAAAAAATAAAGCCAGGGTCATATTAGAAAATAATATAAACTTCTCCAAATATCCAAATTTAGGGGACTACACGTACCTATAGGGAATTTAACCCGAATTCCCAACCTGTGAGAGACAAAAATAAATAAAAAATAAATAAATAAAATAAAAAAGAAAAAACACACGTCAAAGAAAACAATCACACGCACAAGACAATATTTACGTGGTTCGGCAATTTGCCTACGTCCATGGAGTTGCAAGGATTTCAGTACTATTATCAGAGAAAAGTACAAAGTGCGGCTACAAATATTCTCACTCTCAAAAAACATGGCAACACCACCTCTAAAACCCTAATCACCAAAGTCGGTTTCTATATATACAAAATGGGCCCAAAAAATTTTCCCAGGGGTGTTGTCCTCGGACCCCCAAGAGATTTGTCTATGAGCGCTTCGGCTTGGGCTCTGCCATTAAAAACCATGCAATACTATTCGAGTCGGGTTGGGTCGTCGAACCGGATCAAACAAAACAACCAAATGAACCAAAAGTATTTTAATCATAATTCCATGGAAATACGTCATTTTACATTAAAAATACGACTTTTATCCCTAAAATTCTCCATATTTTTTAATTAAAAGTTAAAAATTGATATTCATCATTTCAAAAGCCATCACTTGAAATAGAATTTTTTTTTTTTTCCATTTAGCATTAATTTTCTAAGAATATCGTTAGTTGTCAGGTTGCAAAACAAACTAGAAAACTAGCATCTCGAGTTTTTAAAACTCGAGACCAAAGTGGAGACCTAACAGGTGGCATCTAATGTGGAAAATATTCCGCATAGAACTCGAGTTCCACCATTTTTTTTCAGATCAGCCTTCGTCTTCTTCTTTCAATGTATCTCCAAGAACACAGTGACACCCACCAACTCCAACCTCCATTACCGCCACCATTCCAGCCTCCATTACTGCCTCCACTCCAGCCTCCATTACAGCCGCCACGTCTGATCCCAGCTCCGCCGTTGTTGCCTCCACCGACAAAAGGCAATAACTTGTTGGGATGATGATGATGAAGAACATGGAAACGAAATTGAAGCAGGAGGGCAACTCAGACTTCGTCTTCCTCACGATCTTCTGAGTTCTTTGTGCAGATCAAACTCAAATCGTCCAATTGCCCACTCAGATCTGTTCTTCCTCTGTTCTTTGTCGTCAGATCGTTCCTCTGTTCTTCATCTCAGATCGTTGGTTCTTCTTCAGGTATGTTCTTCCTCTGTTCTTCAGGTCTATTCTTCATCGTGGGTTCTTCTTCGGTTCTGGTTTTGCTTTTTAGAACTCAAGTCTTAAAGACTCGAGATCTATGTGGCATTTTCTATCCAGCTCATCTAGCACAAAGACTCGGAAAGCGAGTCAAGTTTCAATATGGATCTCGAGTTTCTAAAACTTGAGATGCTAGTTTGCTTATTCATTCCAAACGCGTATTAACTTACTACATTGTAGACCCTTACACAGCTACTCTGTAAATAAGGGTCATCAAATAGCCCATGACCCATGGGCTGACCCAGTAGCCCGCTAGCCCACCAGGCTAATGGGCAGCCCAACCTGGTAATATTGAAACCCATGGGCAGTCCAGTAGCCTAATGGGACAGGCTATGGGTTAGTTTCTTTACCCATGGGCGCCCGATGGGCTGACCCGTTAGCCCAACCCAGTAGCCCGACCCGTTAGCCTGACTCATTGCCCAAAATTTATAACAAAATAATTTGGGGGTTAGGTGGGTGAGGGATTGAACTTTAGACATTGTAAAAACTTAAAGACTACACACCTAACCACTAAATACTTGGAATGATTGTGATACAATATGCATAATAAATATATATTTTGGTATTAGTCTAGTAGCTTTGATTTTTAAAACAAAGTTACTAAGATGACTGTTGCCCTACCTCTATGCCTCTGGAAAGAAAGTCATTCTTTCCTTTGATAAATTCCAATTCTTTCCTTACAAGTTACAATTATAGAAGAAATTCCTTTAAAAAAAAAAAAAAAAAAGCTTACCGTTGGTTGGAAGAAATTCTTTCCTTAATGAGTTGATATTTGATTCTTCATATATTTCCTTTAAGAATTGATATTTTATTCTTCAAATATTTCCTTTAAGAGTCGATATTTAATTCAATGTACTTATTTATTCTTATCAATAAAAGTTAATTAATCTTATTTTAGTACCTTTTTAAGAGGTATGTCTTAGTATTTTTTTTTAATAGAATATTTTTAGTAGATTTAATTGTTCAATTTAATAGTTTGTAATAATATATAATTAGAATTTTTTTGGTTAAGTTTTTATAACCCCATTGAAGTCCTGTTAAAAATGCCCATGAGTAGCCCATTAAACCCACCTCACTAGCCTAGCCTGCTAAAGCCCAAATGGGCATTGCCCATGGGTAGGGCCATGGGCTAGGGTTTTTCCATCCAGCCCAGCTCGACCCAGCCCATTGACTAGTCAACAGCCCGTTAAGCCCAACCCATTAGACCCATGGGCCAAGTAAAAGAGGCCGGCCCGGCCCATTGACGAGGCCTATTTGTAAATATCCCCCTTGAAATACCTTCTCCAATTCTTTGCATATCATCTTAAGTTTGTTGGGAATTTTAGGAGAAAAAAAAAATGAAGTAGACTTAAAGAGGCATAAAACAATTATTTTCCTTTAGATGATATTCGCCTCCACTTAATTGAGTTTGTTAATTGATTCTAGGAATATCACTTTTGTAACATCCCATAACTTTGATTCTTATTTAATTATTATATGTAAATTATAAAGAAGTCCTACAATTAAATGGATTAAATTGATTTGGGCCTAAGATATTAAAAATAAGATAAATATTATGGGATATGAAGCCCAAGTGAGGTGGCATAAGTAAATATATGGGCCTTGAAAACCCTAGCTTTCTTTCTCTTTAGTCACACATGTATTTGCTGATGGGATTCCTTTTGCTTCAGCTGACTGTTGAACGTTGATTTTCTTGACTGTGGCTGTGAGTGGAGACTACATGTACAGTTCTTTTCTGCTCTAAACTGAGGAAAGTTGAATACTCAAGGGCTAGCTTTTGTTCCCACCCTTATAGCATATGTTATTGGTGTACCTAATAGAAAAAATAGGGGATGCTGTTATGGATCTAAAGCTAGGATTATTATATTGAACAAGGGTGCTTTGTGGGTTTTATATAATTGTTTATGGTCTCATTGTATTCACCGTTAAACTAACCTGCATCCACGCCCATTTCATTGTCTAAAAACTAGTCCTGCAGCATTAAAGGAACAATAGGCAACTAGATTGATAGTAAGGCTTGTACGTGGCTTCCCATGTTAGATTGAAAATATATATAATATTAAAGTCAATAGATATCCAGCAGCATCAAGTGGAAATGCTAAGCAAATAGATTGATAAATTGAGGGCTATCACGTGGCTTCCAATACTAGGTTGAATATATATAATATTAGAGTGAATGGATAAATATAATATATGGCTTCTTTTGTTAAATGATCAAACATTCATCATTCAGCCTATATTGAGTCTTATTTTACTTGAAGCTATTCCATACATGTGACCCTGACATTAGGTTCGGCCATATTGAAGTTTCATGAATATCTATGATTACGTTAATGGAAAATCTGATTAGGCAGCGATATTTTTTAAGTCCAAATATCTGATCAAAGCTGAAAATGAATTGAATAGTTAAGTGAATAAATGGAAGATTTTGGATATATCAATATTGTCTAGGATAAAAACATTTAAGTGTGAAAATAGATTTTTAAGTGGGAAATTGTGTATTGATGAACCTATTTTTGGTATTACTAGGTTCTAATTCTACTGAATTGTTGTGATTCAAGGGAGGTTGATTTCCTTTATTTTTGCAACTAAGAAGTGGTGTTTACTAATTTTGGGGGTTTTCCCAAAACAATGTAGATTATTAAACTATTCTCATATCAAGAAATATGTTAATATTCTATATATAAATTGATATTTTATAAATGTTTGATGTGCACATTGACTATTCTTTTTATGAAAAACTTATGGGACAACCTAAATTTATTTAAACTTGTATGTGTAAATATATCTTTATATTTTTGAGAATTATGAATGGATTATTTTTGTGAGCATTTTGATTATGTTTTGAAAACCTAGGGCAAGTCGTGATTAAAAACTCAGTATTGTATTTAGTCCTTAGCAAGGGACAATCATACTGCAGCTAGAATTTTGGGAAGTCTTTGAATGTTTCTTGGGGTTGACACATAGGAAACATGGACTCCTGCTTTGGCTAAAGCAATGGAGAGCTGAAAAAAGGGTATCATATGGCCAAAGGCAGAAAATGGAAGCATCACTACATGTAGACGATCCCTCACCATTTCTTTTGGTATGAAATTTCCAAGATCTTATGCTAAGTATGATAAATTTATAGGCTTAAGGGTTAGCTTATTTATTGCTTTGGGTAGAACATATTTTTATGTAGCTTAACTTATAAACAAAATAAGGGATTGGAATCCGGTGCAATTGCTAAAAATGCAATTGCACCGTACAATTTACCAAGTCCCTCACTTTTTTTATTTTATTTTTTACTTTTTTATCTTTACTTTTTTACTTTTCCTATTTTTTATATTTAATTGTTGAGATCTCAACTATCTCTATCAATTGCATCAGGTACACTTGATCTCAATCCCAGAAAGTGCTGCTTGAACAAAAGCTTTGATTGAGGCAGTTTTTATAACTTGCTACAACTTTAAATCTCAACTATCTCTATCAATTGCATCAGGTGCACTTGATCTCAATCCCAAAAAGTGCTGTTGAACAAAAGCTTTGATTGAGGCAGTTTTTATAACTTGCTATCCGACAACTAAATTCCCTACATATGGGCATTTGACCTTCTCATCAAAAGTTAGGACGATTTTTGACAAAAATTATAACAGTTTTTTTTTTTTTTTTAGAATAAAAAAAGGGGACTCGTGTGTGGCAGTCATGGTCTCACGCCCCACAGTACAGTTGGGTAAGCCTATGGGTACTACCAGCTCGAACTAGAGCTCGAAAACTCCGAACCCACACACACCCCAGGCTCTGTTGGTTTCTGAGACTTTCAGAAATTGCAATTGCAATTCTTATGAGAACTCAAATCTGGGATGTGGTGAAAGTCTCAGCAGTCACCTACCAGTTATACCACACCCATTGGTGGTAATTATAACAGTTAATTCTTGACCGTTAGTTGTACCAAAAAAAAAATTAATAATAAATTCTTGACCGTTCATTCCAATTATTCATACCCAACGAGAAACTACTATGAATGCCAATATGTTGCAGGACCCAACAATGCGTAACTCTTAGAAAAATAGGACACGATAAAGCCGAAACACAAAATTAATTAATAATTAAAATAAGAGATATATTATTGGATATTTATATGTTTACATGGTACTTGTAACGTAAACGAACATTACAGATATGCAAATTCAAGACGTTGGCCTTGCAGAACCATTTGTCATAGCCCCCACAAAAATTTTATATATTATAAAACATTTGGACCTGACCCCTCATAAAAAAACATCCTATGATCTTTATAAAAATAATAATAATAAATTAAGTAATAGACAATTGGTAGTATAGTTATAGACAGGGACGGAACTGGGATCAAAATTTAGGGGGTCAAAACCTCAATAAAAAAAATTCTTTAAAATAAAAATTAGCATATATTTAATGTTAAGAAAATATCAACAAAAGAGAGGAGAAACAAAATAACCGTTTATTAATACATTTTAAATTAATAATTTAAAAATAGAATTCAACATTCTTTTAAATAACAAAAATCATCTATAATTGATTTTGTATTAAACTTTGCAACAATCTCTCTTTCAATCCTAATTTTCTTTTGATTAATGATACATGAATTTATAAAATTTATATAATAAAATTTGTAATACTAAAGACTATACACTACACATTAGCACCAATATATTAATGCAACTATTCAATTCTATAATACCCCACATAAAATTAAACTAATTTACTTATAAACAACCAACTAGTAAGTAGTAAGTTAAAAAAAAAATTAAATATTTTAAGTTAAAAACTTAATAGCCAAACACACCTGCCATCCCACTCCACACACTGATTAATGGCCACCCACGCACCCCACTCTTACTTGGTTTGTAATTTTTATTCATCTATCTTTCTTCTTCTTTTTCTTTGCGCATTTTTTTTTTAGCAAAAATAGTCAATCTTTTTCATGAAAATTCAAATAGTCAATCTTAACACTCATAAAAAAAATAGCTTGGATCTAAGAAGAAAGAGTAAGAAATAGCCAACACAGTAACATAGATGTTGTAGTATAGTTGTTTGCTAGTTGGGTTTTATCATTTTCATGGGCCAATTTGTAACTTATTGGGAGGAGGGGGCCAAAAATAATTATGTTGAGCCCAATTGTTAAACTATTCATTAAATGTGAGGAGGGGGCCAAAAATAATTATGTTGGGCTCAATTGTTAAACTATTCATTAAATGTGAGGAGGGGGCCAAAAATAATTATGTTGAGCTCAATTGTTAAACTATTCATTAAATGTGAGGAGGGGGCCAAAAATAATTATGTTGGGCTCAATTGTTAAACTATTCATTAAATGTGTATAGTATTACTATTTAAAAAAAAAAAAAAAAAATTTGGGGGGGGGGGGGGGGGGTTGGGGGGCAATGGCCCCCCACAGCCCCTTGCTAGTTTCGTCTCTGGTTATAGAGACCTCAAAATATATTCCATGATCTTCTTTTAAAAAATTAAGTAATAAGCTTAGTGGTTATAGAGACAAGTTATTTTTGTGCTCTTGTTTTCATTTTCATTGTAAAATTAATTCTTATATTTGCTAAAGTTTTATATTATTTGTGGTTTTGAAGATTTCATTGGTTACATTGTGATTTTGTTATCAATTTGCCAGACAATTTCCTTATTTGTATTGAAAATGAAATTACATGCATTATAATAGTATACAAAAGTTGTCATACATATAGGCAACCTTGAACCTTCTCTTCAAAGAAGTTATGACCATTTTTGAAAAAAGTTATAAAACTAAATGCCATACATATACCTTCTCATAAAAAAAAAAAAAAAAAGCCATAAATATAGGCAAGCTTGAACCTTCTCTTCAAAGAAGTTATGACCATTTTTGACAAAAGATATAACCATTAATTCTTGACCGTTAGTTTTGAATTATGATGGTAGATATCAATTTTATCAATTCCTACAAATAATGGTGGTTATCAATTGTTGCATATAGGGTGTGCAGCCAACCCGTCAAAACTGATTTGATCCAACTCAACCCATCGGGTTAGGTCAGTTTTTAGGGATTGGTAGGTTGGGTTTGGGTTGTGAATTTTATTATTATTATTATAATTTGCAGTGGATCAGGTTGGGTTCAGGTCATAAGATTTACAAATTTAGCTAATCCGACCCAACCCACCTATATTTAATATATATTTAAAATTTAAAAAATATATTTAATATATATTTTGAAATAATTATACAATTTTTTTATTCACTTTTTGGCCCCTCTTCCTAAATAAAACCCAAATCCTAAGTTTTCCTCATTTCAATCTCCTTCTTATCTCAATTGTTGGCTTGAACTTTGAAGCATTATTAAAATTTAAAATAGTTTGTGGTGGTGTTGTTCTAATACTCAATTTATTAATAATAATAATAATAATAATAATAATAATTGTCCATCTCGATCCAATCTGATTCTTGTGGGTTGGGTTGAAAAAATCTCTCAACTAAGACCCAACTCGACTGATGCACATGCACACCAACCATTTCAACTATATATATATTTTGAGAAAGAACCATTCCAACTCTTCATACCCAATACACAACAAGAAAATACTATGGATCCCAATATAATATGATGCAGGACCCAACAATGCGTAATTCTTAGAAAAATAGGACATGATAAAGCGGAAACACAATTATTAATTAATAATTAAAATATATTCTTAGATTTATTTTATATATGTTTGGAGATATATTATGGGATCTTTATATGTCTAGGTTGTACTTATAATATTAACGTACATGGTAGATGCACAAAATCAATGGTGGAACCATTTGTATCCTTGACCACAAAACTTT
Source organism: Quercus engelmannii (assembly GCA_029955605.1). NCBI lineage: Eukaryota > Viridiplantae > Streptophyta > Magnoliopsida > Fagales > Fagaceae > Quercus > Quercus engelmannii. Next base: position 42,417,234 of record JARPSG010000003.1, read on the forward strand.
TAAATATATATATATAGAGAGAGAGAGAGAGAGAGAGAGAGAGAGAGAGAGAGAGAGAGACTATAAATAATATGACCAGAGACCCCCTCATAAATATCCTATGACCTTACAAAAAAATAAAATAAATAAAGAATTAAGTAATAGACTTAGTAGTACAGTTATAGAGACCTCAAAATATATCCCATGATCTTCTTTAAAAAAAAAAACTAAGTAATAAGATTAGTGGATATATAAACAAGTTATTTTGTTTTCTTGTTTTCATTTTCATTGTAAAATTAATTCTTATATTTATTAAAGTTTTGGATTATTTGTGATTTGGGAGACTTAATGGGTTCCATTGTGATTTTGTTATCACTTTGCTAGACAATTTGATTATTTATATTGAAAATGAAATTATATGCATTATAATAGTTGAGATTTACCCTAAGAGATATCGTTATCAAGTATACTTGTTGTTAGAATAATGTGGTCCAACATGATATTTATGATGTCTCTATTCTCAATGAGTAATTATTCAAAATTTCTAGTGAAATTATGCAATATTTTTATAGTAATGCTACAGACATAGACTATTTTACAATATTTTTACAAACTGCTGATATAACTTTAGTAATTTTCAAATAATCATTAATAAACATAAATGTGATGTTAGTGGTGGTCCCGTATTAGAAGTAATAAAAATTTGTCATATCAATAGTTTGTAAAAATGTTGTAAAATAGTTTATGGCTGTAGCATTACTCATATTTTTATGATGTAAAATATTGGTATGCAACTTTTTCATTAATGTTGTGTTCTTTAGCACAAAAAGGCTTCGGCTAATAATCACTCTGCAACTTTTTCATTAATGCTGAGTTGGTCATTTACTGGCTTTTACTTTGGTCAAGTGTAATCGTGACTTGCAAGCAGGGATGGAGCCAGGACTTGGAGTTAGGGGGGGTGGCGACTTTGCTGCTAGCTATGTGCGGCGGCTCTAGTATTTGAGTCTACTTCTTTACTACTAAGGATTTTTGTTTAAAATTCTTTAAATGGCCAAATTGTTTGTTTGGAGTAAAATAGATTGATTGGGCTTAATTTTTTTAGTTTTATTATTGGTAATTTTTGTTGTTGGGCTAATTTTTTTGGGCTTGTATATTTTGTTTTAGATTTAATCTATTAATTTTTTATGTCCTTTAAAAGGTGAAAATGCTAAAACTACAAATTTTTTACAAATTGCTAATGTGGTGAGTAGTTATTGATAAGTAAAAAGTGATGCAAGTGTAAGCAATAATAAGAATTTGCTACATCAATAGTTTGAATAAACGTTGTAAAAACGTTTGTGGCTATAACATTACTCTCAAAAGAATTGATGGCATTATTAAGGGGGGCAAAGTGTAATTTTATTTAAAAAAATTGCTAAAATTAATACCAATTAAAATAGTAATATTTTTTTAAAAAAAATTGGGGGGGGGGGGGGGGGGAAACAGTTCCGTCATGACTTGCAAGGAGTATAAGTCGTTTAGTACCAGGACTTGTAAGCCAAGTCTTGGTATGATTATATAGTTCAGGGAAAATTATAGTGCACTTCAGAAGTATATTTCCTTCCTCTCACATAGGAATGGATTCCATAGTATAGGACTCACTCTTATGTAAGAGGGAGAGAGTATATTCTTAGAGTACACAATAATAGGGATGGCAATTTTTGCCCGATCCGCGGGTACCCGGTCCAACCCGACCCTAATGGACCGGGTAAAACCCGGTCTGATAAGAAATAGGGTCGGGTTTGGGTTTTTTTAAAAAAACCCGAACCGGGTCCGGGTCGGGTTCGGGTTTTTGTAAAAACCCGGCCCGGCCCGACCCGAACCCGACCCGTATATATAATATTATTAATATAAAAAAAACCCTAGGTATAAATACTACTCTTACACTTCTAAAAATCATTTCCCTAACCCTAATTTCTCACCTCTCAGCCGCCTCTCTCTCCTTCACTCTCAGCCACCCATCCCTCTACCTCACTCTCTCTCTCTCTCACTTGCTGTCGCCGGTCCCTCCTCCACCTCACCGGTTTAATCGGTCCTTGCCTCCCTCACCGAGCTACTCACTCAACCACCTCGCCGCAGAGATCGCTAGCTCCTCCCTCACCACGCCGCTCACTCCTCAATCTCGCCGCAGACGCCGCTCCTTCCTCCCACCTCTCTCACCTCGCCTTGATTGGAAAAAGAAGGGATTTTTGTTGGTTTTTCATGGTTCTGTTTTTGGAGTTTTGGAGGAGTTGAAATAGTTGTCGGCTTATTCTCTGATCTGTTCTGTATTTTTATATTTATTTTTATGAAAGATCTGATCTGTGTTTATGGTCTTAAACTTTGATCTGTTGGGGGGTTTTTCATGGTTCTGTTTTTGGAGTTTTGGAGGGGTTAAAATAGAGGTAGGATTAGACTTCGATTTGATCTGTATTTATGGTCTTAGACTCTGATCTGTAGTATTGAGCAGAATTTTTGTACTTTTTACTTTGTTTTGCATTGTTCTTGTGATGGTTTCTGTTCTACACGACTTCAAGATTCAGGCAAATTTTTTTTTTTTGATTGGGCCATGGAATCGCCTGAGGTGGCGGGGCCCGTGGAGCCCGACGGGGCGGGTTTGGGGCGCAAAAAAAAACCCGTTTATTAAACGGGGCGGGTTCGGGTTTTTTGGGCAGACCCGTGGGTCGGGTTCGGACATTAAGAAACCCGGCCCGAACCCGACCCGTTGCCATTCCTACACAATAACAACCCATATCTGAGAGCCTAAGTCCTAGCCAACCTATTCTAGCATATATAGACATAGGTTTTCTTGTATTATGTGAGAAAGAAAGAAAGACAGGTATTAACAATACTACCAACTACAATAATGGAGTGCTCTATTCTCTATGAGAGAAAGTCAAGGGTAAGGGTGAATTTGGAATTTGGTTATTGTGAGAGTAATTTTGTCTTGCTATTGTAATCTCCTTATTTATAGCGAAACTTTCTTTATTGCCTTCTATAGATATAGGCAAATTGCCGAACCGCGTAAATTTCTTATGTCTATTTTTCTTCTCTCTTCTTTAATCTGGAGTAAATGGATTATTTCCACATAATTAAGGACAAGGTTTTCCTCCAAACCAATTTGAAGGAATCGTCTTCATAGTGATTTATAAGACTATCCATGTATATTATTTAAACAAGTCACATGACTTCTTTAAAATGTCTCATGAATAAAAGTACACATGGATGATCATTTCAACTACCACATAGTAAGTTGAAAGAAAATTATCCAAAAATTTTTCCTTTAATTTAATGTTAAACTCCCCCACCAATGAAACTGAATTTCTTCACCTTGTAACGCAATTTTTTCCAGGGTACTCCAAAGTAAACAAGGGGTACAATTAGTGGTGGCTCTAAGAAATTTTTCTATGCTAAATATTAAGAAACTTAAATTATACAAAAACTAATAAAAAGAGAACTTGCATATATTGACATTAAAAAAAAAGTAAATACATGAAGTTTTATAATTTCCTTCTACTAACAAAATGAAAAGAATAAAAAGGCTGATGGGAGATAAAATGAGATTTGAGAATGCTAAGATGAGAGTAATAAAGTGAGAGAGTGTTTGAAATGATGATAGAGAAGAAAAAAAATGAGAGAGAGAGAGAGAGAGAGAGCAACAAATGATACCTATTGCGACTATGAGCCGAGCCATTGAGGAGAGTAGAGTTGCTACGACTAAAAAGATGAGGAGATTAGAGTTATCATACTATTTTTTAGGAAAAATTAAATTTATAATTATTTTTGTGCAATGTGTTGAACAAGATTTGAATATGAATAATTAGAGTTTTTTTTTTTTTTTTTTTTTTTAAAGACTTTTTCCTTGAATATTTTGTTCATTTGTTGTTGTTTTGTTGCTTGGTGTATTTTTGCTAATATTTGGGCCAATTTTTATTGTTATTACTTGTGGGGATTTTTTTTTAATTTTTTTATTTAATGGTTAAGAATTATGTTTGAGAGGCCAAGATTATTTTTGTTGAACTCAAATTCTTGAAATTTTTAAGTTGAGGGGTTCAATATTTTTTTAGGGGGTAAACAAAAACAAGTTAGTTTAAAAATAATTATGTATGTAATTTATTTTCCCAAGTGTCCCTATGAACAACCTAACTTGCGTATAATGCCTCCCCTAGGTATGATATATATATCAATTTATCTGTGTACTGCATGGGCTTCGTTGTAAATGTGGGCTCATCTATTTGTTTATTTGTGTACTGCGTGTATGATCATTTGAATAGAGAAGTTCAAGTATTTTATCTTCTTCATATTTCTTTATTCTGTCCAAAAGTTTCTTTTATTTCACCGTATTGCTTTGTGTAATATTTTGTATAAGTTGGTATCAAAAGTATTGACAAACAGGCTTAAGAAAATTTTACCAAAAATAATCTCGGACTCACAAAGTGCTTTCCAAGTAGATAAAGCAATCTTTGATAACATCTTGGTGACTTTTGAAACTTTGCACCATATGAAAAAATAAAAAAGCTAGAAAATCGGGCTTTATGACTATGAAGCTTGATTTGAGTAAAGCATACGATCGGGTTGAGTGGGATTTCTTATGTTTATTGATGAAGAAGATGGGCTTCCACAAAAGATGGATCAATCTGATTTTTGGATGCATTAGCTCTGTATCTTATTCAATCTTGGTGAATGGTGAACCTCAAGTAGACATTAAACTTTCGAGGGGAATTAGACAGGGGGATCCTCTATCTTCTTATTTATTTCTCTTATGTTCAGAAGGGCTCAATGGTTTAATTCAAAAACATGTGGCTACCTATGACATCATGGGTTTCTCACTTTGTAGGGATAGTACTCAAATATCTCACTTATTCTTTGCAGATGACACACTTCTATTTTGCCGAGCTGAATTGAGAGAGGTGCAGGTCATTTAAAAGCTCTTGGGGGAATATGAAAGCTCTAGGTGTGTACCTCTTCGAAAGCTGCCATAAAAACTTTCCTAAAGATCTTGGATATTAAGGAATATGAAAAATACTTAGAGCTATTGGAAAAACTAGTTTTGCATCTCATACAAAACACATAACGGAAGCAACAAATATAGATCTATTTCATTCATGTGAGATAACATGTAACCTTGAATTATAGAACAAATAATAGAAAGCGTACCTTGATGCAATGAAATTCATAACCAAGACTTGAGAATACCTCTAATCAACATCCCAATTCCACATGGTGCCCAAGAAGTGTGGTCTCTCAATTAGTTTACACTTATGTGTTCAATGGAGAATAAGAGAGTGGCTTACACTTACATACACACCATTTCCATTCTTTTGAAAATTCTATATGTTTCTCTCCTTATATTTAATTGATTATCTAATTGGGTTAACCTTTTGGGCCTGCCCAATTGGGCTTTAGTTTGTGCCTTGAGATGAGACTAAAGGGAACAAATAAGACTCTAGCACCAAATGGCCTTAGACTTTTCTGTCAACTCTTGACAAGTCCAAAGTTATCATTAATTATATTTAATATCACTATATAAATATAATTGCACTCTAGGTCTTATTAATAAATTATATCCTAAGACTCTAATGATATTATTTGATCCCTCCATGAAATATCCATAGTGAACAAAGTCATAATCAATTGTCACTTTGTAAATGATAGGCCAAAAACGAATTGACCCATTGTGATAAATTAACCAATTAATTAAGCCAAGCGAATTAATTAAGTTAATTAACATGCAAACGCGTGGTAGCACAAACAAATCACCAATAAACTAATTATGCAGCAAAAAATAAATAACATGGTGATTTGTTTACGAATGGGGAAAACCTAACAGCAAAAACCCCACCGGGTGATTTTCAAGTCACCACTCCCGAAATTCCACTATTATCAAAACAAGCGGTTACAAGTAAAGGAATCCCAGTATCTTATACCAACCTACAGTTGAACTCTTACCCCAATACCCAATTAGACTTATTCTGTAGTGACAATTTCCCCTTTCGATGCATGGCTCCTAAGTACGTGACTAACCAATGCGCGGATCCCAGTACGTGACTTCAATCACCAACTAAAGAAGGTTGTTCGCTGCAAAGTTCTTCAGTTCATCCCAACGATGAAGATCAAAAAGATGCTTGGTCACAAAACCCTATGGTGCATATACATAACAACTTCTTCACAAGAATGATGAACTAGGGCAAAACTTTGTCTTCGGTTGCAAATTTCTTGAACAAACTTTGCTCAACACTTGTGCAACTTGTGTACACTTTGATGGCCCTTAAAATAATCCTTTTATATGTTTAGGGTTAGAAGAAAAGAAACCTAAACACATAATCCCGGATTAGAGTCAAAACAGAACTGGAATTCTGTTTTTCATAAAGCTCGACAAATACCTGTCTATCGAGATGCTTTCGAGCAGCTATCGAGTCACGGGGCTGGAACAGCTTCTTAAGCTTGATGGATAGCTAGCTATTGAGCTTTAATGAACAACACTTTTTCAGCTTGAATCTTGGACAGACTTGCATGTCTTCAACACTTGATCTTGAAACACAGTTTCTTGAAGTATTAAACACATCCTAGATCTACCCAAATATAAGTAAAATGCGTTTTGTCAAAGGATAAGCCAGTTACATAAAATAGTGACATATGTTCCTAACAAGTGAATTACATATATCCTAACAATCTCCCCCTTTGGCAATCTGTGACAAAACCACAACAAACAAATGAACGTATGAGAGAAGTCATAAATCACTTAACTTATATTCACTTGTTGAATACAATAAAATCTAACCTAATACAAACTCTTGAAAAACTTTGCAAGAAGAGAGTTTATGGCAAGTAGACTTTGACAACCTGTATTTCTGAAACACTTTAAACAAAACTCATTAAGGCATCTTTGTGTGAAACAGAAATAATAGATTGCATACAAGAAATAATGCAGAATGTTACTGTTGGAATTCTGCATCAAGTACAACTGGACAGTGTAGAATGTTACTGCTGGAGATCAATATCGGATGCAGTAAGGCAATGGCGGCTGCTCTTTTGAAATTTGGCATTAAGTGTAATAGTGGAGTGCTAATTTTGTACTACTGGATGGCTGATATTTTGAGTTCCTTATTGGAAGATGTTTTGCAACTTAGGAGGCATGGTAAATCTTCATTTATAGTAGACTCCCTAGTGGAGTTGCCAGAATGTTGGGGGGGGGGGGGTGTTTCATTATTCGTTGCCCACATGATGTTAGAGGAGTCAAAACCAAGACTTGACTTTAGGCTTGGAACATGGCCTAAAGGCTGTTGGTGAAGTGTGAAAGGTCCATTTTCTCAAAGTCTAGGTTGTATCCAACAAAGATTACAATAACGCCTCAAAAATACCTCTTACAAAGATAAGCTAGCACAAAGGATGGCCCACCACAACAAGTGCTTAAATAATAGTCCAGCGGTAAGTAAAAAGAAATGTCCAACGGTAAGTAAGAGAAATGTCCAACGGTAGATGTTTGGAAAATCAGTAAATGTATTTTCATAGTAAAAATTAAGCATTTCCTCCATAGTTGGTTAATGTAGAAGTTGGCCCACTATAACAAGTATACAAGAGGAAAAACAGTCCAGTAGTGAATATGAAAGACCTCCAGTAGTAACGTCTGATTAGTCAATAAATGTGTTTACATGATAAAAATCATATAGTTTCTTTATTATTATCAAGTTATCATGAGGAAAAATTTCCATAGTATCCAAAACATTATGGTTTTCATCATAATCACAATAAATAAGGATTAAAGTCTTCATAATTACAAGTAAAAGAGGAAAAAAATTGGATGGAAATAAGGGAGAGAGAGATTCCAACTCAGTGCAGCACATATTGAACTAAGATTTTTGGAATATCTATATGTGGGGCATGAATGGTGTAGTGTAGGCTATTTTTGAGTGAGTGGGCATTTAAGCTTGTGGTGGTGTGATGAAGTTAATGTTGAGGCTAAGGCTTTTATGGGTAAAGAGTTATTTGTGACTGATTAGGAAACATTTATGGACTGTGAATATGCAACAAAAAGAAAGGGAATGTTTGAGGCTAAGTGAATGTGGGTTAAGGGGAATGATTTATGAGCTTGGGGAGATTTGAACCACAAGCAAAGTGACATGAAAATCAGAAATTTCAGAGGGGTTCGGTGTCTATTTTAAGGTGCTGGGATTTTCTAAGAAGATGGAACGTGATGTTTATGGGTAAGTGTATATGAGCATTTATGGACTAAATGCTAGTTTTTGAACTAAGGGACTGACTTCTGGGCTGAAAATAGTATGATGGGTGAGGAATTTTATGATAAGATTTGTTGTTCTCCTTGAGTTGATGGTAGTTCCTTTTTACAATGAAGCTTAAGGGATTGATTAACAAAAGTCTAAAAACGTAGGACTGATCAGGGGTAGGACAACAGACTTAATTATCCTAGGATTTGGCCTAAAATTGGAGATTTTCTTTTGGGGTTGTTTTGCTTCTTTGGGCAAAGTCACGCATGGGTAAAAATCAGCATAATTTTGCATTAAATGCTAAGAATTCTAAGATTGTGTTTAGCCAATGGGATTAGGGCAGGTATTAAGGAGGAATCTTAGTGCTGAAATTGAGATTTAGACCCTAGGAAGTAGGATTCAACACCCCATGCCAAATGTCAAAGTTTAAGTCCACTTTAGAGGGTTCCGCTAGGTATCCCTTTATGCCCTCCAAATCACATGTTCCCAAATTTTCTCCTTTAGGATTCATAGGCTTGGTTCATGAACCAATTACATATATTTTTAGTAATAAAATAAACTATTTGGTTGAGGATTTCATGAGCTTGGAGGTCTTGGTTATAGCTTCCTTGAGTTGTGACCAAAACTTGGGGAAGAAGGGTATCTATTGCCCATTAGCCTTTGGGTATCAGCCTCTGGTACTATTCACATTAGAGTTGGCAGTGGGACAGGTGGCTAGCTTCTAATTTGGTTTAGGAGCTTGGTTGCTTCTTGAGGTGACCTCCAGCGAAAGGCAGAACTGAATGGAGTTCTCCAACGGGGTCAGTTTGCACACATGGGCTGTTTTGGCTAAGATTTCATGTTGGGCTTGGCTAGGAGGGCTGAGTATTTTGGTGGGCTTTTAACTTGGTGGCTCTCTCCACTTGGGCCTATCCTTTTGCTTTCTCATTGTAAGCCCTACAAAATAGACAAAACTACCATATATTGCCATGGATTTTTATTCCACATGGGCTTTAGTTGTTAGTAGAAATAAAATGAATCCATGAGCTTTAATAAATATTTATGATAGGTTTAGGGTATTAATTTTCATGGGCTTTAAATAACAACTTGTATAGTTTCTCATAATTTTTGCTATGGATTATTTTTGTAAATGATATTTTCTTTTGGGCTTTTAAATAATGACCTTCAATATTTCTTGAGAATAATATTTACCATGAGTTTTAAATAGAGGCAATATCCATGGGTTTCAAATAAAATATGGAAAAAACCATTATAGTGGAATAATGTGATATTCTCATGGGTTTTTCTATAGATAATAATCATAAGGTGAATAAGTATCATGTGTTTTGGAAATAGATATTAAGAATGTATAAGATAAATAGTGACCATGGGTTCTTATATAAATTCCATGAGTTTATATTATGGTTGAAATAAATATGTCATAGGTCTAAAATAAATAATCATAACTTTCCATGGGCTTTTATATTAGTAACACAAGTTCATAATTTTCCATGGGCTTGATATATGTTTGCCATGAGTTTTGGAAAAATGAATAGTGTCACGTAAAATAAATCGTTACCATGGGTTTTATAAGATAGATTTCATAAGCTTATAATATTGTAGTAATGGGTTTAAGAACTTAAAACATTGTTAATCATTGGACTTTAAGTGAAATACTTATGATATAGTATTTTGCCAAGGATTGATAACTTTGGGCTTTTTACAAAATAGTGTCAAGTAGCTAGTTTGGGCTTTTGATATATTGCCAATAGGAATTGAGCTTTTGAAATATTACCAATAAGAATTGTGCTTTTGAAATATTGCCAAGCCTTGGGTTTTAAAAAAAGATGGGATGTGTGCATTGGGCTTGTAGGGCCGGTTTTAGGCTTAGTAAAAATAATGATAATAAAATTAGATAAGATATGAGTTTTTTAGGCTTTTTATGATAGTTTATATCATGACCTAATTTAGATAATAAGATATGAAATATTTGTGGTTAACATAATAATAGGACCAAAAATATTTAGGAAAGCCCAATAACTTGTTAGTGGTGTTTGAAAATAAATATGTTGTATTTAAATAATATTAGGTGTAAAAAAAAATTGTACCTTGACAACCACCTCACTTTACAATACATCCAATATCAAATGTTCTATTTTTTTTTATCACTTCATTTAAAATAATATAAACAACTCATTAAAATAATAAAGGAAGATGGAGAATTTGAGTTTTTTAATTGAAGAAAGAGACATAATCTTAATAAAATATTGTATTTTATTTTTAACAACTTACTACTGTCAACTGGTATTTATGTCAATTTACTGTAATTAGAAAAAAATTATCTTTAATTTCTCCAATAACACATGATTTTTTTTTTATTTTTTGATGGTAAAATAGTTTTTTTTTTGGTTAAAATACATAAATGTTTTTATTGTTTTTGCTAAGTTTTTTAGTTAGATAGTTGCTATTTCGATGAGGTTACCTAGACTTATTAAGAAAAAAATGAGTCTAAATTTTTGGAAGGGGCCACCACAAAAATAAAATATATAATAACTATAAATATATATATATATATATATATATATATATATAATAAATAAAAAATTGGACTCAGGGGCCCCCGGCACCACCTGGGTCCGTCCCTGCCCGTAACAGGGTATACTTCCTAGATAGGGATGGGTGAGATAGGCAGGGGTTGGTGGGTACTCTGTTTAGAAGGTTGAAGTCGGTCTTCAGGGTCAGATGGTGTTGGACTCAAATATTCTACAGAAAGAATCGCTACAAACTTTAACTGAGCTGTTGGCAATTTAACAGGGAATAAATTTTTTATTTTTATTTTTTGAGTGCAATTTAACAGGGGATAACTTAGGTCATGGTGGTGTAGGACTCAAATGCCAGGGAATGTTTTTCATAACTTTGGTTTATTAACTTGAGGAAAGTGGCTGAAAGGAGATTAATGATCTGGCTTTTAAGGGGCCAAAATACAGGAGCAAAAACCCCTCAAAAAAAAAAAAAAAAAATAGAGGAGTAAAAAGTCATTATGTTATAAATTTCTCAACTGACAGCATATTTTCTTGTACATCATTTGTAGCCATTGGCTTGTAATGGTCTTGCTACGGTTCATTTGAAATTTTTTACTTTTTGTGTTTCAAGTTGGATTGTGGTCAATTATGAAATTTTACATAAAAATTAATGGTTTAAAACAAGTGTCAATTTATTTCCCATATTTCTAATTTGATCAATTATTAACCCTTAAGCATTATGTTTGTAACAAAGAACATTTTGCTAAAATGATCTTGGCAGTGTTAAATCATATCATATGCACATGATTTGGTCCCATGATTCGTAACTAATATTATAATACATTCATTTTATCAATTCCTTTAAAAAAAAAAGGGTGATGTTGGAGTTTCAAGAATGGTGCACCATTGGGATTGTACTTTGTACAGACTACAGATGGCCAGGGTCTTTTTGGCTCCCAAGTTCTTCATATGGGGATAAGCATATAATTCCACTGATATGGAATCTTGAAATGGTATTTGAGGGAGAATTCAGAACGTGTTTAATGCTATTGATAATTTGATATGGCAGAACTTTGGTATTTAGAGACAGACCTTAGCACTATACTCAAGGATAATCAGGATCTTTGCATAATCTCATAGTGTTTTTTTTTCTTGGTCAAATATATATATATATATATATATATATATATATATATATATATTGCGCGAACTCCGAAAATTGCTGCACTATGAGCTTGCATATGATAGAATGGGTTGGTTTTTACCTTTTAGAGATGACTTCAGGTATTATAGCTAGGTTATAAAGAGACGAATTTGATATAGATATTGTAGTATGGCGTCCCACAGGAGAAATTATTGAAGTTCTCTTGGGTGAATAGATGAGGTGGTCCTCCATCAAATAACACCTCATAAATACATGCCACTTGTTAAAAAAAATGACTCAGCCTATTTAGTCACCAAACCAAACCAGATGAACCCAAATACATTTTAATTCTAACTTCTAAACTTTTCAACTAATCCCTTTCTGAAACCCAAAACTCAAATCCATCAGTTCCTATTCTCTTAGCTGTCTCTCTCTAAATAATTTTCTAAACCATCTTAGCTTTCTCTCTCACCAAATTTTCTAGAATCCAAAATTCTCTTTACCCACTCAGTTTCTCCTCTCTCCCTTACTTTCCTGCAATACCTCATCACTCTGTTAACAACATTAGACTCGTAGGTGGCAACACATATCATTGACAAGCTTTTTCCTATATGTTTAATTAAAGGGGAAATTTTAATATTATCAAAAAAAAAAAAAAAAAAAAAAAGTATTTACCATCCAAACAATAAAACAAAGATCAGCCCCTCAAACAAAATTCATTAGCAAATATAGAAACTTCCACAAAATAAAATCCCTATAAACCACACAAGTACATCACATCAGAACCAATGCTTTAAAGCTAACAGCAAACTCACAATCGAATTTAACATTTACAATATTCATTTCAACACTTCGAGTTCCGACACTAACTTTTCTATTAGATGGTAGCTGGTTCCAAAATTTTCACACACGCACATCAGTTAGTAACCATTTCTTCAATACTATTCATTTAAAAATAAATTCAAAGCAAAGTTAGCCATTAAATAATTCTTTTTTTTAAAAAAAATTGATGAAAGAGAAAAAATTGATCTGCATCTTCTTTGACAAATCTTCATCACTGTCTTTGTTTTCATCGGAGTGTTGCTCCTTTGAGTCCCTAACATCATCTCGTGTAGCATTTGAGACAGAATGGCAGTTGTGGAGAGGTAGAAGAAATCTAATCTAGAGTTTTGAGAGAGAAAAAGCTAAGAGAATAGGAACTGATGGTGGCGAAAATGGGTAATTACCCATAAAAAACTAACTATATAGTTAGTAGGGCCGGTTTACAAAGTATTTGGAATTTTAGCAACTCGAGCCTCAAAGGCTCGATTTTGGGCCTCTAAATCGAGCCTCTAAGGCTCGGTTTAGGTAGTTTGATGTGGCAAAAATTCAGGCGGTGTCTACGTGGAACTCGAGTTCCACGTAGATGCCACGTGTTAAACTCAAGTCTTTGAGACTCGGTTTACTTAAAGTGAAACCGAGTCTCAGAAACTCGATTTCAAATAAGGCACTTTCAAAAATAACGCCTCACTCACTTCACACAAATCACTCTCCACTGTCACTCACCCTCACCCTCTCTCTCACACAGAGCAGATGCGCACTCTCACGCTCTCACTCACTGTCTCACCCTCTCACACACTGATCCGTCACTCACTTTCTCCACTCACGCTCTCACTCACCTGCTTCTCCATCTCATTGTTCTCTCAGTCAGACTCACTCTCAGTCTCAGTCAGCCTTCGCCAAAAGCTTTGATCAAGCCACAGCAAGCTTTGAGTCTACGTGGTCTCTCAAAACTAAAGAAAAAGGTGAGTTGCTTTGTACCCACCGTTCACTGTTTGGTTGCCGAGAAACATGCATGAAAAATTAAAGAAAGTTTGGTTTCACGAAGTTGTTTTCTATTTTGGTTTCTGTATTGAATTTGTAATAAAACTGTTAAACCTGCTAAAAAAGAGCAAAACTTTATTGTGTTTTGAGATTGAATTGGTTTGTGGGTTTGATTTATTTTTTGTTTTGTTTTGTTTTGTGCTTTGTTCTGTTCGTGGGTTGAACTATTGATATGAGGGAAATTTCATACTCAAATCTTGAACTATGCATTGTTTTGCAGTGATGATGTTAGGGTTTGTTAACTGGGTCTTTGTTAAATTAAATTGTTGATGTTACGGTTTGTTAAAGTTAATGATAGGGTTTGTTAAAGTTGATGATTTAGTGTTTAATTTGATCCATGTTACTGAAAGTTTGATGACTTTCTTCTTGGTAAATTTGATAATGTCTTAAACCCCTTTTTATTTTTCTAATTTTGTGAATTCTGCATCTGTGCTCCTTTAAATTTTATTTACATTTAAATATTTCAATTGGGTTGTCATTTTAAATTTTTTTCGCATTTAGTAATTTTAAATTTTCCATATGAAGCGTATGCTTAGTGTAATTGTAATTGGATAATGATCGAAATATACTTATAATAGATTGATTGAAACATTTAGGAGATATTGGAATGGGCTTGTTTGATCTGGCATTAGGGTAGCCAAGTATTGGAATGGGCTTGTTTGATCTGTTTGATCTGGCATTACGAAATAAAAGTCTCTCCTCATCAGTTATAGTTTCTAAATCAGTTGGGATATCTGCTGGTTCCAGATACTCTTGCACTTTTGCTAAAGCATTCTGAAATGAATGCTTTAGGTGAAATGATTTAGGTGAAATGATTACACCAGACTGATATGAATTTATCAACTGAAATGCGGATCCTTCTTATTTTTTTCCATAGTACTAGTAGATCATAGTTTTTCTATTAGTTAACCAATGCTGCATAAGTTTTATAAGTTTCATACCATACTTTACTATAAATAACCACCTTTCCCATCATTCGAAGAACTCTAAATCTAAATTGCAAAAAATCTTGAATTGGTAGTTCAACTTAACATGAAAAGCAGTTTGTTTTCACATATGATAAAAATTAGACCCACCAGAACAGCTTGTGTGGCATTATTCCTTATGTTTAAAAATATCAACTTAGAAAGGATTCTAACATGGGCTATTATGTGCAAGATAACAGAGTACAAGAGGATTCAACCATTTTAAGTCTGAATTGAGCTACAAAAGTAGCAACAAGCACTAACAGGTGATAATTCAACTTGTACCACCAATGTGTAGGGATAACAATGCATACAATGCAGGTTCTTCAAAGAAAAGTTATTAACTTAAAGAGTATTTATGTGTGGAAGCAAAACATAAAAAATTATCTCTCTCTCTCTCTCTCTCTCTCTCTCCTTATAATTTTTATTTAATGAATCAGAAAAATATAATTGAAAAACTCAGTTCAAACACCAACACGTAGCTTCAATGCTGCATGTGAAGCAGAGGACAAGAAAGCATAAAAAAAAAAAACAACTTTGCTAAGATCCTCCATCCCAAATAGATTCTCCACCAAAAAAAAAAAAGAGAGAGAGAGAGAGAAACCACCCAAATAGGCTGATCCACATCTTCTAGCTTAATTAGATATAATTTTCTTTGGATGGAGACTAAGTCATCTGGCCTTGCATGATTTCAACACCAGTCAGAACCCTTCAACACACAGCAACCTTGGCATCCATGTTGCTAGCAGAACCATATACTGCTCTGTATCCATATTTTTCATATTCCCCCCATCAGCATGCCACCAATCATGCATAAGGAAAATAAGGATCCCATCCCCAACTGAAACTTCAGATAAGGTCTAGCAAGGCTTCTCAAGCTTAGGATCTTCCTCCAGCCCCAGGTACACTATTAAGGGACCCTAACAACTTAAAAGCTCTTCCCCTTTTGAATGTTATAGTGCACCCAGGTCACACATAAAGAACCTGCTTGTACAAACAAATTCTAATTATGCTTTAGAACGGCTGCCTTATTCCATTCCTCTATCCTTTTCAACCCCAAACCTCCTTTCATTGGCACACAATCCAAGCCCAATACAACTGTAGCACCCCAACATACTTCTCTCAAATTTTCTACAAAAAGCTACTAAATTCTTGCTCGATAGCTTTTACAAACTTCTAGGCAGTTCAAACAACTAGCCAAATAAACATGGATTCTATAGAATACTGATTGAAGGAGCTGAGGTCTTCCTGCCGAGAGATTTTTAGCTGTCCAGATTGATTTTATCAATCAGAGATGATCATGAAAGCTCAATCTCCCTGATATTAATGGGTACCGAAAAAGCAACCTGCTTTCCTTGTACTCCTTGACACTTAGCTGCATAATCATAGTAAAAGCCTCTATTGCAATTGCAAATAGTTAAGTGCATAGAGAGTCACCGTGCCTAAGCTAATTCCTCCCTTTAAAGTAGCCTACTAGACTCCAATTGAGAGCAACATAAAATTTTGGTGTGGTAATGGATTTCTTAACTGTGCAGAAGGAGAACCTTTGGTGATATCACATCTTCTGATCGCCGACGATATTCTCATCTTTTGTAATGCCAATGTTGATCAAATCTAGAGCTTAAGTTGTTTTCTAATTTCCTTTGAAGTAGTTTCAGCTCTTAGAGAGAATTTGTGAGAGATGGTACCAGGAGGAGGAGTAGAAGACCATGAGATATTGGCATAATCTTCTGGGCGCAAACTTGGACGACTCTTTTTTTTTTGATAAGTAAGACTTCATTGAAAAAACCGAAAGAGTGCAATGAATCCAAGTACATAGGCAGTGTACAAAGGATAAAGAGAAATCAAACAAAACGATGCTTGAAAAATTCAACTATCGAGTTACTTGATAGTTGAATTCACTATCAATTTGTTGGAAGACTTCACTAACAAAACGATGTTTTATTGATTCAATTAAATTACTTTAAATTAGGATTGGTTAGATTAGTTTAGATTAGGATGAATGATGAGTCTTATTGATTTATTATAGGAAGTTAGTTTTAACTTTTACTTACACAATTCTTTTATTGTTTGCTTCAAGCGAACCAAGGCTTCCTAATTTGATAAAATGGACCACTTTGAGAGAGTCCAAACCTTCAAGTTTGATAAAACCATGACTGCTCTTTATTCATAAAGGGTCATGAAGGGTGGATAAGTAAGGTCACAAAGCAATGAAAAAGTTTCAATCTCTGTACTATATGTCATTCACCTAGGAAAACTAAATGCTTGTCATTGCAAAATATATAAGAGGCTTGAATCCAAAATGATGATATGTATGGTTAAATTCTAACGAATTAAATTATTGGTTTCTTAATCCCATTGGTTTCTTAACTCTTATATGAGTTTTCTCCTATTTTAACTTCTCCGTAGGATTTGATTGGAATTTTGAAAATTAGTGATTTAATTGCTTAGGGGATAAAGTTTTCTTTCAATCCAAGATGGAGGAATCTCCTCACTCATTAGGGGTGGTTTATAATGACATCATTATGTATTAAATCACATGATTAATTAAATCATTTAATCAAGTTACATGACTATTAAGTTGGTCATGTAACTAAAATTTCCCCCAAACCAATTTAGAGAAAGGGAAAAAATCCCTTTCTTAGGTAGTTAGCATTAAGTTACACTTTTCATAATAGGAAAAAGCTGCTAATTATCACACTATTTAATAACCTTTAATTGGATTAATATTTTGAAAATTCCACAATTGTATTATATATTTTATTTGTTCTTACTATGGACACCTATTTTTGTATTAATAGGATTTTTTTTTTTTTTATTGTCTAATCCATGAACTTATGTTTTATGTATACTTTTAAATGAGATAATAATTAAATTCTAATAATTTTGATATTTAAAACACATAAAAAAAAAAGTAATTAAGAAATTTACTTATTATGTGGTTGTCATGACATCAATCACAATTATTATGATGTCATTTTTTTTTTTGGAGAAGAATTATCATGTCAATTTGTAAGCATTTTGTAATAAAATTGATATAAAAAAAATTGTTTCTATCATTCAAAAATTAATTTATTTAGTTGTTGATATGAAATCAATCATATTTATTAATACATTAGTTTCTTTTTTCTTTTTCTTTTTTTATGTTCCTAAATTACCCTTTAATCTCATGTTTGATAGTAAGTTTATCAAAGACCTTCATTGTATTGTGGTATTTGTAACTAAGCATTATTCTGTGTGTGATCTTCTTCTAAAAAATAAAAGTAAATACAAAAACTGCGTGTGTTCAAAACTGTAACCTTAAAAATAAAATCCTAAGTCTAAAAAGCTTTGTGTTCATATTGGCCTCTTTTGGTTCAATCTTTCATCTTTTACTGAATTCTCATTGTACAAAGTGGCTTTAGTTGCTCTAACTCATACCTATATATTTAAGCATATTGTGTGTTCAATTCTGAAACTAACTGCTTATCATTCTTCTTCAGTATGGCTGCTGCAAATGCTGGACGGATTGACTATACACAACCTGGACCCATTGACAACTCGGTGTTGTCACAGCAGGCGAAGCATCGGTTCGAAATTTGGAATGGGCGGGTAAAACACAACACTAAATATTTACTTGTGCACATGCATTTAATCCATACAATGTACACGTATTTGTTGTCATATATTAATCCATGGTTTTGTTATGTGCAGGATCCAGGGTCCATTACCTGTCGTAGCCGTAGTTCAGAGTTCTCCAAGCAACCTCCAATGGTGGACGACCGAGTGAGGAACATCATCAACACAGTTGGTTTGGAGGGACTCCTCTGGGTCCCGGGTAGAGGGATTGACAATGGCCTAATAACGGCCTTAGTGGAGCGATAGCGGCCCGAGACTCACACCTTTCACATGCCACATGGTGAGGTCACCATCACATTGCAGGATGTGGAGGTTCTTCTCGGGCTTCCTATTGATGGTGACGCTATAACAGGGAGCACACAAAAAACTTGGGTGGATGTGTGCCGGGACTTCCTTGGCTTTCGACCTGTAAATCAAAACAACCATAAGCAACTTGATGGGCAGAGGATTCTCATCAACCAGCTTTTGGAGGAAGTTGCTAACCCATTGCCGCCTGATGCTGAAGAGGATTAGCTGCATAAGTACGCATGATGCTACATCCTAGCGCTATTGGGGGACACAATATTCATGGACAAATCCGGCGATAGGGTGCATCTAATGTGGGTGCAGCAGTTGAAAGACCTTCACAACCCACAGAGGTACAGTTGGGGAAGTGCTTGCCTTGCATGGTTGTATCGAGAGCTATGCAGGGCAAGCGAGGACACCAGTCAGATTGGTGGGTGCTTACTGTTGCTCCAGTACTGGGCATGGGCTAGGTTCCCCTATTTGTGCCCGACAGTTGAGCGTGGCCCGCCAGTGGGTGCTTATGGTCCTCCAGTACGTGGTCCACTATCCTTGAAGTAAGTCTCTACCTCATATTGCTATAACATACTGTTATGTGATCATTACCAACCCTACAATCATGTAACTTGATTTTATTTATTGATTTTAAAGGCTTCTAGCAATTTTTTATGTCAACATAACAAAATTTTAAACCGAGGTTCAATGTATATGATTATGTTAATCTACTATAATTTTGTGACTCTCAATATAGCTGGTTTGTGCTTTGTCTTTTAAAAGGGCCGTTTCTTATTCTAGTGATATTATTAATTAGTTTAATATCTTTAAGATTATTAATTAGTTTAATATCTTTAAGATTATCTCAGTACTTATATGTGATTACATTATGTTAGTTTTAACATTATGTTAGTTTTACATTATAGTTTTTACATTATATGTGATTACATTATAGTTTTAAGATTATCTCAGTACTTATTGATCCCTTCTTCTTGATTGTAGGTGGTTGTGGGTCCCAAACAAGAAAAATAGGCCCGCCCACATCTTCAGGGACAGGTATCGCGAGCAACTAGCTTCCATGTTGCCAGACCAGGTATGAAAATGCCTTATTTTACGCTTTTACGAACGTCCATATAGGTTTCGTGAACTTTGAAATATAAACATTGTTCCCTAATGTGTTGTGTACTTCTTTTTTGGCTATTGTAGGTGGTGTAGCAGCCATATGAAGCTCATTTTGACGACCTCCCGCAGTGGTGCGTTGCAGGGAGGGCCGTATGGACGGCAACGGTTCTGCTTGTATGTTTCCATCTAGTAGAGAGACATACACCGGATCGTGTAGTTCGTCAATTTGGGATGATCCAAGAAATTCCCACGATGTTGACATTGACAGAGTGCTTCATGGCATTGATTTGAGGGGGAAGATCGGTGTTAATTGGATGCAGAAACATGCTGTGCATATCCTTGAGTGGAGTAATCGCTTTTATCGGCGTTGTGAAGCAGTGCTTGGTGATATGCCTCCACAGCACGAGTACCACGACTGGTTCAAAAGGGTGACTCGAAGGTTCATCGATAGACCTGGTGCTGTAGTGACTTTGCTGGTAACTTCTCAATGTCTTCTACATCCTGCCGTATTTCTTACCATGAAACCACTGTTTAGAGAGCATGATGTTTGTTACTACATTTTTTGCTTAGCACTTCATCTCCCTTTAATTTGCAATTATTAGTAGCAGAACCAATTCAGAACCAACATTTATTTTATTATCGATTGGCATTGTTGATTTCGTATTGCATTACTAATATGTGTGGTTTTTCTATGTGCAGATTGAAGGATACGTCTGTTTGTTGAGGCGTCACCCAGTGGGCACGGAGGACCACAACGACATTACTGAGGTGCTGACGGCAGTGCAGGCGATGACACATGTCCAACCTCCTATCCCTGAGGTCCCGATTGAGGAGGCAGCTATGCCTGCCGGTCCAAGCATGAGCACAGCTCCGGCCGAATGTCAATCTCGTCCGCCTGTTGCTACCCCTCAGCTTGTCCCTACCCCCGATCCCTCTCCATCCACCCCACATGCATCCGTCAGCCCCACCATCCCTTCATCCACCCCACATCCATCCCGACATCCATCCCCTACTGCCACCATCCCTTCACCCAACCCACATCCAGCTCCTACGCCCACCATCCCTTCACCTAGCCCACATCCAGCCCCTACGCCCACCATCCCTTCACCCACCCCACATCCATCTCCTTGCCCCACCATCCCTCCACCCACCCCACTTCCTTGTCCTGGGTCTGACGTTCGTCCACCCACCCCACAGTCATTTCTTCAGCTGTTACCCATTCCATCCTTTGACCTGGGTATTAATCTAACCCCACCTGACATACAGCAGGAGCCACCCTCCCATAGTTTGTTTAGTACCCCTTCTTCAGCCATTGACCCACCCCATGTTCAGGCTGAGCAGGCAGTTGGGTTACCTACAGCAGCTGAAGGTCGGCCTAAACGCATATCAAAGGTACCTCCGTGTGGGACAGGGGGGCACAAACATGGACACAATGTTGGGCCCGAGGCATCTGATGAAGGACATGCAAGACCTCCTCCTCATTATACGAGACAGCGTAAAATTCAAAAAAGGTATCTGAAAGCTTAATGTGAAACGACACACCTTATTCCATTATTATTTCTCTTTTCACATTTCAATAAGATTATTTATGTTTTCAATATGGTTTGAACGTACATTATTGGAACTAGGTGAATGCCTCAAATAAGGACATTAGCTGGAGGTAGATATTCCAATATGGTGATTACTTTGGCATTACCGTTGCTGGTTATCCAGGTTTATTTTCTTCTTTTGTTTTTGTGTTTTTTGTTTGATTCTTTTGTTTCTGCTGCTTAATAATATTTGGTCTCTGCAGAGGCACATCCCGATGTGATCGGAGAAAATGGGTTGGCTACACTCGAAGCTTATCACAAGGATCTTGCTTATCTCAAGCAGAAGGTAACACCAACACCACTCTCTTTATATTATATTATATATATTCTGCTTTTTGTTTGTACTACATTCACACTTCTAGTATATGATGTAACTAATTAATGGTTGATTCAAGAATTTTTAAGAAAAAAAAGAAAGTGAAATGAATTTATTTATTTTTATTAATAAAATGTTCTCTTGTGCTTATGTTATGGTGTTTAGGTGGATGCCGGAGCAGATATAATCATCACACAATTGTTTTATGACACTGACATTTACCTCAAATTTGTGAATGATGGTCGCCAAATTGGAATTACTTGCCCAATTGTTCCTGGAATTATGCCTATTAATAACTACAAGGGCTTCATTCGCATGACTGGTTTTTGCAAAACTAAGGTAATTCACAGACTACTTCCATCATTTTTTTTAATTCCTCTAGTATATGCTAGAGTTCTAAACAATAATATTAATGGGTAGAATCTGTTTCCAGTTAATTTTTTTTCTTTTTGGTTGTTGCCAAACCTTTAAAACTCTTGAATTATGTCAAACTTATTATATGCTTCAGTGAAGAAAATAGCTAGAGGGAGACCTAAAAGGACTTGTTCATTAAGGAGGTTAAAGAGAGTATGATTTTGGATAGGATAGTATGACAAAGAAGAATACATGTAGCTCAAGCCTATTATAGGATCCATGATTGACCTCAAACTTTTGGGACTAAGGATTTATTGGTGATGTTCTTATTGTTGTATTAATAATAATTTAAATGGACACAAACTTCATAAATGTAGGAAGTGGAAAAACCTGCCTTGCATGTATTTGCTAAATGGTTACTCGTTATTGTTATGGTGTGTTCTGTTGATAACTTGTGAAATATGGTGGTTGTCTTTCTGCCTCTCTCAGTGCATATCAATGTGATTAAGTGTTTGCATCTATTGGCATATTGTAGATACCTGCTGAAATTATGGCCGCCTTGGAGCCTATCAAGGACAATGAAGAAGCTGTCAAAGCCTATGGAATTCATCTTGGAACTGAAATATGCAAGAAGATTTTAGCTCATGGGATTAAGACATTGCATCTTTATACCCTAAACATGGAGAAGTCAGCATTAGCTATATTAATGGTTGTTTCTCATATCCTAGTCAATTGTGTGTGACATATTAGTACTCATACAACATTTAGGTACTGATAAAGGATGTACTTGGCAGAATCTTGGTCTGATTGAAGAGACCAAAATTTCAAGGTCCCTGCCTTGGAGACGCCCAACTAATGTTTTCCGTGTGCAGGAAGACGTTCGTCCAATTTTCTGGTATGCAACATTTGAAACGGCTATATTTTGGACTAAAATCCAGCAATTAATTAGGGATGCACAGAATTTATTGTATGTTTAAATTTCAAGACTTCTTATCTTCTGAGCCATTGATGGTAGGGCTAATCGTCCAAAGAGCTATATATCAAGGACTATAGGCTGGGACCAGTACCCACATGGGCGGTGGGGCGATTCTTGCAATCCATCATATGGAGCACTAAGTGACTATCAGGTGGGCACGATCATTTAACTTCTATTTTTTTAATTGTTGTGTACTAAATATTAAAAATTCATCATGATGAACCTTTCACTATCTTTAAATTCTGTAAGGAAAACATTGAGAATTCCTTTCTTTATTAGCAAATATATTTTCGTATGGCTTGATGACAAGCTTATTTGTTTTATGTTTGCAGTTTGTATCATCTCATTTCATTGATATGAACAATTAATACTTAAGACAATGTTGCATTCATTTCATAAGGCTGATATTTATTGATGGCACCTCCTCCCCTTGTAAAAGCAAGGTGGAGGATAAGGTCATGGGTTCAAGACCCACCGCGTGCGTGTGTAAAACTGAACAATTTAAAAATGTTGGTTTGTAACAATAAAGGGTTGTTTCTTTATTGGCATTGCAATCATATCTATTTTTGTTGGTTTTACGTACATATAATATCTAAATGTCAATGGTCTTTGGTCTTGGGAACAACAGCATTACATTTTTTGTTTTAAAAAGGTTTACAACAATAGTACATCATTCCAATCGTGGTAAGGAAATATGCGATCTGGTTTAGTATAAAGTTAACCCTTGTGGAGTTAGTTTGTCAAGGCTCTTGGTGGAATCAATAAATAAAATCATCTGAATGGTAGTCTGTTGCCTATATGGGTTCTGGCATAATATGCACACTCTCCAAGTGGTGATTGCCTGGATTGTAACAGAATCTTGATACAAGTAGAGAATACAAAACCTCTTTGGTTCTGTCTCAGTCCTCATAATGAATAATAATACCTTGAATAGCTATTTCATTCTTCTATTTTTTTTCATTTATATGAAGTCCTAGGACCTCATCTCTTTTGTGTATCTGGCAACTGCTTGTTTGTGTAGAAAATATTCATTGAATAATTTAGTTTTAATAAATGGAAGTAACCGTGATTTGGTTAGGCTACATGTACTGTTAAATGTATTTTCTTTAGTCATGGCCATCTATAACCTAAGTCATAATTTATTGAACAGTTCATGCAGCCACGAGCACGTGACAAGAAACTTCTTGAAGAATGGGCTACACCCTTGACAAATGTTGATGATATTCAGGAGGTACAGTCTCCATCTTATGTGTATACAGTAGTCCTTGTGACAGCCAAATGTGTGGAGATAAAATGTTGAGTGAGTGGCTGGGAGAAGCAGTTGACTTTTGTGCAGATAACTCTTTTTTATAAATTCATTTTCTTTTCACTCTCTCTAAAAAATTTCAAACTCATTTACTCTTTTATTAATTTAATGTCAATTTGTGTGTGTATGAGTGTAGCTTCACAAACTCTCTTTAGTCTTTATCAATCTCCCAAATTAAAATATATTCAACTTGATTGTCTCAATGTCCATGCAGATTATTTATAAAATAAAACTTCCTGGACCAGCAATCTTAGGTGAGGGAAAGCCAGAAAATCAGAACCATGCCATTATATTTACACGTGGTGAAGGCTTGCAAACAATAGATATGAACCAGGTATATTTATTACTAAATCTAAATAAACATCCTACCTTCTCTCTTAACATATATCAGTTGGTTAAAGTGTCTATTTCTTAGGATAACTACATGGAGGAAGCATTAAAAATGAGGAATTTGCTTCAAGAATTTCTTAAAAAGCATGATGGTGTGAGGCACCATACAATTCTTGGGCTTAGGGAACATATATTTACTGGAAGGTTGGTACCTTGATGTCATCAGATGAGTCGTTTGTCTTTGGAATTAATTCCTCATATAATTAATTCCTCATGATGTTTAAATCCTACGTGTTGAGTCCCACTTGATATGGGGGAGTTTAGGCCCACATATGAGAGAGAGTGTTAGAATTTTAGTTAAGTGATTGAATTCATTATTTCCTAGCTTAAACTTTTGGGAAAATTGGTAATTTATAAACACAGAGAGAGAGAGAGAGAGAGAGAGTACCTGTTCTAGTCAAAGTTTGGCCTCTAAAAGATGCCATAATGGCACTTCCTGTTTTAGACAATCAACTGGCACTTCCTTTCTTTATCATTTTTGGGATGTTTCTTCTTATTGGTACGGAGGCATTTGAATTGTTAATAATGATGCCCTTTATTTGTTACTTTTAACATGTTTGCTTACATTTTTAAATGGAATGTTGGGTTTAGGTACTTGGCTAAGATACTAGCACCTGAAGGTTCAAAGGATGTGGCTGTGGGTCATCCTATTGCAATAACAGTAAGTGTGATAATGCTTGTACAAATGTATAGCATACTTTTGACCTTAGCAACTTTCAGCCAATGCTATTATAGTTGAGCAGTAGGGCACCTGTAAGCTTGCTAATGGTTCCAGCCTGCACCTGTAAAGGGTTGACATTGTTCTAGTCTAAATTTTAATATGTTTTATTGCCCCCCAAAAAGAAATGTAGAGGTTGTTATTAATTGCCAGTTAAATTGATTTATAGCTATATTTTCTTTCTGCACTGTTACTTTATGGAAATGTCATCCTTTAAACTAGCCACTTATACTTTATGAAAACACCATTGCCTATTGTTTTGCAAGGTTGAGGATCCAGCTGATATTGAGACAGTAAACAATAGTGTTTGCAGTGGTTCTGAAATCAAAGAGGCAAAGCCAACGCATCGTGATGATGGAAATGAAGCTAAAGCTCAGAAAACAAGTGTTGCGAGGATCAGTCCATCTGCAAAGTTGCTAATTACAGAATATGGATTGGATTTATCATCATTAAAGGCATCAGGCTCTCATGGTACGCTGCTCAAGGGGGATGTTTTAGCTGCAATTTATCATCATATATTTGTTTTAATCATGTTATTTGTTTGGTTAATCCTTACAAATTTACTGACAGGACTTTACTGTGATTGTGGTTGAAAGGGACCTTTGTTGCTTGGCTGTGTTTAGTTTTCTACAAATTATCGTGCTATTCTCCACTGAGATTGCAGCTTGTAAGTCTGATGTTCTTCTAATTTCGAAATGGCATCAGTTATTTTGTTATGGTTTTTTAGTTGCACTGCATTTGTTACACACTCAGCTAGTTGGTTTTTAACCTACAACCTTGGCCTCCATCCCATTATGATCTTAGCTAGGGAAGTAATTAACTATATATCTCACAGACTACTGTATGACTCTTTCTAGGTGGGGATTCAATCACATGTAGTGGATATTAGTGCAGCTACTTGAACGTGAGAGGTAGGGTCCAAGGAAACTGATGAAAAGGCTGATGAGGTTCTAAAGTAGGATATTTTGGATTTTTGGACGCCAGAAAATCACTACGGATGGACTGAATCTAAGTGTTAAACATTTCTAGATTTAGACCATCTGTAATGATTTTCTGGAGTCCAACAGTCCAAGATATCCAACTTTAGAACCTCATCAGCCTTTTTATCAGTTTCCTTGGATCCTACCTCTCACGTTCAAGTAGCTTGAAGATGTTGGAGCTAATCTGAATGAAGGTTTTGAAACCTTAATTGAATAAAAAGGTATGCTTGTTTCCCAAATATTGCAACCTTGAATTAGCATAACGAGATTTTTATCAGAAAAACACACTCAATTTATATTTATACAGCCGTAGCTTCAAAATTTTTGTAGGCTTTTTATGTGGGTGGCTGATAAATGTACCTTGATTTTAACTGAAGGAGATTCAGCTAAGGCTCTTGCAGTAAGTTGTTGTGTCACTGTGCAGAGTATTTTAGCATTAAAGTTAGCTCTATTGGGTTCACTTTGTATGATTTTTGACTTTATTCATTGTATTACAGTTGTCATGAAGCGTCATACGCTGCTTGAGTCACTTTGATTTCCCAATGTAATTTTTTTCTTGGGATAATATTTCCCAATGTAATTATATTACTTGTAAATTTATCACACCCTTTTTTTTACATAGAGTAGAAAAATTCCTATATCAGAAAGTTAAGTGCTTTATGGCGAGTCTGCAACTTCTATTCAGTTATCAGGATGTCATTTAATCAATGTTTTGGCTCAAATGTCATGGCATTGTAATGGGTGGATATGGTTGTCATGGGATGCTAAACACTAACTTATTTTTCATTTATTTTTTTATTATTCTCTTCATTTAGGAATTAGGATGGGTGGCTAGTCATTAAGATTGATGGATTTATTTAAAGTTGATTGCATAACACACAAATATTGCATCTAATCAATTGCAGTAATTTTATTTTATGTTTCTAGATATATATTTTTTACTTTCTTGAGTTTTGGTTAGGATTTGCTCAATGACGTTATCTAAAAAATTGACAGTGAGAATGCTTAGGGAAGAATTACAGCTACTCCAGGAGCCTGGATCATATGTTGGTGAAGTTGTCAAAGTAATGGGGAAGAATAACGTTTTAGTTAAGGTAAGTAATATTCCTATATGAATGCACTCAATTGTAAATTTGCAGCTGTGCCTTAACTATTTCTTTTTTTGAAAAGTAATGATATTTTAGCAAGGGAATAGACTATTACATGCACAAGGAGTGCCTTTTTGTTAATAAGAGATGGTTTGATAACAGTTTGAATACATTTTCATCTAATGTTTCATCTTGTTTCCCAGGTTCATCCTGAACAGAAATATGTTGTTGACATTGATAAAAATATCGATATCACCAAGATAACTCCATCAACAAGAGTTGCCCTCCGTAATGACAGTTATGTGCTTCATCTAATCTTGCCAAGCAAAGTTGATCCATTGGTCAACCTCATGAAAGTTGAAAAGGTTCCAGATTCCACATATGACATGATTGGCAGTCTTGACCAGCAAATTAAAGAGATAAAGGAGGTTTGCCTCGTGTACCCTTTTACTTTCTGTATTTAAACTCCAATGCTTATTGTGTCTCCATATTACTTCCTTGATTAGGGAGGCATATTAGGTTGTAAATCATACACTCTTTTAAACTAAGCATTTTGGATATCAACTTCTCTTTTTCTTTGGTAGGGAACATGCTCCATCAATCATATTTATGGATGAAATAGACAGTATTGGATCTGCTCGAATGGAATCTGGTAGTGGCAATGGTGACAGTGAAGTGCAGCGGACTATGCTAGAGCTTCTCAACCAGCTGGATGGATTTGAAGCATCAAATAAAATAAAGGTATCGTGTGTGTTTTCATTATGCAGATTGGGTTGTTTAGTTTTTGGTACTTTTCTTTATTGTGACCTCAACTATTTAAACAGATTCATCTCTTATTGTAAGTATTTGGCAAGCATGTCAAAATAGGCTTCATTCTTGTACTCAGGGAAGGTTATCACCGCATTAACCACAGGTTGTTTGATCTTACATATCAGGAAAAGAAAAAAAAAAAAAAAAAAAAAAACGAAGAAAAAACAGGTTGTTTGATGTAATGCTCCCAAGTTATAGCTGCAGCGGCAGCTGTTGACTTGTTTTGAACTTGTTTGATTTTATTTAGTGTTTTCCCCTTTAAAGATTTCCAGTATTTTATTCAATTTAAACAATCTCAACTCTTTTGGATGGATTTGGAAAGAATGATAAGTATAGTCTTGTTAATTCCATAACGAACTATTGCACTGGGCTATTAAAGTCTTCAGAAGTGAAAGATTGTGTGTTTTCTCTGTGCATAATCATATTGTCACACATTTTGTCCTTTTTTTTTTTTTCTGCAGGCTGTGTGCACAGAAGCTGGGATGTTTGCTCTGAGGGAGAGGAGGGTTCATGTAACAGAAGAAGATTTTGAGATGGCAGTGGCAAAGGTAATGAAGAAGGAGACCGAGAAAAACATGTCATTGCGGAAGCTATGGAAGTAGTGTGTCTCCATGTTAATGTTTTGTTTCACTCCACCACCCTTTGAGCCATTGATCCGTGGCTTTGTTCTTCACACACAACCAACAGTTCTGTTCTTTGTATGGATATAAAAAACAGGGCGGGGGTGCCTACACTTTGTTGAAGTTTTTTAAATACCACTGGCATCTCTGTTTATTTTGTTAAATATTCTTTTGTGATACATTTTTATGTAATATGTGTTTTACTTCAAGTATCTGACAAGAATGTCCATAG
This sequence comes from Quercus engelmannii, assembly GCA_029955605.1. Taxonomy (NCBI): domain Eukaryota; kingdom Viridiplantae; phylum Streptophyta; class Magnoliopsida; order Fagales; family Fagaceae; genus Quercus; species Quercus engelmannii. The sequence continues at coordinate 42,446,324 of JARPSG010000003.1, forward strand.
ACAATGACTGTCAATCTTTTATCAATCTATTGGTTAGACGACCAGAATGATAATTAAAAATCTGTGCTTAGTGGACAAGCACATGTGGCTTAGTTTTCTGGGCATGTGTAGCTGTAGCATGGGACATAGCACTCAGGGATCAATCATACCATGTAGTGGTTGTAAATGAGCTAATTAGAGTTAGAACTTCAATTATATTCAAAATAAAATTAAAAGAACAAGTTTGAACTTTTAATATTCCACTCAATTTTCTTGCTTATAGTTTGTGCATTACAATGTGATATGAAATTATACTGAATGTGTGCTTTTTATGTATTGTTGGATTGTGAAGACATGAGATGTTGATTTTCTTTTCTTTTTTTTTTTCTTTTTTTTTTTTGGATTTACAGGGTTGGGTTACTTAGATGTTGGCAGTTGAAAACAAAAAAACAAGATTGTATAATTTTATTTTGTTTATTTTCAGTTATATTTTTGGATTTACAAGGTATTTACTCCTCGATGTTGGCGGTTTAGTAGAAAACAACCAGAGTATAAGGAAGAGCATTTTTTTTTGTTTATTTTTCTTGTAGAATCAAATTTCCGTCTTTAGTACGTATCGAATTAGAAAAAATAAAAATAATGAATTTATAATTTTATATATATAAGAAAAGAGATATTTAATATATTTTGATTTAATGTGCTAATACTGCTATTTATATATATATATATATATATATATATATATATTTGTGTGTGATATAAGAGTAATAAAAGAAAAAAAGAACCTGTATTATTATTCTTCTTCTTTAAACAACGTACATTTTTTTTTTCTTTCTCTTTTTCATTTTTTTGGAGAAGGATGTTTTATTCATTTAGATAAATGTGGTACATTTAAAAAAACAACTTGGGGACGAATAGTTTAAATTTATCTGTACTTGAAATTACCTTAAATTAGTTCTCAAATTGGGGTAATAAAAAAAAATTAAAAAAAAAAAAATCCCAGTAGAACTCGAGTATTTTATAATGGGTTACCATAAATAGAAATCGAGTCTTAGAGACTCGATTTCTATTTATGGAAATCGAGTATAAGATACTCGAGTTATATTGGGATTTTTTTTTTTTTTTTTTTTTTTTTTTTTTGCCGCAGGTCATGGGACCAGAATTAGTTTAAATTTATCTATACTTGAAATTACATGAAATTAGTTCTCAAATTGGGGTAAAAAAAAAAAAATATCCCAGTAGAACTCGAGTATTTTATACTCGGTTTCCATAAATAGAAATCGAGTCTTAGAGACTCGATTTCTATTTATGGAAATTGAGTATAAGATACTCAAGTTCTACTGGGATGTTTTTTTTTTTTTTGCCGCAGGTATTCAGCATGGGACCAGAATTAGTTTTCCCCTGCAGCAGATTTTCCAGGGTCCAGAACACATCAAACAACTACATACAAGCATATGATAGGCAAAGGGAACATACATTAAAGTTCTACAACCAGATTAAAACAGTAACTATTCAATAAAATTATAGTTGCCCCCTTACCACACTATGGCAGTTCAATACTAGAAGGGCCTTGTGGTTGAACTTGCCAAAGTAATATCATTGTTCGTATTATAGGAAAAAGCTGCATCACGCAACTAATGTAACGAGTACAATGGATAGCAAATAGTTCAATTATCCATAATTTACAACTTAGGTACAAAATAACAACTAAGTTAATACAACATAGTCTACATATTTGCCTAGCGGAAGCTCCATACTGATATAACATATTATACATAATCACCTAACACTTGTCCATACAGAAGATAACGACAAGTCCCACGTACAATGTCACTTACGAAAATCAAGTCTCCGCTTGCCTGACAAACATTAAATACGGTTATTAGTTTCCAAATGCAAAGAACAAAAACCAAATGACATTCTGAGTATATTATATAAAAACAGTGACGACACTTGCCTAGTTCATAGCACTACCACTTGTCGAAACCCCACGGGAATTGGGACAGCATCTGCGGTTATGCCCCTCTTGATGACACACTCTACATCGTTGCCTCGGTTGAATCTCCCTCAAGTCCAGATCTTCCCTCTGGCTTCCCCGTTCTCGCTGTACCCCATCCATTTCATTCCTTATTCTTGACATCATAGGACGACCTTTGGCCCGCAACAATTGTGGGTCAGGCACCCACCGTGGTCCGCGAACGTCTGTCCATAATGACTCTGATTTTGGCACCACAAAATTATGTGAATATGTGAGAATGGCGTTGTTCAGGCTGTAAAATGGGTTAATATAGCTGGGCGCATCGAGATGCAGACCTTTAAGAACTTAATTGCATATGAACTCAACCATTGCAGTAATGGGCAAACCGCAGACACCTTTAAGTACCCCATTAAAGCAATCAGAGATATTGATTGTCATTGCCCCGTAACGTCTTCCACCATCATGTGACTAGGTCCATTTGTCCAGATCCTCACTCATTAGATATGTGTATGGCATATAACGTGTAATCCGGCGATCAGTAGGGTCTACACCCCTCAGTAAATTAATCTCGGCCTCCTTAATGGTTTGCATTATGGACACAAATTTAGCATCATGAGTCGCATATCCAGCTTTCAAGGCCAATGCCTTTAGAGTCGGGTTATCAAAGTGTGTGTTGAAGTTGCTAGCAACATGTCAAAGGCAATATCGATGATATACCCGTTCTCTTCCGTCTTGCCCTCTAGGCCACTCTTGAATGGCGCATTTGATACCTTTATATCGGTCAGAAATAATGCAAATGTCCTTGTTAGGTATAACACGCTCTATCGAAGTCCTGAGACACTCTAAAAACCACCCCCAACTAGGCCCTGACTCCTTGTCCACAACAGCAAAGGCGATAGGCAAAACCTTTTGGTTAGCATCGGTTGCCATTGCAATCATCAATACCTCTTTGTATTTACCATATAAATGAGTTCCATCAATACTGATCACTGGCCTGCAATACTGGAATGCAGCAATGCATGGAGCGAATGCCCAATATACATAGCGCAGTAACGTAGTACCTTTTAATGGCTTAGGTATGGTGTGATAGCTGTACTGGGTACCCAAATCCTGATCCAAGTATGCCAACAACAACTTTCGCAACCTTTCGTAAGACTCCTCCCAATCCCCAAAAATCTTAGCAATTGCCTTTTGTTTTGCGTCCCATACTTTATAGTAAGAAAGCTCATGATCATACTTAGTACGTATGATCTCCCAAAGCTCATCAATAGTAGCAGTGTGCTTTTTTTGCAATCTTCCCACAATTTCTGATGCAACAAAATTAGAATCCATCATTCTACCGTCTCTTCGCAGCCCAAAGGGTATACAGCTGTGTGGACCCACATAAGACGTGACCATCCACAGACCATTGAATTTAGGCTTCATGTACACCCCAACGTACCACTTGCAGTTGTCGTCAACGCATGCGGCGCACAATTGAGTTGTGGTCGACCTTTGGATGGAGAAATTTCTATTATCCTTTGCTGCGTATATTATCAATGCACGCTTCACCGCAGCTTTATTTGCAAAAGTCAACCCTTTACAAAAATGCATTCCATCTTTCCAAGTACAAAGAAATTGTATCTGAAGACGTGAAGAATCAACCATATCTTCCCAAGTATTTGCGTAGAATGAGTCCGCAGGAGGTCTGTAGCCAGTGGTCGTATCTGTATCATGCTGGACACCAATATCATCATCATCTGCATCACCTTCATCATGGTACTCCATATTTTCCTCTTCAAAATTAGGAACAACTTCATGCTCATCCACATCGTTCTCAAAGTCACCTTGCTCAATCCTCTCTTCGTACTGATCCATATCATCATTATTTTCACCATCATTCGCAGCATGATCTTCGTCTTCGTCTTCCTCCTCTAAATGTGTCTCTTGAGAGTAGAGGGTTTCACCAGTATTCGCAACATAATCTTGAGATGGGAGCGTATAACCTCCCATTGCATACCCTCCCATTGCAGTGCATCCATCATCTAGGGCTGTAAATTGTAAAGCCGTAGTTCTTTGTTGCACCACCTCAGTAGTGTTGTCTACACCCGCCTCCAAACTTACATACAACTCAGTAGCATTTACTTGGGGCATTTTCTGGATCCTATTAAACATCATCTTTACATGTTTATCTTCTTTAATCGCCATATACCCGTAATTTATCCATTCATGATGGACTTCTTGTGGGTAACGATAAATAATCTTAATGTCATACCAAGCAGGGTTCAATTTCAATTCGTCCATTATTTTCCTCTTCAAATCAGTCAACGTCTTCAACTTATGACGTAACATCATGTAGTAGCATTCGATACCCTCCCCTCTAAATGGGAATCCGTCAATCCCTTCAGGATTGTAAAGGGGTCCACCGAAGTATACATTTATGTTAATATTCTTCAAAGATTGTGAACCTATTAGAGAGCCAAGTAAATTTATGTTAGTGACATATTTGATCTCTTTCATTTAACATCAATTACAAAACCTTTTCTATCTACTCAAAGTACAAGAATCACAACTTCTAAAAGTGTAACAATTGCATATACTCACCCCACATCACATACAAACACACTCAATCATTATAATTTCGTACTCAAACAAATAAAAACAATAAAGACAAAACTCACCCCCATTACAAAATTGAAACTCAGCTCTAACAAAAATATAAATAAAAATATCAAAGCAAACAACAAAAGTCATGAGGATGTGCAAATGAATGAGTGCAATTATGTAACAACATCATTCAAGTAATTTTGGTAGTGTAATGGCATACCCTATTACACTACTATTAATGAAATAACATAGAGCAGGGTTCATCAGACAAACAAAAAAAAAAACACTAATGTGAATATAATCATGATCAATCAAATTAGACATATTATCTAATTTCAAAATCAAGACATTAATATACAATCAAATATACCAGATATGATATACAAACTCAAATTTCATCCAAATTATGGAGAAAGGAAGCAGATAACTTCAAAATCTAAAGCAATAATGATAAAGCCTAATTATGCAGCACAAGATTTGGTAACTAAGGTAAAACACTAAATCTTGAAAGGAAAAACAACTTTAGGGATTTAACTTCTAAAGGTTTAAGGCTTAAGGTGTTGTTAAGAATTCTAATAACTTGTTTTTTTGGATCACAGCACATAGATGAGTTTTTTTTTATTTTTTTTCCCAAGTTTTTATTTTATTTTTTGTTTCTAAATTAAGTAAGAGAAAGGCTTCAACATCTTCATTTCGTGACTGCCCTCTCTGACCAAAAAGTTGTTGTTATTGTGCCTTGTATACGTTTTTTACATTTTCTACAAATGAGAATTCACAACCTAAAATTTTGCATAGGAACAAGAACATTTTACTCAAGTGAAAATATTGAAGATAATATAGTTGTGCCAATTTCAAACGGTCGCATTTCGCTTATTTAAAATCACCATTGAATCAAATTATATTCGTTTTGAAGTCCTATATGCCTACTTTTCAATGAAATAATTTTCACTGCAAAATTCATTATATATAGATGGAGAAAAAGCTATGAACAAAAAATCATCAACTTGTCATATTTTGATAGACTCAGCATCTTTTAACAGCTTTCGAACTATATGCCTAAGTTTTTAAATTTTTAAACATTTGTCCACAATGGGCGAAGTAGCCAGCCGCCAGGTTCACTTAATATATAACCCAAAGTTATCTCTCTTACTGTTTTATACGCAATTATTCATGTCAAATTCTATAAATTGGATTCACATATCCATTATTGGGTAGAAGAACTTGTGTGCAAGATTGAATAAGAGAGAAAAAGAAGAAAATTTCCCTCCATATTTGGAACCTATGCATGTCTACTCCATATTTCTATGTGGATGGATTATTAGTGGATTCCTGTATCTTTCTCGAATATATATATATATATATATATATATATATATATATTATATAAATATATTTATCTTTAGCCTATTTATACAACTATATAATTAAATATTTATATATTTATATAAATATATTTATATTTAGCCTATTTATACAACTATATAATTAAATATTTAAATATTTATATAAATATATTTATATAAGTATTTATATATATAGTTGTATAAATATATAAATGTAAATATAAATATATTTATATAAATATTTAATTATTTAATTATATAGTTGTATAAATATATATACATATTTTTTATAAGGAAACAAATATACATATTTTAATACAAACAAATATCTTATCAAGAAACAAATATATTTGCCTAATACAAACAAATATTTTATTAGGAAATGGCATGACAAATTCAATGCAAGCAACACTTTTTAAAGCAGCTATATACACTAAACAACTAATTAGAGAGTGAGGAGACCCTTACTTGACATAATGATATGCAAATGTACTGCTGAGATTGTATGAGAGTGAGAGGAGCAATGTTTTGCTGCTAAATATGTATGAGAGTTTGAGTTTCTGTGAGAGTTGTTGAGAGAGGTTCTGTGATTGAAGTTGCTGAAGGTGTGAGAGTTGTTTAGGTTTTGTGATTCAAGTTGTTGAAGGTGAGAGTTGTGTTTAGTCAAAATATTCTCTGCATCTGAGAGTAGTGTGAGAGTTTTTTATTGTTAGTCTAATATTCATTGAGTACGTTTCTAAACAGACAAAACTGGTTCAAAATGGTCTGAGAGAAGTTTTTGGTGCTTCTGCTAGTCTAATATATTCTCTGAATATGTCTCAAAACAGACAGAGCATTTGACATGTCCTTCAGCAACGTACTCAATTAATAGACTAGCACAAGCACAAGTAAGAAAGACTGTTGACATGACCAGACAAGCAACGTACTCAGTTAAATATATTAGACTAGCACAAAGCACAACCAACAAAGACTGGTTGACATGACCAGACAACCAGACATCACCAGAGAAGCAGAGGATAGGGCTTTGAAACTCGAGTCTCTAAGACTCGGTTTCACTTTTAGTAAACCGAGTCTCAGAGACTCGAGTTTAAAGAAAAGTGGCGTCCCACCCAGAATATACGTCTTTGAAACTCGAGTTTCTGAGACTCGAGTTTAACACGTGGCATCTACGTGGAACTTGAGTCTCAAAAACTCGAGTTCCACGTAGACACCGCCTGAATTTTTGCCACATCAAACTACCTAAACCGAGCCTTAGAGGCTCGATTTAGAAGCCCAAAATCGAGCCTTTGAGGCTCGAGTTGCTAAAATTCCAAATACTTTGTAAACCGGCCCTACTAACTATATAGTTAGTTTTTTATGGGTAATTACCCATTTTCGCCCCGAAAGGGATTAGTTTAGAAGTTAGAACTAAAATGTATTTGGGTTAGATGGTTTGGTTCATCCAGTTTGGTTTGATGACTAAATACCTTTTAAGTATTTTTTTTAACAGGTGGCATGTATTTATTGGTTGTTATTTGATGGAGGACCACCTCATTTGTCCTCCCGGAAGGACCTAACAATTTCTCGTCCTAGAGAGAATTTAGAGGTCGAGTATTTAAGCGTTGTGCCATGGTTAAAACTTAGACTTACTATATAAGCTCATTCTATTGCCTTTGAAGCATGTTAGAACTTATTGGAAACCTCAAATTTGAGAGAAACCAAAGTCAACAGCAGACATCCCCTTCTCATCTTACTCATAATTTATGGAAAAAAAAAAAAAAAAAAAATCGTCTGTCTACAAACATAATTGATTATTCGATAATACTATATACTCCCAACATATACGATAACAACCATTGATTAATTGTATTTTGTGCCGGAGAAAGATCAGAACCTGTCGTGCTTAGGTAAAAACGCAATGTAAGAAATATCTTGTGGAATATGTCATCATTGAAAGGGTGACAGGGACTTTTGAAAACTAATTTTTATATATATATATATATATATATATATGTTAAATTTAATATAGATTATATGTGTGAGTTGTGACTTAGGTTTTTTTTTTTTTTTTTTTTAGAGGAACAGATAAGATAGACTCACTCTTATATTAAAAAATTAAGATTATATTATGTATTCATGTGGTTTTTTTTTTTTTTTTTGATTTGCTAAATATATAGTTCTCCTTGATTGATGTTTTATATATATATATATATATATATATGTATATTATACTTTGATCCACAAGTAAAATTTCTGACTCCACTCCTTGTTATAACAACTAATATTTTTAGTATTTCCTCAAAACAAAAAACAAAAAAAAAGCTAATATTTTTAGTACACATTAAACAAAGTTCACACATAACTCATTCTATAAGAGCACTGCTTAAACTCTACCATATCTATCGGTAGAGTGTCCTCTGGAAAATCACATGTGGTGACCTTCTTCGGCCCTTGATCAGCTAATAAATCACACGGCGGGGGAGCCACGCCACTCGTAATCCCGGCAACATCGCTGCACCTCCACGACATCTTCTTCGCCTTAGAAGCCATCCCAATGGTCACATTTGACATACAAATGCCAGTAAAGGGATCACCAGAAATCCCTTCCAATCTACCTGCCACTGTTACATTCTCTGCCACCACATCCCTATAGTTAATCCCTTGTATCACTGGCAGCGCATTGGGGTCATATTTATTATCAGGGTGTGCCTTATAATTGCCAGACATCAAAAACACCCATTTCATTGTGTGCAAGCTCATTCTCTTCACGTATATGTCTTTCACGTAAGCTCCTCTTCCTATGGCTGTTTTGATCCGCACTGCTGATTCGGTTTGGATGGCCACAATGTCTTCGGCCCTCACATCCTGGATCCCGCCTGACATCTCGCTTCCCAATGCGATCGCGGCGCTGTATGGGGAAATGCATGTGAGCCGTCTGATTATTAGTTGTTTGGTTGGCCACCCAAATGCTATGCCATACTCATCCCAGCCGCTCTTAACGGCTATACAGTCATCCCCAGAGACTATGTAACAGTCTTCTATTCTAACGTTTGTGCAAGAATCTGTGCTTAGGCAAAAAACAGAGGAAGAAAGAAATTAGAATTAGAAGAAGTAAAAAAAACATTGGCACTTAGCAGTTCACCCAACATACTCAAAACTTATTAAAATAATATAAAAACACTAATTATCAAAAGAAAAATATATGTTTCTTTCTAGGCTAGGAGTCCAATGATGAAGTGAGACTGATGGAATAGACTTCCTATGAGAGATCTAGACACATGAAATATGTTGATATCGATATGGTACACCAATATCAATCAATACCAAAATATGTCATTCTGTTGCTAGACTCAAAGGAATTGTGAGTGGCAGCATGATTTTCTACCTGAAAAAATCCAATGAGGTTATGTAGGATCAGCACCCTATGAGGCTCTTGAAAGACAGAATTGGGTAATGAGAAATTCTATGGCAACTTTTCATCTATTGGAAGATGTCAGCTTTGAATATCAATGGTGGGATAGGTTTCATGGCCCAAACTTTATGTTATTTGTGTTTGGGTCTTGGGCTACTACTCAGAATCAGAAATCAGAATGCAGCCCACTTCAGAGGAGAACGTTATCACGTTATTCACGTCTCTGCAATGCATGACCGCTAATTGCGCAAAACAAAGATCCTTTTTTCCATATGTTTTTTTGTTTGTCCACTTTATTGCAGATAGCAACAACCACATCGTCCAGTTCATTAAATAAAATATATGGGATGAGAAACATAAGAAAGAGAGACCGAGTGAGAGGAAGAGAGAGAGAGAGAGAGTGAGAGATTAAAATATAGTTTCCTCTTAGGTGCTCTAAAACCACTAGATCAAAGCCAAACCCCTAAATGAATTTTATTGACTATTAATTGAATATGGCAAGAAACATTTATAATCAATTGTCAAAGATCAAAGCACTTATTTTTTTGATGCTTATAAGACGAACCTGGATTGATACCATCAGTGTTTGGAGATTTAACTGGTGCAATGATCGTGATCCCTTGCACAAGTATATTGCTGTATAATTGAAACATTGTTAGGGTCTTAAAATGAATTTAAAAGGAAAAATAAAAATAAAAATCAGACTAGTTTGTTTTTTGAAGAAAAAAAATATTTGAAGAATAAAACTAAAATTATTATGGTCAAAATATGAATTTTGTTCCTAAATTAGGAGTATAAGTCCAATTTGGTCCTTAAATATAGATTAATTTTGTTTAATACAGACTTTAGCTTATCATCATTATACAAAATTATCGTTATGATAAGGTGTGTTTATATAATATTGATGTGACATGTTCAGTTGGTCTCACAAAATCAAAATATATTGAGACAAGTCAATTTAATATTTAAAAAATATTGTAAAATAAATTTTTATTTATTTAAATACTTATATATATATGTTGCCCCTATTGTGCTTGTTATTTCAAGTATCATGTTCTAAGAAAAAAAAAATCAAGAAGTAAATCAGAGGAATCGATAATTTCAATGTTGAAATTAAAATTTGAGATATAAAAATTGGGGGGTGAGGCTCTCTCAAACTCCATAAAAATGGGAACATTGTGCACTTGATAGGACGTTTTCAATTAAAATTTGAGATATAATTCGGGGGGGAAAAATCATACCTTGGCCCTTAATTAACATAACAAAACATGTAGCAGTGTAGAATTAGCTAGTGGAATTACCTACTGTAAACAGGATGAACATTCCATGAAGGAGAGTTTAGGAGCGTTAGATTTGAAATCTGAACTTGGTCTGAGAACATGAGTTCTATCAGGTAAGGACGAGTGTATTTTAGCTTTCCCCTGTGGAAGTTTTGCCACCAGAATGCACCCTGACCATCAATTGTGCCATTGTCACCTGATTTCAATACATATATATAATTAAACTGTAAGCTTAACACCTTAATTTGTGAATTTATTTAATTTATTAGTGCTTAGTGTCGATGAAAGCTCCAAAATCCAAACCTAAACTCGTTTTCAAGTTACCTGTGACAACAACGTCAGTGAGGTTTGTTCCAAAAATGAGACTGGTGTACCTGCCGGCTGCCGCATCCCTTCCTCGACCGTATGATGGCAATGGTTTGAGCGCAGGAAACTCGTTCATATCCTAGCCCATTTGATTCAGTGAAATCGGTAAGATAAAGCAGGAGAAAGACTAGGAATACACCAAAATCTCAAAACATTTCCATAAAATTTTTTGTTTTGAATTGTGATGGATTCTGACAATTTCTTTATTTTTTATTTCATATATTTTTGTCTTGTGATGAGTTAAAACCTTAATTATTGTGAAAGTATTGTAAGATTTTGTTATGCCCAAAGAAGAACTAATAAAGTACATATGAGATTAAGGTCCTGTTCGGTACACCATTTTAAACACATGTTTTCAGTTTTTAAATAACATTACATGTATTTTCACACACTTACCTACATATATTTCTAAAAAAATGAAAACTGTTATTTAAACACACATATCAAACGGGCCCAAAATGTCATGCCCAAAAGCAAGCACGTGCTTAACAATAAATGTACAAACAAAATATTTCACTGGCTGTTAATATGATTTACTATGATTGAAACAATATTATAGAGCAAACATCATAAGTTGAGATTCTGTTATATATATATATATATATATATATGATCCAGTTAATGTGTGCCCTAAACTTTTTATTTTTGGAAATATTTTCTCAAGAATTGAAAAAGTTGTCATTACTTTTTTAATTCTCGAAATTTTTTTTTTCAAAAATAGAAATTAATGTGTACTCTAAGAGCACACATTAGTAAAATTCATATATATAAATATATATATATATATATATATATATATATATATCATTCCCTTGGATTCCTCATTTGACACTATTGGTAAGGACAGTCCGGTTTTGAAGTTCAAGTCAAGGAGCCGCTAGTTTTGCAAGACCTTTTACAAAAGCATCATGTCGTGTAGCAGAATAGGCAGGAAGTGGGATTATTTAATTTTGACTTTAAGTAAGGCTATTTGAAATTCTATAAAAGTTAGGCTATTTGAAGTTCATGTGAAATTATTGAAAACAAGTGTGGATCCTATACGAGGGAGAAAGGTATAGACCATGGAATAATTTCGTAATGTTTCAGTCACATAGTGCTAACTATACGGTGCTAATTAATTTAGTTCTCTTGGCTAATTGAAAGTAGGCAGTTTGATGTTCAGTAATTTTAAAATTAGATTTTGCTTTTGTTAGCTTATCATAGAAATAAATTGTTTAGATTTTACTGTTATTTTTTCTCTGAATTAATGAGTATATTTTTTATACAATTTTCTATTAAGATATTTTATATGCGAAGATATTGAATGTAACAGCCTGTAATTAAGTTGAACTATCTTATACACATATCCCTATTCAATTTAGGAGATACAATTTCAGCAATTTATTATTTTATTTTGTGTTGTATTTAGTAGAATTTTAAAGACAATAATTGTGAATTGATATTGTATATACAGTATCTAATAGTTATTTTCAAAATTATATATGTAATAGCAATGTAATGAAAAATTTGACAAATTTGACATAATCAATATCATAAAAATTATAAAGAAAAACTATTTTAATAACTCCAAATGTCCTGGACAAATTATGTCATATGCGTTTATTCGTTTAATAACTTAAGCACAGGTTGCATGCTAGTTTTCTCAACAGTAGAAGAAGCTTTTCAGTCTGAATATGTTTCTGGTAGTGTCTTACTGAATATTGAATATTTCCTGTACATTTTTTTTGGTTAAATGAAATAGGAACTAATTTTCTCCAGAAAAAAAAAAAAATAAAAAAAATAAATTAACAGTTGTGCATGAGGGTCGGATTGAAAAGTTTTTTCAACCCAACCTACTAAGTTAAAAATATTTATCCCAACCCGACCCATCTAATTGACACACAGACACAGGTACAAACATATAGAGCATAAAGTCCCCAGCTTTTGTATATTCTGATGCTACTAGGGAGAACTTTTGTAGGCTTATTGCCTCTAAAATTTAGCCATTTTGGCCTAGTTGAAAAATATTTCCTTTTAACCCAAAAAAAAAAAAAAAAAAAAAAAAGAAGGTAGTCCGAGAAATAAGACCTGGGAAGCAAGGAGAACAGCATCCTTATGTAGATAGAGAGTGAAGTGGCTGGTGAGGCTGAAGCTGCCGGTCAACCATTTTCCTGCAGGAATGTATAGCTGAGCGCCGCCATCTGATGCATATTGGCTTAGTTTATCGATTGCAGCCTGAAATGCCTTTGTGTTTGATGTTTTGCCATCAGCAACACCACCAAAATCCGTCAGGGATGCACTGTGAGATCTGCAGCTAATAGCTTTGTACTCCAAGGACCCACCCTGCTGAATCCTGGCTTTTCTGCTTTCAGCTCCTCTTAGACTCAACAAGGCCACAACCACAAACACTGAAACTGTCTTTATCACCTGTAAAATGAAAATGATAACTAAACTAAGTTCTAATTATCGGAAAGTAAGAGGAAAATTATGATACAAACTGGTTCACATTGTGAAACTGTCCTAAACCAATATCATAGATTGTTTGATAAGAATAGACAAGTTGGTGTAGGCCTCATTGTGAAGGAAAACAAGGAATGTCATCTTTTTACTTAAAATGCATCAATAAACCGTGGGGCAAAACAAAATTACATTACAAAAACCAAAATCTATGAGCACATGACTAGAACAAGTGAACAACCTCTCCCTTTGTTACATAGAATTGTGTACAAAATCAAGAAAGAGGAATCAAAACTCATTACTAGAGACTGTATTAGTTTAATTAGAAAACCATAATGATTTTGTTGTTTTTGGGGTGGGGGGTGGAAAATGGAGAAAAGGGAAAGGTGGTTTACTTGAGCTCTGACGTGGCTTCTCGAGAACTCCATTGGAGGGACAGTAAATTAGATAAGAGTTTGGTGGTAGTGTTAAGATAAGTGAAGTATTTATAACGGGCGGAAAACATATCTTACTCCCTATATTTTTAGGATATTTTCATTTTAGTTCTTACATTTTATTTTTATTATTTTTAGTTTTTATTCTAAAAAATACTTTCTATTTTAGTTCCCGTCGTTACATCAGAAACGAAAAAAGTTGATGTGACAAATGGCAGTAATAAATAATACTAAATTAATGATCACGTGGCCTAAATTAATAATAAAAAAATTTTTTTGGCATTAAAAAATGTCACGTCAGCATCTAAATTAAAAAAATTAATTTATTAATTTTAACTAAATAAAAAAAATAAAAACATAATTAAAAACTAAAAATCATATGAATTGAGATCTAAGTGTGTTTTGAACAAGAACACAAACCCACAAACCCAGATCCAAGAACACAAACCCAGAAATTAAAAAAAAAAAATACATAACTAAAATTTGGAAATCAACAAGCTATTTACTCATTTTCCTTTTATCTTATACTCTCTCTCTCTCTCTCTCTCTTAAAAATACATAACTAAATCCCTTTTCTGTCCATTCACAGGTTCCTGAGTTTTTCTTTTGCTAAAGAATAAACCTTTTTTAGCCGATTTAAACCCATAACCACCGCTTCAAACCCACCCCGCAATCACAAGCAAAACCCAGCCAAGCCATTATTGTCGCTAACTTGCCTCCACCACCACCAAACAGCCACAAACATAGCAAATCCAGATTAACAAACATGTCCCACATACAAATCGACGGACAATCTTGGTCTTCGTTGCTCTTCGGGCTTTGGTTTCAGAGAGCTTCGGGATTTAGTTATGTATTTGGAAATAGCTTGTTAGGTCTTCAATGGTACATCTGGAAGGGAGTCCTAGCAGCTCGTTGATTTCTCAAGCGGAAACGGGTAAGGAAACTTTCTGGGTTAGCCGAGAAATTTGGAAAAAGAGAGTAGAAATGAAAGCATTCTTTGTTTGGTTGTCGAGAAAACGCAGGAAAATAATTTGAAAGTGAAAGTTTTGTTCTTTTCTTTATAGTAAAACCCTCTTTAAGCTTTGTAGAGTGAAGGTTTTGAATTCTCAGCTCATAAAAATAAATTGATGTTAGAAGTTGTAGCTTACTTCATTCACCTGTGTTTTCTTGCAACCAAGCGAAGTAGAAACTTTCTCAGCGACAAAGATTTACTGTTTTTTTTTTTTTTTTTTTAATTTCTGGGTTTGTGGGTTTGTGGTCTTGTTGTTCTTGTTTAAGACACACTTAGATCTCAATTCATATGATTTTTAGTTTTTAATTTTGTTTTTAATTTTTTTATTTAGTTAAAATTAATAAATTAATTTTTTTAATTTAGATGTTGACGTGGCATTTTTTAATGTCAAAAAATATTTTTTATTATTAATTTAGGCCATGTGGATATTAATTTAGTATTATTTATTCCTGCCGTTTGCCACGTCAGTTTTTTCCGTTTCTGATGTAACGACAGGGACTAAAACGGGAAGTGTTTTTAAGGATAGGAACTAAAAGTGGTAAAAATAAAATGTAGGGACTAAAATAGGAATAACATGAAAATGTAGGGAATAAAATGTGCTTTCCGCCTTTATAATGTAAAGTTCAACTATAAACATGGGGTTCATATTCTGTAGTAGGCTAATTGTTATTTTAATAAAAAATTAGAAAATAATTTTCAATTTACTTATTATTAATTTTTGTATAAAAGACTAAGAGCATCACCATCAGCTGTTTCATAAAAAAAATGTCATTTTGACACACAAAAGCCTACTTTATTATTTTACGATATCATTTTACAATATCTCATTTATCAGATGTTTTATCTTTCAATTCTATACATTAAAATAATATTTACTACACATTAAAATAATATATTATCTCCTCCCTATCATCATCATCAACAATATCAACAACAACAACACCACATCCACCACTGCCGCAACAACAGCCACCAACAACTACTGCCGCAACAACACCGACTAGCCACCACCGGCACAAACCCACATTCACCAACGCCACCTTAAAAAAAATAAAAATAAAAACACCAGAGAGATCGGCATGGAAAATCAAACAAACCCAAAAGAAAAACCCACATCAAACACAACCAGAGAGATCAGCATGGCAAAAAACACAACCAAATCAAACAAACCCACATCTACTGACACAAACCCACATCCCAAATCGGTGGCGGCTTAGGGAGAGAAGGTTCAACGGCGAGTGGCTAATTCTCGGCAACAAGATCTTGAGACTAGCAGTGATGTTGAGATTGAGATTGGTCGCTGCACTGGTGAGACCAGAGGAGTAATCGACAGCGAGTTCAGAGGAGAGATCGGCGGTAAGATTGGAGGCGAGATTGGATGTTCGTGGTGGCGTGAGGCTGAGAGCGTGAATGAGCAAAATTGGCAAAGAGGAAGAGAGGCTGAGATGTCCGATTAGAGTATCAGTGAAGAGGAAGAGAGGCTTGAGAGAGGGATTGATAAGGGTCATGGGTGAGAGAAGAGAGAGAAAAGTAGAATAAACTAATATTAAAAATTTTAGCATTTTAGTCCGTATAGTTGCATATTTAGAAGCGTACTATTCATATGTGTTAAAACTTTTAGCATTTAAAACACCTCATGAGAGAGGTTTTTTGGTGTTTGGTGTGCCAAATGCTAAAGACACTCCTGATGGTAATGCTCTAATAGGGCCAATATAATGAATGAGAGTTATCTATCAAAGTAAAGGAAAAAAAAAAAAGAAAAAAAAAAAAGAGTTTCATAGAGTGTTTTTCTCCCACAAAAGTTGGTGAAATATGCTGTTCATTGTTGAGGGAATCTTGCATGACATTATCCATTCTTCAATTTATTTATATTTTCACCAAAAGAAGACCTTTTAGCCAGAACACGTTTCTAGGATGAAGAAGTTCCTTTTCTTCCTTTGCTCAAGCTACTTGAGTCTGAATTTTTATGTTGCTTACAATTTTTTTGAAACTTATATTGGTTATAATTAGTTGAACCAATAAAATCTTGTATGTAACAAAAACATGAGTTTGAATTTATCAAACATAATAAATTTGAAGGAAATGTCGTCTTTAATAGGGGTGAAAAGCCATCTATCAGAGCCAATTAAACTGCGAGATGGGACTACTATCAGTGAACAAGATGCTAGTGAGTTTAGGCATCTGGCTTCCAACATTGCTCAGTACTATTGTCAACGGATGTTTTTGGATTCCAACGAACACCATCCACACCAAATTGTGTTCAGCACTCTTTAATATGATAAATTACCGTCATGATTATTTAGATCGAAGACTATATTTTATTAACAAACTTTTGTCATTTAAAAAAGAAATGTCTTGTTTGGTGAATTAAAAACCAAAATCTGAGAAATTTTCCAAAGATAAATGTTAATAAGGAGAATGGTTTCCAAAAAAAAAAAAAAAAAAAAAAGTTTAGAAGGGAGAATTATCACTTAAAAAAAAAATGAATTAAGAAAATATCATAGTGGTTATGATGACATATGAGCCTTTCTTTGGAGATTCTAGCATTTTGCCCTTATTTTTAAAAAAAATTTAGCAATATGTCCATGTTTTGAAATTATTTAGGTCCATGCTCTTGTTTTGAAACTTGATTTTCTTAAAATCGAGTGTCAATAAAAAACTTGATTTGTAAAAAGTGGAGTATGGTCCGATCAAACTAAAAAAAAAAAAAAATTGCATGAAACTCGAGTTTATGGAGCTCAAGTTTCATTTAAAACGCCACTATAGGACAATAAAAACGTAGCTATAGGTTTGGGTGATCAAACTTTAAAAAAGAAAAAAAAAATTTGCATGGAACTCAAGTTCATAGAGCTCGAGTTCTATTTAAAATGCCATTATAAGATGATCAAAATGTAGTTATAGGTATGAACTCGAGTTCTATGCAACTTTTTTTTTTTAGTTAGATCAGGCATAACTTAATTTTAAACCAACTGAAACTTGATTTTATTAAAATTGAGTTTCAAAATAAGGACATATATTTAAAATAGTTTTAAAACAGAAATATATTGCTAAATTTTAAAAAAAATAAAGGCAAAATGCTGAAATTCCCGCTGTCTATAGGGTTTGACACAAGATCTATTATGCGACAACATTTGATTTTTGTCTTTGGATGTTGTACTACTTCTCGTGACTTTTGGGAGGGTTTTGGAAGAAGGTGGTCGTCGTTGTCGGATATTGGACACTACTAGTCTAATCCGTTGGAAAGTAGTTTGCTAGTGGGACCCACTTCACTTCACTTTCTTGGGATTCGCATATTTTTAATTTATCCAATCTCGTGAACCTCTTTCACTCATGTATCCACCCCCACCACCGCCGAGTGACGCACTTCACGGGTGAACTATTGGTCGGACCCACCCACACCCACGGCTGTTTTGTGATAACTTTTGTTAGCTTTCTCATACATTAAAAATAGACAAATAGGTCGGACCCATATCAATTGTATTTGTAGTTACTAGTTAGCCACTAAAGTAAATAGTTCGGTTGGTTATGGATGATGAACTACCTAGATTTTTTTGGGGCCGTTATCATCATGATTCATGAGTTATATAATACTAATTTTTCTTTTCTTTTCTTTTCTGGGTAATTGTTTATTGCGGGGATAGAACCCCGCGAGTTATATAATACTAATTGTCCGTTTAGAACGAAGAACAATTATATAAATATAGCATGCTTCATTATGAATTTATGATAGTTCATTTCATCGTGGAGGAGGCTTTAATAAATTTTAGGTATAGGTCGAATTCAATCCTTAGATCTTTAACATGAGGAGGAACAGTTATATAAATATAGCATGCTTCATTATGAATTTATGATAGTCCATTTCATCATGGAGGAGGCATTAATAAATTTTAGGTATAGGTCGAATTCAATCCTTAGACCTTTAACATGAGGACAAATGACTTTACAAGTTTTTTTTTTGCTAGGAAATGACTTTACAAGTTGTGTTTATTAGAACCCTTTCCTTGTATTAATAAGACAAATAATGGTGTTCATTACTATATGTTCAATTTATTTATTTTTATGAAAGGCTTATTGCAACAAAAGAGAGAACAACTAAAAAGCAACCTCCCTTAAAATAATTTTGGCTAAACACGGGAGGGACTAAGTTTCATTTAAAAAAAAAAAAAAAAAAAAAAAAGATACAGAGTTTTTTAGAGCCCATAGCCTTGTTATAATCATAATTGACCCAACTAATATCTAAGAAATTGAATTGCACACTAAGAGAATAAACTTCATATGCAAAATTAAGCAATTTCTAAGTGATTTGCTGCTTGGGAGCTTTGACTGCATCAATGCAGATTTCAGAATCACTCTTTACTCTAACATTTTGTATATTCAAGTGACTTGTCAATAAAATTGTCCAGTGCATTGCTTCTGCCTCTGTCTGGACAGGGATGTTGGTGTTGACCATTTTAACATTGGCAAACACCATTGCCCCTCTCCAATCTCTAGCAACTATGTCAATATATGTTGAGTTGTCACTCAAGGTCCGTTTGGTTGGAGGGGTGGAAAAGTGGGAAGATAGAAAATATTTTAATTTTTATCTTTTTTGTTTGGTTAAAAGTGGAAAAGTGAACGGATGAAAAAAGTGAGTTTGTATAAATTTACTTATATACTCTTGTCAAAAAATTATGCCCAATTTGTTAGATATACACGTGTGAGTGAAGTCCCACATTAAATAATAATAAGAAGAATGAGTGGTTAATGTAAAATAATTAAACACATACCCATTGGGCATGAGCCTTTATTAGGGTTTAGACCTTTTGGGTTAAAATATGTCTCTATATATTATATTAATTACTTAAGATATAACATAATTAAACACATACCATTCGGCATGGGCTTTTATTAGGGCTTAGGCCTTTTGAGTTAAAGTGTGTCTATATATGTTATATTAATTACTCAAGGAAGCTCTCTAAGGTGTTTATCTCCCCAACAAGTGGTTTCAGAGCTCAAGGTAGTGTGGGGGCAAAGGAGGCAAGGTCAACAAGGTGCCTTCCGTAGTTGGAGTAGGAACGAGGTGTGTGTACTTGAAGCCCTTTTACAAATGGAGCAAGGCGGGTACTTTTCACAGTTGGAGTGGGGACGGTATATTGCACCAAACAAGCCCATAAAACCCACACAAACAATATTGGAAAAGGCCCAACAAAAGAGTATTATTGGTAATGTTGCTAGAAAACAATGAGGTGCGAGGTTCCCATGGAGGATAAAAGACATGCGAGATTGACATGTAGAAGCCCATGGATGATGCACTAGTAAAGGGAAATGCCCATTAGGCAAGGGGAAGTGAGTAGGACTTATTTATAGCCCATAGAGATGCAGAGACACACAAGTGAGGGGGAGATTGTTAGGTACACACATGTAAGTGAAGTCCTACATTGAATAATGATGAGAAGAATGAGTGGTTGATATAACATAATTAAGCACATACTTATTGGGTTACGCTTTTTGGGTTAAAGTGTGTCTTTATATATTATATGTTAAAGTGTGTCCCTAATGTGTTTATCTCCCCAATAAGTGGTATCAAAGCCCATGGTAGTGTGGAGGCAAAAGAGGCAAGGTTAACAAAAGGGACAGAGCCACCTTATGCATTGGGGGGGCCATGGCCCCTCCAAAATTTTTTAAATCCTCTCTAATTATAGGTAAAACTAGGCTAGAATCATTTTGAGTTAAGAGTCGGCCCCCACAAGATTAAAAGATTGGCCCCCCCTCCAACACGTCACTCATAAAATTCTTCCCACCCCAAATCCCAACTGTGCAATCTTAAAAATTAACTCATTTTGTCTTTTCCATTCTTCTCCAAAGCATGATAGCCACATCCATATTTTTTTAGTTTTTAGTTATTCAATTTTTGTGAAGGGATAAAATTGAGGTATAGTACATCAAATTACCTGATTAAAATCATATATGTTGAATTTAATTGTCCTTAAAAATAATAACATTATTTGTATGTTATTGGTCATGTTAAACATGTGCTTAAATTTAATTGAAGAACCTAATGTATTACACTTAGGATATTTTACTTAAGTTTTGCACTTTCTCAAAACTATTATAATATCCCTTTCCACTTAAAAACCACTGAAAAGACTCTCCTCATCACTTGGTGCTCTCTCTTCAGTTACTCTTCATTAACTCTTCCATGGGATGCTCTCACATAATCACGTTTTCATTAGTTTCTCCCTCTTCCTTAACAAAGAGTTTTCTAATTTAAAGCTAAGCAAATATTGAGAAATACCAACTTCTTCTTTTTCTTCTTCTTCTACAGTTTTGTTGTATACTTATATTTGATTTCTATGAATGTTATGGACTTATGGTTTTTCAAAAGAATAGGAGAAACTCAAGAAAAAAAGACTTAAGATGCTCTATTGGTCGATTAACTTGTTAGTATTTTGATATTTGAGTGCTATAGAATTACACTGAAATTTTTTTTTTTTTTGTCAATAATCTTGTGTTATAAATATACTGTACTTTGAGTTTTTCGTTAAATTGCAAATCAAAATGATAGTTTTACTTTGGCCCCCCAAGCAAAAATTCCTGGCTACGCCCCTGGTTAACAAGGTTCCTTTTGCAGTTAGAGTGGGAATGGGATATGTGTACTTGAAGCCCTTTCGTAAATGGTGTAGGGCGGGTCCCTTTCGTAGTTGGAGTAGGGGCAATATATTGCACCAAGCAAGCCCATAAAACTCATACAAACGATCTTGGAAAAGGCTTAAGAAAGGAGTATTATTACCAATGTTGCTAGACAATGATAAGTTGCGAGGTTCCCATGGAGGATAAAAGATGTGTGAGTTTGACATGTGGAGGCCCATGGATTATGCACTAGTGAAGGGAAATGGCCATTAGGCAAGGGGGAGTGAGTAGGACTTATTTATAACCAGCAGAGAGGTAGAAACTCACACATGAAGGAGAGATTGTTAGGTATATACGTGTAAGTGAAGTCCCACATTGAATAATGATGAGAAGAATGAGTAGTTAATATAACATAATTGAGCATGTATCCATTGGGCTTAGGCCTTTTAGATTAAAGTCTGTCTTTATATAATATATTATATACTCAAAGAAGTTCTCCGAGGTGTTTATCTCCCCAACACAATTAAAAAAAAAGTGACAAACAACCAAAAAAAAAAAAAAGTAATGACCCAAATTTATTAAAAAGCCCACGCTCCTCACACACCACCTCCCCCCCCCCCCCCCCCCCCCCCAACAAAAAAAAAAAAGCAACGTCCCATAACTAAGATAAGAAGAAATTGGTGAGCACAAAATAAAAATAAGGAGGGAGTTTGAAATTCTTGACAATTCCATTTTCAAAAATAATTTTTGCAACTTCCTACTAAATTTTGGTCACGTGAAATTGCAATAATAATGTAAAAAAAGAAGAAGGTGATTATAAGGTCTCAATGCTCATGTAATACTTTTTTTTTTTAATACAATTTCATGTGACCAAATTTTCTGTCAATATTTTGTAAAAATATAGAAAAAGTAAGGATTCATGATGTGGCTCAACCAGACTCGTTAATTTTGCATTGTGTCATAGCAAGGAGTACAAAACAATTACTATAATAATTTTAAGGATTCTTACCAAATATTGACTAGGACTTTGAACGAATTTTGTCACATTATCAATGAAACTATCATTGGTAGGAGTGTTCATCAAACCGCTAAAACTACATTAAAACTGTCCGTAAAATGGCATAACCGCACTGCACCGCAAGTAACAATGCACTGCACCGCATGGTGTAGTGCAGTTTGTGGTTTTATAGTAAGAAAACCACATAAACCGCATCACATCGCACCCTCTTATATATTAATATATTTATTTATTTTTAATATTAAATATATTATTAATAGTTTAACAGTTTAAACTAACTCAATAGTTTAAAACTTGGGTCAAAACAAAAGGAAAAATTAGTTTTAGGCTGGGTAGAAAAAGCCCAAAATTTGAAAAATATACCGACTTCAAGCTGTTTAAATCGCATCTTATACATTACACTGCACATGTGACCGTAAAAATGAGGTGCAGTGCAATTATGGTTTTGGCTAAACTCTAAACCGCATCGTACATGTGATCGCAAAAATAAGATATGGTGCAGTTATGATTTTAGCTAAATCGTACCGCAAAGTGCGGTGCTAAAAATGACCCAAAACTGCACCGCAAACAGCCCTAATCATTAGCATAAAATTTAGGTATAATTTCTAAAATACATAACATTAGTTTCTTAATTACATTCAAATACGATGTTGCATTAAATTTAATTGTTATTATAAAGACAACACAATTTTTATTTCACTAATCAAATACAATTATGTGTTTGAATTTAATGGAAAAACCTAATATATATAACCATACCTAAAATTTACTCTTATTATTAGTTTTTTTAGGTTAATTTTAGCCTTATTATTATGTAAGAAAAAATTTAGGTACAGTACTGTAAGGACACGATTCTCTGGCGGCCCAATAAGGATGTTGGGCTCACGCATGAAAGATCCCTCACAATATGATTTGTAGAGAGTGGGCTTAAAAAGCTAGCCGTTGGTCACGGGGCGGTGCCCGATCCTGGTTTTAGAGGAATTCATGTAGAAAAAGGAGTTGGGCTTGAACATTTAAGCCCTAAGGCGTCACACCCTATGGGATGGGACTCCTCGGAGTCGATCCGAGGACTGTTGAGGCCTTATCCCGGTTACCCAACGACGGACTTTCTTCAGTGAGGTCCGGTGTTGTTGAGAGATTCTCCCCCATGTAGTCTTTCTTTTCCGGATGTGGGATGGGCTTCCTTTAGATTTACTTACTTTCTTCTTTTATATTCCTCTGCGTTAATTGTCCTTCGTCCACGTGTAGGGTCAATCTTTGCAAGACGGATACTTGTCCCATCCGTCTAATCCCAGAATTGTTGGGGATGGTTGATAAGGCTGCAGAGTACGGCTCTGTCATGTGTTGGGTCTTATCTGGAAGGGTAGTAAGGGTAACTTCTCCAAGATATTTTGGATCTCCTTACAAATTCGTCCCTATACCAGTTTTACCCCTTAATTCCGGTGGGGTTCTGGATCTGCCGAGGACCAAACTGTCCTCGGCTGCCTTCCAAAGTTGTTTTGTGCTCGGTAATGTAAAGCTTGGGCCACAGCTCTCCTCGGATTGGGCCTTCGGATTTTCCAGGAGCGATTGGGCTTGGTCCTTAAATTATTGGGCCCCACAATAGCCCCTCAAAACCCTTCTATCCGACTTCCGGGTTGGGAAGGAGGGTTTTGGCGAACCCGGGCCCTTAACGTGGCTTATTTAGTTCAATCCCGCATTTATGTGAGCGGTTTTCCACCTGTCCAGGAAGTTAGCCGGTTTTCAAGGGATTCCGTTTAATCTGCTCACGATCTACTCCTGCCGCTTGGCTGTCCCAGACGCGCCCTTAATGAATCCCCTTTACGAGGCTCATTTATGTCCGGCGGCTCATCTGATAAGGTGGGGAAATGGAACGGACGCCTCTTTTTTCTTCAGATTCCTTTGGGAAACTTGAATGCATTTAATACCCTCCGTTCTGCCCTTCCTATAAGAAGGCAAGCAGGAGGCCATCACTTTCGTGCAGACTCCTCTCCTTCCTTCTGAGATCTGAAACCCGTAGCCTCCTCTAGCGCCTGCTTAGCCCGTTTGTTATACACCATATCAGTACATGCCTACCATAACGAACGATGAAGGAACCATGCCCCTCCTCAAAACACCATGTTCCGATAAAGCTTGAAATGGCTCGATCGGGGCAAGGGTGGCGCAGACTTAAGACCTGTCCCGCCTCTCTTTCAGCCAAAATCCGAAGCAGGGGCTCGTCATGTCGAATTCTCGGCGTGACTGAGTCGAGAACACCCAATATCAGCACCACTCGGCTCCTCACGAGCGTACCTAACATGGCACCAGTGTGTTAGGAGTCAGGGCTGAGGCAGGGGCGAAGTGCTTCTGCTTCTCCCTCTCTTTGCTCACTGGTGCCCCCCTCCGTCTTCCTCTTATAGTCTTCCCAGCACCAGTTCCGCCCTGGTGCTGTCCTTCTCCCTCTTTTGCTCCTCTCTCTGTCTTTTCATTTCTCCCCCTCTTCTTCTCCTCCTTCTCTTACTCATGTCCTCCATCTTCTTCATTCATCTCCTCCATCTTCTTCATTGATTTCTTCCTTACTATTTCCTTCTTTTTCTTTTTTTTTTCTTTGAAGTGAGTTCTTCTCTTAGTATGAGCAACAATGAGGCAGAGATTGGAGAGACTTTGAAGACAAGTTTAAAAGGCGCTTGACCGTTTGCTTATCTGTACTGTGGATGTTAGTACTGCTTCGGCAGCCCCTCTTTTGTATAAGCTTGTTGAAGCCTCTTTTTGTACATTGTAATAATTTTTCATATTAATAAAAGTTGTTTCTATTTCACTTTGCATGTTCTGTCTCTTTGTTTTTATAAATTTGCAAGTGCTGCTCGGCTCAACAATACTGCATCTAAATCAATGACGACTAAGACCAAAATACTTAATAATAAAAAGATGTTGCCATAATCTTAATGGAAGTGCTTGGCACAATAAGGCAGACCAATAAAAAGTAATACTTACCACCTTGGCTTGGGTCCGAGGACCATGCAAGGCCTTGGTTATGTCCAGAACTTGTAATATTTTCTTTTTTGTACTTGGTTTCCCCATAGGCTTGAGTCCGAGGACCATGCAAGACCTTGGTTCTGTCCAAAACTTGTAATAATAATAATTTTTTGTACTTGGTTTCCCCATAGGCTTGAGTCCGAGGACCATGCAAGGCCTTGATTCTGTCCAAAACTTGTAATATTTTCTTTTTTGTACTTGGTTTCCCCATAGGCTTGAGTCCGAGGACCATGCAAGGCCTTGGTTCTGTCCAAAACTTGTAATAATAATAATTTTTTGTACTTGGTTTCCCCATAGGCTTGAGTCCGAGGACCATGCAAGGCCTTGGTTCTGTCCAAAACTCGTAATATTTTCTTTTTTGTACTTGGTTTCCCCATAGGCTTGAGTCCGAGGACCATGCAAGGCCTTGGTTCTGTCCAAAACTTTATGCTCTTTCCTCAGGTGTCTCATAATCTGCCGAGCAAGTAGTTGTCCTCGGCGAAGGTTATTCCTTGGTGTGGGCCATAGTCCGTGGGCTTCCATGCAGAACGGGCCTGGGCCGCGAATTTATTAGGCCCACAGATTTAGAGGCATTTCCGTAGTCTTTGGTCACGCGGTACTTTTTGGCGTCCCAGTATTCGAGGTGCGCCTTCACGAGGCTCCTTTAATCTCAGGGTTGCAGACGGCATTGGAAATCGAGCCGGAGACATTTTGTCTGTAGCGTTCCTTGGGACGCTGCGTGAATTAAATGCCATCACCTCATCTTTTAAATAAATAGGAGAGAGAGTTGCTTTACCTTCGCACAAAATTCTTCAGTCTCCTCCCTTAGTACATCATGTTTGAGGCGAGGATTGGGGCAAAGGAGCTCTCTCCGCCACAAAAGCACCGTGTCTTCTTGAGATTCCAGATAGTGAGGTACGGGCCAAGGAGGCGTAGACTCAAGAGAATATTTCAGTTCGAGAGAGGGGAAAGGATTTTTCTCCCTCTTTTAGTCAAAATCCGAAGCAGGTTCTGGTCATGCCAGATTTTTGGTATGCCCGAAGACGGAATTTCCGCCATCAGCGCCGTCTGCCTTGTAGCAGGCAAATTTCTGCGGGGGCTTCCCAACTTCCGGCTCCCTGCATCTTTTCTGTAGATGGTGTTAGACTGAGGTCAGGTTCTTTGGCTGCCTGAGTTATGGGCATGTAGAAGCGTCGAGGAATAGTTTCCTTAGACGACATCTTGGAACAGTAGCCAACCTCTCCTCTGAGATATCTCCTCGGCATCATCTTCACTCTTTTGTACTTTTCTTTTGCTTACGCAGTTAACTCTAATGTAAGCTGGTTTCAGCTTTTATTGTACACTGTACTGTTCTTTTGTCTTAATAAAAGATGCGTTTATTTTTTTATTCATACTTTTTTTTTTGCAACAACCACTTTGGGTCTGAATATTAAGTCTAAGCCTGCCTTTAACAATACTCTGGGCGGAAGAACACTTTAATACAAACCCTTATTAGTTTAAACTCGCAAATATTATCAAGTATAACAATGGTAATCCTCAATAGATTGAATTCATGGAACTAACCGAGATAGCTGCTGAGCGTTGCGTGATGCACGCTAGACGAATATCCGAGAGAGCAGCCGAGCAGCGATGGACTTGGATCGTGCCCTTGGGGTAGCATACTGTGCCGTATCATATCAGCACCTTTGGCACTGGGGATCTGAGGGTAGACCGGGGAACCCGTGCAATTAAAGGATTGACCCAACTGTTAACGAGAAGTTCTCTTCGGATGGATTTTAATGCTCAAGTAACAGTTTTTATTTTGTGTACTTGGTTTCCCCATAGGCTTGAGTCCGAGGACCATGCAAGGCCTTGGTTCTGCCCAAAACTTGTGATTTTTCTTTTTTGTACTTGGTTTCCCCATAGGCTTGAGTCCGTGGACCATGCAAGGCCTTGGTTCCGTCCAAAACTTGTAAGATTTCTTTTATGTACTTGGTTTCCCCATAGGCTTGAGTCCGAGGACCATGCAAGGCCTTGGTTCTGTCCGAAACTTATGATCTTTTTATGTACTTGGTTTCCCCATAGGCTTGAGTCCGAGGACCATGCAAGGCCTTGGTTCTGTCCAAAACTTTTGATCTTTTTATGTACTTGGTTTCCCCATAGGCTTGAGTCCGTGGACCATGCAAGGTCTTGGTTCTGTCCAAAACTTTTGATCTTTTTATGTACTTGGTTTCCCCATAGGCTTGAGTCTGTGGACCATGCAAGGCCTTGGTTCTGTCCAAAACTTTTGATCTTTTTATGTACTTGGTTTCCCCATAGGCTTGAGTCCGAGGACCATGCCTTGGTTCTGTCCGAAACTTATGATCTTTTTATGTACTTGGTTTTCCCATAGGCTTGAGTCCGTGGACCATGCAAGGCCTTGGTTCTGTCCAAAACTTTTGATCTTTTTATGTACTTGGTTTCCCCATAGGCTTGAGTCCGAGGTCCATGCAAGGCCTTGGATCTGTCCAAAACTTTTGATCTTTTTATGTACTTGGTTTCCCCATAGGCTTGAGTCCGTGGACCATGCAAGGCCAAGGTTCTGTCCAAAACTTTTGATCTTTTTATGTACTTGGTTTCCCCATAGGCTTGAGTCCGAGGACCATGCAAGGCCTTGGTTCTGTCCAAAACTTTTGATCTTTTTATGTACTTGGTTTCCCCATAGGCTTGAGTCCGAGGACCATGCAAGGCCTTGGTTCTGTCCAAAACTTTTGATCTTTTTATGTACTTGGTTTTCCCATAGGCTTGAGTCCGTGGACCATGCAAGGCCTTGGTTCTGTCCAAAACTTTTGATCTTTTTATGTACTTGGTTTCCCCATAGGCTTGAGTCCGAGGACCATGCAAGGCCTTAGTTCTGTCCAAAACTTTTGATCTTTTTATGTACTTGGTTTCCCCATAGGCTTGAGTCCGAGGACCATGCAAGGCCTTGGTTCTGTCCGAAACTTATGATCTTTTTATGTACTTGGTTTTCCCATAGGCTTGAGTCCGTAGATCATGCAAGGCCTTGGTTCTGTCCAAAACTTTTGATCTTTTTATGTACTTGGTTTCCCCATAGGCTTGAGTCCGAGGACCATGCAAGGCCTTGGTTCTGTCCAAAACTTTTGATCTTTTTATGTACTTGGTTTCCCCATAGGCTTGAGTCCGTGGACCATGCAAGGCCTTGGTTCTGTCCAAAATTTTTGATCTTTTTATGTACTTGGTTTCCCCATAGGCTTGAGTCCGAGGACCATGCAAGGCCTTGGTTCTGTCCAAAACTTTTGATCTTTTTATGTACTTGGTTTTCCCATAGGCTTGAGTCCGTGGACCATGCAAGGCCTTGGTTCTGTCTAAAACTTTTGATCTTTTTATGTACTTGGTTTCCCCATAGGCTTGAGTCCGAGGACCATGCAAGGCCTTAGTTCTGTCCAAAACTTTTGATCTTTTTATGTACTTGGTTTCCCCATAGGCTTGAGTCCGAGGACCATGCAAGGCCTTGGTTCTGTCCAAAACTTTTGATCTTTTTATGTACTTGGTTTCCCCATAGGCTTGAGTCCGTGGACCATGCAAGGTCTTGGTTCTGTCCAAAACTTTTGATCTTTTTATGTACTTGGTTTCCCCATAGGCTTGAGTCCGTGGACCATGCAAGGCCTTGGTTCTGTCCAAAACTTTTGATCTTTTTATGTACTTGGTTTCCCCATAGGCTTGAGTCCGAGGACCATGCCTTGGTTCTGTCCGAAACTTATGATCTTTTTATGTACTTGGTTTTCCCATAGGCTTGAGTCCGTGGACCATGCAAGGCCTTGGTTCTGTCCAAAACTTTTGATCTTTTTATGTACTTGGTTTCCCCATAGGCTTGAGTCCGAGGTCCATGCAAGGCCTTGGATCTGTCCAAAACTTTTGATCTTTTTATGTACTTGGTTTCCCCATAGGCTTGAGTCCGTGGACCATGCAAGGCCTTGGTTCTGTCCAAAACTTTTGATCTTTTTATGTACTTGGTTTCCCCATAGGCTTGAGTCCGAGGACCATGCAAGGCCTTGGTTCTGTCCAAAACTTTTGATCTTTTTATGTACTTGGTTTCCCCATAGGCTTGAGTCCGAGGACCATGCAAGGCCTTGGTTCTGTCCAAAACTTTTGATCTTTTTATGTACTTGGTTTTCCCATAGGCTTGAGTCCGTGGACCATGCAAGGCCTTGGTTCTGTCCAAAACTTTTGATCTTTTTATGTACTTGGTTTCCCCATAGGCTTGAGTCCGAGGACCATGCAAGGCCTTAGTTCTGTCCAAAACTTTTGATCTTTTTATGTACTTGGTTTCCCCATAGGCTTGAGTCCGAGGACCATGCAAGGCCTTGGTTCTGTCCGAAACTTATGATCTTTTTATGTACTTGGTTTTCCCATAGGCTTGAGTCCGTAGATCATGCAAGGCCTTGGTTCTGTCCAAAACTTTTGATCTTTTTATGTACTTGGTTTCCCCATAGGCTTGAGTCCGAGGACCATGCAAGGCCTTGGTTCTGTCCAAAACTTTTGATCTTTTTATGTACTTGGTTTCCCCATAGGCTTGAGTCCGTGGACCATGCAAGGCCTTGGTTCTGTCCAAAATTTTTGATCTTTTTATGTACTTGGTTTCCCCATAGGCTTGAGTCCGAGGACCATGCAAGGCCTTGGTTCTGTCCAAAACTTTTGATCTTTTTATGTACTTGGTTTTCCCATAGGCTTGAGTCCGTGGACCATGCAAGGCCTTGGTTCTGTCCAAAACTTTTGATCTTTTTATGTACTTGGTTTCCCCATAGGCTTGAGTCCGAGGACCATGCAAGGCCTTAGTTCTGTCCAAAACTTTTGATCTTTTTATGTACTTGGTTTCCCCATAGGCTTGAGTCCGAGGACCATGCAAGGCCTTGGTTCTGTCCGAAACTTATGATCTTTTTATGTACTTGGTTTTCCCATAGGCTTGAGTCCGTGGACCATGCAAGGCCTTGGTTCTGTCCAAAACTTTTGATCTTTTTATGTACTTGGTTTCCCCATAGGCTTGAGTCCGAGGACCATGCAAGGCCTTGGTTCTGTCCAAAACTTTTTATCTTTTTATGTACTTGGTTTCCCCATAGGCTTGAGTCCGTGGACCATGCAAGGCCTTGGTTCTGTCCAAAATTTTTGATCTTTTTATGTACTTGGTTTCCCCATAGGCTTGAGTCCGTGGACCATGCAAGGCCTTGGTTCTGTCCAAAACTTATGATCTTTTTATGTACTTGGTTTCCCCATAGGCTTGAGTCCGAGGACCATGCAAGGCCTTGGTTCTGTCCAAAACTTTTGATCTTTTTATGTACTTGGTTTCCCCATAGGCTTGAGTCCGTGGACCATGCAAGGCCTTGGTTCTGTCCAAAATTTTTGATCTTTTTATGTACTTGGTTTCCCCATAGGCTTGAGTCCGAGGACCATGCAAGGCCTTGGTTCTGTCCAAAACTTTTGATCTTTTTATGTACTTGGTTTTCCCATAGGCTTGAGTCCGTGGACCATGCAAGGCCTTGGTTCTGTCCAAAACTTTTGATCTTTTTATGTACTTGGTTTCCCCATAGGCTTGAGTCCGAGGACCATGCAAGGCCTTAGTTCTGTCCAAAACTTTTGATCTTTTTATGTACTTGGTTTCCCCATAGGCTTGAGTCCGAGGACCATGCAAGGCCTTGGTTCTGTCCAAAACTTTTGATCTTTTTATGTACTTGGTTTCCCCATAGGCTTGAGTCCGTGGACCATGCAAGGTCTTGGTTCTGTCCAAAACTTTTGATCTTTTTATGTACTTGGTTTCCCCATAGGCTTGAGTCCGTGGACCATGCAAGGCCTTGGTTCTGTCCAAAACTTTTGATCTTTTTATGTACTTGGTTTCCCCATAGGCTTGAGTCCGAGGACCATGCCTTGGTTCTGTCCGAAACTTATGATCTTTTTATGTACTTGGTTTTCCCATAGGCTTGAGTCCGTGGACCATGCAAGGCCTTGGTTCTGTCCAAAACTTTTGATCTTTTTATGTACTTGGTTTCCCCATAGGCTTGAGTCCGAGGTCCATGCAAGGCCTTGGATCTGTCCAAAACTTTTGATCTTTTTATGTACTTGGTTTCCCCATAGGCTTGAGTCCGTGGACCATGCAAGGCCTTGGTTCTGTCCAAAACTTTTGATCTTTTTATGTACTTGGTTTCCCCATAGGCTTGAGTCCGAGGACCATGCAAGGCCTTGGTTCTGTCCAAAACTTTTGATCTTTTTATGTACTTGGTTTCCCCATAGGCTTGAGTCCGAGGACCATGCAAGGCCTTGGTTCTGTCCAAAACTTTTGATCTTTTTATGTACTTGGTTTTCCCATAGGCTTGAGTCCGTGGACCATGCAAGGCCTTGGTTCTGTCCAAAACTTTTGATCTTTTTATGTACTTGGTTTCCCCATAGGCTTGAGCCCGAGGACCATGCAAGGCCTTAGTTCTGTCCAAAACTTTTGATCTTTTTATGTACTTGGTTTCCCCATAGGCTTGAGTCCGAGGACCATGCAAGGCCTTGGTTCTGTCCGAAACTTATGATCTTTTTATGTACTTGGTTTTCCCATAGGCTTGAGTCCGTAGATCATGCAAGGCCTTGGTTCTGTCCAAAACTTTTGATCTTTTTATGTACTTGGTTTCCCCATAGGCTTGAGTCCGAGGACCATGCAAGGCCTTGGTTCTGTCCAAAACTTTTGATCTTTTTATGTACTTGGTTTCCCCATAGGCTTGAGTCCGTGGACCATGCAAGGCCTTGGTTCTGTCCAAAATTTTTGATCTTTTTATGTACTTGGTTTCCCCATAGGCTTGAGTCCGAGGACCATGCAAGGCCTTGGTTCTGTCCAAAACTTTTGATCTTTTTATGTACTTGGTTTTCCCATAGGCTTGAGTCCGTGGACCATGCAAGGCCTTGGTTCTGTCCAAAACTTTTGATCTTTTTATGTACTTGGTTTCCCCATAGGCTTGAGTCCGAGGACCATGCAAGGCCTTAGTTCTGTCCAAAACTTTTGATCTTTTTATGTACTTGGTTTCCCCATAGGCTTGAGTCCGAGGACCATGCAAGGCCTTGGTTCTGTCCGAAACTTATGATCTTTTTATGTACTTGGTTTTCCCATAGGCTTGAGTCCGTGGACCATGCAAGGCCTTGGTTCTGTCCAAAACTTTTGATCTTTTTATGTACTTGGTTTCCCCATAGGCTTGAGTCCGAGGACCATGCAAGGCCTTGGTTCTGTCCAAAACTTTTTATCTTTTTATGTACTTGGTTTCCCCATAGGCTTGAGTCCGTGGACCATGCAAGGCCTTGGTTCTGTCCAAAATTTTTGATCTTTTTATGTACTTGGTTTCCCCATAGGCTTGAGTCCGTGGACCATGCAAGGCCTTGGTTCTGTCCAAAACTTATGATCTTTTTATGTACTTGGTTTCCCCATAGGCTTGAGTCCGAGGACCATGCAAGGCCTTGGTTCTGTCCAAAACTTTTGATCTTTTTATGTACTTGGTTTCCCCATAGGCTTGAGTCCGAGGACCATGCAAGGCCTTGGTTCTGTCCGAAACTTATGATCTTTTTATGTACTTGGTTTTCCCATAGGCTTGAGTCCGTGGACCATGCAAGGCCTTGGTTCTGTCCGAAACTTATGATCTTTTTATGTACTTGGTTTTCCCATAGGCTTGAGTCCGTGGACCATGCAAGGCCTTGGTTCTGTCCAAAACTTTTGATCTTTTTATGTACTTGGTTTCCCCATAGGCTTGAGTCCGAGGACCATGCAAGGCCTTGGTTCTGTCCGAAACTTATGATCTTTTTATGTACTTGGTTTTCCCATAGGCTTGAGTCTGTGGACCATGCAAGGCCTTGGTTCTGTCCAAAACTTTTGATCTTTTTATGTACTTGGTTTCCCCATAGGCTTGAGTCCGAGGACCATGCAAGGCCTTGGTTCTGTCCAAAACTTTTGATCTTTTTATGTACTTGGTTTCCCCATAGGCTTGAGTCCGTGGACCAGGCAAGGCCTTGGTTCTGTCCAAAACTTGTAAGATTTCTTTTATGTACTTGATTTCCCCATAGGCTTGGGTCCGAGGACCATGCAAGGCCTTGGTTCTGTCCAAAACTTGTGATCTTTTTATTTGTTTTATTTTTCAACCACCAGCCCCTACACCAAGGCGGGGACAGTTGGCCTGAGGCTGGAAGCCCCTAGAGACGCCCGCGCCCTTAGCACTGCGAGGCGTAGCCCCTAGCAGGAGCTTACGTCGGAGCAACAACTATATGTCGCCGGAGACGGGGGAAATCCCAGAAATTTCTGCTTGCTAGAGAGTTGACTCCACCGCCACCTACGCCAACGCGCAAGCTTTTCCCACAGACGGCGCCAATTGTAAGGACACGATTCTCTGGCGGCCCAATAAGGATGTTGGGCTCACGCATGAAAGATCCCTCACAATATGATTTGTAGAGAGTGGGCTTGAAAAGCTAGCCGTTGGTCACGGGGCGGTGCCCGATCCTGGTTTTAGAGGAATTCATGTAGAAAAAGGAGTTGGGCTTGAACATTTAAGCCCTAAGGCGTCGCACCCTATGGGATGGGACTCCTCGGAGTCGATCCGAGGACTGTTGAGGCCTTATCCCGGTTACCCAACGACGGACTTTCTTCAGTGAGGTCCGGTGTTGTTGAGAGATTCTCCCCCATGTAGTCTTTCTTTTCCGGATGTGGGATGGGCTCCCTTTAGATTTACTTACTTTCT
Source organism: Quercus engelmannii (assembly GCA_029955605.1). Taxonomy (NCBI): domain Eukaryota; kingdom Viridiplantae; phylum Streptophyta; class Magnoliopsida; order Fagales; family Fagaceae; genus Quercus; species Quercus engelmannii. The sequence continues at coordinate 42,480,476 of JARPSG010000003.1, forward strand.
TCTTTTATATTCCTCTGCGTTAATTGTCCTTCGTCCACGTGTAGGGTCAATCTTTGCAAGACGGATACTTGTCCCATCCGTCTAATCCCAGAATTGTTGGGGATGGTTGATAAGGCTGCAGAGTACGGCTCTGTCATGTGTTGGGTCTTATCTGGAAGGGTAGTAAGGGTAACTTCTCCAAGATATTTTGGATCTCCTTACAAATTCGTCCCTATACCAGTTTTACCCCTTAATTCCGGTGGGGTTCTGGATCTGCCGAGGACCAAACTGTCCTCGGCTGCCTTCCAAAGTTGTTTTGTGCTCGGTAATGTAAAGCTTGGGCCACAGCTCTCCTCGGATTGGGCCTTCGGATTTTCCAGGAGCGATTGGGCTTGGTCCTTAAATTATTGGGCCCCACAAGTACCTTCGGTGTTGTTCATTAGGTTTCCCTCTTAAGATTCAGTCATGTGGCTACTTAACTAAAAAATACACTTTCATCTCATGAGAAAAAATTCACATGGCAAAATTTTAAAAGGAGAACTTTTAGGAACAACACTTAAGTATTGTATCTAAGTCTTGCTCTATTATATATGTATCTTTTTTTTAGAAAGTTATTGTGTGTATATCTTGTTATTAATTGAGGTAGGTTTTCCTTCTCAAAAAAAAAAAAAAAAAAAAAAAAAAGAATTGAGGTAGGTTTTCCTTCTAAAAAAAAAAAAAAAATCGGGTAGGTTTTCATAAAAATAGTAATTTAATAAGTTTGAATTTTCACGAACTTAATATTCAATGATTTTTTTTTTTTTTGGTAGAAATACTCAATGATTTATACAACAGGGTAAACTTTCGGTTTTCAGATGACAATAACATATCTTGGACTTTAAGTTTTACAAATAGTATGGATCAACAAATCTTACATGATTGATAGCAGAATCCTGATTGCAATTTTTAATACATGCGGCCTTACTACTCGCTCGCACAAGAAAGGAAAACTCTGTATAGGACCCTCTCGCAAAGCAAGAGTACCCTATGATGATGTTTATTTTACTATTTTTTTATGAACCGCCCTTGCCCCCTTTTTTTCCTACACTAAAGAATAGATACAGACAACCCTTTCTCAAAAAAAAAAAAAAAAAAAAAAAAAGATACAGATAACCAAAACAAGCAAAACAAAAAGAAAAGATCAACCTAGTGAGATATCCTCCTTTAGAGCACGAATTACTCTATTAACCCAATTAAATGGAAACTGAGCAAGCCTCTTGGCCAACTTCAAAGTGTTTACAACTAACATTTGACATTGTTTGCGAGAAATTCTCATCCAAGTCTATCTCCATGGCCCATCTTACAACTAACATTTCTGCCCTTGTCTATTATGATGGGAAAAAGTATATTATGCGTACACTTGTTGCGTAATATACTATCAAATTGATGTTTAATTTGATGTTTAATTTTATTTTTATTCAATGATTCATTTCAACCAAGAAAAAAAAACCTTCCTTTACTATCAATTGTAGTTTGGCTTCATTGCATTGGCTGTGATCTATACGTCTGATTGAACATGGGTGTGTATAAGATTATGCATAGAGAAGACACTGTATGCACCAAAAGAGAATTGGTACAATGATCACTTTTAATTGTATTGCGGTTTCTATGGGCTGCAGATACCTAACAAGACCCTCACAAGTCACAAGTTTATTTATTCACCCACGAGATAGGATTCCAATTCCATTAACAAAGATAATTCCAACTGGTGGGGCATTTGGGTTGAAAAAGAACCTGTGTCTCTCTCAAAGTGGTTCTCACGTCACGTGAGTGTCACTCATTTCTAAAATTGCTTGTCTCATTCAAGGAACAATTTCTTTGTGTTTTTCCACTTTAATCGGTAATTTCTTGGTGGTTCAATTCAAAAAAACTTGTTGGCGGACAAGATTGATTCCACATCAATTATTAGACCACGTTGGGAATCTGACTTGCCGCCCCAATCGCATGCGCAAATCAAGTTATTGGGTTTTCTCTGCTATGCCAATGCTAGCACAGGAGTTTTTTTTTTTTTTTTTTTTTTTTGGGGAATAAATATATGAACTTTATTCAAGAGCCGAAGGCAAGCTTATACAAGTTACAACTACTATCTTAACCTCGGCCTAAATTATCAAAAATAAAAGACTTGGACCTATGATTAGCTCTTTCTAGAGCTTGAAAGTTGAGACACCAAAGTATGAGAAGAAGAGATGGATATTGGACCAGATACAATTTTTTTTTTTTTTTTTTTTTTTTTTTTTTTTTTTTTTTTTTTTTTTTTTTTGTGACCGTTACACATGTCATGCATCATTATATCATGATTTTTTTTTTGGTCAGGATAATCAAGTCCAAAATTAATTTTTTTAAATATATATATATGAAATAAAAATTATACTCTAATTTAATTTAAATGTATATATATTTATATATGTGAAACTCTCTCCTAGTAACTAAATCTCAGTTCTTGCATCCTCCATCTTACAAAAACTTGGACTTGTAGAGTGAGCATCTTACAAAAGGAGCGTAGTAAGTCGAGAACTAATCTCTCTCTCTCTCTCTCTCTCTCTCTCTCTCTCTCTCTCTCTATATATATATATATATATATATCTGTGGGGACCGGCCCAGAATAACAGGTTGGCTGGGCCTTGGGCCCGTCCGAGGACCATTCTGTCCGAGGAGACGTCGCGGCCCAGAATCCTTGCTTAGGCCCACTGGACCAAGGAGAACACGTCCGAGGAGTAATTCCTCCTCGAACGTTCCAAAATCCAGGTGAACGATGCATCCCAGCTATTGTAGCCCTCACTCCAAGCACGTAAAAAGAAAGGAGACCCAAAATATCCCAGCAAAGGCTGTCACCACCACATTAAATGCACCACAGCTACTCTCCTGGCCGCATTAATGAAGAGAAGACCCCTGAACAGTGCTACCTTGGTCACTGCAACTCACAAAGAACTGGTAAGGGTGTCTGATGGGACAGATGCTCAAGTAGGGGTTTGGATGATCAACAAGTGTAAGGCCCAGGTGATAAAAGAGGGCCTATATAATATGTAAGAGTCCCTCAAGAGAACACGACGGGAAAAAACGGAGAGAGAGTGAACAGAGGAGCAAAGGTTCATTATACGTATACATGCCCATGAATAAAATTCCCCCCTTCACATCCACTTTCTTGATTCGTGTTTCTATATCTCCTGAGCCCATGCAACGAACCGTTTAATCCAACTGGAACCAAGTTCTTCGACCCACACTCTACAAAAATTCATTGTGTGGGACCTTTTGGACCAAGGCCTGACCGTCCAGGACCGGGTCAATTAAAATCGTGTCCCTATAATTGGCGCCGTCTGTGGGGAGAACTAAAGTATTAGTAAGCGCAATGGTCGAGCATGGCAGAGCTAGGTCCACACTAGGAGAATCATCACTAGGCTAACCCTCAACAGACAGAACCCATTGAGTCCCAGCGACAAAATAACCCTGCCAACACAGGCGAAAGAGGGAATCGTGAGGGAAGCGTGCATACTACCCAGACGAGCCAGAGTCACACGCAGATAGGTAGTCACGTATCCCAGAGGCGAAACAGTCATCAGGCCATGCAGCGAGAGATAGATGACCTGAAAAGGAAGTTACAACGTGTACAGCGAAAGCGATCTCCTTCTAGCTCAAATGAGTCCTCTAATGGGGAGGATGCGAGTTATCGACGAAGATCGAGAACCCCCCCAAGTGAAACCTTTTCTTACGAGAGGGAACCACGTCCTGTACGAAAATATGAGAGCCCGTCCAGCAAGGGTTCAGGAAACGATGCTATGAATAAGGCGCTAGACTAGATTTCAAGATCACCCTTCATGTACAGAATTGAAGGGGCTAAGTTGCCTCGACGCTTTAATCAACCAGCGTTCGCCATCTATAACGGCCGAGTAGACCCGGTGGAGCACGTGAGTCAGTTTAACTAGAAAATGGCTATCTACTCGCAAAATGAAACCCTGATGTGCAAAGTCTTCCCATCCAGCTTGGGACCAATGGCGATGAGGTGGTTCAACAGCCTGAAGACAAATTCCATAGGCTCATACAAGCAGCTCACTCAGGCTTTCTGCTCCCGCTTTATTACAAATAGCAGAGTCCCTCGGCCCCTCAGTTCGCTATTGTCCTTGTCCATGCACGAGGGAGAGACCTTGAAAGCATATTCGGATAGATATTGGGAGATGTATAACGAGTTAGATGAGAACCATGATGATGTTGCTATCAGCACATTCAAAAGTGGTCTCCCCATCGAGCATGGCTTAAGGAAATCTCTCACTAGTAAACCAGTTGCCAACGTTCATCAGTTGATGGATAGGATCGACAAATACAAAAGGGTGGAAGAAGATCAGCTATAGGGAAAGGGAAAGGAGAAGATCATTCCCCCCCCAAAGTGAATGATTTCAGGTCGGAACGATATAACCATAACCAGCCGAGGAGAGATTTTTCGAGACAGGCTGGACAGAGTAACATGCAAACGGTGAATGTCGTGTTCAGGGAGCCAGTACAACAAGTGCTAGAGAAAGTAAGGAACGAACCATTCTTCAGATGGCCGGGAAAGATGGCTGGAGACCCTTCAAAACGTAACCAGAACCTGTACTGCCACTATCATCAGGACCATGGGCATACCACTGAGGATTGCAGGAATCTAAGGAATCACCTAGATCAGTTGGTCCGAGAAGGGAAGTTACGTCACCTTTTGCACCCCTCGAGCGACCATCCGGGTCAGGCAATGCAAGAGCCTCGAAAGGATGTGTCATTAAGACCCCCCACCGGACGATACACGTCATCCTCGCCGCACCAGGAAGAATTGGGCCATCTCCTTCCAGGGTACTGGATGTTGGTCGGCTCCCCTCCGAGGACAGGCAGAGGGAACCTAAAAGGTCTAAAAAGGGAAGCTCTTTGATACTAGGATTCTCGGACGAGGATAAGAGGGGAACTATCTAACCTCACGACGCCTTAGTGGTTACACTGAGAATCAGAGGCTTCGATGTGAGAAGGGTGTTAGTAGACCCAGGAAGCGCAGTAGAGGTAATGTACCCTGATCTATACAAGGGGCTGAACCTGAGGCCGGAGGATTTGACGGCTTATGACTCTCCCCTTATCAGCTTCGAAGGGAAGACTGTTACGCCAAAAGGGCAGATTAGACTACCCATACAGACTGGATCAGAAGTGGTGGAGGTGAATTTTATCGTGGTCGATGCCTACTCACCCTACACAGCGATAGTAGCCAGGCCATGGATCCATACCCTAGAAGCCGTATCCTCCACACTTCACCAAAAAGTAAAATACCCATCCAGAGGCCAAGTAGAAGAGATTCGTGGAGATCAGGCCATGGCCAGGCAGTGTATGGTGGCCGCCATCTCACATCGGTCCCATGCCGAGTCCTCGACAGGGCAAGACAATGAGCCAGCCGAGGAGATAAGGTGTGAAAGTTTAGAAAAGTTTATCGTCGATGACGACCTGGAGAGATTTTTCCAAGTCGGCTCTGAGTTGCCTCCTGAAGAAAAAGATGAGCTGGTCGGATTCTTGAGAAGAAATGTTGATATGTTTGTATGGGACGCTTACGACGCCCCGGGGGTTGACCCTAGCTTTATTTGTCACCACTTGAATGTTAACCCATCTTCTATTCCAAAGAAACAACCACCCCGATGTCCCGCACAGGAGCATGCCAGTGCCGTTAGAGACGAAGTGATGAAACTGAAGAAGGCAGGAGCTATTAAAGAAGTTTTCTACCCCGAATGGCTGGCAAACACGGTGGTGGTAAAGAAGAAAATGGGGAAGTGGAGAGTTTGCGTGGACTTCACGGACCTAAATAAGGCGTGCCCGAAGGATCCGTTTCCCTTACCTCGAATTGACCGATTGGTGGATGCAACCGTAGGCCACCCTCGAATGAGTTTCTTGGACGCCTTCCAGGGCTATCATCAGATACCCCTTGCATTAGAGGATCAGGAGAAGACGGCATTCATGACACCCATCGGAAACTATCACTACAAGGTGATGCCGTTCGGACTAAAGAACGCAGGGTCAACCAACCAAAGGATGATGACCAGGATGTTCGAGCCACAACTGGGCAAATAGACGATATGGTTGTAAAAAGTAAAATAGTGTCCGAGCACGTGAAAGACCTTGAAATCATCTTTGCTATCTTAAGGGAGTACAAGTTGCGACTTAATGCTTCCAAGTGTTCATTCGGGGTCGGATCTGGGAAATTCTTAGGTTATATGGTAACCCACAGGAGAATAGAAGTAAATCCTGATCAAATCAAAGCAATTAACAGCCTACAAGCTCCTCGGAATCCAAAAGAAGTATAAAAGCTCACTGGCATGATCGCAGCATTAAACCGGTTCATATCACGATCTGCAGATCGATGTCGACCTTTCTACCTCTTGATAAATAAGTGGAAAGGGTTTGAATGGTCGGAGGATTGTGTCCGGGCCTTCCAGCAACTTAAGAAATACTTGTCACGACCACCCATCATGTCCAGCCCCGAGGCAGACGAGGTACTGTTTGTGTACATAGCCGTAGCTCCCCATGTTGTAAGCCTGGTAGTGATACGGGATGATAATGGGGTGCAGCGACCGGTTTACTACATAAGCAAATCATTACATGAGGCCGAAGTGCGATACTCACCTTTGGAAAAAGCAATTCTGGCGATAGTGCACGCCACACGGAAGCTCCCTTACTACTTTCACGTGCATACGGTCATCGTTCTAACCCAGCTTCCCCTTCGAGCGGTGCTTTGAAGCGCCGACTACACAGGAAGGATCGCCATGTGGAGTGCGCTTTTGGGGGCCTTTGATATTAAATATATGCCCAGATCCTCCATCAAAGGTCAAGTCCTCGCAGACTTAGTCGCGGAATTCGCTGAACCCTCTGTAGAAACAATAACCGAGAAGAAAGACATGGATGGAAAATCGGTTGGTACAATTTCAGCAGGGGGAACCTTGCGTTGGAAGGTCTACGTGGATGGTGCGGCCAACCAAAGAGGATTTGGAGTTGGGATAGTTTTAATATTGTCGGACGGTGTGGCCGTTGAGAAATCACTGAGACTCGGGTTCTCGGCTACGAACAACAAGGCCGAGTACGAAGCCTTACTTCAAGAGATGAAAATGGTTCAAAGATTGGGCGGAAGGGTAATGGAAGCATTTTCGGACTCTAAATTGGTCGTTGGCCAAGTGATGGGTGAGTTGGAAGCTAGAGATGCTAGAATGCAAGAGTATCTCGGACGAGTCAAACGCCTACAGTCGAGTTTTGAATCCTTCAATCTGACGCACGTTTCCAGGAGTGTGAACACCCATGCAGACTCGCTGGCCACTCTCGCTACGTCCTCGGCGGATGATCTGCCGCGAATGATCCTTGTCAAAGATCTAGTCCAATCGAGTCCCATTAGAAGAGACCCGGCTCAGGTCCATCAAATTAGAAAGAATCCCAGCTGGATGGATCCTATAAAGAACTTCCTCAAAGATGACACCCTACTAGAGGGAAAAGTGGAGGCCGAGAAGATACGGAGGAATGCTCCTCGGTTTTGGTTATCGGAAGACCACAAACTATATCGGCGCTCCTACTCTGGGCCGTACCTACTTTGTATACACCCAGAAGAATCCGAGTCCTTACTTGAAGAGTTACATGAGGGGATTTGTGGAAGTCACACCGGAGGGTGGTCATTAGCGCACAGGGCGCTCACCCAAGGGTACTGGTGGCCGAACATGCAAAGAAAGGTCCAAGAATACGTAAAGAAGTGTGATCAGTGCCAGAGATTCGCCCCAAATATCCACCAACTCGGAGGGGTCCTCAACCCCCTCTCTAGCCCCTGGCCGTTCGCTCAGTGGGGTTTTGATATTGTCGGTCCTTTCCCCAAAGTTGCAGGGAATAAGCGATACATAATAGTTGGAACCGATTACTTCACCAAATGGGTGGAGGCTGAACCTTTGGCCAATATTAGGGACGTGGATGCCCAGAAATTCATCTGGAAGAACATTATTACCCGCTTCGGAACTCCACACACACTCATCTCGGACAACGATCTCCAATTTGATAGCAAGAACTTCAGGGAGTATTGCTGCGAGTTGGGGATCAATAACCGGTACTCCACTCCCGCCTACCCCCAAGGAAATGGACAAGCCGAGGTCGTAAACAAGGTGATAGTGAATGGACTGAAAAAGAGGCTGGATGAGGCAAAGGGGAGATGGGTGGAAGAGCTCCCACACGTCTTATGGACCTATCGGACGACGCCGCGACGGTCAACCAGTGAAACCCCCTTTTCGATGACCTATGGGGCTGAAGCCATGCTCCCAATCGAAAACAGCTTTCCCACACTAAGGTCTAACTCCTTTACCCCAAACAACAACGACGAGTTATTGGGGAGAAGTCTAGACTTAGCCGAGGAAAGAAGGGAAAAAGTAATAATCCATATGGCCTATTATCATCAGAAGCTGAGACAAGGATATGATGCTAATGTTAAACTACGACCTTTAGGTCCAGGTGATCTCGTGATGAGAAAGATTCTCGGCAGTGCAAAAAACCCCTCTTGGGGCAAGCTGGGGCCCAATTGGGAAGGACCGTATCGCATCACTTCTGTGGCCGGAATAGGTGCTTATTATCTAGAAGATTTGGATGAAAAAACTATACCTCGCCCGTGGAATGTAAATAACCTAAGAAGATATTATTATTAATGAAAACGGCTTTGCCCGTGTTTTGTTCCGTGATCATCGTGTACCCACCGGTCCATTCCCATCTATACAAGTTTTAAACAGAACCTAAGTCCTGCATGTCTCCTCGGACCACAGACTTAGGGGAAATTAATACTTATGGAAACTATTCAAAGTTTTAAACAGAACCTAAGTCCTACATGGCTCCTCAGACCACAAACTTACGGGAAATTAATACTTATGCCATCTATACAAGTTTTAAACAAAATTTAAGTCCTGCATGGCTCCTCGGACCACAGACTTAGGGGAAATTAATACTTATGCCATCTATACAAGTTTTAAACAGAACTTAAGTCCTGCATGGCTCCTCGGACCACAGACTTAGGGGAAATTAATACTTATGGCAACTATTCAAAGTTTTAAACAGAACCTAAGTCCTGCATGGCTCCTCGGACCACAGACTTAGGGGAAATTAATACTTATGGCAACTATTCAAAATTTTAAACAGAACCTAAGTCCTGCATGGCTCCTCAGACCACAGACTTAGGGGAAATTAATACTTATGGCAACTATTCAAAATTTTAAACAGAACCTAAGTCCTGCATGGCTCCTCGGACCACAGACTTAAGGGAAATTAATACTTATGGCAACTATTCAAAGTTTTAAACAGAACCTAAGTCCTGCATGGCTCCTCGGACCACAAACTTAGGGGAAATTATTACTTATGCCATCTATACAAGTTTTAAATAGAACCTAAGTCCTGCATGGCTCCTCGGACCACAGACTTAGGGGAAATTAATACTTATGACAACTATTCAAAGTTTTAAATAGAACCTAAGTTCTGCATGGCTCCTCGGACCACAGACTTAGGGGAAATTAATACTTATGGCAACTATTCAAAATTTTAAACAGAACCTAAGTCCTGCATGGCTCCTCGGACCACAGACTTAGGGGAAATTAATACTTATGGCAACTATTCAAAGTTTTAAACAGAACCTAAGTCCTGCATGACTTCTCGGACCACAGACTTAGGGGAAATTATTACTTATGGCAACTATTCAAAGTTTTAAACAGAACCTAAGTCCTGCATGGCTCCTCGGACCACAGACTTAGGGGAAATTAATACTTATGGCAACTATTCAAAGTTTTAAACAGAACCTAAGTCCTGCATGGCTCCTCGGACTACAGACTTAGGGGAAATTATTACTTATGCCATCTATATAAGTTTTAAACAGAACCTAAGTCCTGCATGGCTCCTCGAACCACAGACTTAGGGGAAATTAATACCTATGGCAACTATTCAAAGTTTTAAACAGAACCTAAGTCCTGCATGGCTCCTCAGACCACAGACTTAGGTGAAATTATTACTTATACAATTTATCCAAGTTTTAAACAGAACCTAAGTCTTGCATGGCTCCTCGGACCACAGACTTAGGGGAAATTATTACTTAGAACTCTTGTGCAATTTCAAGGTACGTGCGTAGTCTAGCATCATTACAGCCATTATTCAAATTCGCTGCACGACATTCTTCTTTCTCATTCGTTTATATTTATTTATATCATTGCGAACGTTAAATAGAGGGATAGTATTAGTAAACATCCATAGAAAACAAAGAGAACATTCTATATTAATATTCCAAAGTCAATACAAAGAGAGGTCTTTACAAAAGAACAAAAATAAGACAACTCTCATTCAAAAAAAAAAAAAAAAAAAAAAAAGAGTACAAAAATTAAAAACCTAAAAGCTAAGCCTCAGTAGGAGGATCCTTTTTCTGCTATGGTTGAGGAGGAGGAGCCTCGGAGATGGAGTCCTTGGCATGATCTTTGGCTTTATCAAGCAGAGGGATGGCATCAGGCACAGCCAAGCCCTGCTCAGAAGCTGCTTGAACGCCATCAGGATTCTCTCGGATCTCCTGAGGGTAGAAGACCTTCTCAGGCAATCTCAGCGTCGAATCTGCAGGAACTCCTGCAGTATCAAGGGCATGAGCCCATGAGATGCTGCAGTAGTCCCTGCACACCTCGGGAATTTCCTCAGAGAGACTGGCCTCCGTTTCTTGAATCCCGAGCTGATGAGCAGCTTTCTTTTCAGCCTCTGTAGCCTCCCGGATCAGCTGAGCCTCTTCTTTAACCTGCTGTATCTCGTCCTCAGCTTTCTGCAGAGCGGCCTTAAGATCCAGTACATTCTGCTTCTCAGTAGCAAGACTGGTCTCGGTTACGAACAACTTCTGGCACTGGTCCTCCGCTTGGGTTTCAGCATTCTTCAGGCCAGCCTCCGGCTCCGACGCTGTTTCTCCCACTCTTTGAACTTCTCCGCAAGTTCAAGGTTCTCTTACTTGAGGGACTCCACGGTCTTCTCCACCTCTGTCCAAGACTGGACCTCAGCTTCAGCCAGGCTGCGGTTGCTGCGACAGAACTCCTTAGCCACAAACACCTGCTGAGTGATCTGCCAACAAAACGAAACCAAAATTGTGTTAGAATGCAACAATGTTTGATAACTTAATGAAAGGGTAGAAGAATGACTTACCATCGCAAGGTCCCTCTTAAGGGACAGAAAAAGCTCGAGCTAGGAGAATTGCTTGTAGGCCTCCATGCCCCGAGGAAGGAGCACTGGCTGCTCTTGGGCCTCAGTTATGTAACCTGCTCTGTCCCTGTTGTATTCTCGAACCGAGGCAGTATAGGGGATAGCGACCCCGTCTAACTCCAGCTTTGGACTCCATACGCGTGGATTAACGCGCACTTCAGCCCGATTCTCCTCGTCTCGGCTTTCCACGGAATTAGCCCTTTTACTCCTCTGCCCCCGAGTGGTTTTTTGCTGCTTGGCCGGGCGGGGGGCCACTTCACCTTCCTCAGGAACGTCGACCGGCCTTTTCTTTTTTAGGTCCGGGTTAACCTTGAGGCCAAGGTCGGAAGGAACCTGAGGGGCGGTTGGAAGAGGATCCTAGGCCTGCGACTTAGCAGGCACTTTTGAAGATTGACCCTTTCCTCGGTTGGACATCAATTCTCGCAAAGTTTTTCCCTTGCCAGCCATGTTGTCTACTTCCTCGTCCGAAGAGTCGTCCGAGCAGGCTATAATAATCGGAGCACCAGCCACGGAGTTTCGATCCTCCTCTCCTTCAGGGTCCGAGAGCTTAATTAAGGGGGCTTTATCAACCTCCTCTTCAAAATAGAACTCGTCTATTTCCTCCTCAAGGGAAAGACGAGATGATTCGGTCTTTCCTTTAGCTGGCGCAGCAACTTCAAGGTTGTCTGGTGGAGGCAGTTGCACGGCCGGTGGAGGATCCCGAACACCAGGTAGCACGGCTGGCTTAAGATCTTCTCGGGCCAGGAACTTAGGCTTGGACACGTCAATCCTAGCCAATCTGGGACTACCAGCTCTGATGGTGTGGCCAATGGCTTGGAAAGAACGGGTTAGTGGTCGATACCCCAAAACCAAATGACACGCGCGTAGCTGCCCGTCCTCGGCAACGTAGATTTCTGACCTTAGAAGATAGTTTAGGGCCGGAACGTTCACGTGGCTCAGCTTGGGAGCAACCGAAGCTCTATCTGCAATACAGCCGAGAAGAAAATTAGAATTAAACTACAAAATTTATGACAAGCAAAAAAGAGAGTAAATCCGAGGAGCTAAGCCCCTTCCCTAAAGGATTGGGCCTAAAGGCGCCGCACCTGGATTTCCTGCCCGAGTTGGACAATGAAAACCATCGCTCCATTCACCTGAGGCAATGAGGAAGTCATCCTTCATAGTCTTATTGGATATGGGGAGACAGGAGATTAGCCTAACCACCTCGGATCGAGATTTAAGGTAATACCCTCTCTTCTCGACGTAGTGGCACTCGTACATGTGTACCACATCATGCCAGGTCAGGCCCAGACCCATTCGCTTGTTCAAGACATCTATGCAGCCTAATACCCTGAACATGTTTGGAGCGCATTGGTGTGGTGTCAACCTATGGTGGAACAAGTGGTCCTGGGTAATCCTACGCATGGGAAGTGTCATTCCCCCTTGTATAAAGGCAATCATAGGAATGACCACTTCACCCACGTCTCTATCTAACAGTACTCCTTCTGGGGGACAGTACCGCAGAACCACTCCCTGCGGGATATGGTATTTTGCCCTAAAGGCTTCCATGGCAGCCGGAGTGTCTACTAGGTCTTTGAATCTACCCATCTAAGCTGAACTGGAGGGACGGAAATAAAAAGCGAGGAGAAAAGTAAAATCCGAGGAGAAATTCGAAGCGACAAAACGAACGGAACTTACGGGTATCTTCACAAATGACCGGTGAGATGGTTGAAAATCTCTTCTGGAAGGACGCTTCGCGGAAACGATTATGGAAATTTGAAGAACGGAGGTGCTCGTAGACTTCTGGGCGCTGGAGTTCTCTGGAGTTCTCTGAACTTCTGATGTGCGGATAAAAAAGAAAAAATGAGCCTCTCTGGCGCTTTATATAGAAGGAGGGAGAGAGAAAATCCCTCCCGCCCAAAAATTCAAGGAACAATGCTGGCCTTCAGATCTACATCTCGCCGTTGGATAAAGGAGACATAAAGCTGCCTGGAGTAAATGGCCGCGCCTTATAAATTGTGGTGCGTCAAAAGTAACCGCCCGCACGCGCAGACCAAGACCTCATTAATTCCATCCTTTGTAAATGTCAAAACCCTGCTTTTCTCCTCAGAAGGAGATCAAAACCGGAGTTTTGAGGGGCTATTGTGGGGATCGGCCCAGAATAACAGGTTGGTTGGGCCTTGGGCCCGTCCGAGGACCATTCTGTCCGAGGAGACGTCGCGGCCTAGAATCCTTGCTCAGGCCCACTGGAGCAAGGAGAACACGTCCGAGGAGTAATTCCTCCTCGAACGTTCCAAAATCCAGGTCAACGATGCATCCCAGCTACTGTAGCCCTCACTCCAAGCACGTAAAAAGAAAGGAGACCCAAAATATCCCAGCAAAGGCTGTCACCACCACATTAAATGCACCACAGCTACTCTCCTGGCCGCATTAATGAAGAGAAGACCCCTGAACAGTGCTACCTTAGTCACTGCAACTCACAAAGAATTGGTAAGGGTGTCTGATGGGACAGGTGCTCAAGTAGGGGTTTGGATGATCAAAAAGTGTAAGACCCAGATGATAAAAGAGGGCCTATATAATATGTAAGAGTCCCTCAAGAGAACACGACGGGAAAAAACGGAGAGAGAGTGAACAGAGGAGCAAAGGTTCATTATACGCATACATGCCCATGAATAAAATTCCCCCCTTCACATCCACTTTCTTGATTCGTGTTTCTATATCTCCTGAGCCCATGCAACGAACCGTTTAATCCAACTGGAACCGAGTTCTTTGACCCACACTCTACAAAAATTCATTGTGTGGGACCTTTTGGACCAAGGCCTGACCGTCTAGGACCAGGTCAACTAAAATCGTGTCCCTACACTACCTTTTACTATAAATTTGTCACTCTCTCCTATTCTTTGCATATTTTTCCAATACGAAAAAGGTTCTCTCTCTCTCTCAAATTTTTTTTTTTCACTTTTTTGTTGAAATTTTTTATTTTTCTTGCATCTCTACCTTAGATTGATGAATATTATTGACTAATTCATATGTGTTCCTTGATGCAAGTATTTTTTTTTTAATCATTTTCTTTACAATACTAAATACTTTTAATGAATGGTGTTTGTTGTTAATCTTATTTAAGGAATATCATATTATAATATGTCAAATTTTGTGTTGTTTTCAGGTTTTAATTTATTTGAAAAACAACAATATAGTTTGGACAAGCTAATGAGGAAAAGTTAGTGCAGTTGAAAACAATAGTCTTTGTGCAATTTATTTTCACTGTTTGTAAATATTTTGTTTAACAAATTAGTAGTGAATTGTTATGTCTTTGTATATGATGTTCTTAGATGCTTGAGTAATTGTTTTAAGTGTTTATGAATATTTTGTATTGTCCTTCATCTTCCTTATCTTATTAGTGTATTCTTTGAGACTTTTAAGATAACATATTCAATATTGTGGTTAAAATTATTTATTTATCTATTCGTTTTCACATGTTGGATTAGATGTAACATTAGATTATGATAGCATTAACACAATACTTCTTCTTTTTCAAAAAAAAATTCTCTACCTTTTTCCCCTTCGGAATTGTACCCTTGGTTAATTTAAAATGAAAAAGAGTTACAATCTTTTCATTTTCCATTTCTTTTTTTATATTTTTAATTGTAGTTTTGTTGAGTTTTATTAATTTTTTTAGATATATTTCTTGGTGTTTATGATTGTATTGTAGAAAAAATTAGGTTTGAAAAAGTTGTTTAAAACTAAAGGAATAATTTCCAAATTATATATACTTTTTAATGATATACAAAATATTATAAATTAATTGTATTAAAAAATTAATATTTTCACTAACTTACCTTTGAATTCTTGAAAAAAAAAATGTATTGTTTTGATTTTAGTACAACAGATATTCTATACATTACATTTTTTGATTGTTACTATAATAAATGAAAATATGATTATGAATTACAATACTGTTTATTAAATTTGTACAAATTGAAGACAAAAAAAAAGAAAAAAAAATAATTAATGAGATCATCCTAAAAATATTATCACGTGCAATGTGCGGGATCTGCGACTAGTTCTTACTAGTTGTGGATGTAAAAACTACCAAAATAATATTTAAGAAAACATATATAAAGAAAATATTGTGTTAGTTTTATTTTTCTGTCAAATATATCTTTTGTATTTTTGAGATAGTTTGACAGATTACTTTAGTCCTCATATTATTATAGTTTACCATAATTTCTAAGCAGTAGAATTTGTTATCTTCCTCTGGAATGATAGTTTTCTCCCTCCTTTAACTCTATTATTGGTAGGGTTCTTCACTACAAAAAAAGAGACCTATTACGGCAGGCCAAAAGCGCCGCTGAAGTCCCAAAAAGCGCCTCTAAAAGTACATTTGACTTTTAGCAGTAGGTGCTATTGCGGCAGTTCATCCTATCATTGCTGCGGTGCTGCAGTAGATGTATTGCTGCGGTAACAAAAAGCGTCATTGTAGATGCACCTTTTAGTGGCGGTTTTGGTTTATTGTAGTAGGCGGAAAACTGTCACCATACGAGTTTGAATTTGGGTCAATTGACCATTAGTGGCAGGTAATGTGCGCCGCTATAGGTGTCCACCTTTAGCAGCAAGCTATAAGCGCTGCTATAGGGCTTAATGTAAAATAGAACATATGCACCTTTAAGGGCGGATATGACCGCCACTATATGTTTGAAGCTTTAGTGGCGATCTATAAATGCCACTATATGGCTGCATTTAAAACTTAATTTTAGACCTTTAGCGGTGCATGTTGCCCACCGCTATAGGTTAATTATTATTTTTTTCCCTGGGTTTTAAAACCATAGATCTATTATAAAGAACTTGTAATAATTTTAGCTCCACTAAGACAATACCACAAATGTAACTAGATAACACCACAAATGTCTCCAAACTAACATTATATTAACATTGAAATATATTATCAAACACATAACATTGTCTATGACCATCATCATAAAATTAACAAAAAAAAAAGATGTGGTCCTCTTTACACAAAAAGTCCTTCAACACTTAAATTAAGCTAATACCATAATTAAAGTTTCAAAGTGTTTAAAAATATTTTTCAACATTTGCAAAAAATGTGGTTGTTCAAATGTAGCTCTTTGTAAACAAAAAGTCCTCAAACACCAACATAAAACTTATAAGCTGCTTGGTTGATGGGATGCAGCTGATGATTTTTGGAGAGCTGGGGATTGTTGGAGAGCTAGAGATTGTTGGATCGGAGGAACGTCCTACATACAAAAAAAAAGGCAATAATTATGACACAACGATATCAAATATTGGAATCCAAAATTACTTTGCAACATCAAAAACAAGCACTAAGCTTCTATTGTTTGACTCAGTTCAATCAAATTCCACTTCTATTAGTGAAAATCAGTACATATCTTTAGAACCAAAAATAAATATCTTGGATTCTAATATAAGTTTCTTTCTAGCTGATTTATAGATGCACTATAAGCATAGACTTAAAGTAACATGTTTGGGGTCACATACACTAGAAGCATAGCCTTTAACTAACATGTTTGAGTCACATATACCATGCCTCATTCTTTAAATTGACATGTCATATAAACAGAGGTTTATTTTCCATACTAAGGCCTAGCATAAAAGATGAATAAATTAAATCAATCAACAGGAGGCATATTATATACATCAACACAACAAGACAAGAATTGAACCTAGCTAACAATTCCTGTTAACAACTGTTTTGAGGGAGCCACCAGCATTGCATATTCATTACAACAATCCACAATATCCTCACAGACCAATGAATAAATGTAGCAACTTGTGCGATTACATCTGATTACCCCATTAAAACCAATACCTTGACAAGATTCTTGGAGTTACAACTAAAAATTTTGGTTGAGAGAGAGAGAGAGAGAGAGAGAGAGAGTATAGAATAGAATTGACAAAAGAGGATCCAAGACAAAACTAAGGGTTTGAGGCAGCAACACAGAGACAAGAAATGAGTTATGGCATTCCAAACTATTGAAATCCTTTTACTTTCTATCGGTCACTTTTCCTTGCAATGAAGTACATTTAGTTATTGTCACCCAAGATTTCAAATCTTAGGCATTGGAAATCTATGAAAACAAAAAATCTGCAAAGTAGATTCTTTTTATTACTGGTAAGCCATAGAGGGTTGCATCAAAGTTTCAATTCCCAGAGATTTACTTTGATCATTTGTTGGATGTGAAGAAAGCAAATGAGATATAAGGCATTGACAGAATTACAGAACAACTCCTGTTAATGGCCAGGAATTGGCAACATGAGACAAAATAACTAAGTTAATTCCAATCATCCAGCCTAAACTATAAAGGATATTAGCAATGTGCACCTTAAACTTTAAAATTCTGTAATCAACACCCTAATTCAATATTAGTTTGCAATGTCCATCCAACATCTAACTTAGTGTCAAAATTAACAATTTCATGAGAGTAATTACAATGTACACCATAAACTATGAGAGCATTTGCAAAGTTCATCATTAATTTGCAAAGTAAAAGGTTGATTAGATGTATATGGCAAAGAAAAATAAGAGTCAATTATATTGTCATGGTTCTTGTGTGCATGATAAAGACACTTCAAAGAAAGACACTTGAAAGTCCTTATTTGACAATTTTTTATTTACTAATCAAATTTATTCAACCAAGCTCAAAATTTTGGGCTTAGCTATGAATCATCAATAGATTCCTTAAAGTCTACCACATTTTATTTTCAAGATTAATGTCTTTTTTTACTACTTCTAATAGTGCTATAATGAGTTTAGTTATCCTAACTTTGATGTTGGTGTTGACTGTCATATTTAAAACCAAAAAAGAAAAAAGACATTACATTCTACAAGTTATTTGTCATACCTGACTGCATTGTGAAGAAATTTGTTGCATTTGTTGAAGCATGCAAGCCATTATTTGCTCCATCTCTTTGAATTGGCTAAGTCTTTCCTTCATTTCATCAAAAGATGCTAGTTTCTCCTCCATAATAGCCAAGGAAGCCTTCAGTTGTGCAACTTCGTTGTCCCTTGCTTGACTTGATCATATTTGAATGTCCATGAAAGCACTCTTGCTATTTTGGCCACTTGGGCTTGGACCAAATATTACCCCATGAATACAATCTTTGCACTCCTTGCCATCACTTTGGCAAACTCATCATTCGGTGACCATGCAATGCTACCACTTGTGTCATATCCTTTGCCTCCTATGATTATTAGATTGATGAGGTGTATTACAGATTCTTTTGTTGATTGTAATTTTTCTCATACTAGGAGACAAAGGAATTGTGTTACTCATATTAGACATGTTAATGGTTTTTCGGTATTGATAAAGGATGTTCCTCCATATATTAATGGTGTAATCTTAGTCGACTTCGCTGCTCTTGATGAATAAAATTTACAGCAGTTTTGTTCTTAAAAAATAAAAATTATGTAAACCAAGTAAAATAGTGTTTTTTTTTTCAACCACTTTTTGGCATCCAAATGAAACTCAACCTCCAAATTATCACTACTAACACCCCTTCTGCTCTTTCTCTCCATCAGTGACCATTTCTACTGCCTCTCGCTCTACAATGCCCTTAATCTCTCTTTCTCCTCTAACCCCTCGTGATAGCATATCTTTAAGAACTTCAGCATGAGGGTTGGGGACATGTGTTATGTTGTCTTGCTCAAACCAAAATCAGTTGAACCTTCCCAATGTCAATATTTTTGCGTATCCTTGATAGAATCTTGCTCAATGGGTGAGATTTCTTGTACTATCTCATCGTAAGAGCATTAGCATCCGAGGATGTAAAATAGTGTCTATTTTACATCCTCAAAACCTACTTTATCTATTTTACCGTCTCATTTTACAATTGACCTTACATCCCAGTTTCTATTTGTATATACAACCCAATAAAATAATATAAACTACTTAATAAAATAATAAAAAGTAATCATCTCTCTCTCCTTTAGTCACTTTTTCTCTTCTGCCACAACTACAAACACCACACCCCCAACCACAAATATAACCAATCACCACACCCACCCTTCATTACAACCAAAACCAACCTCTATTGCCACCACCCCCTCCACCACAACCAAATCCAAAACCATCAGTGACCATTTCTACTGCCTCTCACTCTACAATGCCCTTAATCTCTCTTTCTCCTCTAACCCCTCGTGATAGTGTATCTTCAAGAACTTCAGCAAAAAGGTTGGGGACATGTGTTATGTTGTCCTTGCTCAAACCAAAATTAGTTGAACCTTCCCAATGTCAATATTTTTGCGTATCCTTGACAGAATCTTGCTCAATGGGTGTGATTTCTAGTACTATCTCATCGTAAGAGCATTAGCATCCGAGGATGTAAAATAGTGTCTATTTTACATCCTCAAAACCTACTTTATCTATTTTACCATCTCATTTTACAATTGACCCTACATCCCAGTTTCTATTTGTATATACAACCCAATAAAATAATATAAACTACTTAATAAAATAATAAAAAGTAATCATCTCTCTCTCCTCTAGTCACTTTTTCTCTTCCGCCACAACTACAAACACCACACCCCCAACCACAAATATAACCAATCACCACACCCACCCTTCACTACTACCAAAATCAACCTCTATTGCCACCACCCCCTCCACCACAACCAAAACCAGCAACCAAATCCAACATCTAATGCTACCACAACCAAAACCAACCTCCATTGCCACCACAATCACAATTAGTATCCATCCAAAAAACAATCCCATAGCAAAAAAGAAAAGAAAAGAAAAAACTAGGCTAAACCACAGCACAGCAGCCACCACCCTCATAGCCCACCACCACCACCACCACCACTGTCAAATCCATACCCATAAACCCAAATATAAAAGCAAAACAAATACCAAATCAGAACCACAACCCACAACCACAAAAAACATAGCAACCACCACTGTAATCCACCACCTAACAGATGGGACTCCACCGCCTAATGACCCACCAAAACCCAAACCCACACATCCCACAACCCATACGTACCAAGACCTACCATGGCCCCACGCCCACCACGACCCACCACAGTCACCGAAAACCCACAACCCAACATTGCCAAGGCTGATCTACTGCCACCCAGTACCCACCCAAGGTCAATCCGATGCCCACCCACCCAAATCGATCTGAAGCCACCCAAAAACCAACCAAAATCCTGAGTGAGAGAGGCCAGTGTCACCATGAGGAAGATAGGAGAAAAGAAAGATGGGGGAGGAGTCTAAAGGTGAGAGGAAGAGAAAGAGAGTGTGAGTGATGAGGGAGGCTTAAATCATGATGAAGAGAGAGAAAGAGATATTTGTGAATAAAATATTATATTTTGTTTTACATCTTGTGAACAGTTGGTTCTATTTATGAGAACCAACTGTTCATAGGATGTAAAAAAAAAAAAAAAAAAAAACATCCCCACCCTAGGATGTGGGATTCTTTTCTCCTTTTAGTTGCTAAAATAGCAACTGGGGGGGGGGGGGGGGGTGCAAATTGCAAATTGAACACTATTTGATTCGTCCTTGCTTAACAAAATTGCAAATTGTGCAATGTTTTAATTTTGATTTTAGTTTTGTGTGTGTTTGTTTGAAAATATATATTTTTTTTTTAAATGAGGAAATTCTTGATAAGAGTAAATAAGGAAAAAAAAATTAAAAATAGATTAAAAAAAAAAGAACATTAAAGAAAAAGTAGATAAAATATAAAGTGTTAAATGTTTTTTATTTATTTTTATTTTTTCAGGAAAAGACAAGATAGTTTTAATGCATTTAAATTAAAATTACATCATTTTGAGATAAGTTGGCATTTAACAAACAGTTCATTATGGGATATGGAAATGGTACCTAAACATTAGGGGTTTAAATCCAAAATTTGAAATAAAATTTTTAGAAACTATAAGGGGAGTTGGGGTTGATTTTGGAATTGCAAACTCAAGGGAACTTGAACTTTAACTAAAGTTAAAAGATATATGAATATAGGGAAAAGTTAATAGATCTCCAAGGGCATTAGTTTAGGGAATATTATTAAAAACATTATATGAGAAAAGAAAAAGCATTTGAATTTTTTTTAGCTATATATATTTTCCATAAAGTGATATTAAAATTTTTCTGAAATGATCCATTAACAAATGCTCTAAAAGTATATGTTAACAGGACCCATGTATATATTCAAAAATATTCAAAAATACTCACTCTCAAAAAGAGAATATCAGTAGAAAAATAATCAATAATGTTATAATGATCATAATACAACAAAATGAGGAGAGAGAGAGAGAGAGAGCTATTTATGCTACCACTCACATAGAAACAGCTTTGAGATCTACGTTATTTTTATACCCAGAAGCTTGAAGTTGAAGTTAAGAATAGGTGTAGTTTTGTGAGGTAAGTGAAGTCTGATTGATCCATGGTTTGGTGACAAGGCTTTATAGCAAGTCTGAGGCATTCATAATGTCCTTCTTTGGATAAGGATAGAAGTCGTTGGTTGTTGTATATTTAGAAGAATGGCAAGTGGCAACATTAAGTTTTATGGTTTGGATATTAGGGAAATCTAGTTATGTAATGATTTTGGGCAACGTGATAAGAGTGGCACAATATAGTATTTGGAGTTGAAAAATCAAGTCTCTAGCTGAAGTACCAACCATTCCAACATCAATACATCATCTCTGTGCCAATTAACCCTTGTACTTTTTATGTTACTTTGTCCTAAAGTCTCCAATTTTTAGCTTCTTTCCATTTTGCTCGCTGTTGTGATAACTTTTAGGACAATTACAAGTTTTAGATATAATATTCAGTTACTTTAAAATCAAATTATGCTAACAGTGGCCTAGAATTTTTAAATTATTATTAAGCATATTTATCTGAAATTGTAAAGTTGTGACTTTCAATTATATATGTTTTGTTGGTTTTAATTCTGTGTCAAATTTGACTGTAATTCTTTAATCATTTCCCTGTATGTTTGTGGGATTCAATGTAATGGGTTCAGTGTGTGAAATTGGTGAAGAACTGTGAAGACAGATCATCTCGCAACTGGGTTGCTACTGGCTCACAAGTGGAGCAACTCGCGAAAGTTCATGTGAGGAGCTCATGCTGGAAGGTTAATCGATTAAGTGTTGATGGCATCTCGTGAGTGGCTCGCGACTTGACTCGCGAGATGCACTGCTAATCTGTTTGTGTGTCTTTCGTCATTTCTTTACCCACACTATAAAAGCTCATCTTACCAACGAAATTGTAAAGAAAATTTCAAAGAGAACCCTAGAAATCCATTGGAGAGTTAGAGATTGCTTACCTACAATCCTCTACACATTTCTCTTAGTTTTCCTCTACTCCTACCTCTCTAATTCCATAACCTTTGAGGGGTTCTTAGCCCAAACACATACCTCACCCATTCTGAGTGTTATGAGTTGTTTTGGAGCTCTTGAGAAGTATTGGGTCATGCCATTTTATGGTGGCTACAATTGGTGATAATTGTGGGATCCGGAAAGCTAGTGAAGACAAGGCTCGGTGAAGCCTGTTAGTAGTTAAAACTTGAAGGGTCTAAGTACAAATGATAGTCTAGGCTTGGAGGGTCTATATTATAATCCTTGCACTCTAACTTATTCACTAGTGGATTGATTCAGCTTGGAGGGCCACAGAGAGGTTTTTGAGCACTTCGGATTTCCTCTTTGATAACACATAGCCATGTTATCTTGTGTTTGCATCTTTTTTCCCTTAATCCTTGTGTTTTGATACTTAATTGTTAATTATGTATGCCCATGCACTAGGTAGTAGTCTCGGTTAATTGTGCATTGATTACTCTTATTCTGCACCTAGTTTAGTAGACTAAAAGCAATTACGCTGTAATTTCAAAATTGGGGTTCTAAACTAGCTCTAGTAGTTTTACTATCAAGATTTCAAGAAAAAAAAAATCAATTAATTATCTAAAAACCCTAGTTATTTGTTAGAATTATCTTGTGCATTCATGTACATTTTTTACCTTAAGCTTGTGCAAATTGAATTTTGACACATAATTAATTCATTTTGAGAACCAATCATAAGTAATTGCTAATAATCACATGTAGCTCACACTAACCTCTAGAGTGCATATAGTCTGTTAAAACTTGATATGATTTAATCTGGTGATCCGATGGTCAGATATTTGCAATCAATGTATTGTTTTTATAGTTAGATCTTACAATTTTTATTTTGAATTATGCTAGCTCTTCCATGTCAAAATGTCAAAATGATGATTTCATCCTTATAATGTAAAATTATCCTTTTACTGTTTAAGTTAGGTTAAATGACCATTACAAAATGGGTCATCTAATTAGGTCTAAAAAATTGTATGATTGGTGACAAGTCTACTTCTCTCGTTAAAACAAGTGTGATCGTTAAGGGAACCATTTGGAATTGGATGTGAATAGTGTATAACCTCGATCAAAGACCCACATTCAATATAGTTGGCATGACTTTAAAACAATTAATAGACTAATAATAATTAGCCTCATCACACGCGTTTTGCATGTGTGATGGAGCACTTGTTTGGGATTTAGTGTCATAATTTTCCATTCATAATTAAATTTTTTATAACACCTTTTATATAGTTTATGCATCACAGAATGTCATAGAGTTACCCATTCAAAATATATGTACTTGAGAGAGTACGATCCAATTCAATTGAGAAAGTAGAATATAAATTTTGTTCAAAGGCTTATCAACTCTGACAGGAAAACACTTGACCATTGAGAAGAATTTCGTATATGAAACAGAAAGTGCGAAAAAAGATAATGTCCCTTAGAAATAAGATGAAAGAATGAAGAAAAAAACTGAATGAATATTGTGGGTTTGCAGTTTGAGGGATTTAACGTTATTAGAATTTTTCCTTGTGCATTCCACAATGTTGAAAATGGGCAAAGAGGAACAAATGATCGGGGAATTTTTTTTATTAATTTATTTTTATTTTTATTTTTTTAGGAAGTTGCAATTGGTTTTTGCATGGTTTATTTTATTTTATTTTTATTTATTTATGTGTTGTGGAGTAGGTTTTTTTTTTTTTTTTTTTTTTTTTTTTTTTTTTTTTTTTTTTTTTCGATAGAAGGTGGGGTAGATTTTTTTTTTTTTTTTTTTTAGGAGAAGGTGGGGTAGGGTTTTTGGTTGTGTACATGGGGTAGTGGAAAGTTTATGGTTATTTTATTTTATTTTATTTTTTTTAATGTTGAATAGGAACTTTGTATTTATCTACTATCTAGTAGGAAGTTTTAAACCTGAATGTTTTTTTTTTTAATTTTTGTCGATTTACAATTTTAACTTCATTTATTTTGTTTTAGGAATATAGATAAATTAATTAAATTAAGTGTATTTTTGTAAGTCTAGAAGGTAATAACTAATATCCTATTGGGTTTGCTGAAGGAACATGAAGATAGTCTATTTTAGATTTGTAATATTTATCCTAACGATAAGTGAGCACTGCTATATGGTGATGGGTCCTTCAAATGATTTTGATTAGATGAGTTCTAATAGTTCAAAGGTTCTTTCAACAGTTTCGAAAGGATTTTTAAAATGTTTCGCTTCTATATGTCTTTCACATTTTCAATGCTTGGAGTTAGTTAAGTTTGGAATTAGGCTCAATTGTTTCACTCTTTTACTGGCTGCAAAATTCACATGCCCTAATCTACCATGCGATAGATCTAAGGATTCAACAATATAAGAAAAACAAGTACTAGCTTTATTCATGCTCATATAATCAGCATCAAGTACAAATAAGCCTCCATGACAAAATCCCTTGCCCTCAAAATCGCTATTATGACTTAAGACAAGTTTACCTACGTTAAACACCATTTGATTCCACCTTTGTTAAGTTAGAATCTAGACACTAAGTTTCTTCACATGTTATGAACATGAAGAACATGGTGCGATGCTAGAGACATACTAGAAGTTAATTTCAAAATTACATTTCCCCTTCCTGCAACTCTTGTAGAACTAGACTCTCCCAAATATATGTTCTCTTCATCAGTGACTTTCTCATTGTTAAGAAATAGCTCCATGTTGGATAGGGATGGCAAAGTAAGCCCAAACCTATTTGCTCACCCAAACCCACCCACTCTAATTGAACCAAAACCTACCCAATTATTAGTTGTGTTAAATGGGCATCAACCCAATTAGACCCAATGATTATTGGGTTTTAACTAAAAACCCATTGAAGCCGATTTAACCTAAAAACAATATACCCAAATTTAACCCAGCCCTTCCCATAAAAAAAGAAAAAAAACCCACAGACGTTTCAGTGTTTTCATTTTCCTTCATTTTCTCGGCCTCCGAACACTTCTCTCTCTCCTCTCACTTGCTCTCTTTCTTTCTCTCTCTAGCTCTCATAGAGAACAATGAGGCACAACAAACACATTTCTTATAGCAATCCAATCTGTATTTAGTAAATCAAAAGCACGAAAATTCAAACCTACAAGTTTCACCGACGCGTGGATCGATGTCGCCCAAGGCTTCGATCTGGATCTTAAGCCCTTCTTCATAGTAAGCGATTGAGCGATCCACCTGTCCAAGCATCGAAAACGTGTCGCTGAGTTGCATGTGATTGGAAAATGCCTTGAGCGTGTGATCGGCGCCTCTAAGAGGATCCGAAGCTTGAATGGCCCATTCTAGAACTGAAATTGCCTCCTCGAACTGCCCTAAACTCGAGTAGATCACTGCCAAAATGTGAAGGCTCATCGCCAAGTCTGGACTCGGCTCGCCTTCATCTTTACCGGAGCACCGCTTAAACGACTTCGAAGCTTAGAGTGCATAGTCGAGAGCCTTGTTTGGTCCCTCATCGGAGGAGATAGTGTCGTGCGCGAGCTTGAGGAGGAACGGGTCGAGATCTAGGTTGTCGAGAGTCACTTTTGAGTTCGGGTTATCGGGTGGCAGTTTTCTCAGCGAGAATTTGGATTGCAACGGAGATAGCGATTCGATGCCATGTATGAATGGAAAGGTTTGAAATTGGAGGTGGATGAGACTAATTTCGGGTTTGGGACTCTGTATGAGATTGAATGCGAAAGTAGTGATCCTAAGGAGGCCAAGAAATTGATCCAAGAGATTGGAATTTTCTCGGGAAAGTTAGAGAGGGAAAAGGGAATCCAAGAAAGTGCTGGGGTTTTCACTTTAATGGCATTTTGGTAATTTTGATAATTGGGTAATTGGGTGAGTTGGGGTTTACCCATAATAATTGGGTTGGGTTAGATTTGGGTTAGAAGCAATTAGTTAAATGGATTTTAATGGGTGAATGAGTTTTATATACCCAACCCAATTATGCCCACCCCAAACTAACCCATTTAACACCCCTAATGTTGGAGCAAATGTGTCTAGTTCCCTGAGTCTCCACTACCCATTCATCATGTTATTGATTGGATTCACTATAGAGACAAGTGCAGTTATCGTCTCATATTCAAAGACAATAGGTTGATACTCATAGACTTAGTTGATTGGTTTCTCACCTACCAATTTATAGTCAAGGAACCTACCAAAAACATATATTATAAAACTAGCATTTTCCATGTACTTTTTCGGAGCCTCCTAAATTTCTTTTGTAGAATTTTAACCACAATATATATATATATATATATATATATATATATATATATATATATCTAATAAAGAGTTGGGCAGGTAATGTAAAATGTGACCTCTACAAATACATTTGTCCCTTTCATATATTCTAATAGAGGCAGAACGAGCAAGCTTTTGATTTTCATCAAATACACAATCATTGAAAAACTCATAACCAACATGAATTGACTCAAGATAAAATATCTTCTCTCATACCATCTCTTATAATGATTTCCAAAAAATGGTTCTAGTTAGACATATCAGGAGCAAATTACATTTTATTGATTACTAAGAGCAATTTTTTTTTTTTTTTTTTTTTGGGTGAAGAAGATCAGTATGTATTTACTTAGGGTCCGTATGGTTGGGAGGATGGAAAAGTAAGAGGATAGAAAATAGAAGGAGGATGGAAAAGTGAGAGGATAAAAAAGTTTTTAGTTTTCCTCATTTGTATTTGGTTGAGATGGTGGGAAAGTGGAGGGACAGAAAACTTTTTGGTTTGGTTGAAAATAAGGTTTGTATAAATTTACCATCATGTCCCTCTTAAATAAAACAAAAAGTAATACATTATACTTCAAAAAAAAAAATTGTGTATAGATGAAAGTGGACATTTCAAAAAATAGCATAAGAAATCATCTAAAAGTGTTTTCTTAAAAAAAAATTAAAATTAAAATTAAGAAGAAAAAAGAAGGAAAAGAAGAAGAATCCACCACCTAACAAAACCAAAGAAAGAAAAAAGGAAAAAAAAAACAAAAAACAAAAAACAAAAACAAAAAGTCAGGTGTTACAAAGGAAAAGTCAAAAAAAAAAAAAGCCAGAAGCGTTAAAGAGGTGGGGGCAGTTTTGTCCAAATATTTTTCTCACTTTTCACACCAATTTGGAGAGATTGTATTTTGAAAGGGGAGGAGAGAAAACTTGTGGGCCCTACCACTTTTCTCTCCCCCTTCCTTTCTCAACCAAACAATAGAAAATGTCATTTTCTACCATATTTTCCTCTCTCTACTTTCCATTCTCCCTATTTTTACTCAAACCAAACATACCCTTAGTCTTTTGGTAAATCAGCCATAACAAGAGGAAAAACATTGGAATGAACATTCTCCATCTAAACTAATAAGGGAAAAGATAATTTAACTCCCTTGGTTAAGACGTTTGCTACAACATTACCTTACCTATAAATATGAGAGAAAGAATAACTCTGTAAAAAGTTTACAATAGAAAGAATATCCCTAATCAAATGACCATACATAGATCGAGGATTGTCATAATGCTTAAAAAAAATAACGACAATTTCAAAATGACCCTCAAAAGTATTTTTTATTTTTTATTTTTGGAGAAATAATGACCCTCAAAGTTGGATTCCTGAGCCCGATTTTCTAAACATACTGAGAAGCACTTCTAGCGGCTAAGAGATTTATGAAAATCACCAAAAAGACGGCTTTAAAATTTTCTCTAAAAGAGATGCCATAACTTCACCATTTGCATTTCAAACCACCACCCTTATACCAACTTCATTAGTGTCATGAAACATAGCCCCGGCCCCATCAAAATTTGTGTTGATCAGGTGGTTTCCATTTCACAGAACGGATACAAGGCTTCCTAATCCCTAGCCATACCCATACATGACACTTAATTTCTCCAACGGTATTACCTTGTCACCCACACCACACGAGCCAGCCTTGTTTTGTCTATTCGGTCAAGGCAAATAAATCCAAATGCCATGGTGAGGTTGCTTTTTAAGATTGTTGGAAAAATTATATTGCTCAAATTATCAGAGGATAGAAAGTGTTGAGCACAAGGAAGTAGTAAGAGCAGAGGATGTAAGAGCAGTGGAGCTTGATTAGAACAACACTGCATAAACGACATCAGATAGCTTTTGTAGTGTAGACACGACTTGTAGTTTAGTAGCTGATTTAATTCTATAAGTGATTGCATGTGGGAGTGTTAGTTATTGCTGAAAAAGTTTTGTAGACTTTAGGGTTAGTGCGACCTCCAATTCCAAGTTGAATAAAGTCATTTCAGGCTTTTGTCTTAAAGGGCTGAGTTGTACAGAGATGGATGGTGGGAAATTGATGTATTGTGGCCCCGTTGCGCAAAACCAATAATTCTGCATGTAATTTACATTTTTGTCCCTACATACTTTATCTTGTGTAACCTTTGGCTTTCAACCATTTTCGTTTGAGGGGAAGTGTATAAAACTTATAGAGAATTTATCAACTTAAAAGTTACCCTAGTTTTTTAGTTGTTTTTGTGATAGTAGTTAGAATTCTTTTTCTTCTTTCATGTGTGTTTTTATTTCTCAAAAAAATAAATTGTTAGAGTATATAAATTTGTCAAGTTTAAAAAACCTTTTAAATATTTTAATAATAATAATATTACCTTATTTATGAATTTTAATTAACTTAATTGATAAAATTTCTTAAAAAAAAAAAAAATATATATATATATATATATATAAATAAATAGTAATTACACGTCTTCACCTCATTAATTAAAGTGCCCCACTAGCCTATCAGACATTTTTTGTTATGGACCCAAACTGTAACTACATTTCATCTCATTAATTTCACGTGGGTAGGGTCAAGGATGTATAAAATTATTAAATGCACCCAACTGTTACTATACTTCTTCACCTCCTTACCTTTCATGGGGGTCGGGTCAACGACAGATGAAATTATTAAATGTACACTGATGCACTAATATACGATGTTTTCTCCTCGCATAAAAGTAGATTTATAATATCACGTTAAAATGAGAGAAATATGTAACACACTAATTGTATGGAATACTCTTTCTGTCTCACTTTTTTTGTCCTATTTGAAAAGTTAAATTTTTTTAGGGAACATTATTTATTGTTTTATCTACCTTTTAAAAATATATAAATTTCCAAAACTACCTTTAAAAAAATTTATCAAAAAATTGAATTAGTAAATTAATAGGAGTATAATAAGAACATTAGTAAATTAATAACTTTTATTTTTAAAAACAAGACAGTATTTTGTGACATTTCAAAATGGAATAAATAAGAAAAAAAGTGGGACGGAAGGAGTAATTTTTTTTTACTGAATAAATACTTTATTACTCAACACAAAACAGGACAAATACAAAAAGGTTTGGGCTTGGAACCATCTCTATCTAAAACTTTCATCACAGATAAAGGCAAAATGGAGATGGGAACTGACCCAGACCAAGATACAAAAATAACCCATTAGGCAAGAAGATGAGTAAGGACATTGCGCTCTCTATTTACAAAAGAGACAGAAACATTTACAAAAGGTTTAGATAGAGATGGTTCCAGGCCCATCTGCACTTTTTTTTGTGTTGAATTGACCCACTTGAACTTCATTTACAGATTGGGGGATGGGCTCACTATTTTCTGGGGGCATGATTGCGTTGTTTTGGGCTTTAGAAAGCCCAATAAGGGGTGTGGGGTCCGCTGGGATCAACTCAGGTAGGTGCCCAACTTGTTGGTCTTGGGATATTGCAAGGTTAGAGGTATTTTTGGGAGATTCTAGCCCTTTGCCCTTAATTTTTAAAAAATTTAGCAATATGCCCCTATTTCGAAACTATATAGGGATATGCCCCTGTTTCGATACTCGATTACCTTAAAATCGAGTTTCAATGGAATACCCGATTCGTAAAAAATCGAGTTATGCCGAATAAAACTTAAAAAAAAAAAAAAAAAAGTATGGAACTCGATTTTAGGGAAGTCGAGTTCCAAAACGCCGCTATAGGGCTTTAAAACGTCACTATAGGGCTTAAAAACGCCACTATAGGGCCCCTTGAACTTGGTATGGGGACTTATAAAATTTTTTTGCAGGAAAACGCCGCTATAGGGCTCTAACACGTCACTATAGGGCCTAAAAAAGCCACTATAGGGCACCAAGAACAAGTCGATTACACTTGCAAAAAATTTTTGCAGGAAAATGCCGCTATAGGGCCTTAAAACGTCACTATAGGGCTTAAAAACGCCACTATAGGGCACCCTGAATATGGGCCAATCACACTTATAAAAAATTTGCAGGAAAACGCCGCTATAGGGTTTTAAAACGTCACTATCGGGCTTAAAAACGCTACTATAGGGCTCCCTGAATATAAGGCAATTACACTTATAAAATTTTTTTTTGCATGGAACTCGATTTCCTGAAACTCGAGTTTCATGGAAATTTTTTTTTTTTAATATTTTTTTTTAAGTTTGATCGGGCATAACTCGATTTTCTACAAATCGAGTATTTAATTGAACTCGATTTTAGGATAATCGAGTATCGAAACAGGGGCACGCTCCTATATAGTTTGCAAACAGGGGCATATTGCTAATTTTTTTGAAAAATTAGGGATAAAATGCCAGAATCCTCGGTATTTTTGTTTAGGTTAGTTTCCAAGGTTTGGTGATAATGGGAAATATTAAAACTGGCGTCTTGGGCTACGTTGATGGGGTTGGTTTGTAACAGGGATGGATGGTTAGTTTTATTAGGACTTTCTGTTTCCATGGGGGTCTCTGGTTGGTTTTTTTTAATGGATTTTTAATGTGCTTTTAATTGGTAGGATATTGAAAGAATTTTTTCTATGAATATTGAAAGAATTTTTTCTATCTTATCAAAATCATTTTCGGTTCAAAACCTATATAAGAGGAGTAGGAAAAAAAAAAAAATACTCCTTTTAAAAGTTTTAAAACGAAAATGGTAGGATCTCAAAATATTTATTTAATAATTTAGTTTGTTCATAAAATAGTAGGAAAGAGAGATTCAAACACAAAGACAACACAACGATGTGTTATTGAAGAGGAAACCGAAGTTTTTGGTGTAAAACCTCTCCACCACCCTCCAAGCGGTAATCGATCCACTAGACAATCAGTTGGGTACATAGGTTTGCAAGAGGACCCCCAAGCCTAATCTACCCGATGTACCTAAACCCTCCAAGTTCTTACTCTAATAAGGCTTCTCGGAACTGTGTCTTGTTTAGCTCTCTAGATCCCGCAATCCACTCGATTGCATCCGCCAAGCCTCATCAGCTTCTTTTGGCAATTCCCTAAAGCTTCCCAAGCTCCAAAACACTCTCTACACTTTGAAAAGATGTGTGTTATGTTTGGGTACAAATCTCCTCTCAAGGTATGACAATGTGAGAGGAAAGGAGAAGAGGCTACAAGGATTTCTCACTAAAGATGAGTAGTTCTCTCTCTAAAAGATGGGTGTGTGTGTTGTAGAAAACCTATTTAGGATTTTTTTTTTTCTCTAAATGACCTCCTTTACATTTGTGGATAATGAAGGTATATATAGTATGGGTGACGGGTAAGAAAGTCACACTTAAAAATCTTCCAGGCAGAATGTTTCACGACTACCTCGCGGGAAGGCCTTATCCGCGAGACACTCGCGAAAACAATAGCCTAGCACGACTCTTCAGCTTCTAGTCATATGCTCCTCACATGCCCTTTTCACGGGAACCCTTCTCGTGAGCTAGTCGCGAAATGCACTGATTTTCATTTAAGCTTGAGTTTTCACCAATTTAATACTAAACTCAATACAATGAAATCCCAAAAAATACAAGGAACAAAATTAAAGCAATTACAACACTTTTTGTTATGAAATAAAGCCAACATAAAACTTAGTTATAAATCACAACTTTATAATCTTCCCCTTTGGCTATTCTATGAGAAAACACCCTATAATAGACTCTAGACTTAAACGTGAGTTTGGAAACAATGGCAAAACTCACTCACACCTAAATCTAGAAGCTGTAATGAACTTGGAACATGTATACCTGTGACCTAAAACACTTGCACAAAACACATTAGACCTTCAATGTAAATCTAGTAATAAAAAGGATAAGTATAATATAACAAGCAAATTGCGATCAAGTAAACATGTTGCGAAACATATGAGCAACTTAACTAAACACATGACAGTTATACGGAAATGACCACAATAACCATATAGCAAAGCAAATGACCATTCGAACATGTAACCAATAAAGCACAATAGTATAAGAATAATTGCATGTCCAACACATAACCAATGTAAAATACACGAAGTATTTGCATCTTGGATACAAGATCCTATAAGGGTACACGTATACTATAAAACAAAACAAAACAAGGTTTTCTAATAAAAAAATGTCTTTTCCCCCTTGGTATATGCATCTCTCCTACAGCTTTCTCTCCCTACGAATGTGCACAAGGTAGAATTTCTCCCACTAAGAATGTGCACATGAGTCATATAGAAATGATGAAATACACCGGTAAACTTTTCGGTAAACTCTCCCCCTTTTTGTCACGAATAGACAAATGAATCAAGAGGAATGAGGGAAAGAAAAAAAGATATGAACAAGAGTAAAAGATGATGCATGAGGGGTGCAAGATGAATGAGAAAATGAAACTCAAACGAAAGACAAAAACATAAAATAAAAAAAATATGCTACAAAGCATAGAGTAAACATGACATGCTAAGGATGATGGAACATGATATGTACCTAGGCATGACATAGACACAAGAACATGTTATATGTGCTAAAAGGTCTAGAAAGATTAAACTAGCATGAGTGAATGCAAAACATGTCAAGTGTTAGAGTGTATGCAGCAAGATGCATCTAGTGTGCATGTGAGATGCATGACCGATGCATGAGCAAGCACTCAAGGGGCAAAGTGTATAAAACACAACCAGAGATCAAAACATGGTAAATATGAATAATTATGGTGATCCCTAAAATTGGTACTCATCAGAGTCCAAAACAACAAGAAAATGCCATTTGGGCATTTTATCAAGCACTTAGAGTGCACACACTATACATGTATGTTAAACCATGTATGAACATATGAAAATCTTGCCTAAATATATATTATTTTTGCCACAAGGGGCCAACATCCATTGCATATCAATATTTAAAATAGAACCCAATCAAAAAGATTGACAAAAATTAAGTTTTTCAACTCTCATTTGAGAAAATCCCAACTATAAACATAAAACCCCCCAAAAACATAATCTAAGGATAAAAAACAATGAAAAGAGTTAAAAATTACCTTAGAGATGCTAGTGGAATGAAAAACACTTGAATTTAGTTAGGTTTTGATGTAGAAACATTAAAACAGGGGTTTGGGAGAAGCTGGGAGAAGTTTAAAACAAATGTCCCACGAAATGCCTTTTAAAAGCTAATCTGGAAATTTTCACTAGTAATTTCGCTAGTTAGCTTCCCACGAAAATTTCGCTGGTGTCTCGCTAGTATTTCGCTGGTAAGCCTTACTCGCAAAACAGTCACGAGATAGTCGC
Organism: Quercus engelmannii; assembly: GCA_029955605.1. Classification (NCBI taxonomy): domain Eukaryota; kingdom Viridiplantae; phylum Streptophyta; class Magnoliopsida; order Fagales; family Fagaceae; genus Quercus; species Quercus engelmannii. The sequence continues at coordinate 42,514,524 of JARPSG010000003.1, forward strand.
GAAACTCTCTGTCCAAAGCTAAGAAACATGAAAATTGGACCCTTTAACTCATTATTGAACTTACACATGAAATAAGTCGCGAAAACACCCAGAAAACATGTTTTTCACACAAAAATAACTTGAAAAAGTTTGAAAACATGGGTGATACAAATCACTTCCAAAAGCAAACAAAAAGAACAAAAATATTTTTGGTTTGATCCATATATGGTTGAGCACACACCCATCATATTTGAACATGTACAATCACACAAATGAAATACATATTCATTAAACATTAGACTTGTGTGTTGTGTGTGTGGAATAGTACTTAGTGTAGAGTAAAGCTTCAATGATCAATTTAATCAAGTCATACACAACTAGTACTAAGTCAAGTGGTCTATCTCAATTATAGAAGTGAACATATATGACCTCCCACAAGAAAATGATTACAAATCTTAGAAGCTTTTCATTTGGATTCTATACAAATCATAACATTTGATCATTTTTGCACAATACATCTTATTTTGAGATCGGTGCATGAAATTTTTGATATTTCACTTTTGAGAATAAGCCTTTGGCTTTTTGGGCACCATACATTTCAATAAAAAATCGCTTTTCCTTTTTCCTAGTCAAATACTAGTATGTGCGATGGTTTTTGCAGTTCATTATCTCTTTTCATTTTGAGATTTACATTTGTTGAGTTCTTTAAGCAAAAACATAAAAATAAAGTGGGAAGAGATATAGGCACAAGTCTATGTAAATATCAAGACCATCAAGACTATTGACCAATCGTTCATGACAAGCTTGAAGATCTATTTACAACAATCACACATAGTTTTCAAGATTTCTCCCACAAAGATATATGTGCATACATAACAAGCTAAGCTCGTAAATGCACTACACCATTAATACAAAGGTACTAGGCCAAACTCACATGTGATATGTGCTCAAACATATACGATCAAACTTTTTCAATTTTTCACATTTTCAATTTTTCACTTTTTATATGGTTTTGGATTTTTTACTCACGCAAAACTAAAACAGAAAAAGTAAGATCAAAATAAAAGCGACGCATATAAATAAATGCAAAATGCAAAAATGCATGACAATGAAGCATCTAATGCATGAAAAATCCTACAAAGATTGAAAGAATTAGATTAAGGATCAAAAGAGCATAAGCTCAACCATAAGAACCCTTCCTCATCCAAACATGACAATTATTTGGAATGAGTGTCTCATGAGAAGTGAAACGAGAGTTGGAAGAATGAGAACCGGAGATGCACATAGACAAGGAGGTAAGAGCATTAACAACTTGTTTCAACAACATACAATTTTCCCCAAAATCCGTTTTTGCTTTCATAGAACACCTTCTAAACAGCTCAAGTTTTTCTTTTCTTTTTATTATTTTAAGAGCTTGAAACTTAGAGCAATGTGGTCTAAGATGACCAAAGGCACCATAATGATGACAAATAATGTGTTTAGGTCCACTAGGCCTTTGGGGAAGGGATTTAGAAACATGGGTTTGTTCTCTCTTCAACTTATGACATTGAGGTCTTATATGACCAATCACACCACAATGGTGGCAAGTAGGAACAAACTTAGATCCACTCAATTCCCTAGGATGGGTCCTAAACAGAGGCTTAGGCTTAAGAGTCTTTCTCTCTACCTTTTAATTTCTTTTATGTGGAGGAATGTACACCGATTTGTCCTTTGAGGTAGAACACACAATAGGCACAAAATCGGGTACCACAACATGATTGCAACATATATTTTCTTCCTTTTTTGCAACACGTTCATCAATCAAACACTTGGCATGCATCTTAAGAGATTCATTTTCACATTTAAGATCATTAACAAGTTTGTTAGACAAAACAAGGTTAGCATCCAAGTCTGTATTCAAACATTCAAACTCTTTCAGCTTTTCAAGAGAATTTTCAGTAAGCTTCTTATACTTTTCAACCAATTTATTGGATTCATTGAGCTTAGCAATCAAATCATCCTTTTTGCAATGAAACTGCTCAAATTCTTATGAAACTTCTTAGCTCCTTTCTTCAAGAGTTTGATGTTAGGAAAATCAACAACACGCAAAGATTCATGTAACATAGCATCACAATCATGAGGATAAACACTTATAGAAGCATTTTCACAAACACATGGTATGTTACAATCAACAATATCCATAAAAGCATACAAAGCATTATCCATGACAAAACACACAAGGGGTCAAGGATCACACTTAGGTAATGAAACCAAAACAAGTGTACCCGCTTTGATACCAATTGAATGCTCTAAAATGTGTGAAAACACAAGAGCTATTTAGACCCCCAAATTAAAATTAAGGTTCGATAGATTTTACTCTAACTTATACTAAGTGTAGAAAAGAGTAAATGCGAGTGTATAAACAAACAAGCTATTCTAACCTATATTCATAATAACACAACAGTAAAATGAAAGGTAAAAGAGTAGGGAAGAAAGATGCAAACACAAAGACAACACAGCGATGTGTTATCAAAGAGGAAACCGAAGTCCTTGGCGTAAAACCTTTTTACCACCGTCCAAGCGGTAATCGATCCACTAGACAATCAGTTGGGATACATGGGTTAGTAAGAGACCCTCCAAGCCTAATCTACCCGATGTACCTAAGCCCTTTAAGCTCCTACTCCAACAAGGCTTCTCGGAACCGTGTCTTGTTTAGCTCCCCGAATCTCGCAATCCACCCGATTGCGTTCACCAAGCCTTACCGGCTTCTTTTAGCAATTCCCTAAAGCTTCCTAAGCTCCAAAACACTTTCTATACTCTAAATTATGTAAGTTGTGTTTGGGTACAAATCTCCTCTCAAGGTATGACAATGTGAGAGGGAAGGAGAAGAGGCTACAAGGATTTCTCACTAAGGATGAGTAGCTCTCTCTCTAAAAGATGGGTGTGTGTGTTATAGAACACCTATCTAGGGTTTTTTCTCTCTGAATGGCCTCCTTTACATTTGTGGGAAATGAAAGTATATATGGTATGGGTGAAGGGTAAGAAAGTCACACTTAAAAATCCTCCAGGCAGAATGTTTCGCGACTACCTCATGAGAGGGCCTTACTCGTGAGACACTCGCGAAAACGATAGCCTAGCATAACTCTTCAGCTTCCAGTCTTATGCTCCTCACATGCCCTTTTTGCAGGAACCCTTGTCACGAACTTCTCGCGAGCTAGTCGTGAAATGCACTGATCTTCATTTAAGCTTGAGTCTTCACCAACTTAATACTAAACCCAATACAATAAAATCCCACAAAATACAAGGAACAAAATTAAAACAATTGCAACACTTTTTGTTATGGAATAAAGCCAACATAAAACTTAGTTGTAAATCACAACTTTACACAAATGATAGTCTAGGCTTGGGGGGTCTATATTATAATCCTTGTACTCTAACTTATTCACTAGTGGATTGATTCGGCTTGGAGGGCCACAGAGAGGTTTTTGAGCACTTTAGATTTCCTCTTCGATAACACATCGTCATGTTATCTTGTGTTTGCATCTCTCTTCCCTTAATCCTTATTTTTTATACTTAATTGTTAATTATGTATGCCCATGCACTAGGTAGTAGTCTCGGTTAATTGTGCATTGATTACTCTTGTTTTGCACCTAGTTTAGTAAACTAAAAGCAATTACGCCATAATTTTAAAATCAGGGTTCTAAACTAGCTCTAGTAGTTTTACTATCAAGCTTTCAAAAAAAAAAAAAAATCAATTAATTATCTAAAAACCCTATTTATTTGTTAGAATTATCTTTTGCATTCATGTACATTTTTTACCTTAAGCTTGAGCTAATCGAATTTTGACACATAATTAATTCATTTTGAGAACCAATCATAAGTAATTGCTAATAATCACAAGTAGCTCACACTAACCTCTAGAATGCATATAGTCTGTTAAAACTTGATATGATTTAATCTGGTGATCCGATGGTCAAATATTTGTAATCAGTGTATTGTTTTTATCGTTAGATCATACAATTTTTATTTTGAATTATGCTAGCTCTTCCATGTCAAAATGTCAAAATGATGATTTCATCCTTATAACGTAAAATTATCATAATGTAAAATTATCCTTTTATTGTTTAAGTTAGGTTAAATGACCATTACAAAATGGGTCATCTAATTAGGTCTAAAAAATTGTATGATTTGTGACAAGTCCACTTCTCTCGTTAAAACATGTGTGATCGTTAAGGGAACCATTTGGAATTGGATGTGAATAGTCTATAACCTCGATCAAAGACCCACATTCAATAGAGTAGTTGGCATGACTTTAAAACAATTATTAGACTAATAATAATAATTAGCCTCATCACACACCTCATCACACGCGCTTTGCGTGTGTTATGAGGCTCTTTTTTGGGATTTAGTATCATAATTTCCCATTCATAATTAAATTTTTTATAACACCTTTTATATAGTTTATGCATTACAGAATGTCATAGAGTTACCCATTCAAAATATATGTGCTTGAGAGAGTATGATCCAATTCAATTGAGAAAGTAGAATGTAAATTTTGTTCAAAGGCTTACCAACTCTGATATGAAAACGCTTGACCATTAAGAAGAATTCGGTATATGAAACAGAGAGTGGGAAAAAAGATAATGTCCCTTAGAAATAGGATGAAAGAATGAAGAAAAAAACTGAATGCATATTGTGGGTTTGCAATTTGAGGGATTTAACGTTATTAGAATTTTTCCTTATGCATTCCACAATGTTGAAAATGGGCAAAAAGGAACAAATGATTGGGGAATTTTTTTTATTAATTTTTTTTTCAAGCAGTTGCAATTGGTTTCTGCGTGGGTTTTTTATTTTTTATTTATGTTCTGTGGTCTTGTGGAGTAGTTTTGTTTTGTTTTGTTTTTTTGTTTTTGTACTCTTGCTTTGTTAATTAATGAAATATAGAATTTCTTCATTCATTTCTTGATGTGGTATCAGAGAAAATTCCCAAATCTTTCTGGGGTTTTGCATTTTATTTAGTTTCTTCTTCAATTTTCACAAGACACACACTCTGTTTTAAGAAAAATTTTCTTCTTTTTGTCAACAATGGCTTCAACTGCAACAACCACGACTACAACTAGTTCTGCTAATGGATTTGCACCTGAAAATCCATCGTCTTCTTCGCAAGATTCACCAATGGATGATCCCTTGTTCTTGCATCATGCTGAGAGTCCAAGTTTAGTGCTTGTTACATGGCCTTTAAATGGTGGAGAAAACTACTCAGCTTGGGCTCGAGCTGTGAGAAAGGCTTTGCTCCCCATGAACAAATTGGGATTCATTGATGGGACTCTGACTCTCTCATCACCATAGATTTCTACTCCCTCATCTGTGCAGGCATGGATTAGGTGTGACAACATGGTTGGAACCTGGTTGACCAATTCAGTCCCTACGAAGCTTCAAGCAAGCATCATCTATGAAGACACTGCCTTAGAAATCTGTAATGACTTGAAGAATCGTTTTGCCCAAACCAATGGATCAAGGGTATTCAATCTTCAAAATGAAATTGCAGAATTACATCAAGGTGAGATGACCATCATTGATTTCTTTACTCAGTTGAAAGTCTTTTGGGATCAATTGCAAAATCTTAGTCCATTTCCTTCTTGCACTTGTGGAAAGTGTGTATGCAATATCAAGAAAAGGCTTAATGATTTGCAAGGTAGAGAGTCTGTGATGAAGTTCCTAATGGGAGTGAATGATTCTTTTTCCCAAGTTAGGATTCAAGTGTTACTTATGGATCCAATTCCATCTCTTAGTAAGATTTATTCTTTGTTGATTCAAGAAGCAACGCAAAGATCAATCCCAAATGCTTCTGTTGTTAAGGTTGATTATATTATTTTTGCTGCTAAATTGTCCACTGATTATGTCACTCATGGTTCCAATTTTGCTAATTCTGGTGGGAAGGGTAAGGATAGACCAATTTGTACACATTGTGGTAAGACTAGTCATACTGTGGATAAGGGCTAGAAGTTACATAATTTTCCACTAGGGTTTAAGTTCAAGAATAAACCTTCTATAGCACACCAAGTCTCCTCAGGTTCAGATTCAGATTTTGCTTCTCCATTGCATCAATCTTTTGCCTTCACACCTGAGCAGTGTCAGCAGCTTTTAGCTTTGTTTGGTGTACCCAATTCTTCCCTTCTAGCGACACCTCATGCATTAGTGAGTCCAATCGCCAATGTAGCATCTTCTTCCAACTCTGCTAATGTGGCAATGGCAGGTATGGACTTTTCTCATTGTGTTTTTGCTACACAAGTGGTCAATAGGAGGGCTTATGGTAGTAATACTTGGGTGTTGGATACTGGTGCCACTAATCATTTTGTATGTTCAATTGATTTGTTAACCTCAATCACTGCTACTAGACAGTCCTTGGTTCAATTGCTTAATGGGGACTCACCTTAAGTAACTCATATTAGGACTGTTGTTCTTTCTTCTTCTCTTATTCTTAAGAATGTCATTTGTGTCCCATCTTTTACCTTTAATCTTTTGTGTGTTAGTACTTTGACTCAATCTCAGCTATATTGTCTTGTTTTTCTCTCTGCTTATTGTTTTGTTCAGGACCTTACTTCTTGGAAAATGATTAGGGTAGGCAAGTTACTTGATGGATTGTATCTGTTGCAGTTAGACAGCCTTCAACAATCCTCTAGTTCTTCCCTTGCTGCCCTCTTAGCTGCTTACAACATCAATGATGTTTTTAGTCACTTCACTACAGCAATTTCCACATGTGTACCTTCTCAATCTTTTTCCATTTGGCATGCAAGATTAGGTCACCCATCTGATGTCAAACTTAATACTTTGTGTCATGTTATTCCTTCATTACAACCTTCATGTAATAATGATTGTCAAATCTGTCCTATGCCAAAACTTAAGAGATTGCCTTTTCCTTTTTATAATAAAATCAGTAATTGTGCTTTTGATCTGGTTCATATGGATGTATGGGGACCATATTCAACTCCTACTTTGGATGGCTTCAAGTATTTTTTAAATGTTATGGATGATGCTACAAGAGCAACATGATTATTTTTGATGAAGTCTAAATCTGAAGTTAAGCAGTTATTTTACTCTTTCTGTACCATGGTTCATACACAATTTGGCCTTAAAATCAAAGCTATTAGAATTGATAATGCTAAAGAGTTTGATATGTTTGATTTTCTCAATTCTCATGGAATTATCCATCAACACAGTTATGTTTACACTCCACAACAAAATTCTATTGTGGAGAGGAAACATCAACATCTTCTTTGCATAGCTAGGCCTTTGCGAATTCAATCACAGCTTCCTATTAAGTTTTGGGGTGACTGTGTTTTACATGTTGCCTATCTCATTAACAGACTTCCTTCACCTTTATTGCATGATAAAACACCTTTTGAACTCCTTTTTCACAAGCTTCCGAATTATTCTCATCTCAAAGTTTTTGGTTGCTTGTGTTTTGCCTCAACTATTCCTCATACCAGAAAACAAATTCTCTCGAAGGGCAAGGAAATGTGTTTTTCTTGGTTATCCCTTCAATGTTAAAGGGTTTAAGGTTTTTGACATTGAATCTCATACTGTCTTTGTCTCTAGGGATGTCATCTTTCATGAAAGTGTTTTCCCTTTTGTTTCAACTTCTTGTGGTTCTGTTTAACAATCTATCTTACCTTTGCCTTGTGTTCCTGTTGTTAATGCTCTTTTTGATAACATAATTCAGTCTAAAACCACTATGCTGTACCTCATGATTCAATCATCCATATTCATCATTCTCTTTATGATGATTTACTTGATGAGGTCCCTGCAGAATCCCTTGATCCTATTGTTGATCCTGTCCCTTTTAGAAGGTCTTCTAGGGCTGTCAAACTACTTTCCTATTTACAAGCTTATCACTGTAACCAGGTATCTTTTGTTCTTGATGCCTTTCTTCCTTAATTTGGTACTTCTCATCCTTTTGCTTCCCATGTTTCTTATCACTACCTCTCTGCTTCTTACAAGTTTTTCTGCTGTTCCATTTCTTTCCTTGTTGAGCCTACTTACTATTACCAAGTTACTTCTAATCCCAAATGGCAAGAGGCCATGGCTGCTGAAATAGTTGCCCTTAAGGCTAATCATACCTGGACATTGCTACCACTGTCTGCTGGTAAAAAGCCTATAGGATGTAAGTGGGTGTATAAGATTAAGTACAAGGCTGATGGTTCAGTTGAAAGGTACAAGGCATGGTTAGTTGCTAAAAGATTTACATAAAAAGAGGGTGTGGATTACTTTGAAACTTTTTCCCCTATTGCCAAGATGGTTTTTGTCAAAGTTCTTGCAGTGGCTGCAATTCAGGATTGGTTTCTTAGTCAATTGGATGTGAATAATGTCTTTCTTTGTGGTGATTTGGATGAGGAGGTCTATATGGCTCTTCCACAAGGGTTTCAAAGTCAAGGAAAGGTAGTTTGTAAGCTAAATAAGTCCTTATATGGCCTTAAGTAAGCTTCTAGGCAATGGTTTGCCAAGTTTTTTGGAACTTTGCTTCAGCTTGGCTTCATTCAGTCCAAAGCTGATTATTCTTTGTTTACTAGAAGGCAAGTTGATGTTTTCATGGTTCTTTTGGTGTATATGGATGATATCTTAATAGCTTGTAATGATAAGGCTGAGATAGACAGGTTTAAGGTTATGCTAGATGACAAGTTCAAGCTAAAGGACTTAGGTGACTTGAAGTACTTTCTTGGGCTGGAGGTTGCAAGGTCAGACAAAGAGATTGCCCTTTGTCACAGAAAGTGAAAGTTCAAAAACGTGTATAAAACACCTTTGAACGTTTAGACCCCCAAATAACAACTTAATCAATTCAAGCAATATGTCAAACAACTAGTGTGCGGAAACTTAACATATGCTATCATACGAAATTGATTAAATACTATCTAAGCCATAACAAAATAAAATCCACAGCAGATAATTTAAAGGCAAAGATAGAGGAAGGAAGATGCAAACACAAAGACAACACGCGATGTGTTATCGAAGAGGAAACCGAAGTCCTCGGCGAAAAACCTCTCCGCCGCCCTCCAAGCGGTAATCAATCCACTAGAAAATATAGTTGGGATACAAGGACAGCAATAGACCCTCCAAGCCTAATCTACCCAGTGCACCTAAGCCCTCCAAGCTTCTTGCTCCAACGAGGTTGCGCCGAACCTTTTTCTTTTCTAGCTTCCCGGATTCCGCTACTAGACCGTAGCATCAACCAATGAAGATTGGTTCCTTCCTAACTGCTTCCCAGAAATCCAAACAGCAGTCTCACAATGATGATAATGGTGAGAACCTGGTTTGGTATAAAGCCTCTCAAGGATTTGACAATGGAGAGGAAGAGAGTTGAGGAATTTGAAGAGATTCTAAGGTAGAGATTGTGGGTGAAACAATCTGGTTTTTCTTTAGGGTTTCTCTCTCAAAATTCTCTCTGGAAGCTCTCTTTCAATCGTGGGTAAAAGGGGTATTTATACTGGAGTGGAGAGGAATGTGAAACGTCAGAATTCTACAAAACAGGGGTGGCTCGCGGCTTGACCTCGCGGCTTGACTAAGTCGCGAGATCCAGTCGCGAGATAACCGTATGGCCAGTTGTCCTGTTTTGTCCTGTAGTGCTCCAGCTAGCAGACTGTTCACCTTCCAGCATGCTTGGCACGTGAGGTTGCTTCTGGCGGCTTGAAGCCGCGAGTCACCCGCGAGACCCAGCCGCGACACTCTGTTTTCTTGCACACTCTTGAGCAAACTTCACTCTATCTCACTCACTACCCTTACATCAAACCCACCTAAATACAGGGTTACTAAATGCTGAATTACAAGCAAATTTGGCACGGAATAAAGCCAATTAGATGGTTGAATAAATTCAACCTTACAATCTCCCCCTTTGGCTATTCCGTGACAAAACCCTAAAACAGACTCTAGACTTAACATGTGAGTTGGGAACAGTTGAACAAAACTCACTCACACCTAACTCTAGAAGCTGTGAAGCACTTGAATCATATGAACATAATACTCCTGAAACACAACAATACACCATGATCATTGTAAGCAGAAAATTATAAAATGCATATGAAACAGGCAATATTTGATCAAGCAAAGATGGAGATATGAAACAAACCATGGCTTGATCAACCAAGTGAACACCACAAGGTAGTGATCACAGTGCTCATTCACACTTGGAATGAACACAAGGACATACAAGTTAACAAGCACAAGGCAAGACACTTGTATGCACAACACTCAACCAATGCATATCACACAAGGCATATGCATCTAGGAACAATCCTACAAGGGCACAAGAGTGACAGTACATAAACCAAAATGCATACCATTTAGATTAAAGTACTGATTTCAACATAGCATAAAGGCTGCACTAGGCAAGGTACATACCATAAAGCCTACAAACTTGCAAAAGACATAAACCCTAAAAGCTTACATAAGCACATGGGTACAAAACCAAACATCCTGAATAACATCATCAAAATATATTAAACTTTAAACCAAGAGTATAAGTTAAGAGTTAGAAACAATACACCAAAAAAATATAGTGTATCAAACCCATAAACCACTAAAAGTACTTAAAACATGACTCCCCCTCAACACATTACTCCCCCTTAAGGGCTGCTCTTCTGCTTCTCAGTCCATCCTCAACAGAAACATCTCCCCCTTTTTGTCAGGAATGGCCAAATGGTCAGTGTTCAGGCTGAGTGGTGAAGCTGTCAAGTTTTGCAGACAAAACATCAATCTGATCCTGCATAGCTTTCATCCTCTCAGAGTGCTCAGTCTGGACTTCTCTGATCCCATCAAGTCTTTCCAGAATGATTTGGAAAGCATCTGGAGGAGTATCTGAAGAAGTTGATGCTCTGGGTCTTTTGCCACTCCTCCTGGGTGTTGAGGTTGATGGATGCCCGGCTGCCTCTGCTTCAGTCTCCATTGGGACACCTTCTCCTTCATCACCTTCATCTTCTTCTCCTGGAAGTCTAACACTTATCCTTTTGCAGGTAAGCCTGTTAATTGCAGAAGGTGTGGACATGGGACTGATGTCTTGTGGGATAGGAACACCCTTCCTTCTAAAAATCCTCATAAGCAAACTGGGAAAGATCAGTTTTGGCCTAGAGGTTGTTCTTGTCTCATCCACAATGATGTCATATATGTGGGAACTTATGTCTATGAAGTTCTTTTCTTTGAGATCCATCAGAAAGATTGCTCTAGCACAATTGATGGTAGTCAACTTCTTAATGGGATAGAGGTTAAACATCATGATGATTGTTAGGCACCTCATGTCCACTGGAAAGGCAGTGGTATTCAAACATTTTCCTTCTCTCTGCCCACCTATCCTTTGTTGAACTGTTTCAATGGATACACTCCTATCCTTGTAGTTGATAAACTCCTCATCATCTAATCCTTCAAGTCCTAGTGCCTCATCTATGACATGAGCATCTACAATGAATTCTTTCCCTCTAACCCAGCAGCTTAACTCATTCTCCTTTATCACAGCATTTGAGTAAAATTCCCTAATCAGGGGTTCACAAACTACAGGGAAATCACTCAGAAGTTTTTCCCATCCTCTACCTTCAAAACAACTGGGGATAAAGGTTTGTCTTAAATCCTCCAAATCAACAAACCTCTCTTGAATAATTCCTGCACTCAAGAAGTTATCCCTGTATCTCTCAAAGTGATGAACTGACCTAAAAAGCTTAGAATCCATTTTCAACCTTTTGTCAGCCTTCTTCGCAGTAGTTTTCTTCTTAGGAGGTGAGGGAGCCATCTGTGATCAATCAGAAGAGGCCACAACAATACAGAGCAATATACGTGTAAAACAAGTTAGTCTCATGTAATTATCACAGAGATATCATCCATACAACTGAACTTGAAGCATTTAAACACAGGCTATTTAGATCAATCACATGGAAAAACAAGCCTAAGATAGGAAATACACATAACAGCATCAGATATAGAAACTAACTTAAAGGCAGTTATATGTTAATGAGACAAAAACTGAAAATGATATGACACATAAACAGTATTGTGAAGCACACATATGCTCCCAAAAGATTAACACAAAAGAGCAGGCATATTTAGCACATTAAACTCACAACCCCAAAAAAAATTGAAACCACTCAACAGCTCAAAGATCAGTGAAAATCAAAGAATCACATAGCTGAGCACAGAATGAAGAGTAATAGTGAAACAACTAAGAACAAATCACTTCTAGCAGCAGCATTCGCAATCTAAGCGTGAACAAGGAGCAAATTCCGAAATATAAACCCATTTCTAAAACACAAATATATGCGAAAGATCAAAGGGAAAAACACAAAATCAAGTAGAAAAGAGTGGCAGAACAGAAACCCCATACCTGTGACTTGAAGATTTTGAGCTACAAGTATGCAACAATGGAGATTGGAAATGGGAGCACGGAGTGTTTGGGAGGGAGAAGATGAACAGTCACAAATATTCGAGGGAAAACTGAAACAAGTTTTAAAACTGCCCTTATTTCTGCAAAACACGCGATTTTCGCGACTGGAATAAGTCGCCACACAGTCGCCAGCTCAAGCCGCCAAAACACACAAGACCAAAAATTTGAAAAATTTTTCTAAGTGTTTTTCGCGACTGGAAGGTCTACCCGCGAGTGAGTCGCGAGCTGAGCCGCGAAAATCTCTGAGTAACCTCGCGACTGGACCTTCCACTCGCGAACAAGTCGCCAGAAATTACCAGCGAAGGTGCGACTGAGGCTCGCGACTTGACATAACCGCGACTGAGCCGCCAAAACAGAGTAAAACAGGTTTTTTGAAATTTTCAGATTTTTCAAACAAAATACTTTCCAAAAACACCTAAAACACTCAAAAATCTTTTTGTGCTTGAATCAACAAAGATTGAGCATGTGAAAACACATTTCATCAAGTACAATCACACAAATGAATATGGCATTTATTGAACATAAACTTGTGTGTTGTGTGTGGATATCAACAATGAGATAGTCCTTAGACTAATGTGAAGCTTCAATGATCAATTCAACCAAGCCATACACAATTAGCACTAGATCATGTGACCCATCTCAATTATAGAAATATGTATATATGACTTCCCACAAAACTTGATAACATGATTTGGAGCTTTACATTTGACTCCACTTTTAATCATAACATTTGATCTTTTTGATCTTTTGAGTCAATCACCTCTCATTGTGAGAGTGATATAGGATATTTCACTTTAATGAATAAGCCTTTGGCTTTTTGAATGAACAATCACTTCAATATAAGGTCGCTTACCCTTTTTCCTAGTCAAATACTAGAGTGTGCGACAGGCTTTTGCAGCTCAATATCTCTTTTCATTTGGAGATTTACATTTGGAGAGCTCTTTTTAGCAAAACAAAAATAAAGAGTGGGAAGATATATAGACACAAGTCTATGCAAGTCTCAAGATCAACAAAACCATTCACTAATCATTCATGACAAGTTTGAAGATCTATTTACAACAATCACAAAGATTTCAAGATTTTTCCCACAGTGATATAAGTGCATAAAGACAAGCAATGCTCGAAAATGCACAAAGCCATTAGCACAAAGGTACAAGGCAAAACAAGTTTTGAGACAAAAACTCAACAAAGTCAATCAAGCTTTTTGATTTTCTATTTTTATGTGTTTTTTGGATTTTTGACACAAGAAACAAAAAGATTGATAAAACAAAATTAAAGAAATGTACAAAAAGACAAACAAACAACCAACAGCAAAAATAGCAAGCAAAACAATCAAACATAGTCACAAAGCATAGGAAGTATTGATGCATGGACATGTTGTAATGCTTATGCATGAGTACCCTTATTCACCCTCACGTCACTTGCGTTTGGGGTGATTTCCTTATAGGATTGGGTACGGGAGTTAGGGCTTTCAAACCTTCGTGAGAAGCTTTCCAAGCAGTTGGTGAATGCACCAATCATCTTCATCACGTTCATCATTCCGGGATCACCATTCTGATCTCTAGATTGATCTCCAGCCCAACTTCTTCTCTCATTTCTAGGACCTCCTGACCTTTGAGGGGTTGCACTATTCTTTGCTCTCAGCTTTTGGCAATTTGGTCGAGTATGCCCTTGAAGTCCGCAGTAGTGGCACACATAAGTTCCTCTAGGACCTCTTTGGGGTCGAGGACGTGACTTGGCACGAGATTCAGACCTGCCTGCTAACTGATTGTGATGATTTAACATCCGTTGGTTCACCAAATTCTTCTTCTCCTTCACCTCGAGCTTTTCACCAGTAGAGTCAGCTACAACTGGATCTTTGGCCTTTACAAACTTTACTTCTTTTGTGATATTTCCAGACGAACTACCTCCTCCGGTATATCCCAATCCGGATTTGTCTGAAAAGCTCTTTTGAGATGATATAACATCATCTAGCTTCTTGGTGGTAACCCTCTCTACTTTAGCATTAGCTTGCACAACCTCACTCTCAAGAAACCTTACTTTTGTGTAAGCTTCGGACAACTCTCCATTCAGAGTTTCTATCTCACACTTGGCCTCCCTATATCGGATTAGGAGACTTTTGTAGTCCTCCTCAGCCTTCTTCATTTTTCTCACAGCAGCCTTGGCCACCCTTGTGTATTCCCCGGACTTCTCCAAGAGTAAGTTATAATTCTCCTGAAGGTTCGCGTTGCTTCCATCTACTTCAGCATCCGATTCTTCAACAATTCCTAGTGATTCATCATCACTATGTTCTCCAAGGTCTTGCACAAGCAGATTCAGTTCATCTGACGACTCAACATGAGCAATAGTCATAAAAGCCGAATAGTTCCCCTCTCCATCACAGCTCTCTTCAGACTCTGAGTCAGACGAATCCGAGTCACTCAAGGTCGTGGCATACACTTTACCTTTCGATTTCAAATAATTCGGACATTCCTTTTTGAAGTGTCCATGCCCGTTACATTCGAAACAAGTGACACCTTGTGTAGGTTGGGATTCTTTTCCATCTTTCCTTTTGAATTCCCTTTTCTCCCTTCCAGAACTTTGGAATTTTCTTTTATCATCAAATTTGCCATTATTTTTGAATTTCAAAAACTTTTTGAAATTCTTGACAAGGTATGCAACATCTTTGTCAACCACATCTTCTCCCGATGAGTCTTGATCTTCTACCTTCTCATTAATGGTCTTTAGAGCAAGAGATTTACTCTTCCGTTGATTGGGCAGCGACATCTCATAAGTCTGCAGAGAACCCACCAGCTCTTGCACTTTGATGTCATCGAGGTTCTTGCTCTCTTCTATTGCTGTCACTTTAGCTCGAAAACTTTCTGGCAATGATCGAAGGATCTTTCTTACAATCTTCGAGTCCTCCGTTTTCTCCCCCAAGTTGAACTTGCTGACAACCACTTCATTTAACTTCCCATAGAAAGAGTCAAAAGACTCATCCTCACTCATTTTGAGCTCCTCAAATCGAGTGGTCAGCATTTGTAACTTGGTGTCTTTCACTTTCTTCGTGCCTTCATAGGTAGTTTCCAAAATCTCCCATGCTTCTTTGGCCACGGTAATATGAGAAATCCTGTGAAATTCATCTGGAGACACACCACAGAAAATAGCATTAAGTGCTTTACTGTTAGCATTAGATGCAGCAAGTGCTGCCTTATCCCATGTGGATTTTGCTGCCTCTGGTTTGGTCCAACCAATCTCAACAGCATCCCAAACGGATTCATCAATAGAACACAGAAAAGCTCTCATTCGAACCTTCCAAAAAGCATAATTACTACCATCAAAATATGGAGGTGCATTTAGGGATTGAGACCTATCCATCTCAAAAGGGAGTCAAGGATCACACAATGGTAATGAAACCAATATCAGTGTACCCGCTCTGATACCAAATGAAAGTTCAAAAACGTGTATAAAACACCTTTGAACGTTTAGACCCCCAAATAACAACTTAATCAATTCAAGCAATATGTCAAACAACTAGTGTGCGGAAACTTAATATATGCTATCATACGAAATTGATTAAATACTATCTAAGCCATAACAAAATAAAATCCACAGCAGATAATTTAAAGGCAAAGATAGAGGAAGGAAGATGCAAACACAAAGACAACACGCGATGTGTTATCGAAGAGGAAACCGAAGTCCTCAGCGAAAAACCTCTCCGCCGCCCTCCAAGCGGTAATCAATCCACTAGAAAATATAGTTGGGATACAAGGACAGCAATAGACCCTCCAAGCCTAATCTACCCAGTGCACCTAAGCCCTCCAAGCTTCTTGCTCCAACGAGGTTGCGCCGAACCTTTTTCTTTTCTAGCTTCCCGGATTCCGCTACTAGACCGTAGCATCAACCAATGAAGATTGGTTCCTTCCTAACTGCTTCCCAGAAATCCAAACAGCAGTCTCACAATGATGATAATGGTGAGAACCTGGTTTGGTATAAAGCCTCTCAAGGATTTGACAATGGAGAGGAAGAGAGTTGAGGAATTTGAAGAGATTCTAAGGTAGAGATTGTGGGTGAAACAATCTGGTTTTTCTTTAGGGTTTCTCTCTCAAAATTCTCTCTGGAAGCTCTCTTTCAATCGTGGGTAAAAGGGGTATTTATACTGGAGTGGAGAGGAATGTGAAACGTCAGAATTCTACAAAACAGGGGTGGCTCGCGGCTTGACCTCGCGGCTTGACTAAGTCGCGAGATCCAGTCGCGAGATAACCGTATGGCCAGTTGTCCTGTTTTGTCCTGTAGTGCTTCAGCTAGCAGACTGTTCACCTTCCAGCATGCTTGGCACGTGAGGTTGCTTCTGGCGGCTTGAAGCCGCGAGTCACCCGCGAGACCCAGCCGCGACACTCTGTTTTCTTGCACACTCTTGAGCAAACTTCACTCTATCTCACTCACTACCCTTACATCAAACCCACCTAAATACAGGGTTACTAAATGCTGAATTACAAGCAAATTTGGCACGGAATAAAGCCAATTAGATGGTTGAATAAATTCAACCTTACAGAAAGTGCACACTTGAGGTTCTTAATGATGCTGGTATGCTGGGATGTAAGCCAGCTAAGACACCTATGGAACAAAGCCTAAAATTAAGTAAGTTGGAGGGAGAAGAGCTTAAAGATCCAAGCAGCTACAGAAGACTAGTAGGCAGGTTATTGTATTTGACAATCACAAGGCCAGACATCACTTTTGCTGTCCATAAATTTAGCCAATACATGTCTAGACCAAGAAAACCACATCTAGATGCAGCCTATAGAATCTTACAATACTTGAAAAGTGAACCAGGAAAGGGTCTTATGTTCTCTTCTAAGGCAGATTTACACTTAAAAGGATTTGTAGATATTGATTGGGCCTCATGTTCTGACACAAGGTAGTTTGTGACAGGTTATAGTATCTTCATTGGAGATTCTTTGGTGTCTTGGAAATCAAAGAAGCAATCTATGGTTTCTAGATCCTCAGTAGAAGCTGAGTACAAGGCCACGGCAGTTGCAACATGTGAGATTATATGGATTTTATACTTTCTCAAAGATATTGGGGTTAAACATGATAGAGAGGCATTGCTGTTTTGTTATAGTCAAGATGCATTGCACATTGGCTTTAATCTTGTTTTTCATGAAAGGACAAAGCACATTGAAATAGACTGTCATGTGGTCAAGGACAAGGTTTTGGAGAGGGTTATCAAGCTAAATTATGTTAGGACTCATTGTCAATTAGCGGACATGCTTACTAAAGCATTGGGGTACAATCAATTTTCTAATCTTTTTGGCAAGATGGGAATGATAAATATACACACACCAACTGCTACACACCAACTGCTCTTGAGAGGGAGTATCAGAGTGTAGAAAGTGTTGAGCACAAGGAAGTAGCAAGAGCAGAGGATGTAAGAGCAGTGGAGCTTGATCAGAACAACAAACACTGCATAAATGACATTAGATAGCTTTTGTACTGTAGACACGACTTGTAGTTTAGTAGCTGATTTAATTCTATAAGTGATTGCATTGCTGTGTATGCACGTGTAAGAGTTAGTTTCAGTTCTGTTAGTAACAGCTAGTTAGTTAGGCGTACTCTACTCTTTCAGGGCCAGCCCTAGGCTTAGGCCAATTAGGCCATTGCCTAAGGCCCCCTTACTAGGGAAGGCCCCAAATTTGGGGGCATTTTTTTTTTTTTTTTTATATAAATATTTTTGGGAGATATTAAAACATTTTAGTTTACATTTTTTTTTTCACTATTAAGAAGGCTCAAAGAATTAAGTAATGCTAGAGATACAGATAAAACCAATTTAAATAAATAGGTTTTACAAAATAGACGTGTTACTAATCACAAGTAATTCAAATAAGAAAATGTTAAAAATACTATAAATTTACTATATAACTTTTATTTATTTAATTATTTTTATACAAGATAAAAATTCTATTATAGTCTAATCTAAGTATATATGTATGCGAAACTCTCTTCTAGAGACTTAAATCTTGGCCATTGCCCCCCACATCCCACAAGAACTTATACTTATGGAGTAATCACTGCACCAAGGGGGCATGGTGGTCTCCATAACTTTTATAATTTGATGTGATAATCAATATGATAGGTAGATTTCAACAAACTATTAAATGCATTTTTGAATGAGTATTTGTGATTTGTGATATATCTTTGTAATTCTCAGTTGTAAGTTTTATAATATTTCTAGTATTTTTGTAAGCCTTATATCATTGATCACATTCATTACAACACCAGTTTATAGTAAAATTTGTTATAACTTTAGCATTTTCTCAAAAAAAAAAAAATCATATTAAAGAGTAAAAAAATGGATTTAAAAAAAATTATTACATAAAATGGTAATTAAATATTATTTAAGTGATAACATAAAGGGCCCATTTGAAAATTTTGCCTTAGGCTTTGGAATCGCTTGGGCCGGCCCTGTGCTCTTTGTTGTATATAAGACTTTGTACTCTTGCTTTGTTAATTAATGATATACATAATTTCTTCATTCATTTCTTGATACAAATTAATCAAAAATTAATGAATTAGTTTCATTGATATTTCTATCAGTGCGGTAAATTAGCTGCAAATGTAAACCGATAAAATATTTCAATATAGCATATCAAATTTAGAATTTAAGCCGATCGAGAAACAGAATTGAATAGAAGCGATTTTTTCCCACTACAAAATGGCTTTAGCCAGAGCCAGTCACTCTCTGCTAACAAACAAAGTTTCAAACTCATCGCGGAATGCTTGAAGAGAAAGTTTTGTAGACTTTAGGGTTAGTGGGACCTCCAACTCCCAGTTGAATAAAGTCATTTCAGGCTTTTGTCTTAAAGGGCTGAGTTGCACAGAGATGGATGGTGGGAAATTGATGTATTGTGGCCCCGCTGCGCAAAACCAATAATGCCTGCATTTAATTTACATTTTTTTTCCCTACATACTTTATCTTTCGTAATCTTTGGCTTTCAACCATTTTCATTTGAGGGGAAGTTTATAAAACTTATAGGGAATTTATCATTCTTTAAATTATTATAGTAGCTTAAAAGTTACCATAGTTTTTTAGTTGTTTTTGTGTTAGAAGTTAGATTTTTTTTTTTTTTTTTCCTTTTTCACGTGTGTTTTTGTTTATCAAAAAATAAATTGTTAGAGTATATAAATTTGTCTAGTTTAATAAACCTTTTAAATATTTTAATAATAATAATAATGTAACTTTATTTGTAAATTTTAATTAACTTAATTGATAAAATCTTTTATAAACTATTTTATATGAGATGGGCTCAAATTATACATGATGTAACTCTACAATAGTTACACATTTTTTAAACAGTAAATTCTAAGAAATCTAATAGTTAAAAAATCATTATAATCAATATCTTTTTTAAAATTAATTGTTTTTCATATTAATTAAGTTAATTAATTTAAGAAAATATTATTTATTATATTTTTTAACTGTCTTTATCTCTCCTAATCAATTCATCCCTAACCTTAGACAAAAGCATATTCTCAACTTTCTTGGTCATGGAGCCCATTGTGCTGGACTTTCAAATGTTAAAGAAGCCATTGATCAGGGATTGTGTAATGACTAAGTCTGCATATTCAAACAAAACCCTTGTATTATTGCTCTCTTGATTTATCAAAATTAACAAATACTTTTGCTGGGAATCTTTCTCAACATACCCATTATAGCTTTTGAATGTCACATCGCTAAATCCACTTGAGAGAAAGGACAATGAGGATTTTTCACCAAATTTATATTGAACGACATCATATATTTTTTTTTTTTTGGTAAACAGCCGATTCAATTAACAACTAAGAAAAAACAAAAGGATCAGGACACAGCCTGTCAAAATACATCCCATTGAGGTCATCCTCAAAAACACTAAAAATGTCCACAGGCGGACTAAGAAAGGAAGAAAAATCAGGATCTAGAGTTAAGCTCAGCCTAGCAAGACTATCAGCACATCTGTTCACTTCTCTATAGCAATGCTTAATCTGAACCTGTTGGAAGCGAGAGCACAACATCCTACAATCATCCAAGATAGGGGAAATGACATGATTAACATAAGAAGGATTGCCTAAGACATCCACTATGGCCTTAGCATCTAGTTCAATCTCAAGATGGGAAATATCTAAGTCACAGCATAACAACAACCCCTCCCTAAGCCCCCACAATTCAGCCTCAAAGCTATTAGTTAACCCAATCCGTTTGCTAAAGCCATTAACCCACCGGCCCCTCTCATCTCGAACAATGCCTCCACAGCCAGCCAACCCAACATCACCATTGAAGGCTCCATTCGTGTTGAGCTTCTTCCAACCCAACGACGGTCTCTCCCAACACATCCTCTTGACCACCTTGCCGATCTGCACCCTAGGGGAGGCGACACAATGAAGAAATTCCAAAGCTTGGTTCACTATCTCAGATGCTAGCTTCGGGCTTCTAGTTTTCCTGCTGAAGACAAGCCTATTCCTACTCTTCCAAATATTCCACACAGCAAAGGGAAAAACAATTTTCCAAGGGGGGTTTGCAGCAGTTAAACTGCCACTCTTTGAACCATTTGAAGCAAGCCAAACCTGTAAGTTACTTCTCCAAAAGGCTTTGTTAGAGACCGTAACACCCAGCTGGTTCCAAATGTGCTTAATATGAGTGCAATCCCAGAGTGCATGCAAAATAGTCTCCGAACCTCCCTGGCAAATGGGACAAAGAGTCTCATGAACAACACCTCTTTTTTCAAGGCAAACCTTAACAGCAATGCTATTATGGAAACACAACCACAGGAAAGTTTTGATTCTAGGCAACGTATCAGCCTTCCATATCCACCTCACAAGGGAAAGGCAGTTGTTTTCCTTGCCCATAGCAATCCTATAAGCACTACTCAAATCAAAGGTACCTTTTGGAGAGTCAGCCCTTACCAACTTGTCACCTCCTCTTGACACAACAACAGTAGGAGTAGCTTGAATCATCCGTTTGAAAACATCCGGAAGCTCAAAAGGAATTTTCCCCCAATCCCATCCCGAATCCACCAAAATGTCTTTGACTTCCAAAAGACTTGCTTCTTGAGTAAGAGGACCTTGAATAAGCTGTCTAAGTGGGCCTCCAGTCAACCAATGGTCAAACCAAAAGTTCAAACTACTATTCCTCCCCACTGTCCACCTACAGCCCTTTTGAAAAGTATCCATTCCTTTCTTCATTGCTGCCCATACTGAAGAGCAGGGAAGTTTATTTGGATTAATAGCAACCCTCATTCTTTGACTATGATATTTCATCTTCAAAACCTGATTCCAAGGAGCTACTCCTTCAGTATGGAACCTCCAGTTCAACTTTGCTAGAAGAGCAGAATTCCTCCCCTTAGCTGATTGCAAACCAAGGCCCCCTTCATTTCTAGGTTTCGTTACCTTGTCCCAACCAACCCAGTGAATTTTTTTTGCTGTGTCGGTAGACCCCCACAAGAAATTGCGATTCACTCTATCAAGACCCTCCAAAATTCTGCTTGGCAGCTGAACACATTGCATAATATAGGAAGGAATAGCAGCTGATGAGGCTTGAATGAGCACAGACCGACCAGCCAGGGATAACATATTGGCTTTCCAACCCGAAAGCTTTTGCTTAACTCTATCAAGAATAAAGTTGTACTCCTGAGAAGAAGAGCCAGGATGTTTCAAAGGAAACCCAAGATACTTTCCAAGTGTAGGAGTAGAAGCAAATCCCAGAATATCACACAGAGACTCCCTAGTGTCTCTATCCACATTAGGAGAGAAATAGACTCTCGATTTGGAATCACTAACTGTTTGACCCGAAACATCACAAAACTCATCTAACACATCTCTTATGGCTGAACAATTAACACCATCCGCTTTAGCAAAAAGCATTATATCATCCGCAAACATCAAATGAGAGAAAGCCAGCCCCCCATGGGAAGCCTTAACAGGACACCAAAGCTTTGCATTGCATTTCTCTTCAATAAGCTGGCCAAGAAAATCCATACATAGAATGAACAGGTAAGGGGAAAGAGGGTCTCCCTGCCTTATTCCCCTAGAAGGAAGAATCGGCTCTAATGCTTCACCATTAAACAAAATAGAAGTGGACACCGTAGAAACACAACTCATAATGATATCTCTAATATCCGAAGGAAAATTAGCTCTAATGAGCATCTCTCTAATGAAACTCCACTCGAGTTTATCATACGCCTTTTCCAAATCTATTTTAACTGCTAGATACCCAACTTTACCCTTCTTTCTCCCTAAAGAATGAATAAACTCCTAAGCTATAATAACATTATCAATTCCCTTCCTGCCGGGAACAAAAGCCGATTGCAAAGGGGAGATGAGATTATCCAAAAAAGGCCTTGATCTAGCCACAATAATCTTCATAACCACTTTGTACACAGTGTTGCACAAACTTATAGGCCTATAATTTCCCAAAGTTTCAGGGCCTTGAATCTTTGGAATCAAAGCAATGTGGGTTCGATTCAAAAATTCAGGCATTACCCTCTCCACAAAAATCCTCTTCACTTCATCTAACACCGAGCCCCCCACCACTGGCCAAAACTTCTGGAAAAACCCCGCATCAAGACCATCTGGACCAGGGGCCTTAAAAGGCCTTAAGGACCACATAGCATTCTTAATTTCCTCCTCAGATGCAACCCCACTGATAATATCTCTCTCCACATCAGAAAGTCTAGGCTGCCATTGGGACATGGTGGGATTTTTTCTTGAAGCATTGGCCAGCGATGTTGAATAAATCCCAATAAACCCCTTCCTAATGAACTCCTTTACCGAATCTTCTTCATTTATCCACTCCCTAACATTATTTTTTATTGCCAAAATCTGGTTCCTCTTCCTTCTGACCAACGTGGAGACATGATAAAAAGCTATGTTTCGATCACCCTGAATCATCCAATTCACCCGAGATTTAAGAGCCCAAAATTCCTCCTCTTGATTAAGAACTGCATCGAGCTCCTTAAGGAGATCATTTTCGAGATTCAGCAAAAAATTCGAGGGTTTCAAAGCTACTGCCCTCTGAATACCATTAATTCTGGCCAACAGATTCTTCTTCTTAGCAAAAATATTCCCAAACTTGCCTTTATTCCAAGCAGAAGCTTCCATAGTAAAATTTCCAATAGCATCCACTAAGCTATCTCTCCACGCCTGAGAAACAACATTTGGGAAGGAAGGGTCTAGCAACCAACAAGATTGGAATCTAAAAAGCCTCTTCCTCCCATTAATTGCTCCAGGAATCATCTCAAGCAAAACTGGACAATGATCCAAGTGACTCCTAGTAAGGTGAGTAACTCTAGCATCAGGATACAGCATGCACCAACCGGGATTGACAAAAAACCGGTCAATTCTTTCTTGAATCAAAGCTTGGACTTCCCTTCTATTCATCCAAGTGAAACGAGGACCCGAAAACCCAATGTCCATCATACTACATTTATCCAAACATTCCTTGAACAAAAGGGACCTATTCACACTCACTGCCCTGCCTCCAAATTTGTCCTCCCCTAAGAGAGGCTCATTAAAATCCCCTGCTATGATCCAAGGCATATTATGTAACTCTGCCACACGCATAAGATTACCCCACAGAACCTGCCTTTCAGCACTCCTAGGACTAGCATACACAGCAGATAATAACCAGCTAGTATCAGAAAAGCGTACCTTAACCGCAATATGCACTTCTTGCTCCGTGCTGGACAGATGAGAAACCTCAACTCTATCTGAATTCCACAACACCCAAAGACCACTCGCAAACCCGATTGTGTCCGTATGAACTGCACCATCAAAAGGAAGCCTATCCGTAATTTCCCTTGCTCTTTCTCCACCAATTCGAGTTTCCATCACCACCAAAATTGCTGGGTTATGAACTTGAACGAGCTCTCTAACACGACTTTGAAAAGAGGGCTTCAAAGCACCCCTACAATTCCAAATAATGATATTCATCAGACAAAGAAAAATTGACAGAGAGCACTCATCAACAGGGGGCTCCTCTCTCAAAAACCATGCACTCCGCTTGGTCGCTTCCTTCAAGAGACCCATGTTGTAAGGAAGAACCACCCGGTAAACTACTCGCATATAGCAAACCACCATCATCTGAAAACCCAGAACCACCTTCAAATTCGGCTTGATTTTCTCCTCTCACACTTTCCTTACCCGATCGAACAGCGGAATCTAACGGACCTTTGCAGTCCGCTCCGTCACGGGTTAGCTGCATTCCCATGCTATTCTCACCATCCCAATGCACATCCACATGCTCCACACTAGCTTCCTTCGAGTCTCGGCCCAGCCCCTCTCCGATCTGGTCACTACCACGCCCTCCAAACCTGAAACCCACCTCTGCCCAAGCAGCTGAATCAAGCTTAAACATACCCAGAATGCCAACTGTTGACAAAACATCACCGGCTCTTCTCCCTTTCTCTGGAAAAGCACGTCCCTTCTTCAGAATATTTTTTGCGCCGTTTCTAGTGCCTTCTTCTACCATGGTGCTGCTGCTCTCAGACTTGGACATCTTCAAATGGGCAAGCATTTTTTTTCCTTTCACCGAATTGGCCTTTGACTGTTTTTTAACACTGAATTCTTCATTCTGATTTGCACCCAGTTGGGCCCGGCTATATTGAACGACATCATCATTTGCAAAAAAATCAAACCTTTATCATTCACAATTACCTAGGGCTACATCACTAATAGCTCCAATGCTAGGCTTAAATTACAGAAAACCCTACAACAATGCAATGGTCAGAACTCCAGCTAAGCACCACCAGTGTGACGTCTATGGCATTGCTGATTAACATTCTCCACAAATTTCTAACGACAACCAGGCAGATTGATAGTATAAAATTTAGTTAAATTCCATATTCTCGGGAAACAAGGATTGTGTTCATAAAAATAAAGGATTTTATTAATGTGTGTCCTAAAGGGGCAAATTAATTTTTCATTTTTGAAATTTTTTTTTTTTGAGAATTGAAAAAATAATGATAAGTTTTTCAATTATTAAAAAAATATTTTCAAAAATAAAAAATTTAATGTGTGTCCTTAACCGAACCCAAAAATAAAAGCCAACTCACCCCAAAGTATACTTTCTTCTAAACAACTTCTTCACGCCAATGATTGGACATGTTTCATAATTTTTAGAAAGTATTTACAAGAACACGAGTATGTAGAAGCCATTTGGCTTAATCTTGCATGTTTAGACCCCTAATGGCTAATCAAGTAAAAAACTGCTTAGGCATGAATCTTCTGGCTACTAAATTTTGAACCTAGCTTGATCCCAGTTGTACAGCAGGCAAGCCTGGACGAAGAATTAATTGGCTGAGTCTAGACAATCATTTCAATCCAGTGCATATTTTCAGGCCCATGAACGTTGAGAATATGATTTTGCGTAAAGTTAAGGATGAATTGATTAGGAGACAGAAAGAAAGTTAAAAAGAAAATAATATAATATTCTTTTAAATTAATTAGGTTAATTAATATGGAAAGTAATTAATTTTAAAGATAATATTGATTATAATGATTTTTTAATTAGTAGATTTTTTAAAATTTTACTGTTTAAAAAAAGTGTAATTTTTCTAGAGTTATATAAGTATATATGTTTTGATGGGAAAGGGTGATTAAAGTGCCCTACTAACCCATCAGACATTAATTTCACGTGGGTAGGGTCAAGGATCTATAAAATTATTAATTGCACCCAACTGCTACTATACTTCTTCACCTCCTTACCTTTCATGGGGGTTGGGTCAATTACAGATGAAATTATTAAACGTATTTAATACACTGAAGCACCAATATACTTTGTTTTCTTGTCGCATAAAAAGTAGATTTACAATTTCCCCCCTACCTACCTAGCTCGTCTTTTTAGTTTGGGTTTTTTTAATGGATTTTTAATGTGCTTTATATGGAAGCATATTGAAAGAATTTTTTCTATGAATATTGAAAGAAATTTTTCTATCTCATCAAAATCATTTTTGGTTCAAAACCTATATAATAGGAGTAGGGGAAAAAAAAAAAATACTCCTTTTAAAAGTTTTAAAAAGAAAATGGTAGGATCTCAAAAATATTTATTTAATAATTTATTTTGTTCATAAAAATTTGTGTATAAAGAATAAAATATGAGGATAATCACTGTAAATATAAACTAGAGTTTGGTACTGTTGCTGTTTAACATTTTGTAAGGCTATTAGAATAATAGAAAAAATCTTGTAAGTGAATAATTTATATAGCTACTATTAATCTTTTGGTGTGAACGGTAAGTGAAAATTTTATTTTGAAAAGAGAAAAGAAAATCAAATTATCAATTAAAAAGAAAACCTTAACAAACAAATACAATATAATAAATATGTAGTTTATTGTAGGATTTTTTCCTTTAAAATATCACATAATATTCATTAGAATGGCTTCTTCTACAAAATTATTGGGGCTTTGGATGCCAAATCTATCTCCTAGTACTCTTTTGTTAAAAAAAAACAATGGGTCACAACAGTCATAGACCGTTCAAGGATCTGTAAGTCCACACATAAACGTTTATGTGTGAATTCCTGAATATCCCATAGATCGTTCCTGGAAAAAAGAAAAAAAAAAAGAAATGGTTAGGGATCATCTCCACGTAGTGATGCTTCCGGGCTCTACCTTTGGCCACCTCATACCCTTCTTCCAGCTCTCCGTGGCCTTAGCTAAAGCTGGAATTCATGTTTCCTTTGTATCAACCCCAAGAAATATCCAAAGACTCCCTAAACTTCCTCCAAATTTAGCAACTCTCATAAATATGGTGGAGTTTCCATTACCTTCACTAGGCAATGACTTGTTGCCTGAAGGAGCTGAGGCCACTATAGACGTTCCAATAGAGAAAACTGACTACATAAAGGCTGCATATGATCGCCTCCAATACCCTATCAGCCAGTTCATCGCTGAGCAATTACCGGACTGGATTATAATCGATTTTTCTGGTCATTGGGCGGTTGAAATTGCCCAGAATTATAACATCGGCCTCGTGTACTTCTCTCTCTTCTCTGCTGCTACTGCTATTTTCTTTGGGCATCCACCAGACTATTATTTTGTTGGTGAACACCAAAAGAAAGCTTGGCCATCACCGGAGAGTATGACAAAACCGCCGAAGTGGGTTAGTTTTCCGTCCTCTGTAGCATACCGAGGTTATGAGGCTATTGGATTACATGCGGGGGTATATGCAGAGAATGCTTCAAGGATCAGTGACGCTGCGAGATTTACAGAGGTTCTCCGTGCATGTAAAGCATTGGCTATTCGTAGTTGTAGGGAGTTTGAAGGTGAATACTTGAGTTTACATGAGAAATTGATGGGGAAGCCAGTGATTCCCGTAGGTTTACTCCCTCGGGAAAGGCATGGAGTGATAGGCAGTGATAGCTCATGGAAGATGATCTTTGAATGGCTCGATATACAAGAACCCAAGTCAGTTTTGTTTGTAGGGTTTGGCAGTGAGTGTCAGCTGAGCAAAGAACACGTTTATGAGATTGCTTATGGGCTACAGCTTTCTCAAGTGCCATTTTTTTGGACATTGAGAAAACCTTTCTGGGCTATTGATGATGCTGACTCTTTGCCATTGGGTTTTATCGACACTACATCTGGCAAAGGAATGGTGTGTATGAGCTGGGTACCGCAAATGGAAATTCTGGCTCACCCATCAATTGGGGGATCATTGTTTCACTCTGGGTGGGGGTCTGCAATTGAGATGTTACAATTTGGTCACTGTCTTGTTGTGTTGCCATTAATCTATGACCAGCCTTTGAATGCAAGGCTTTTGGTGGATAAGGGTGTGGCTGTAGAAGTAGAGAGAGGAGAGGACGGATCGTTTAGCAGGGATGGCATAGCCAAGGCTGTGAAGCTGGCCATGGTGTTAGAAGAAGGAGATAAATTAAGAACTCGTGCAAGAGAGGCTGCTGCAATATTTGGAGACGAGAATCTGCATCAGATGTGCTACATTGGTCACTTTGTTGAGTATTTAAAACATGGCATGGAGGAGGGTTTTGCTTGTTAATTTGGAGAAACCAAATAAACTTTCTAGATTTGGTAAAATATTATCCGTATAAGAAAGAGTAATCACAACTGTGATGTTAATAAAGAGGTTGCATTTCTAATTGATAAACGTGACCTCGGCAGTTTCCAATGTTTCCCTGCCTTTGCTATTTGTGATGCAGTGATTTCGAATTTTCCATTTGTATAATGTTTTCTTACTGTAGCTATAGTCGTGGCTGCTGGTTATGATTGTCATAGTGCTAAGAGTATATTGGTGTTTTGTGATGCACGCAAAAGGTATGAATTTTTAATTTTCAATTTCATCACTAGTACAAATTTCTCTACTCCACTGGGTTAAGCATGAACTTCACTGTCGCTACCGATGGAATATATATATATATATATATATATATATATTTATATATATATATGTATATATATTTGTATATTACCACTTTAACCTCCATTATTATGTTTATGGATGTGTTTTACAGCATTTTTGAAGGTTGAAATGTGAAATAACACTATGTTTGGTTACTAGGGAAAGGGAAAAGGGAAAGAAAAAGAAAGAAAAAGAGGAATGGAAGGGAAAGAGAAAAGAAAATATTTCCCTTTGATATATTAGGATATAGGAAAGAAAGGATAGGAAAAAAATGTGAGAATTCTATCTTTCCTTTGTTTGGTTTTGTTAGGTTAAGATATCTTGATATCGATTAATTAATTTAATTACCCAAGTTGATTAATTAGATTCAATTGCATGCAAATCGTAGAGGCACCAACAAATCACCAAAAATACTAAATGCAACGGAAAATAAATTTGACATAGTAATTTGTTGACATATGGGAAAAATCTCGCAAGACAAAAACCTCATCAGGTGATTTTAGGGTCATCATTCCCAAGAATCCACTAATCAATAATCAAGCGGATACAAGTATAAGAAATCTTACCAACTGCCCTAACTTATCTCGAAATACCAACTTACAGTTGAACCTTTGCTCCAATACTCAATTGGACTTGATCTTGTAGTAACCTTCTTTCCCTTGATGCACAAACCTCCAATTTGTAACTAACCCTTTGCACGGATCCCAGTATGTGACTAGCTCCAACAACTTGAGCAGATGTTGTTGGTTGTTAGTTCTTCACTTCATCAACAATGAAGATTTGGAAGCACTTGGTTATAAAACACTATGGCATACAAACGTAGTAGCTTCTCATAGAGAAAATAAGTCTTTTGGTCTCTGTATCTATATATGACTGCTCTTAAAATAAGCCTTATATATATGTCTAGGGTTGTGAAGAAAGAAACCCTAAACAATTACACAAACCTAGGCCAAATTTTAGATCTAGAAATTCTAAAATCGTAATTCTCGATAGATCGAGCTGCTGTTAAGCTATCTATCGAGCTTCACATTAAGTCTTGATAGTAGGCATCTATCGAGCTATCTGTTGAGACTTAATGAACAACTTTTCTTCACTTGTTTCTTGGACTAATCTTCATGTCTTCAATACTTGACTTGAGCAAGATTTTTCTTGAAGTACTAAACACATCTTAGATCTATCCAATTACAAGAAAAATGCATTTTGTCAAAGGATTAACCAATTACAATACAATATGACCCTAATAATCTCCCCCTTTAGCAATCCATGACAAAACCACAAACGAAAATTATGAGAGAAGTCTAACACAACTTTCCCATAATTTACAAAAGTACATAAGTCTAAACCCACTAAGAACTCTTGAAAAACTTTGCAAGAAAAGAGATTATAGCATGGTAGACTTGCAACCTGTCTTAACTGAAACACTTAAACAAGATTCATCAATGCATCAAGTATGAAACATAGACAAGTTGTATACGAAAAGAAACATGTGTATAAAGAGAGAAAAGAAACAACACATGTGAAACAAAGGTGAAGAAAACATACATCATATATATATATATATATATATATATTAAAGAATACAATGTATGTAAAAAGTGGTCACAAGATGGTACACGAAGTGAGAAAAGATACACCAAAACCTCACTACATCCCACAAAAACACTTTCCCCCCATCTAGTATATCCTATGCTAGCTCTCCCCCTAACATAATGACTACTTTCATATACAAAACTACTCCCCCTTTTTGTCATAAGTGACAAAGGGTGCATCACTGAGAGGTTGTCATCTCATCATTACTGAAAGAGCCAAAACCATTAGCAGTATCATCATCATCTCTACTAGAAGAGGTCTCCTCAGCAGACTTGGGAGAAGGAGAGAGCCCAAAACCACCAAGGCTAGAATGGCAACGAGTGATGCGACTGATTCTAGTGTTCATTTGACACATCTCATTAGACCAATGGTCAAGACGACTACCAAAATCAGCACACTTGTGCTGAAGCTGCTCCATGATGTCAGCAAGAAAGACATCTGCCTTAGAGGAGGAAGAAGGGGTAGATGAGGAAGAGGGTCGAGAGGTAGGGGCTGCATTCGTCATCTCCACATGTGGCCGCTTCGCAGTAAGCTACACTACACTCCTCCGGATAGACTTTTTGCTAATGGCACCCATGACATGGAAGAGAGAAGAAGCAGGAATGGTGACGAGCATGTGTGTGAGGATGCGTTTTGCTGATCAAAGAAAAAATGAGTTTATCATGTGTAGCAGTGTCTTGATAGCAATCTATGATAGATACTATCATGTGTGATGGAAAATCTATAGAAAGATCTTCCATGAAAGATAGAATAAAACGAGCACGAGGCTCAGTGATGGTGTTATAGTGTGACCGTGGAGTGAGTACAAAGGTCATCACCATATTAAGGATTCGTGGACCTTTAGCAAACTCAATTATGGATAAATTTAGGGTATCTCCCCACAACATGGTCTTCTCACCGAAGAGTGAGGCCAACACGTCTCTAGAGATGGAAGAGAGATGGCGATAATTAGGGTAATCCAGACGATCCACCCTAGAGACACGTAATACCTCAAAAATGAGCTCTAGGGTAATTACGATACGTGTACCTTGGAATACCGTAGTAAACCTAGGTACAGAGGTATCAATGGTGTGCATGTTGGAGTAAAACTCCTGTATGAACACGTCAGGACATCTTGAGAGTTTCTCACATAGAGAAGCCCATCCCTGAGTGCTAAACGCACGAGCTAGAGTAGTGTCTGGAAAGTCATATAGAATGACTTGCATTCAGAATGAATCGCCCGGTTAGAAAAGTTCTTAAAGAAGTCATCTCCTACCTTCTCATCACGAAACCGAACAAAATCAAAAGGAGTAGAAGAAGAAGAATAGGAACCATGATGTATCAGGTTTTAAGAAGGAACAGATTTCTTTGGTGCCATGACAAGGAGACTAAACGAAAGAGAGAGAAGAGAGACAGAGAACACAACAAAAGATAAGGTACAGGAAAGAAGAAAGAACACTGTGCAATGCATGATAATGCGTGAACATGTTACGTGCTAAAGAAATTGCGTCATGGGTAGAGACCCAATTCAACCTAATAGGACTCATAAGATATAATTAGTCACACAACCTAGAATGTGTGAAATAGTGTTATGATGAACATAAAATGTAATGCATGAGCATGTGAGATCAAATTAACAACACCCAACCCAAAAATTTTGACAATAACACAAAAACCACAAATTTTTCCAAATACTTGAAAACCTAGGTCTAAATGCATGAAATGCATGAAGAAGGGGAAAAGGAAGAGATTTAGAGCACTTACCAAGTGAAAGAAGCATGGATTAGATCGAGATCTTGAAGGAAGGAAGGTTTTTGTTGAAAAGAAAGTGTTGGCTTGAGAGAGAAGAGAGAGAGATCAAAATATTTGAAATGGAGAAAATGCAGCTCGATAGATCTAGAAGGTATCAAGCTTCTATTGAGAACAAAATCTCAATAGATTGAGAGGTATTGAGGAGGCATCGACAGAAAAAAATCTCGATAGATCGATGAGGTACCAAGCATCTATCGAGCAGATAGAGACTCCAAAGAATTTGGCTCGATGGATTGGGCTATCTATTAAGAGGTATCGAGAACAAACCTATAAATCTCAATAGAAGAGGCTATTAGGATTAGTGCCCTTAAATCTTATTGTTTGATACTATATGTAATATTATGTTTGACATTATGTATGACATAATGTATGACTTAATATTGTAATTAATAAAGCTGTTTTATTATTATCTGAAATAATGGTAACATGAATATTAAGACATTATCATATAGTCCATGAGATGCATAGTATGTGGTTTATGTGAAAAGTCACAGAAAATATAAATCACAAGTTCTTTGTAAACTCATAATATAGTTCGTAGTCGGTGATAAAATTGGGCGTTTCATCTGCAAAGATTATAACATATCAACTAAGATGATTTGTCTTGATCATGGAAGTGGTGATTTTTAGTTGATATGTTAATATGTTTTAAGAGTTAGGACATATTGAACCGGACCGCTGTGAGATTTATTATTTTCGTAACGACTGTCAATTGAGTAATAAATCTCACGACTTATATTAACATGAACTCTTAATTCTGAGAGAATAATGGACTTGATCATGGAATGTAGGTTGCTTTGATATATCAGGAATGAGATCTAAAGTAGCGGTCAAAACCTCAGTTTGTTGGGTAGCCACATTTAGTATTGATGGAACATATATTCTCAAGATGGAATTCATAGTCTCTTAACAGAGATATAAAATATTTCCTTGAGATAAGCTTAATGAGTTCAGTTATTCAGAGAGTTAAGCCTAACCACTTTAGTAAGAAATTACTAAAGTATATATTCATGAAATTGGATTTCATAAATATATGGTGAATAACTTAAAAGGATTAAACCGGGTACTCAAGGATTAAGATGTAGTAATCTACAAAGTGGCAATGTATATTTATGACTTTGTATTACTACGAATATTTTATGAAGGAGTTACATGTACAATAAAGTCTTGGGATATAATTTATAGATAAGACCTAGAGTGTAACTATATTTATATAATGGTATTAAATATAGTTAATAGTAACTTTGGACTTGTCAAGAGTTGACAGAAAAAGCCCAAGGCCTATTGAAGCTAGTGTCTTATTGGTCCCTTTTGGTCTCACTCCAAGCCACATACTAGAGCCTAATTGGAAAGGCCCAAAAGGCTAGCCCAATTAGATGATTAGTTATTAAGAGAGAAACATACAGATTTTTAAAAAGATAAACAACTTGCATGAAATGGTGTATGTGAGTGTTGGACACTCTCTAATTCTCTTTTGAACAAATTCACATTACTGATTGAGAGGCCACACATCTTGGGCGTTAGTGAAATTGGAGTGAAGATTAAAAGTATTTCCAAGTACTTACAATCTTTGTTTTGAAATTCATCACACCAAGGTACACTCTCTTGTTCTTGTATTCTGAAATTTACATAGTGTATGTTATCAATTGCGAATGAAGTAGATCCGTTAATTTTCCATTGCGTACATGCATATTTCCATCAAAGGCATGTATCAAGGAGGTATCGAGCAGCTATCGAGTTGCTATTGAGATACCTGAAAGAAGGATTTCAAGGAGGAGAAGCAACATAAGATGAATGTGAACAAGATACACACCAAAACAAGCAAACATAGATCATGTTAAACATAAAAACACAACCTCAACTCTAGATGCATAGCACTCCTAGATCAAAAACACACTAAACAAGTCTAACAAATTTTATTGCAAAACAAGTTTAGGCAGCTTAGAAAGCATATACTACCACATGTATTTCCTGTAATGACCAAATCACATTGTATCTATATAATAGTATCAAGAGTA
Organism: Quercus engelmannii; assembly: GCA_029955605.1. NCBI lineage: Eukaryota > Viridiplantae > Streptophyta > Magnoliopsida > Fagales > Fagaceae > Quercus > Quercus engelmannii. The sequence goes on from JARPSG010000003.1 coordinate 42,548,659, forward strand.
ACAAAGAGTATGTGTGTTGTGTGTGAAACTTTTGCAAGAGAGCATAAGTAAATCATTATATGAAAAGTAATGATATAGGAGGATCAAATATATTCACACATAATCATAACTGTTTGATGGGGACCATTACCTTTGAGGTACATCATATAACTCCCACATCTCTTAAAAACACACTTGCAACCATATTAAAAGCATTTTGATTCCTTTTGTTTTCCATGTTCTTTGTGTATTTTTCTTTTAAGGTTATCATGCATGGACATATAAGAGAGAAAAGGAAATACTCAATTATGTAAGCTTGAACATCCTGATTTTGCTGTGCAAGTGTTACACTTTACTGAGCACAGCTTTTATGAATTGCACACAAATGTTTTATGATTGACGAGTTTTAGTGGTAAGATGGTTATTTATGCATATTTCTTAGGATTTTTTGGTCATTCCCATCAAAAAGAGTGATTTAAGATATGAATGATAAGAAATCAACTAAATCATACAAATCACATTAAAAAGCCACAAAGCTCGCATTGCTTAGTTGTGCATAAAGATGCTCATCAAAGCTACAAGTGTTACAAATTCAAAGGCCATCCAAGGTATATAAGTACCAATATACACAAACACACACTGCTTTTATATTTTTCTGATTTTTTTTATTAAAAAAACTTGAAACACACACACACACACACACACACACACACACACACACACAAAACAAAGCATCAAAATTAGATTGGCTTAAACCATAACATGAACCATGCAAGAGATCAAAAAAGAGAAGAAACCACTTAGAATCTTTTTCCTTCCAGATGGGTGACCTGGATGGGGATCCTTTTTTTTGCATGAACCTTTGTTCAGATGTATAAGGAGGAGAGTTGAAACCATTGAAGTTCGAGAGAAGCATGACCACCTTAAGAAGTTCTCCAACAAGGCTAAAGAAAGATGGAGTTGATTTTGGTTCCTCAAAGATGACACACTATTTCTTTGTTGAGTGGCTAACCACTTATAGCAATTTGGGCGAATGTGCCTAGATGCTCCACAATAGTGACAAAAATGGGGCTTCTTTGGTAGAGACTTCTTGTTGGTGGAGCAATGATTATTTTGCTTTGTCTCTTTCTTACCAACCTTAGGGGTGCTCCTAGAATGGATTTTCCCTTATCACTTTTATCTTCACTCACATTTTTTAGTTTTAGGATCAATTACCTCAAAGTTATTATTAGCAGATGGAACAAAAATAACTCTATTTAAATCATTAGAAGTGGTACTACAAGAGAAGAGAGAGTGATCATACTTGAGACCTGTTCTATCAGATGCAGACTTCTGGACGTTTAGCATTTCATCCAGCTTGGCACTTGAAGTCCTTTCCAACTATGCTCAAACCTAAAAGAATTCAACATCCAGTTTCTTGGTCTTTTCAACAAGAAGGTTGTTCTCAAATCTCAGTGCTCCAATGGTCTAATTAGCTTTATCAACCTTGGTGGAGAGTTCCTCACGTTCTAACTCCATGTCATTAAGCTTTCTTGTAGCCAACCTATAGAGCTTCTCATGCTTCTCAGAGACCTTGTATAACTTGGTGTAGGTAGTGTGGATGTCATCCTGATCATCCATTTTCTCAAACTTTGATTCTATCAGCTCTTCTTCCTCATCAATTAGGTCTACTACTTCCTCTAAGGACTCAACAATAGCTATGAAAGCACTCATTATCCCATCTTGGTCACTTTCATCAGAATTTGATTCTGGTTTTGTATCACTCAAGGTGGTAGCTAGGGCTTTACTTTTGCCAATGGATTTAAGATATGTGGGATACTCTTGTTTCATGTGTCTAAATCCTTGACACCCATAGCAATTTGGTCTAGCAGGAACACTATTGCCTTGACCAGCATCCTTGAATTCTCTCTTGCCTTTGTCTTGGGACTTGAATTGAGATAATGCAGACTGTTTGTGATCCTTATCACCTGCTTTGACCTTCGCAATTTTGATAAACTTCTTGAATTGTTTGGCGATATAAGATTTTAACTTGGTATCCTGATCTTCAGACGACTCGTTGTTATCATCATTCTTCATCTTCAAGGCCATGTTCTTGCCTTTGCCACCCTTTCTAACCCTTGCTAACCCTAGTTCATAGATTTGCAAGTTTCCATTCAATTTTGTCAAAGGAATAGAGTCAAAGATCCTTTGATTCTTCGTTGGTAGTGATCTTGGCATGGAATCTCTCTAGAAGAGATCTGAGGATCTTCCTGACAATCTTGGACTCCAGAATCTATTCTCCACGATTGAAAGTTGAATTTACTATGTCCTTGAGCTTGGTATAGAATTCATCGAATGGATCGTCCTCATCCATCCTTATTTCCTCTAAACTAGTAGTGAGCCTTAGGAGCTTGGAGTTTTTAACAACTTTTGTGCCCTTGTAGGTATTCTAAAGAATAGTCCATGCTTCCTTCACATTGTCAGTGGAAGAGATCTTCTTGAATTCTTTATTGATCACAGCACTAAATAGAGAATTCAATGCTCTACTGTTAAAATTTGTAGCTTTGATCTTGGTATCATCCCACGTTGCTGGTGGCTTTTCAGGTTTCTTGTAACCTACTTCAACTACAAGCCATACTTTCTCATCTAAAGACTGCAAAAACGCTCTCGTGTGTACTTTCCAGTATGCATAGTTAGTACCATTAAATAAATGAGGAATAATCAGGGATTGTCCATGATCCATAATAATAGAGATCAATGGATCACGCAGTAAAGATTAAAACCTAATCAGAGTGTGCTTGCTATGATACCACTTATTGGGTTAGGATAGCTTGACTTCGATTAATTAATTTAATTACCCAAGTTGATTAATTAGGTTCAATTGCATGCAAATTGTGGAGACACCAACAAATCACCAAAAATAAAAAATGCAGCTGAAAATAAATTTGACACGGTGATTTGTTGACAAATGGGGAAAACATCGTATGGCAAAAAGTCTATTGAGTGATTTTAAGGTCACCACTCCCAAGAATCCACTAATCAATAATCAAGCGGTTACAAGTATAAGGAATCTTACCAACTACCCTAGCCTATTCTAAAATACCAACCTATAGTTGAACATTTGTTCCAATATCCAATTGGACTTGATTTTGTAGTAGCATTCTTTCCCTTAATACATAAACCTCCAATTTGTGACTAACTCTTTTCATGGATCCTAGTATGTGACTAACTCTAGCAACTTAAACAGATGTTGTTGGCTGCAAAATTCTTCACTTCATCAACAATGAAGATCTAGAAGTACTTGGTTACAAAACCCTATGGCGTAAAAACGCAGTAGCTTCTCACAGAGAAAATAAGTCTCTTGGTTTCTGTATCCGTATATGACGGCTCTTAAAATAAGCCATATATATGTCTAGGGATAGGAGAAAAGAAACCCTAAAAAATTACACAAGCTTGGGCCGAATTTCAGATATGAAAATTCTGAAATCATAATTCTTGATAGATCGAGTTACTCTTGAGCTATCTATTGAGTTTCACATTAAGTCTTCATAGCAGGCATCTATCGAGCTATCTGTTGAGACTTAATGAACAATTTTTCTTTACTTGTTTCTTGGATCAATCTTCATGTCTTTAATACTTGACTTGAACAACATGTTTCTTGAAGTACTAAACCCATCTTAGATATATCCAATTACAAATAAAGTGTATTTTGTTAAAGGATTAGTCAATTACAATACAATATGACCCTAACAAGTTTACATAGTGAAAAGAAAGTAAAAATGCATGCTTTTACCTTTTTGCCCTTATGATGGGGAAATTCATATATTAGAAAACTTGCAATTTCTTAAAAATGTTAAGGATATTAGTGCTATCCTCTCTTCCCATTTTTGCCTAAATTAGGCTGACACCAAAACAGTGAACCCCATTGATAATGCCTTAAAATATATACTTGTTATATATTTATGTGGACATTATCGCCTCATTACTATGCTTAATTTGTATAATTAAGTCATGATTTGCATTAGTCCCTATTATTTATCTTTACATAATTTCTTGAATAAGATGTTATTCATTGTGTGTAACTTTCTACTTTCAAGAAATCATGTGAGGAAGATGAGTTTACAGGAGTTTGTGAGAGAATGGAGGCCAAACTAGAATTAAAGTAGAGCTAAAGGACCTTGCTTTAATGTCTAAAGAGGTGAAGCTAGAGTGCCTGGGTCATCTACCATGTTTAGAAGATTCAAATAAGGAAATAAATCAAAGAGGTAGAATCTGAAAAGGAAAAATCAGATTTGAGCATGGATCAGCATTTTGGGCATATCTCTCTCCTCAAAAATCCAATTGGCACAAGGCTAAATGGGTTGGAACCGTGACTTAAATATCTACAACTTTTCGGTTTTGGATTTTTCAAAATTCACAATTTTTGAAGGCCAAAATTGACTCACAAATTACCGTTGTAAACCTGGATTGAAAATTAAAATAGTAAAAGTTTTATTTTCTTTGGAGACTTTTATGTTAGGGTTTTGAATGGAGGTTGTGGAGAACAAATTTTGGGGAAAAAAACCTTGTATTTTCCTTTCTTTAATGGCAGCCTAAATCTTTGCTAGGACTAGGGGTTATGTTTCTTCTATACAGTATGAATATTCAATGTGCTTCTTTCTAGGATTTTATCAACAACATATTTGATTGTTCAATTAGATTTCTTTTGATGTATTAGTTCTTCCATGATTTCAATAAGTTCAATCATGTTTTTCTTGTTGTTTATATGAATTTCTAATAGTTTCAAATAGAATTTGGGTTTTAAAGTAAATGGGTTTTTCTAAAAACTTTTTTAATCGCACTATTGATCTAGGTTATGCATTCTTGAATTGTTCCAGTTCAACTGAATCATAGGTATTTAATTGTACAAGAACAATCAATTATGAAATATATAATTTCTTAAATCGCAAAGAATTTCATATCGATATAGGGAAACACCCCGATGCTCTGGTATTTATATAATTAATTTAAATAAGTTTTTATTATTATTCTTGTTAACAATCACCTAACAAAAGTACTTTTCTTCTTCACCCAAATTGTTGTTTAATTATATTGTCTTTGAATTTATCCAAAATTATTTGCTCACTTCCAAGTGCAGGAGATCATAGCAATATAATTCTCGGAGTACCGAGGTCAAACTACAAGGAGCAGGGTAAATTCAAAGACAATATAATTAAACAAAAACCTGTAATTAAATACTTATGATTCGGTTGAACTGAGACAATTCAAAAACGCATGATAACTTAGATTAATAATGCGATTTGAAAAGTTTTTAGAAAAACTCATTCACTTCAAAACCTGAATTCTGTTTGAAACTATTAGAAATTCATCTAAACAATAAGAAAAACATGATTGAACTTATTAAAATTATGGAAGAACTAATACATCAAAAGAAATCAAATTGAACAATCAAATATGTTGTTGATAAAATCCTAGAAAGAATCACATTGAATATTCATACCGTATAGAAGAAACATAACCCCTAGCCCTAGGAAAGAGTTTAGGCTGCCACTAGAGAAAGGAAAATACAAGGTTTTTCTCTCCAAAATTTGTTCTCCACCGCCTCCATTCAAAACCCTAATGTAAAAGTTTCCAAAGAAAATAAAACTTTTACTATTTTAATTTTCGTCCAGGTTTATAACAGTAACTTGTGAGTCAATTTAGACCTTCAAAAATTGTGAATTTAGAAAAACTCAAAACTAAAAAGTTGTAGATATTTAAGTCACGGTTCCAACCCACTTGGCCTTGTGCCAATTGGATTTTCAAGGAGAGAGATACCAAAATACGGAACAGTGCTCAAATCTGATTTTTCCTTTTTAGATTCTACCTTTTTGATTTTTTTCCTTATTTGAAGCTTCCAAACATGGTAGATGACCCAAGCACTCCAGCGGCACCTCCTTTGACAATTAAGCATGGTCCTTTAGCTCTACTTTAATTCTAGTTTGGTCTCTATTCTCTCACAAATTCTTGTAAAACTCATCTTTCTTACATGATTTCTTGAAAGTAGAAAATTACACACAATGAATGACATCTTATTCAAAAAATTATGTAAAGATAAATAATAGGGACTAATGCAAATCATGGCTTAATTATACAAATTAAACATAGTAATAAGGAGATAACGCCCATATAAATATATAACAAGTACACATTTTATGGCGTTATCATATCCCTAAATCTTGCTAGTCCCTAGCAATTCCCAAAACACCCATGTCTACTGAAAGTGAAGAATTAAAACTAAAATACAAGCCACTTTTGTAGGCTACATGACTGCACTTCCCATGTGCAGCAAGTCTTTGAACCCCTAGGTCATCCTAGTGGATGAGTTTACTCTCGTGAGGGTTTGCAGTGACTTTACCCACAAAAGTCAAAGGTTTCCTGAAAATTCCTGCAGCAAATGTTAGTTTGCTTTATCATTATATCAAACAAATGAACTTTCAATTTTGAGTTGGGATACTATTCATCATATCAAAGAGTTTTCACTAGCTTCACTTTTAAAGTGTGTGTGTGCATAGCCCATCCAATCAAACCGGCTTCTCTAAACATGCATAGACCAAGAATAATCTAGATTAGAGCCTCTACTCCAAAACCTCTCTTAAGTCATCAACACTCTGAAAGAACACACATAGAGGTAATGTCTTTTTTTTTTTTTTTTTTCCTTTTTTTTTCTCTCTTTCTCTTCAAATCACATTTGAACAAAAAGGAAAGAAGAATTTTTAAGAATATCACATGTGTATACAAAAAAAGCCGCTAAAACAATGGAAAAAGATCTCTTGGAAAGGATGTTGAATTCCTGGAAACATGAGGTTAATACCATTCTGATCCCTAGCTTTTATCCCAAACATATACCAGCCATGCACCTTTAGGATCAAGTAAGACTTTAAGCTCAATAGTAGTATAATCTTATGGCTAGTAAAGGAAAATTTCTCTCTTTGAAATATGAGGTATATGAATCAAATGCAAAAAATTCAAGCCAAACCTAACTCATAGCAGTAACAACCAACTTGAATCAAAACAACCTTTACTCAACCATATAACCTTTCTGAAATACATGAGAGATGTGTAAGACACCAACGATTTATTGATTGATTACCCATGGAAAAAGCATCACTCCACCTCATCATTTTTCTCTCTCTCTCTCTCTAATACAACTAAACAGCAAAAATGACCAACTTTCCTTGCTTTTCCCTTCTTTTCTCTTCCCTTCCCCCCTTTACAAACATGGTATTAATGGGCTAGTGACATACAAACGTAGGGCTGAAAGTGGACTTCATTTAATCCCTACTCATCATCTTCAAATTTTCAATCCGATTCCGACCTGAAATTTAGCACCCAGTCTCATTTCCAAACCAAATAAGGACTAGGAATGAGAGGAAGAGGAGTAGAGAGAAAGGAGTGGGAGGCAAATCATTTAGTTTCCACTGTATGGTTAAAGCATTAATATTGGTGGTTCTAAAAAGCTATATTGCTATTTTTAGCATCACCAAATGCAAAAGTGAGGCTCAATTGGTGGAGTTTTAGCAAAAAATTTTGGCTTCTTTGCTATAGTGCACAGCCAAAGATGGTTGTGCATTGCAGCTCAAAGGTTTAAAAAAAAAAAAAACACTTTTTTTATTCCTACGTTCACACTACTTTGATTGCTTTACTGATTTCTTTTCTTTCTTTTTATCCTTATATTTTCTCTTCATTTTCTTTCATTTCTATTTGTCCACCACTCTCTTCACTTTTTCTCTCCATCTCCACTTTGAGTTTCACTCTTCCTTCATCGCCAATTTGCACGAGCCCAGCTACCACAAACCTAGCTCGCTTGCCCAGCTTTGACCCACCCCTTTTGCTGACCTAGCTCGCAAATCTCCCCTGCCCTTCTGCCGACCTAGCTTGTCGATCTTCCTCCACTCCTCACCCGTCTCCCCTACCCGAACGCTAACCCATAGTTGTTCCTCCACTTGCCATTGACCCAAGCCCTAACCCCTAAGTCCCAAGCCGACCCACACCGACATATATCCTACCCATCTTGCCAATTCTTCTCTTTGACCCATCCCTCCCTTTCTGACCTATGCACCATCATCGACCCAATTCATCCTCCTCCTCGCCCATCTTCAAAGCCCAGCTCCATTCATCCATCATCCTCACTGAAGCTCATCGAACCTCTCTGTTCAATCAGCCATCGCCGACCCACGTATGCCACGCTCCATCTCCGTCTTTGTGTGTGTTTGTTTATGTTGTTGATTATACTTTGGGGTAATTGAAAAGATCTTAAGTTTTTTGAAGTTTTGTTTATGATTGATGATTTTTATTGGTCTGGGTTGAGGAAAACGATTGGGAATTTGGGTTAGGGTCATGCGACCCTTTTGTTTGGTTATTGAGAAAATAGAGGATGTATTAATAATTTGATTGTTAATTGAAATTGGGTTTTGCTGGGTTAAATGGTATTTTTGTTGCATTTTTGGATCTGCCTGAGATTGAATTAAGGAAAATATTGTAAAGAGATAGATTGTTGTGCTTATTATTTTCTCAGCTTGTAAATGTTTGTTTGGGAATTTTCTATGTGCAGGGAGGTTGTGGTTACGGTGGTTGTGAAGGTTGTTTATTATAGTGGATATATTGTTTTATTGTGTTTTTTATATTATTTTATTCTGTTGAAAACTAAAATAAAATTACTGCTGTTAAATGTTTTGTAAAATAAAAAGGTAAATTAGATAAAATAACTTTTTGTAGTGCTGAATGACTAAAATTAAAACTTAATGGGATGCTCTTAGTAATTTGTACGAGAGAAAAGAAAAGGTGCACTGGCAAAGAAAATAATTTATACTCGGGTCCACTATTTGCCATCCACCCATTTTGTTAAGAAATGGAGAGAAGCGCAAAACCCGAGAAGTTAAAGCCTGAAATTTTGATTTTTAAGGATTCTTAAGTTACAATTTTGCCCATAAACTTTGATAATTTTCTCTATTTCTTCAGGTCATAAACGTAACCAAAAAAAAAAAAATTGAACATAAATTTTCTTATTATTTTCTTTATTTCTTTAGTTTAGAAGGAACATTTTCCATCTAAACTAATAAGGAAAAAGATAATTTAACTCCCTTGGCTAAGACATTTGCTACAACATTACTTTACCTATAAATATAAGAGAAAGAATAATTTTATAAAAAGTTTACAATAGAAAGAATATCCCTAATCAAATGACCATACAAAGATCGAAGATTGTCATAATGCTTCAAAAAATTAACGACAATTTCAAAATGACCCTCAAAAGTTTTTTTTTTTTTTTTTTTTTTTTTTTTTAGAAATAATGACCCGCAAAGTTGGATTCCTGAGCCCGATTTTCTAAACATACTGAGAAGCACGTCTAGCGGCTCAGAGATTTAGGAAAATCACCAAAAAGGCAGTTTTAAAATTTTCTCTGAAAGAGATGCCATAACTTCACCATTTGCATTTCAAACCACCACCCTTATACCAACTTCATTAGTGTCATGAAACATAGCCCCGGCCCCATCAAAATTTGTGTTGATCAGGTGGTTTCCATTTCATAGAACGGATACAAGGCTTCCTAATCCCGAGCCATACCCATACATGACACTTAATTTCTCCAACGGTATTACCTTGTCACCCACACCACACGAGCCAGCCTTGTTTTGTCTATTCGGTCAAGGCAAATAAATCCAAATGCCATGGTGAGGTTGCTTTTTAAGATCGTTGGAAAAATTATATTGCTCAAATTATCAGAGTATAGAAAGTGTTGAGCACAAGGAAGTAGCAAGAGCAGAGGATGTAAGAGCAGCGGAGCTTGATTAGAACAACAAACACTGCATAAACGGCGTCGATAGCTTTTGTACTGTAGACACGACTTGTAGTTTAGTAGCTAGGAGTGTGCAAACAATAACCGGAGCCGACAAGACCGACCGGCGCCGACCATCCCGCACCGCCACTGGCACCGACCGATGGAGCCGACGCCGGCGAGCGGAACGCGAACGGAGCTCCGATGCCGGTGCGGTGAGGACGTCGGAGACGCAAAGCACACACCGAGGTAGAGCCGAACCGAACCGATACAAACAGAGCAAACTTTCAGATCTTGAATACGGCATCGTTTAGGTGTATGAGTATCCATTTCAAATTTCTTAGTTCTTACTACAACGTCGTCGTTTGGGTTATTATTTAAAAAAAAAAAAAAAAAAAAACGCAAAACACTGAAACTTGAAAGTCTGAAACAGCACCGTTTGATGCTAGGTTTTCAGACACGCCTAAGTCCCAACTATAAATACCCTTTGTTATGTCTCATAGCCCTTAACTCTCTCTCTCGCTCCGCTCTTGCCGCCAGTCGCCTCTACCAAGTCTAGCCTCTCGCCGGCTTGAGTCACGCCTGCAGGCGCAGCAGCAGCTCACCGGTAAGCCATCAACTCCTTTCCTCTTTGCTGGACAGTGGACACGCATCATTGACTCATTGAGTTGGGTTTATAGTTTATAAGTTTATCTGATTCTCTTTTTTTTTTTGCTGAATAAGTTTATATGATTCTCTTGGTTTGACTGTTTTTTTTTTTTTTTTATGGGTCTTGGTTTGACTGTTTGAGACTTTGAGAGTTTGAGTAGTCTTACACTTGATACTGATAGTGATACTTTGACTGTTTCAAAAGTTTGTAGTTTATAAGATACTCTTGGTTTGACTGTTTGGTTTGACTGTACGTTGAGTAGTTAATTTATGAAATATGGCCGGATTCCTTCTTGCTCTCTTGCTTATAATTGTAAATTTATAATGCTTGTAGTTTAGTTAATTTATACTGTGTAGTAAATTTATTTAGTTAGTTTTTAGTTTATTTATTTATTTAGTCAGTTTAGTTAATTTATACAGTGTAGTTAATTTATTTAGTTAGTTTTTAGTTTATTTATTTAGTCAGATTAGTTAATTTATACCGTGTAGTTTTATTAATTTTTGAGGGAGACGAGATTGAGAGAGTTCACGCTTTCAATCCTTTACGGAGAGGTAATCACTAAACACTCACTATATTCAACGTTATGATTTTAAATTTTTAGTACTTAGTTATTGCTCTTATTGAATTTGGTTGTGACATTCATTGATTGAGAGTGAGCTATTTGATATTGTATTTGTTGGAAAAATTATAATTTGATATTGTTATGGAAACTTTGTTTTTTTGTTGATTGAAATTTTTTTTTTTGGATATATTGATATATTGAAATCTTGAATAGGTTGATATATGCTTATAAGTTTAGATTTTATCAATTTTTCAGCACTTATTTGTCACACTCACAGTATACTAAGTAGTAAGCACTAACTTTTTTTTTTTTTTTCTTCAGCATTTTAATTTTTGAGGGAGACGAGATTGAGAGAGTTCACGCTTTCAATCCTTTACGGAGAGGTAATCACTAAACACTCACTATATTCAACGTTATGATTTTAAATTTTTAGTACTTAGTTATTGCTCTTATTGAATTTGGTTGTGACATTCATTGATTGAGAGTGAGCTATTTGATATTGTATTTGTTGGAAAAATTATAATTTGATATTGTTATGGAAACTTTGTTTTTTTGTTGATTGAAATTTTTTTTTTTGGATATATTGATATATTGAAATCTTGAATAGGTTGATATATGCTTATAAGTTTAGATTTTATCAATTTTTCAGCACTTATTTGTCACACTCACAGTATACTAAGTAGTAAGCACTAACTTTTTTTTTTTTTTTCTTCAGCATTTTAATTTTTGAGGGAGACGAGATTGAGAGAGTTCACGCTTTCAATCCTTTACGGAGAGGTAATCACTAAACACTCACTATATTCAACGTTATGATTTTAAATTTTTAGTACTTAGTTATTGCTCTTATTGAATTTGGTTGTGACATTCATTGATTGAGAGTGAGCTATTTGATATTGTATTTGTTGGAAAAATTATAATTTGATATTGTTATGGAAACTTTGTTTTTTTGTTGATTGAAATTTTTTTTTTGGATATATTGATATATTGCAATCTTGAATAGGTTGATATATGTGAACAAGTATTAAAAGATAAGTTACTTGAAATCTTGAACAAGTATATGTGAACAAATTATGTGTGCCCAATTTTGAACAGGTTGATATATGTGCCCAATTTTTTTATCATTAAAAAATGTTTTGTTTTATAAATATTTCAAACCGATCAAACCGACTAAACCGACCGCAAAAAACCGCACCGCTATAGGTCAAAAAACCGACCCTAACGGTATGTATTGGTTCCAATTATGAAAAAACCGATCTTTATCGGTTCGGTAATAAATTTACAAAAAAACCGCCTCTACCGAACCGCGCACACCCCTATTAGTAGCTGATTTAATTCTATAAGTGATTGCATGTGGGAGTGTTAGTTATTGCTGAAAAAGTTTTGTAGACTTTAGGGTTAGTGGGACCTCCAATTCCAAGTTGAATAAAGTCATTTCAGGCTTTTGTCTTAAAGGGCTGAGTTGTACAGAGATGGATGGTGGGAAATTGATGTATTGTGGCCCCGTTGCGCAAAACCAATAATTCTGCATGTAATTTACATTTTTGTCCCTACATACTTTATCTTGTGTAACCTTTGGCTTTCAACCATTTTCGTTTGAGGGGAAGTGTATAAAACTTATAGAGAATTTATCAACTTAAAAGTTACCCTAGTTTTTTAGTTGTTTTTGTGATAGTAGTTAGAATTCTTTTTCTTCTTTCATGTGTGTTTTTATTTCTCAAAAAAATAAATTGTTAAGTATATAAATTTGTCAAGTTTAAAAAACCTTTTAAATATTTTAATAATAATAATATTACCTTATTTATGAATTTTAATTAACTTAATTGATAAAATTTCTTATAAATATATATATATATATATATATATATATAGTAACTACACGTCTTCACCTCATTAATTAAAGTGCCCCACTAGCCTATCAGACATTTTTTGTTATGGACCCAAACTGTAACTACACTTCTTCATCTCATTAATTTCACGTGGGTAGGGTCAAGGATGTATAAAATTATTAAATGCACCCAACTGTTACTATACTTCTTCACCTCCTTACCTTTCATGGGGGTCGGGTCAACGACAGATGAAATTATTAAACGTACACTGATGCACTAATATACGATGTTTTCTCCTCGCATAAAAGTAGATTTATAATATCACGTTAAAATGAGAGAAATATGTAACACACTAATTGTATGGAATACTCCCTCCATCTCATTTTTTTTGTCCTGTTTGAAAAGTTAAATTTTTTTAGGGAACATTATTTATTGTTTTATCTACCTTTTAAAAATATATAAGTTTCAAAAACTACCTTTAAAAAAAATTTATCAAAAAATTGAATTAGTAAATTAATAGGAGTATAATAGGAATATTAGTAAATTAATAACTTTTATTTTTAAAAACAAGACAGTATTTTGTGACATTTTAAAATGGAATAAATAAGAAAAAAAGTGGGACGGAAGGAGTAATTTTTTTTTACTGAATAAATACTTTATTACTCAACACAAAACAAGACAAATATAAAAAGGTTTGGGCTTGGAACCATCTCTATCTAAAACTTTCATCACAGATAAAGGCAAAATGGAGATGGGAACTGACCCAGACCAAGATACAAAAGCAACCCATTAAGCAAGAAGATGAGTAAGGACATTGCCCTCTCTATTTACAAAAGAGAAAGAAACATTTACAAAAGATTTAGATAGAGATGGTTCCAGGCTCATCTGCTCTTTTTTTGTGTTGAATTGACCCACTTGAACTTCATTTACAGATTGGGGGATGGGCTCACTATTTCTGGGGGCATGATTGCGTTGTTTTGGCCTTTAGAAAGCCCAATAAGGAGTGTGGGGTCCGCTGGGATCAATTCAGGTAGGTGCCCAACTTGTTGGTCTTGGGAATTGCAAGGTTAGAGGTATTTTTGTTTAGGTTAGTTCCCAAGGTTTGGTGATAATGGGAAATATTAAATCTGGTGTCTTGGGCTACGTTGAGGGGGTTGGTTTGTAACAGGGATGGATGGTTAGTTTTATTAGGACTTTCTGTTTCCATGGGGGTCTCTGGTTGGTTTTTTTTAATGGATTTTTAATGTGCTTTTAATTGGTAGGATATTGAAAGAATTTTTTCTATGAATATTGAAAGAAATTTTTCTATCTTATCAAAATCATTTTCGGTTCAAAACCTATATAAGAGGAGTAGGAAAAAAAAAAAAAATACTCCTTTTAAAAGTTTTAAAACGAAAATGGTAGGATCTTAAAATATTTATTTAATAATTTAGTTTGTTCATAAAATAGTAAGGAAGAGAGATTCAAACACAAAGACAACACAACGATGTGTTATTGAAGAGGAAACCGAAATTTTCGGTGTAAAACCTCTCCGCCACCCTCCAAGCGGTAATCGATCCACTAGACAATCAGTTGGGATACATAGGTTTGCAAGAGACCCCCCAAGCCTAATCTACCCGATGTACCTAAACCCTCTAAGCTCTTACTCCAATAAGGTTTCTCTGAACACTCTCTACACTTTGAAAAGATGTGTGTTGTGTTTGGGTACAAATCTCCTCTCAAGGTATGACAATGTGAGAGGGAAGGAGAAGAGACTACAAGGATTTCTCACTAAGGATGAGTAACTCTCTCTCTCTAAAAGATGGGTGTGTGTGTTGTAGAAAACCTATTTAGGGTTTTTTTTCTCTAAATGACCTCATTTACATTTGTGGGTAATGAAGGTATATATAGTTTGAGTGACGGGTAAGAAAGTCACACTTAAAAATCCTTCAGACAGAATGTTTTGCGACTACCTTGCGGAAAGGCCTTACCCGCAAGACACTCGCGAAAACAATAGCCTAGCATGACTCTTCAACTTCCAGTTATATGCTCCTCACATGCGCTTTTCACGGGAACCCTTCTTGTGAGCTAGTCGCTAAATGCACTGATCTTCATTTAAGCTTGAGTTTTCACCAACTTAATACTAAACTCAATACAATGAAATCCCATAAAATACAAGGAACAAAATTAAAGCAATTACAACACTTTTTGTTATGGAATAAAGCCAACATAAAACTTAGTTGTAAATCACAACTTTACAATCTTCCCTTTTGGCTATTTTGTGACAAAACACCCTATAACAGACTTTAGACTTAAATGTGAGTTTGGAAATAATGGCAAAACTCACTCACACCTAAATCTAGAAGCTGTAATGAACTTGGAACAAGTATACCTGTAACCTAAAACACTTGCAAAAAACACATTAGAACCTCAAGGAAAATCTAGTGATAAAAAGGATAAGTATAATGTAATAAGTAAATTGCGATCAAGTAAACATGTTACGAAACATATGAGCAACTTAATTAAACACATGACAGTTATACGGAAATGACCACAATAACCATATAGCAAAGCAAATGACCATTCGAACATGCAACCAATAAAGCACAATAATATAAGAATAAATGCATGTCCAACAAATAATCAATGTAAAATACACGAAGTATTTGCATCTAGGATACAAGATCCTTATCATGTATACTATAAAACAAAACAAAACAAGGTTTTCTAATAAAAAAATGTCTTTTCCCCTTGGTATATGCATCTCTCCTACGGCTTTCTCCTCCTACGAATGTGCACAAGGTGTAATTTCTCCCACTAAGAATGTGTACATGAGTCATATAGAAATGATGAAACACACCAGTAAACTTTTCGGTAAACTCTCCCCCTTTTTATCACGAATAGACAAATGAATCAAGAGGAATGAGGGAAAGAAAAGAAGATATGAACAAGAGTAAAAGATAATGCATGAGGGGTGCAAGATGAATGAGAAAATGAAACTCAAATGAAAGACAAAAACATAAAATAAAAAAAAATGCTACAAAGCATAGAGTAAACATAGCATGCTAAGGATGATGGAACATGATATATACCTAGGCATGACATAGACACAAGAACATGTTATATGTGCTAAAAGGTCTAGAAAGATTAAACTAGCATGAGTGAATGCAAAACATGTCAAGTGTTAGAGTGTGTGCAGCAAGATGCATCTAGTGTGCATGTGAGATGCATGACCAATGCATGAGCAAGAATTCAAGGGGCAAAGTGTATAAAACACAACCAGAGATCAAAACATGATAAATATGAATAATTATGGTAATCCCTAAAATTGGTACTCATCGGAGTCCAAAACAACAAGAAAATGCCGTTTGGGCATTTTATCAAGCACTTAGAGTGCACACACTACATATGTATGTTAAACCATGCATGAACATATGAAAATCTTGCCTAAATACATATTATTTTTGCCACAAGGGGCCAACATCCATTGCATATCAATATTTAAAATAGAACCCAATCAAAAAGATTGACAAAAATTAAGTTTTCCAACTCTCATTTGAGAAAATCCCAACTATAAACATAAAACCCCCCAACAACATAATCTAAGGATAAAAAACAATGAAAAGAGTTAAAAATTACCTTAGAGATGTTAGTGGAATGAAAAACACTTGAATTTAGTTAGGTTTTGATGTAGAAACATTAAAATAGGGGTTTGGGAGAAGCAAGGAGAAGTTTAAAACAAATGTCCTATGAAATGTCCTTTAAAAGCTGATCTGGAAATTTTCACTGGTAATTTCGCTGGTTAGCTTCCCACGAAAATTTCGCTGGTAAGCCTTACTCGCAAAACAGTCATGAGATAGTCGCAAAACTCTCTGTCCAAAGTTAAGAAACATGAGAATTGGACCCTTTAACTCATGACTGAACTTACACATGAAATAAGTCACGAAAACACCCAGAAAACATGTTTTTCACACAAAAATAACTTGAAAAAGTTTGAAAAACATGGGTGATACAAATTACTTCCAAAAGCAAACAAAAAGAACAAAAATATTTTTGGTTTGATCCACATATGGCTGAGCACACACCCATCATATTTGAACATGTACAATTGCACAAATGAAGTAGATATTCATTAAACATTAGACTTGTGTGTTGTGTGTGTGGATCAAGTGTGGAATAGTACTTAGTCTAGAATAAAGCTTCAATGATCAATTTAATCAAGTTATACACAACTAGTACTAAGTTAAGTGGTCTATCTCAATTATAGAAGTGAACATATATGACCCCCCACAAGAAAATGATTACAAATCTTAGAAGCTTTTCATTTGGATTCTATACAAATCATAACATTTGATTATTTTTGAACAATACATCTTATTTTGAGATCGGTGCATGAAATTTTTTGAGAATAAGCTTTTGGCTTTTTGGGCACTATACATTTCAATAAAAAATCGTTTTCCCTTTTTCCTAGTCAAATACTAGTATGTGCGATGGTTTTTGCTAAACTATAGTCTGTTAAAACTTGACATGATTTAATCTGGTGATCCGATGATCAGATATTTGTAATCAGTGTATTGTTTTTATCGTTAGATCTTACAATTTTTATTTTGAATTATGCTAGCTCTTCCATGTCAAAATGTCAAAATGATGATTTCATCCTTATAACGTAAAATTATCATAATGTAAAATTATCCTTTTATTGATTAAGTTAGGTTAAATGACCATTACAAAATGGGTCATCTAATTAGGTCTAAAAAATTGTATGATTTGTGACAAGTCCACTTCTCTCATTAAAACATGTGTGATCGTTAAGGGAACCATTTGGAATTGGATGTGAATAGTGTATAACCTCGATCAAAGACCCACTTTCAATAGATTAGTTGGCATGACTTTAAAACAATTATTAGACTAATAATAATAATTAGCCTCATCACCCGCGCTTTGTGTGTGTTATGAGGCTTTTGTTTGGGATTTAGTGTCATAATTTTCCATTCATAATTAAATTTTTTGTAACACCTTTTATATAGTTTATGCATCATAGAATTTCATAGAGTTACCCATTCAAAATATATGTGCTTGAGAGAATATGATCCAATTCAATTGAGAAAGTAGAATATAAATTTTGTTCAAAGGCTTACCAACTTTGATATGAAAACGCTTGACCATTAAGAAGAATTCCGTATATGAAACAGAGAGTGCGAAAAAAGATAATGTCCCTTAGAAATAGGATGAAAGAATGAAGAAAAAAACTGAATGCATATTGTGGGTTTGCAATTTGAGGGATTTAACGTTATTAGAATTTTTCCTTATGCATTCCACAATGTTGAAAATGGGCAAAAAGGAACAAATGATCGGGGAATTTTTTTTATTAATTTTTTTTTCAAGCAGTTGCAATTGGTTTCTGTGTGGGTTTTTTATTTTTTTATTTATGTTCTGTGGTCTTGTGGAGTAGTTTTGTTTTGTTTTTTTTTTTTTTTTTTTGTACTCTTGCTTTGTTAATTAATGAAATACAGAATTTCTTCATTCATTTCTTGATGTGGTATCAAAGCAAATTCCCAAATCTTTCTGGGGTTTTGCATTTTATTCAGTTTCTTCTTCAATTTTCTCAAGAAACACACTCTGTTTTGGGCCAAATTTTCTTCTTTTTGTCAACAATGGCTTCTACTGCAATAACCACGACTACAACTAGTTCTGCTAATGGATTTGCACCTGAAAATCCATCGTCTTCTTCGCAAGATTCACCAATGGATGATCCCTTGTTCTTGCATCATGCTGAGAGTCCAAGTTTAGTGCTTGTTACATGGCCTTTAATTGGTGGAGAAAACTACTCAGCTTGGGCTCGAGCTGTGAGAAAGGCTTTGTCCCCCCAAGAACAAATTGGGATTCATTGATGGGACTCTGACTCTCTCATCACCATAGATTTCTACTCCCTCATCTGTGCAGGCATGGATTAGGTGTGACAACATGGTTGGAACCTGGTTGACCAATTCAGTCCCTACGAAGCTTCAAGCAAGCATCATCTATGAAGACACTACCTTAGAAATCTGTAATGACTTGAAGAATCGTTTTGCCCAAACCAATGGACCAAGGGTATTCAATCTTCAAAAGGAAATTGTAGAATTACATCAAGGTGAGATGACCATCATTGATTTCTTTACTCAGTTGAATGTCTTTTGAGATCAATTGCAAAATCTTAGTCCATTTCCTTCTTGCACTTGTGGAAAGTGTGTATGCAATACCAACAAAAGGCTTAATGATTTGCAAGGTAGAGAGTCTGTGATGAAGTTCCTAATGGGAGTGAATGACTCTTTTTCCCAAGTTAGGATTCAAGTGTTACTTATGGATCCAATTCCATCTCTTAGTAAGATTTATTCTTTGTTGATTCAAGAAGAAACACAAAGATCAATCCCAAATGCTTCTGTTGTTAAGGTTGATTATACTATTTTTGCTGCTAAATTGTCCATTGATTATGTCACTCATGGTTCCAATTTTGCTAATTCTAGTGGGAAGGGTAAGGATAGACCAATTTGTACACATTGTGGTAAGACTAGTCATACTGTGGATAAGGGCTAGAAATTACATAGTTTTCCACTAGGGTTTAAGTTCAAGAATAAATCTTCTATAGCACACCAAGTCTCCTCAGGTTCAGATTCAAATTTTGCTTCTCCATTGCATCAATCTTTTGCCTTCACACCTGAGCAGTGTCAGCAGCTTTTAGCTTTGTTTGGTGTACCCAATTCTTCCCTTCTAGTGACACCTCATGCATTAGTGAGTCCAATGGCCAATGTAGCATCTTCTTTCAACTCTGCTAATGTGGCAATGGTAGGTATGGACTTTTCTCATTGTGTTTTTGCTACACAAGTGGTCAATAGGAGGGCTTTTGGTAGTAATACTTGGGTGTTGGATACTGGTGCCACTAATCATTTTGTATGTTCAATTGATTTGTTAACCTCAATCACTGCTACTAGACAATCCTTGGTTCAATTGCCTAATGGGGACTCACCTTAAGTAACTCATATTAGGACTGTTGTTCTTTCTTTTTCTCAAGAATGTCATTTGTGTCCCATCTTTTATCTTTAATCTTTTGTCTGTTAGTACTTTGACTCAATCTCAGCTATATTGTCTTGTTTTTCTATCTACTTATTGTTTTGTTCAGGACCTTACTTCCTGGAAAACGATTAGGATAGGCAAGGCATTTGATGGATTGTATCTATTGCAGTCAGATAGCCTTCAACAATCCTCTAGTTCTTCCCTTGCTGCCTTCTTAGCTGCTTACAACATCATTGATGTTTTTAGTCACTTACTGCTGCAATTTCCACACGTTTACCTTCTCAATCTTTTTCCTTTTGGCATGCAAGATTAGGTCAAACTTAATACTTTATGTCATGTTATTCCTTCATTACAACCTTCATGTAATAAAGATTGTCAAATTTGTCCTATGGCAAAACTTAAGAGATTGCCTTTTCCTTTTCATGATAAAATCAGTAATTGTGCTTTTGATTTGGTTCATATGGATGTATAGGGACCATATTCAACTCCTACTTTGGATGGCTTCAAGTATTATTTAACTGTTGTGGATGATGCTACAAGAGCAACATGATTATTTCTTATGAAGTCTAAATCTGAAGTTAGGCAGTTATTTTACTCTTTCTATACTATGGTTCATACACAATTTGGCCTTAAAATCAAAGCTATTAGAACTGATAATGCTAAAGAGTTTGATATGTTTGATTTTCTCAATTCTCATGGAATTATCCATCAACACAGCTGTGTTTACACTCCACAAAAAAATTCTATTGTGGAGAGGAAACATCAACATCTTCTTTGCATAGCTAGGGCTTTGCAAATTCAATCACAGCTTCCTATTAAGTTTTGGGGTGACTATGTTTTACATGCTGCCTATCTCATTAACAGACTTCCTTCACCTTTATTGCATGATAAAACACCTTTTGAACTCCTTTTTCATAAGCTTCCAGATTATTCTCATCTTAAAGTTTTTGGTTGCTTGTGTTTTGCCTCAACCATTCTTCACACTAGAAACAAATTCTCTCCAAAGGCAGGGAAATGTGTTTTTCTCGGTTTTCCCTTCAATGTTAAAGGGTATAAAGTTTTTGACATTGAATCTCATACTATTTTTGTCTCTAGGGATGTCAACTTTCATGAAAGTGTTTTCCCTTTTGTTTCTACTTCTTGTGGTTCTGTTTAACAACCTATCTTACCTTTGCCTTGTGTTCCTGCTGTTAATCGTCTTTTTGATAACATAATTCAATCTAAAACCACTCTGCTGTACCTCATGATTCAATCATCCATATTCATCATTCTCTTGATGGTGATTTACTTGATGAGGTCCCTGCAGAACCCCTTGATCCTATTGTTGATCCTGTCCCTCTTAGAAGGTCTTCTAGGGCTATCAAACAACCTTCCTATTTACAAGCTTATCACTATAGCCAGGTATCTTTTGTTCTTGATGCCCCTCTTCCTCAATCAGGTACTTTTCATCCTCTTGCTTCCCATGTTTCTTATCACTACCTCTCTCCTTCTTACAAGTTTTTCTGCTGTTCCATTTCTTTCTTTGTTAAGCCTACTTACTATTACCAAGTTGCTTCTGATCCCAAATGGCAAGAGGCCATGGCTGTTGAAATAGCTGCCCTTGAGGCTAATCATACCTGGACATTGACCCCACTACCTGCTGGTAAGAAGCCTATAGGATGTAAGTGGGTGTATAAGATTAAGTGCAAGGCTAATGGTTCAGTTGAAAGGTACAAGGCACAGTTAGTTGCTAAAAGATTTACATAGAAAGAGGGTGTGGATTACTTTGAAACTTTTTCCTGTGGCCAAAATGGTTTCTGTCAAAGTTCTTCTTGCTGTGGCTACAATTCAGGGCTGGTTTCTTAGTCAATTGGATGTGAATAATGTCTTTCTTCATGGTGATTTGGATGAGGAGGTCTATATGGCTCTTCCATAAGGGTTTCATAGTCAGGGGAAGGTAGTTTGTAAGCTAAATAAGTCCTTATATGGCCTTAAGCAAGCTTCTAGGCAATGGCTTGCCAAGTTTTTTGGAACTTTGCTTTAGCTTGGCTTCATTCAGGCCAAAGCTGATTATTCTTTGTTTACTAGAAGGCAAGTTGATGTTTTCATGGTTCTTTTGGTGTATGTGGATGATGTCTTAATAGATTGTAATGATAAGGCTGAGATAGACAGGTTCAAGGTTATGCTAGATGACAAGTTCAAGCTAAAGGACTTAGGTGACTTGAAGTACTTTCTTGGGCTGGAAGTTGCAAGGTTAGACAAAGGGATTGCCCTTTGTCACAGAAAGTACACACTTGAGGTTCTTAATGATGCTGGTATGTTAGGATGTAAGCCAGCTAAGACACCTATGGAACAAAGCCTAAAATTAAGTAAGTTGGAGGGAGAAGAGCTTAAAGATCCAAGCAGCTACAGAAGACTAGTAGGCAGGTTATTGTATTTGACAATCACAAGGCCAGACATCACTCTTGCTATCCATAAATTTAGCCAATACATGTCTAGACCAAGAAAACCACATCTAGATGCAGCCTATAGAATCTTACAATACTTGAAAAGTGAACCAGGAAAGGGTCTTATGTTCTCTTCTAAGACAGATTTACACTTAAAGGGATTTGTAGATGCTGATTGGGCCTCATGTTCTGACACAAGGAAGTCTGTGACAGGTTATAGTATCTTCATTGGAGATTCTTTGGTGTCTTGGAAATCAAAGAAGCAATCTATGGTTTCTAGATCCTCAGTAGAAGCTGAGTACAAGGCCATGGCAGTTGCAACATATGAGATTATATGGATTTTATACTTTCTCAAAGATATTGGCGTTAAACATGATAGAGAGGCATTGCTATTTTGTTATAGTCAAGAAGCATTGCACATTGGCTCTAATCTTGTTTTTCATGAAAGGACAAAGCACATTGAGATAGACTGTCATGTGGTCAAGGACAAGGTTTTGGAGAGGGTTATTAAGCTAAATTATGTTAGGACTCATTGTCAATTAGCAGACATGCTTTCTAAAGCATTGGGGTACAATCAATTTTCTAATCTTGTTGGCAAGATGGGAATGAGAAATATACACACACCAACTGCTCTTGAGAGGGAGTATCAGAGTGTAGAAAGTGTTGAGCACAAGGAAGTAGCATGAGAAGAGGATGTAAGAGCAGTGGAGCTTGATCAGAACAACAACACTGCATAAACGACATTAGATAGCTTTTGTACTGTAGACACGACATGTACTTTAGTAGCTAATTTAATTCTATAAGTGATTGCATTGCTGTGTATGCACGTGTAAGAGTTAGTTTCAGTTCTATTAGTAACAGCTAGTTAGTTAGGCGTGCTCTACTCTTTGTTGTATATAAGACTTTGTGCTCTTGCTTTGTTAATTAATGAAATATATAATTTCTTCATTCATTTCTTGATACAAATTAATCAAAAATTAATGAATTAGTTTCAATGATATTTCTATCAGTGCGGTAAATTAGCTGCAAATGTAAACCTATAAAATATTTCAATATAGCATATCAAATTTAGAATTTAAGCCGATCGAGACACAGAATTGAATAGAAGCGATTTTTTCCCACTACCAAAATGGCTTTAGCCAGAGCCAGTCACTCTCTGCTAACAAACAAAGTTTCAAACTCATCACGGAATGCTTGAAGAGAAAGTTTTGTAGACTTTAGGGTTAGTGGGACCTCCAACTCCTAGTTGAATAAAGTCATTTCAGGTCTTTGTCTTAAAGGGCTGAGTTGTACAAAGATGGATGGTGGGAAATTGATGTATTGTGGCCCCGTTGCACAAAACCAATAATGCCTGCTTTTAATTTACATTTTTTTCCCTACATACTTTATCTTTCGTAACTTTGGCTTTCAACCATTTTTGTTTGAGGGGAAGTTTATAAAACTTAAAGAGAATTTATCATTCTTTAAATTGTTATAGTAGCTTAAAGTTACCATAGTTTTTTAGTTGTTTTTGTGTTAGAAGTTAGATTTTTTTCCCCCCTTTTTCACGTGTGTTTTTGTTTCTCAAAAAAATAAATTATTAGAGTATATAAATTTGTCTAGTTTAATAAAAATTTTCAATATTTTAATAATAATGTATACTTTATTTGTAAATTTTAATTAACTTAATTGATAAAAACTCTTATAAACTATTTTATATGAGATGGGTTCAAGTTATACCTAGATGCTGTTTGGATTTAGCTTTTCCGCTGAATCCTACGTTGCGTTTTTCTCTTTTTTTCCTTTTTTTTTTTTTTTTTTTTTTGGCTTTCACGCGTTTCAGGGAGGAGACAAAATTTACTATTTATGAGACAAATGTCATTGTTCACGCACTATTCTGGTACTGTTTATACATTGTTCATGGGACCCACAATCACTTTATTCAGGAAAAAAAATTAAAAATGGGTCTCACGGTACTTTTCACACATTTAAAAATTATTTTGTTACAGTATTTTCAATTTTAGTAAAAATAAGCTTAATCCAAACGGACCCCTAATATAACTTTACAATAGTTATATATTTTTTAAACTATAAATTCTAAGAAATCTAATAATTAGAAAATTATTATAATAAATATTTTCTTTAAAATTAATTATTTTTCATATTAGTTACGTTAATTAATTTGGGAGAGTATTATATTATTTTCTTTTTAACTTGCTTTCTCTCTCCTAATCAATTCATCCCTAACCTAAGACAAAAGCCTATTCTCAACTTTCTTGGGCATGGAGCCCATTGTGCTGGACTTTCAATTGTTAAAGAAGCCATTGATCAGGGATTGTGTAATGACCAAGTCTGCATATTCAAACAAAACCCTTGTATTATTGCTCTCTTGATTTATCAAAATTAACAAATACTTTTGCTGGGAATCTTTCTCAACAAACCCATTATAGCTTTTGAATGTCACATCGCTAAATCCACTTGAGAGCAAGGACACTGAGGATTTTTCACTAATTTTGTATTGAACGACATCATCAACTGCAAAAAAATCAAACCTTTATCATTCACAATTACCTAGGGCTACATCACTAATAGCTCCAGTGCTAGGCTTAAATTACAGAAAATCCTGCAACAATGCAATGGTCAGAACTCCAGCTAAGCACCACCAATGTGACGTCTATGGCATTGCTGATTAATATTCTCCACAAATTTCTAACGACAACCAGACAGATTGATAGTATAAAATTTAGGGAGATTCTAGCCTTTTACCCTTAATTTTTTAAAAATTTAACAATATGTCCTTATTTCGAAACTATATAGGGATATGCCTCTGTTTCTATACTCGATTACCTTAAAATCGAGTTTCAATGAAATACTTGATTCGTAGAAAATCGAGTTATGCCGAATAAAACTAAAAAAAAAAAAAAAAAAAAAAGCAAGGAACTCGATTTTAGGGAAGTCCAGTTCAAAAACGCCGCTATAGTGCTTTAAAACGTCACTATAGGGCTTAAAAACGCCGCTATAGAGCCCCTTAAACCTGGTATGGGGACTTATAAAAAAATTTTGTAGAAAAATGCTACTATAGGACTCTAAAACGTCACTATAGGGCTCTAAAACGTCACTATAGGGCCTAAAAAAATGCCACTATAGGCACCAGAATAGGGCGATTACACTTATAAAAAATTTTTGCAGGAAAACGCCGCTATAGGGCCATAAAACGTCACTATAGGGCTTAAAAACGCCACTATAGGGCACCCTGAATATGGGCCAATCATACTTAAAAAAAAATTTGTAGTCAAACGCCGCTATAATGCTTTAAAACGTCACTATAGGGCTTAAAAACGCCACTATAGGATTCCCTAAATATGGGGCAATTACACTTATAAAATTTTTTTTTGCATGAAACTCGATTTTCTGAAACTCGAGTTCCATGGAAATTTTTTTTTAAAAAATTTTTTTTTTAAGTTTGATCGGGTATAACTCGATTTCCTACAAATCGAGTATTTAATTGAACTCGATTTTAGGATAATCGAGTATCGAAACAGGGACACGCTCCTATATAGTTTGCAAACAGGGGCATATTGCCAATTTTTTTTTTTAAATTAAGGGTAAAATGCCAGAATCTCCTAAAATTTAGTTAAATTCCATATTCTCGGGAAACAAGGATTGTGTTCATAAAGAATAAAGGGTCATGCTAATGAGTGCAGGCATTCATTAATAATACATTTTAGGAAAGTTTTGACATCATTTATATAGGAATGAAAAAAATTATCAAAACATTAATTATTTTTTTTCTTTTCCCATAAAAACTTTTTTTAACTGGATTCTTAACAAATACCCTAAGGATACTCGTTATCATTTCTCAAAAATAAAAGCCAATTCACCCCAAAGTATACTTTCTTCTAAACAACTTCTTCACGCCAATGATTGTACATGTTTCATAGTTTTTAGAAAGTATTTACAAGAACACGAGCATGTAGAAGCCATTTGGCTTAACCTTGCATGTTTAGACCCCTAAAGGCTAATCAAGTAAAAAACTGCTCAGGCATGAATCTTCTGGTTACTAAGGGTCCGTTTGGATTGAACTTATTGTTGTTGAAACTGAAAACTGAAAACACTGTAGCAAAATAATTTTTAAATGTGTAAATAGTGTCATGGGACCCATTTTTAATATTTTTTTAATGTATAAACAGTGTTGCTACAGTGATGAACAGTGTGTGAACAATGACTAAACAGTGCGTGAATGGTAAAAATTGTCTCCTGAACAGTAAAATCACTATTCATGCGTAGAAAAAAAAAAGATTGAAAACGTGTTGCAAAACGTAAACGTAAGATTAAGTTGAATCCAAACACCCTCTAAATTTTGAACCTAGCTTGATCTCAGTTGTACAGCAGGCAAGCCTAGGCGAAGAATTAATTGGCTGAGTCTAGACAACCATTTCAATCCAGTGCATATTTTCAGGCCCAAGAACGTTGAGAATATGATTTTGCGTAAGGTTAAAGGTCCGTTTGGATTAAACTTATTGTTACTGAAATTAAAAATTGAAAACTGAAAACATTGTAACAAAATAATTTTTAAATATATAAATAGTACCATGAGACCTCTTTTTAATATTTTTTTTATGAATAAAGTAACTACATGAACTTCTTCACCTCCCTACCTTTCATGCAGGTTGGGTCAACGATTGATGAAATTATTAAATGTACACTGACGCACCAATATACTTTGTTTTCTTGTCGCTTAAAAAGTAGATTTACAATTTCCCCCCTACCTACCTAGCTCGTCTTTTAGTTTGGGTTTTCTTTTAATGGATTTTTAATGTGCTTTATATGGAAGGATATTGAAAGAATTTTTTCTATGAATATTGAAAGAAATTTTTCTATCTTATCAAAATTATTTTTGGTTCAAAACATATATAAGAGGAGTAGGAAAAAAAAAATACTCCTTTTAAAAGTTTTAAAAAGAAAATGGTAGGATCTCAAAATATTTATTTAATAATTTATTTTGTTCATAAAAATTTGTGTATACAGAATAAAATCGGAGGATAATCACTGTAAATATATACTAGAGTTTGGTACTGTTGCTGTTTAACATTTTGTAAGGCTATTAGAATAATAGAAAAAATCTTGTAAGTGAAAATAATTTATATAGCTACTATTAATCTTTTGGTGTGAACGGTGAGTGAAAATTTTATTTTGAAAAGAGAAAAGAAAATCAAATTATCAATTAAAAAGAAAACCTTAACAAACAAATACAATATAATAAATATGTAGTTTATTGTAGGATTTTTTCCTTTAAAATATCACATAATATTCATTAGAATGGCTTCTTCTACAAAATTATTGTGGCTTTGGATGCCAAATCTATCTCCTAGTACTCTTTTGTTAAAAAAAACAATGGGTCACAACAGTCATAGACCGTTCAAGGATCTGTAAGTCCACACAAACGTTTATGTGTGAATTCCTGAATATCCCATAGATCGTTCCTGGAAAAAAAAAGAAAAAGAAATGGCTAGGGATCATCTCCACGTAGTGATGCTTCCGGGCTCTACCTTTGGCCACCTCATACCCTTCTTCCAGCTCTCCGTTGCCTTAGCTAAAGCTGGAATTCATGTTTCCTTTGTATCAACCCCAAGAAATATCCAAAGACTCCCTAAACTTCCTCCAAATTTAGCAACTCTCATAAATATGGTGGAGTTTCCATTACCTTTACTAGGCAATGACTTGTTGCCTGAAGGAGCTGAGGCCACTATAGACGTTCCAGTAGAGAAAGCTGACTACATAAAGACTGCATATGATCGCCTCCAATACCCTATCTGCCAGTTCATCGCTGAGCAATTACCGGACTGGATTATAATCCATTTTTCTGGTCATTGGGCGGTTGAAATTGCCCAGAATTATGACATCGGCCTCGTGTACTTCTCTGTCTTCTCTGCTGCTACTGCTATTTTCTTTGGGCAGCCACCAGACTATTATTTTGTTGGTGAACACCAAAAGAAAGCTTGGCCATCACCGGAGAGTATGAAAAAACCGCCGAAGTGGGTTAGTTTTCCGTCCTCTGTAGCATACCGAGGTTATGAGGCTATTGGACTACATGCGGGGATATATGCAGAGAATGCTTCAGGGATCAGTGATGCTGCGAGACTTACAGAGGTTCTCCGTGCATGTAAAGCATTGGCTATTCGTAGTTGTAGGGAGTTTGAAGGTGAATACTTGAGTTTACATTAGAAATTGATGGGGACGCCAGTGATTCCCGTAGGTTTACTCCCTCAGGAAAGACATGGAGTGATAGGCAGTGATAGCTCATGGAAGATGATCTTTGAATGGCTCGATAAACAAGAACCCAAGTCAGTTTTGTTTGTAGGGCTTGGCAGTGAGTGTCAGCTGAGCAAAGAACACGTTTACGAGATTGCTTATGGGCTACAGCTTTCTCAAGTGCCATTTTTTTGGACATTGAGAAAACCTTTCTGGGCTATTGATGATGCTGACTCTTTGCCATTGGGTTTTATCGACACTACATCTGGCAAAGGAATGGTGTGTATGAGCTGGGTACCGCAAATGGAAATTCTGGCGCACCCATCAATTGGGGGATCATTGTTTCACTCTGGGTGGGGGTCTGCAATTGAGATGTTACAATTTGGTCATTGTCTTGTTGTGTTGCCATTTATCTATGACCAGCCTTTGAATGCAAGGCTTTTCGTGGAGAAGGGCCTAGCTGTGGAAGTTGAGAGAGGTGAGGACGGATCGTTTAGTAGGGATGGGATAGCCAAGGCTGTAAGGCTGGTCATGGTGTCGAAGGAAGGCGATAAATTTAAAGCCCGGGTTAGAGAGGCCGCTGCGATATTTGGAGACGAGAATCTGCATCAGATGCGCTACATTGGTCACTTTGTTGAGTATTTAAAACATGGCATGGAGGAGGGTTTTGCTTGTTAATTTGGAGAAACCAAATAAACCTTCTAGATTTGGTAAAATATTATCCGTATAAGAAAGAGTAATCACAACTGTGATGTTAATAAAGAGGTTTCATTTTTAATTGATAAACGTGACCTTGGCAGTTTCCAGTGTTTGTGTTCCCTGCCTTTGCTAGTTGTGATGCAGTGATTTCGAATTTTCCATTTGTATAATGTTGTCTTACTGTTTCTATTGTCGTGGCTGCCGGTTATGATTGTCATGGTGCTAAGAGTATATTGGTGTTTTGTGATGCACACAAAAGGTTTGAATTTTTAATTTTTTTTTGAATTTTTAATTTTCAATTTCATCACTAGTACAAATTTCTCTACTCCACTGGGTTAAGCATGAACTTCACTGTCGCCATCGATCATCGATGGAATATATATATATATATATATATATATATATATTACCACTTTAACCTCCATTATTATGTTTATGGATGTGTTTTACAGCATTTTTGAAGGTTGAAATGAGAAATAACACTATGTTTGGTTGTAACTAGGGAAAGGGAAAAGGAAAAGAAAGAAAAAGAGGAATGGAAGGGAAAGAGAAATGAAAATATTTCCCTTTGATATATTAGGATACAGGAAAGAAAGGATAGGAAAAAAAAAAGTAAGAATTCTATCTTTCTTTCGTTTGGTTTTGTTGGGTTAAGATAGCTTGATCTCGATCAATTAATTCAATTACCTAAGTTGATTAATTAGGTTTAATTGCATGCAAATCATGGAGGCACCAACAAATTATCAAAAATATTAAATGCAATGTAAAATAAATTTGACATGGTAATTTATTGACATATGGGAAAAATCTCGCAAGGCAAAACCCTACCGGGTGATTTTTTAAGATCACCATTCCCAAGTCTCCACTAATCAATAATCAAGCAGTTACAAGAATAAAGAATCTTACCAACTACCCTGACCTATCTCGAAATACCAACCTACAGTTGAATCTTTGCTCTAATACTCAATTGGACTTGATCTTGTAGTAGGCTTCTTTCCCTTGATGCATAAACCTCCAATTTGTGACTAACCTTTTGCACGGATCCCAGTACGTGACTAACTCTAACAACTTGAACAGATGTTGTTGGCTGCAAAGTTCTTCACTTCATCAATAATGAAGATCTGGAAGCACTTGGTTACAAAACCTTATAGCGTACAAGCACAATAGCTTCTTACAGAGAAAATAAGTCTCTTGGTCTCTATATCTGTATATGATGGCTCTTAAAATAAGTTTTATATATGTCTAAGGTTGTGAAAAAAGAAACCCTAAACAGTTACACAAGCCTAGGCTAAATTTCAAATCTAGAAATTCAAAAATCGTAATTTTTGATAGATCGAGTTGCTGTTGAGCTATTTATTGAGCTTCATATTAAATTTCGATAGCAGGCATCTGTCGAGATTTAATGAACAACTTTTCTTCACTTGTTTCTTGGACTAATCTTCATGTCTTCAATATTTGGCTTGAGCAACATGTTTCTTGAAGTACTAAACCCATCTTAGATCTACCCAATTACAAGAAAAGTGCATTTTATAAAGGATTTGTCAATTACAATACAGTATGACCTTAACAATCTCCCACTTTAGCAATCTGTGACAAAATCACAAACAAAAATTATGAGAGAAGTCTAACACAACTTTCTCATAACTTACAAAAGTACATAAGTCTAACCCAACTACGAACTATTGGAAAACATTGCAAGAAGAGAGATTATGGCATAGTAGACTTGCAACCTATCTTAACTGAAACACTAAAACAAGATTCATCAATGTATCAAGTGTGAAACACAGACAAGTTGCATAAAAGAAGAAACATGTGTATAAAGAGAGAAAAGAAACAACACATGTGAGACAAAGAATACAATGTATGTAAAAAGTGGTCATAAGACCATGGTACTGTAGACACACAATTTTGCACTCATAATTTAATTAAGGAGAATGACTTGAATGACCAATCCATGTACCCCAAAACTCATAATTGCATTACATGCATCAATTTGTTCTTGCATTACATGCATTATTTTGTCTTTGCATTACATGCCTTAATTCATTTATTGCATATCATAAAAATGATCTTGAGATTCTAACGGTCGTAGTAGTTTTTCGGTTATCAAATCGAACCATCGGATCGAAAGATATCGCATGATCATGTTTGCACGATTAACATGCAGCTAGAGTCGACCACATATGATTAGTTTAAATCAATTCTGATTGGTTAAACAATTAAAATTGATTAGATAATTTTGTGATTGGTTGATAATTAGTGTTTAAAATAGGGATGCATGCATGGGAATAAAAGGGATGATTGGATAACAATAAAATTGTGGATAGTCTTAACTTTATCAAGATTCATTTTAAGGGATTTATCCACAAGATAATTGCTCAAGATAATTTCTCTTTAGAAAAACTAAATTATCTAGAAAAGAGATATAAAAATCATAGTCAGAGGATGAAAATGTGTCTAGGTACAAGGACTGGCCAAAAAACCCTAGAAGAGGAGTCCAAATGGTACCCAAATATGAAAGTGCATTCGGAGTTATAGGGCCAATCTGGCACTTTTGGAGTACTGTACGACACTCTAAAAGGGCCGAATTTTCATGTGATGGGCTTTGCCCAATGGCCTTCGGGTGACGATTATGCATACCTTTTTCGATCTTTTTGCAAAAGGATATGTCCAGATTCAAACTCTAATTGTCCGTACCTATTTTTTAGAGTTTTATGGCCTCTATATATAGAGACTAAACCTCATAATTTAGAACCTTTTTTTTACGCTTTGAGAGACATACGTTTTTTACTCTTAAACCACCTATATTGTTTAATCCCCTCTGAGAGTGTTGCTGCTTAAATTAGTGTTTTTAGGTTTTAAAGAGAATTGCATAAATTTCTTTGAATAGTGAAACATCCACTCAAGAATAAAGAGTGCTCATGCAAGAGGTTGTTTCCTTCACCCATTTTCTTGTGATGTGATGATGCATGTTATATCTCTTTCTTTTTCAAATATCCATAACATGAATTGTAAATTGTTGTTTTGTTAAAGCATGATTATTTTTTATGTGATTGTTATAATTTTTTTCTTGAATGTCAATAAATCTGCACGTGAACAATTATTTTTCTTAAAACAAAACAAATATGCATCTTTATAAGATGTAGATTTGAATTTTTCTCAATACAAAAACAGATCTGCATCTTTATAAGATGTAGATTTGAATTTTTCTTAAAACAAAACAGACCTACAAAACAGACCTACATCTTTATAAGATGTAGATCTGAATTTTTCTCAATATAGAAAAAAATAGATTTGCATCTATATAAGATGTTTGATCTGAGTTTTTCTCAATGTAAAACAGATCTACATCTTTCTTAAATGTAGATCTGAGTTTTCTCAAACAAAAAGAGATCTGCATCTTTATGAGATGCAGGTCTAAGTTTTTCTCAAATCAAAATTGATTTGCATCTTTCTTAAGATGTAAATTTGATTTTCTTAATACATGCAAATTGTTGAAATAAAGAAAAAGATTGTGTATTATTGTGTTTGTGTTTATTTTAATTCATGATTACATAAATTTGGACTATGAGTGAAACTCTCTTCTTAAAAAATCATTTTCATTCTTTGTAAAACATATAACAAAACATATTTGAACTTTTTTTAAAAACAAAAGAATAGACTTCATTCATAAATAAATTTGTGTGATTTAATTTTTCATTCACATGTTCAACATATCATTCATGACGTGCATAAGAAAGTACATTGGTTACAAGAGTCTAGAAGACTAGACTTTGTTTGGGCAGAATGGGTGCCTAACACCTTCCTATTCCGTAACCTAACCTCTGGATTTAGGTTTTTAGTTTAGTAGATCTAGCCTTATCTTTATTTGTTTTGGGTAGAATGTAACTAGTACAGCAAGCCATGTAAATATTTGGTAGATTGCAACTAGGAATCAAAGCTATGTAACTTTTCAATTTTCGAGATATGTAATTTTTATTCAATCAATGAAGAGAACAGTTCAATCCTGTATTTATTTATTTATTTATTTTTATAAAAAAAATAAGTGGCAACTTCATACCATTTCCCCAAAAAGAGAGGTGCCTAAAAGGTACCCGAATAAAAAAAATAAAAAAAATTATGCATTCATTTCTAAACTAGGGGCATTTGGCTCCACCTCATGCAAGTAGATGCAGATTCCAACAAGTGCCAGGCAAGATAAGTTTAAATTAGTACCACAGGATCTCATCAGGAAAATAAAAATACAATTCATACATTATTAGGACTCTGAGTCTGCCTGTGTGAGGATCTCCTTGATCCATCCCTAGAGGAGCCATCTTCAGTATTTCCTTCTTGACTTAAGAAATAGCGGGGATTGTACTGACAATTTTCAAGTTCGAGGTTCCTGATTCTTTCCTCCAAAGTTCTTCTAGTATTGTCAACGGTTTCCATTCAAAGTGCCTGAAAAGTCAGAAAAATCAAATGTTAAAGTCACTATCAAGGAAAGCTCAAGCCAAAGATACTCAGAAAGCAACGTGGTATACCCAATTAGAATCATTGATCACATATTGGGAGGACTGGGTATGAGCCAATGACTGCAAACTTCCAATCATCCACACGCTTTCTTCCACAAGATTCACATCAACTTGAAGCCCAACTCTATTAAGTTAGAAGCCATTCAAGAAATAAGGACAAAAAACTGAACATTCAAGAACACATTGAATTAGGCCAAGGAACATTTGGCACATGCTCTCGCCTAGTCAAAGGCATGGAACTATACGTTCCATTAGGATTGATCACATCATACTATCATGCCAGAAAATGCGGATAAGTCTCTGTGAAAGAACTAGAAGAACCAC
Organism: Quercus engelmannii; assembly: GCA_029955605.1. NCBI lineage: Eukaryota > Viridiplantae > Streptophyta > Magnoliopsida > Fagales > Fagaceae > Quercus > Quercus engelmannii. Next base: position 42,582,694 of record JARPSG010000003.1, read on the forward strand.
CAGACGGTGAGGAGAGGGAATCTCTTTGTCTCATTTAAAAGATGGAGGCTGAAAATCCAACATGCAAATTTGTTACCAAGCAGAAATATGGAAAATGAATTTGTAGAACAAAATTTTGAAGGGAAGAGAAATACCATTCTATCAACTAAGCAACCTTGCAAGTGATCTCGAACAAATTCAAAGTAATTTCCTTCTACTCTTGCAACAATATAGCCATCATAGGCCTGGGCAATCTCTTCATCAACCAGGAGTTTAGCCAACCGAACAGTGAGACAAGGAGGAGTTGGAATTGTGGTAGGAGGATAGACATGTTCAACTTGGGGCAACACCCGATCACTAAGATACCAGTACTTTCCATGCCTACATTTAAACAATACTTGGCGGCCATTTTGATCTAGAGCTCGCTCACACTCAGCATACCCCTCACATCCAGCCCAAGGATTTAAGTTCATCTGAAAAATCACAAAAAGGAACTCAGAAAGAGAAGAGACTAAATCATAACCAAGTGCCAAAGATTTAAAAAAAGAAGGAAGAAAAAATTCACATCATGAATGATCAGATTGTCAATCACCAAGCGACAAATCTCCAAAGAACACCTAGAGGGTGGAGACAAGCAAACCAACAGAGAAATCTAGGAAAAATACCAGTAGCCTCCTCCCGAATTTTAGGACCAACCCCAAAATACTCATACATCCAAACCTGAAAAATTCACAACATCATTACCACACTGCCAAAATAATTTTCCACAGCCTACACATAGCTAAATAGATACTAAACCTCATCCACCATACAAATGGAGCACCACCCGAGCTTGAAAGACTCCGCCTAAAGAGTTGAGTCATGAAATGCATCAGATTAGCATAGGCCACGCTGCCCCAGTCATAATTTCAGAGATGTTCAATTTTTCTCAAGCTCTTCAAGTAGCACAGATTCATGTTACTGCCTAAATCCGGACACAAGAAAGTCCCAATAAAGAGAAGCATGAACATTCGGGCACCCTTTGCTATAGTTTCACATTGGGGAATATTCTCTCGTAGCCAAGATAAAGGAATATTGTTACTCTTCATTCTAGAAGGCACTACACCTAGAAGTTTAAGGGAATCATGGACAAGAATTCTTTTACCACCCAACTTCAAACTGGTGATAACAGAGAAGTCATAAGGTGTCAACATTAACTCCCCAATGCCTAGAAAATGGAAGGTACAAGTATTGTCCCAGAAGCGCTTTGCCAAAGCAAGGAGTAACTGAATATCTTCGTACTCGTGTGTCTCATGATTTAACATAGTTTCAAAGAAAGTATCAAAGCCTGCTTCATTAATGATGTTTTTGATGCTAGGAGACAAGGATGCCCATGCACTTTTCAACATTTGGAGACTACCTTGACTCTAAAGACTCTACAACATATAAGTTGCTTACTAATTCCCATGATATAAATCACATGTCCAAAAAAAATTTTCCATGACCAAAACCCACATGTCCAAAAATTCCCATGAACCCAAAAAAGTTAATGTCCCATAACAAAAAATCAATGCCCCACCACCACAAAATCAAACCAATGCTCCACCAAAATTTTACCACAACCTAAATTTTTCACATGTCCATACAAAACTACCAAATTCTTCTATAGCAATGCAAAAATTTTTTTTACATGTCCAAAATAGCCATACAAAAATTCCCATAAGTTCATGCCCACGCACAAATAAATTCTCATATAGCCAAAATCATAACCACAAAATTTTCCATGAGCTAAACATCACATACCCAACAAAATTTTTCCACAATTCGAAACTTCATATCCACAAAATTTTCCCATACCCACAAAATTTTTCCATGTCCACAAAACAAAGTTTACATATACTAATAAATTTTTCCCACATACACCATGAACATATTCATATAAGTCTAACCCAAAATTTTCACAAAGCCAATTCTCCCAATGTCCAAACCAAAATTTTTCCAACATCACAATTTACCTACATTGTCAAAATTCCATAAGCCACCAACATTGTCCAAATTGCACCATTTTAAAAAAAAAAAAACATTTCAAGAATGCTCCAAAGCCAACATTCTCCAACATAACCAATCACACAATGCCCCAAAATTCCAAAAATGACAATATCTCACCATGGAACTTTCAATAAAACATACAACAACATTTTTCCAAGTAAAGAAACCAAAGAAAAACTCACCTTGGTGTCTACATGACTATATGGAGCATGGGTCCTAGGGTCTTGAAGAAGGCCATCATCCTCATGCCACTCAAATGATAGATCATATTTCTTACCATGAGAAGCTAGAAAAGAAGATCCCTTGGAGGAAGAAGTCAATTTAATGCAAAGAAAATGAGTTTTAGAAAATGGGTTTCACCAAAAATAGGTCTGGGATGAAAATGCTCAAAACATGAAGATCTAAAGAAATATTGATAGAGATGGATGAGGGAGAGTTGAGAAGCTTAGAAAAGTGTTTTTTTGTGAGAAGAAATGATGAAATGAAGAAGAAAAATCAAGGGGAAGAAGGAGATGAATACTGACAATGGAGGAGGAGAAAGAAAGAAAGATGAAGCTAAAAGGCAAAAAGAGAGAAACAAGGAGTGGGGGGCCAAAATTTCAGTCCCCACACTTAAGACTCAGCCAAAACTGAGTCAACTTAGTCAAACTGAGTTGACTCAATCAACCCTAAAAAAAAAAAAAAAAAACCGTTCTTAGATTTCAAATATCCCAAATCCCAAATTTTCAAAATGAGTTGACTCGGTCAACCAAAAAAAAAAAAAAATTCTTAGTTTTCAAATATCCCAAATCCCAAATTTTCAAGTTCATATTCTCAATGCCCAAGTTTTAAATTCAAACCTCCAGTTTTCAAAGAAAAAAAATTCAAACCCCAGGTTTCTTGATCAAAATTTCAAGTCTTAATTTTCCAAAATTCTAAATCTCAAAATTTTAGATTTTAATTTCCAAATTTCAAATCAAAATCTCAAAGTATCAAAGTCTCAAAATTTTAAATATCAATTTCAAAAAATTCAAGTATCAAAAATCAAACCTTTCTCAAAAATTGAGTCTTTTTCAATTCAGTTTTTCTTGATGAAGATCAAATCATGAAAGGGTGAATGAAAATCACACACCTTAGAAATAGTGGGACCATAAAGCATTTATCAGTTAGAGACTAATTCCAAATTTTGATTTTTGCAAGCAATAACTTGGTTTCAAGGATGAGAAGCCCTTGATCACCTTCAGTCAAGATCCAGCTAGTTGGTTCAAGACACTCTCTTCATTCAAGATGAAGTTAGTTGATTACAAATGCCCCTTTTTGTTAAGATTAAGCTTGTTGGTCGTAGACACACTTTTTGTCAAGATCAAGCCAGTTGATCGTAGATGCCCTTTTTTGTCAAGATCAAGCTTGTTGGACATAGACACCCTTTTTGTCAAGATCAAGCCTATTGGTTGCAGAAACTATTTTTGTCAAGATCAAGCCTATTGGTCGTAGACACCCCTTTCATCAAGATTAAGCCAGTTTGTCACAGACACTCCTTTTGTCAAGATCGAGGTAGAGGGGACCCTTTTAATCATTAGTTCAGTTCCAGATAATCAAAGTAGAGAAGATCCCTTTGATCATCATTCCAAAGCCAGATTATCAAAGTAGAGTAGATCCCTTTAATCATCATTGTAGAAAGCAAATCTAGATTGAGGCAGAGGAGATCCCTTTGATCATCATTTCAGTTCCATATTATCAAAGTAGAGTAGATCCCTTTGATCATCATTGCAGAAAGCAAATCTAGATTGAGGTAGAGGAAATCCCCTTGATCATCATTTCAATTCCAGATTATCAAAGTAGACCCTTTGATCATCATTGTAGAAAGCAAATCCAGATCGAGGTAGAGGAGATCCCCTTGATCATCATTTCACTTCTAGATTATCAAAGTAGAGTAGACCCTTTGATCATCATTGTAGAAAGCAAATCCAGATCGAGGTAGAAGAGATCCCCTTGATCATCATTTCAATTCCAGATTATCAAAGTAAAGTAGATCACTTTGATCATCATTGCTCCCTTTGATCATCATTCCAAAGCCAGATTATCAAAGTAGAGTAGATCCCTTTGATCATCATTGTAGAAAGCAAATCCAGATCGAGGCAGAAGAGATCCCCTTGATCATTATTTCAGTTCCAGATTATCAAAGTAGAGGAGATCCCTTTGATCATCATTGCAGAAAGTAAATCTGGATCGAGGTAGAGGAGATGCCCTTAATCATCATTTTAGTTCCAGATTATCAAAGTAGAGTAGATCCCTTTGATCATCATTGTAGAAAGCAAATCCAGATCGAGGTAGAGGAGACCCCCTTGATCATCATTGTAGAAAGCGAATCTAGATTAAGGTAGAGGAGATCCCCTTGATCATATTTCAATTCCAGATCAAAGTAGAGGAGATCCCTTTGATCATCATTGCAGAATGCAAACCCAGATCGAGGTATAGGAGATCCCCTTGATCATCATTTCAAGTTCCAGATTATTGAGGTAGAGGAGATCCCCTTGATCATCATTTCAATGCCAGATTATCAAGGTAGAGATCCCTTTGATCATCATTCCAAAGCCAGATCAAGATCAAAGTCGAGGAGATCCCTTTGATCGTCATCCCGGACAACTCCATTTTCAAGATCAGGATAGGAAAGTTTCCTAGTCACCCCAATTGCTAAGAATCATTCACCAGCTAAGTCCAGTATTTTCATATTTTCTAAGTCAAAAGATAAGGCTAGTTCTATGTTCCAAGGTTTTAGGTTTGAAGGTTAGTAATCTTTGAAGATTCAACCTTAATTAAATCATGGTCACTAAAATCAATGTCATTGTTTTACATTGACATTCGCTTTTCAAGCTTTGTCAATGAGGAGCATTCTGTAGACACTCAATTTTGCACCCATAATTTAATCAAGGAGAATGACTTGAATTACCAATCCATGTATCCCAAAAGTCATAATTGCATTACATGCATCAATTTGTTCTTGCATTACATGCATCATTTTGTCTTTTCACTGCATGCATTAATTCATTCATTGCATATCATAAAAATGATCTTGAGATTCTAATAGTCAAAAGATATTGCATGATCAAGTTTGCATGGTCAACATGCATTGTGTCTGGTTAGAGTTAACCACACATGATTAGTTTAAATTAATTCTGATTGGTTAAACAATTAAAATTGATTAGATAATTTTGTGATTGGTTGATAATTAGTGTTTAAAATAGGGATGCATGCATGGGAATAAAAGGGATGATTGGATAACAATAAAATTGTGGATAATCTGAACTTTATTAAGATTTATTTTAAGGGATTTATCCACAAGATAATTGTTCAAGATAATTGCTCTTTAACAAGCCTGAATTATCTAGAATAGAGATAAAAAATCATAGATGGAAGATGAAAATGTGTCTAGGTAAAAGGACTAGCCAAAAAACCCTAGAAGAGGAGTCTAAACGATACCCGAACACCACAAAAGTGCGTTAGGAGCCATAGCGCCAAGTTGGCACTTTTGGAGTGCTGAATGACACTCTAAAAGGGCTGAATTTTCATGTGATGGGCTTTGGCCCAACGGCCTTCAGGTGACGATTATGCATACCCTTTTCGATCTTTTCGCAAAAGAATGTGTCTGGATTCAAACCCTAATCGATTGTACCTATTTTTTAGAGTCTTTAAGCCTAGACTCATAATGACCTTTTTTTTACGCTTTGAGAGTCATATGATTTTTACTTTCAAACCACCCATATTGTCTGATCCCCTTTCTAAGTGTTGTTGCTTAAATTAGGGTTTTTACGTTTCAAAGAGAATTGCAAAAATTTCTTTGAACCCTAAAACATCCTCTCAAGAATAAAGAATGCTCATGTAAGAGGTTGTTTCCTTCACCCTTTTTCTTATGATGTGATGATACATGTTATATCTCTTCCTTTTTCAAATATCCATAATATGAATTGTAAATTGTTGTTTTGTTAAAGCATGATTGTTTTTTACGTGATTGTTATAATCTTTTTCTTGAATGTCAATAAATCTGCATGTGAACAATTATTTTTCTTAAAACAAAATAGATCCGCATCTTTAGAAGATGTAGATCTTAATTTTTCTCAAAACAAAACAGATCTGCATCTTTATAAGATGTAGATTTGAATTTTTCTTAATATAAAAAAACAGATCTGCATCTTTATAAGATGTAGATCTGAGTTTTTCTCAATATAAAAAAAAAAATCTACATCTTCCTTAAATGTAGATCTGAGTTTTCTCAAACAAAAAGAGATCTGCATCTTTATGAGATGCAGGTTTAAATTTTTCTCAAATCAAAACTGATTTGCATCTTTCTTAAGATGCAAATATGATTTTCTTAATACATGCAAATTGTTGAAATAAAGAAAGAGATTGTGTATTATTGAGTTTGTGTTTATTTTAATTCATGATTGCATAAATTTGGACTATGAGTGAAACTCTTCTTAAAAAATCTTTTTCATTCTTTGTAAAACATATAACAAAACAGATCTGAATTCAAAAAAAAAAAAAAAACAAAAGAAGAGACTTCATTCATAAATAAATTTGTGTGATTTAATTTTTCATTCACATGTTTAGCATATCATTCATGACATGCATAAGAAAGTACATTGGTCACAAGAGTCTAGAAGACTAGACTTTGTCTGGGCAGAATGGGTGCCTAACACCTTCCCATTCAGTAACCTATCCTCTGGATTTAGGTTTTTGGTTTAGTAGATCTAGCCTTGTCTTTATTTGTTTTAGGTAGAATGTAACTAGGACAACAAGCCATGTAAATATCTGGTAGATTGCAACTAGGATCCAAAGCTATGTAACTTTTCAATTTTCTAGATATGTAATTTTTATTCAATGAATAAAGAGAACAATTCAATCCTGTATTTATTTTTTCTTATTAGAGGTATCCTAAAAGGTATCCAAATCTCTTTTTTGAAGGATGCTTTTTGTCGAGGTATCTCACAGGTACATGAAGTGAGAAAAGATATAACAAAACCTCACTACATCCCTCAAAAACACTCTCCCCCCATCTAGTATATCCTATGCTAGCTCTCCCCCTAACATAATGACTACTCTCATATACGAAACTACTCCCCCTTTTTGTCACGAGTGACAAAGGGTGCATCACTGAGAGGTCATCATCTCATCATCACTGGAAGAGCCAAAACCATCAGCAACATCATCATCATCTCTACTAGAAGAGGTCTCCTTAGCAAACTTGGGAGAAGGAGAGGGCAGCAAACCACCAAGGCTAGAATGGCGACGAGTGATGCAACTGATTCTAGTGTTCATTTGACACATCTCATTAAACCGGTTGTCAAGACAACTACCAAAATTAGAACGCATGTGCTGAAGCTACTCCATGATGTCAACAAAAGAGACATCTGCCCCACAGGAGGAAGAAGGGGTAGATGAGGAAGAGGGTCGAGAGGTAAAGGCTGTAGGGGCTGCATTCGTCATCTCCATATGTGGCCGCTTCACAGCAAGCTGCGCTGCAGTCCTCCAGATAAACTCTTTGCTAATGGCACCCATGAAACAAAAGAGAGGAGAAGGAGGAATGGTGAAGTGCATGTGCGTGAGGATGCATGTGATAACCGGTTTAATGAGAAGGAGGAATGAGCTTATCAAGTGTAGCAGTGTCTTGATAGCAATCTATGATAAATACTATCATGTGTGATGGAAAATCTATAGAAAGATCTTCCATGTAAGAAAGATTAAAATAAGCACGAGGCTCGCTGATGGTGTTATAGTGTGACCGTGGAGTGAGTACAAAGGTCATCACCATATTAAGGATACATGGACCTTTAGCAAACCCGGTTGTGGAGAAATTTAGGGTACCTCCCCACAACATGGTCTTCTCATAGAAGAGTGAGGCCAACTCGTCTCTAGTGATGGAAGAGAGATGGCGATGATTAGGGTAATCCGGATGATCCATCCTAGGGACACGTAGTACCTCAGAAATAAGCTCTAGGGTAATTACTATATATGCACTTTTGAATATCATAGTAAACCTAGGTACAGAGGTATCAATGGCATGCATGGTGGAGCAAAACTCCTATATGAACACGTCGGGACACCTCAAGGGTTTCTCACATAGAGAAGCCCATCCCCAAGTGCTAAACGCATGGGGTAGAGTAGTGTCTAGAAAGTTAGATAGAATAATCTGCATTCCGAATGAATCGCTCGATTAGAAAAGTTCTCAAAAAAGTCATCTCATGCCTTTTCATCACAAAACCGAATAGAATCAAAAGGAGCAGAAGAAGAAGAATAGGAATCGAAATGTATCGGGTTTTTAGAAGGAACAGATTTCTTAGGTGCCATGACAAGGAGACTAAACAAGAGAGAGAGAGAAGAACAACAGAGAACAAAGCAAAAGATAAGATATAGGAAAGAAGAAAGAACAACGTGCAATGTATGATAATGCATGAACATGTTACATGCTAAGAAATTGCATCATGGGTAGAAACCCAATTCAACCTAACAACACTCATAAGATATAATCAGTCACACAACCTAGAATGCATGAAATAATGTTATAATGAACACAGAATGTAATGCATGAGTATGTGAGATCAAATTAACAACAACTAACCCAAAAATTTTGACAATAACATAATTACCCTAAATTTTCTGAAAAACTTGAAAACCTAGGTTTAAATGCATGAAATGCATGAAGAAGGCGAAAAAGAAGAGATTTAGAGCACTTACCAAGTGAAAGAAGCTTGGATTAGACTGAAATCTTGAAGGGAGGAAGGTTTTTGTTGAAAAGAAAGTGTTGGATTGAGAGAGAAGAGAGAGAGATCGAAATATTTGAAATGGAGAAAAACCGAGTTGGACCTCAAATATGTATAGAGAAAACGCAGCTCAATAGATCTAGAAGCTATCGAGCTTTTATCGAGAACAAAATCTCAATAGATCGAGAGCTATTGAGGAGGTACGATGACAAAAAAATCTCAATAGATCGATGAGGTATCGAGCATCTATCAAGCAGATAGAGACTCCAAAGAATTTGGCTCGATAGATTGGGCTATCTATTGAGAGGTATTGAGAACAAACCTAGAAATCTTGATAGAAGAGGCTTTTATTGAGGAGGTATCAAGCAGCTATCAAGGAGGTGTCGAGCTCCTATTGAGATGCTTGAAAGAAGGATTTCAAGGAGGAGAAGTAGCACAAGATAAATGCGAACAAGATACACACCAAAACAAGCAAACATAGATCATGTTAAACATAAAAACACAATTGTCAACTCTAGATGCATAGCATTCCTAGATCAAAAACACACTAAACAAGTCTAACCAATTTTATTGCAAAACAAGTTTAGACAGCTTAGAGAGCATATACTACCTCATGTATTTCCTGTGATGGCCAAATCACATTGTATCTATACAATATTATCAAGAGTAGCAAAGAGTATGTGTGTTGTGTGTGAAACTTTTGCAAGAGAGCATATGTAAATCATTGTATGAAAAGTAATGATATAGGAGAATCAAATACATTCACACACAATCATAATTGTTTGATGGTGACTATATTAAAAGCATTTTATTCTTTTTTTTTAATTTTTTTTTTATTATGTTCTTTGCATATTTTTCTTTTATGGATATCATGCATGGACATATAAGAGAGAAAAGAAAATACCCAATTATGTAAGATTGAACATCCTGATTTTGTTGTGCAAGTGTTATGCTTTACCGAGCATGGCTTTTATGATTGATGAGTATTAGTGGTGAGATGGTTATTTATGCATTTTTCTTAGGATTTTCTAGTCATTCCCATCAAAAAGAGTGATTTAAGATATGAAGGATAAGAGATCAACTAAATCATATAGATCACATAAAAGAGTCACAAAACTCACATTGCTTAGTTGTGCATGAAGATGCTCATCTAAGCTACAAGTGATACAAATTCAAAGGCCATCCAAGGTATACAAGTACCAATATACATAAACACACATTGTTTTTGTATTTTTTTTATTAAAAAAAAAAAACACAAACAAACAAAGCATTAAAACTAGACTAACTTAAACCACAACATGAATCATGCAAGAGATTAGACAAGAGAAGAAACCACTTAGAATCTTTTTCCTTCCAAATGGGTAACCTGGATAGGGATCCCTTTTTTTTTTTTTTTTTTTTTGCATGAACCTTTGTTCAAATAGATCAGGAGGAGAGTTGAAACCATTGAAGTTTGAGAGAAGCATGAACACCTTAAGAAGTTCTCCAAGAAGGCTAAAGAAAGATGGAGTTGATTTTGGTTCCTTAGAGATGAAACACTATTTCTTTGTTGAGTGACTAACCACTTATAGCAATTTGGACGAGTGTGCCCAGATGCTCCATAGTAGTGACAGAAGTGGGGCTTCTTTGGTAAAGACTTCTTGTTGGTGGAGCAATGATTATTCTACTTAGTCTCTTTATTACCAACCTTAGGGGGTGCTCCTAGAATGGATTTTCCCTTATTACTTTTATCCTTACTCACATTTTTCAGTTTTAGGATTGGTTACCTTAGAGTTATTATTAGCAGATGGAACAAAAATAACTCTATTTAAATCATTAGAAGAGGTATTACAAGAGGAGAGAGAGTGATCATACCCGAGACCTGTTTTGTCAGATGCAGGCTTCTGGACGTTTAGTATTTCCTCCAACTTGGCACTTAAAGTCCTTTCTAGCTGTGCTCGAACCTAAAACAATTTAGCACCTAGTTTCTTGGTCTTTTCAACAAGAAGGTTGTTCTCAAATCTCAGTGCTCAAATAGTCTAATTAGCTTCATTAACCTTGGTGGAGAGTTCCTCACGTTCTAACTCCACTTCACCAAGGTTTCTCGTAGCCAACCTATAGAGCTTTTCATGCTTCTCAGAGACCTTGTACAACTTGGTGTAGGTAGTGTGGATATCATCCTAATCATCCATCTTCTCAAACTTTGATTCTATCAGCTCTTCTTCCTCATCAATTAGGTCTACTACTTCCTTAGAAGACTCAACAATAGTTGTGAAAGCACAAATTATCCCATCTTGGTCACTTTCATCAGAATCTGCTTCTGGTTCTATATCACTCAAGGTGGCAGCTAGGGCTTTGCTTTTGCCAATGGATTTGAGATATGTGAGACACTCTTGCTTCATGTGTCCAAATCCTTGACAGCCATAGCACTTTGGTCTAGCAGGAACATTATTGCCTTGACCAGCATCCTTGAATTCTCTCTTACCTTTGTCTTGGGACTTGAATTGAGAGAAGGCAGACTATCTGCGATCCTATCACCTACTTTGACATTCACATTTTTGATAAACTTCTTGAATTTTCTGGTGATAAAATATTTTAACTTGGTATCTTGATCTTTAGACGACTCATTGTTATCATCATTCTTCATCTTCAAGGCCATGTTCTTGCCTTTGCCACCTTTGCCAACCCTTGCTAACCCTAGTTCATAGGTTTGCAAGTTTCCAATCAGTTTTGTCAAAGGAATAGAGTTAAGATCCTTTGATTCTTTGTTGGTAGTGATCTTGGAATGGAATCTCTCTGGAAGAGATCTGAGGATCTTCTTGACAATCTTGGACTCCAGAATCTGTTCTCCACGATTGAAGGTTGAATATACTATGTCCTTGAGCTTGGCATAGAATTCTTTAAATGACTCATCCTTATCCATCCTTATTTCCTCAAAACTAGTAGTGAGCCTTAGGTGCTTGGAGTTTTTAACAGCTTTTGTGCTCTTGTAGGTATTCTAAAGAATAGTCCATGCTTCCTTCTCAATGTCAATGGAAGAGATCTTCTTTGAATTCTTCATTGGTCACAGCACTAAACAGAGCATTCAGTAAAGATTAAAACCTAATCAAAGTGTGCCTGCAATGATACCACTTGTTGGGTTAAGATAGCTTGACTCCGATTAATCAATATATGTATATAATCGAAGCCTTTGAAGCTCTCACAATTTTCCACATCAGCGTTGTATTTAAAACTAAAAAATAAACCCAAAAAAAAAAAAAAAACATAAGCGCAAAAAAAGAAATTTTAGCACAATATTTAAAAAAAAAACAAATAAATGCAAAAAAAAAAGGTGTAAAAAAAAAAAAAAAACTTTTCTAAAACCTAATACATGTAAAACTTGCCCTCTGCCATATCCTTCCTCTAAAACGCAGACCCTGCCATTCCTCTCTCTTCTCTATTCTTTACCTTCTCCTTCCCCAAAACCCAACACTGAAAATCAATCCTGCCAAGAATCAGTTCCCACACTGTCAGGTCCAAGATAGAAAGAAGGCATCACAACAAACCAATTCTACCATTGTCCCAGTCGTGGCAGAGGGTATGGCTACTGTGTATAACTCCCTTGGTTCTTAACTTTGCTTCATAATTGTAAGTCTACTTTTTCCCTTTGCTGATTGGTTTCTCACAATCCTAAAAAACCACAAACTAAGCAAAGAAGCCATGAGTCATGGAGTATTGTTGTAGATTCAAGATTGGTCATAAAGATTTCTTTTTTAGGGTCAATTATGAGAAACCCAAATAGATTTTTTAAGGGGTTTTGTTTGATTCTTTGTTTCGTTGCAGACCTAAGTTTCTTCTTCAATGTCCTTCTTCAGCAACCTTGGCTTCGCCCTCTGCCAAATTTATTTGTTAGTGATGGTAAAGTTTGTATATTTAATTTTGATAGAGCCATGGAAGCTTAAGATTCATAGTAAAAACTTAGGGCTTGCTACTAGCTACTACTAAACTTCCTTCTTCTTCTTCTTTTTTTTTTTTTTTTTTTTTTTTTTTACTTGATTGCTACCATGCCCAATTGAGGACCAAATATATAGAGTTTAGAAGCTATTTGGAAATCCCAACAACAAAAAAGTGCATGATTTGGAAGTGAAGGAAAAAGGTAAAGAACCATCTTTCATATCTATTTTTGAAACATATTTTGTGGGACTTCACCATGATCCAAGCTGGTATATTGATTATTAAATCTAATAGGTAGTGGATCATTTGTCATTGTTGTGTTGCCTTGACGATTTGCTCTGGAGGAACATTGGTTATGTGCTTTTTAGTTGCAGTTCAACTATTTGAAAAAATTACTCTTCTAACTATGCATCTTTATTCAGTTGTATTTGTGTGTTTTGTGTATGTTTCTTTCATTATTTTATTCATGCATCATGCATGGTTGTGTGCAATGCAAGATGGCCTAATTTTCTGTTAGGATATATGTGTTTTACTTGTTAGGAACATATGTCACTATTTTATGTAATTAGCTTATCCATTGACAAAACTCACTTGTATTTGGGTAGATTTAGGATGTGTTGAAATACTTCAGGAAACCATGTTTCAAGATCAAGTGTTGAAACCTTCAAGTCTATCCAAAAAAACAAGCTGATAGTGCAAATTCATTAAGGCTTGACAGTTGGCTCGACAATTGCATCTATCGAGCTTAAGAAAGCTATTCAAGCCCCGTGTGCTCAACACCTCCTATCTGTCGAGGTCTAAGAATTTCAGAATTCTGATATGATTTTCTTGGGGTCTATGAATATGTCTTTGGGCTTTCTTTTCCCCTAATCGTAGACATATAAAAGGATTGTTTCAAGGGCCGTCAAATAGTTCACAAGTTGCACAAGCATTGAGCAAACTTTGTTCAAGCAAATTGTGACCGGAGACGAAGTTCTTACCCTAGTTCATCTCTTTCTCTTGAAGAAGTTGCTGTGTATGTGCACTGTAGGGTTTTGTAACCAAGCATCTTCTTGATATTCATCGTGTGGATGAATTGAAGTGTGGATGAATTGAAGAACTTTGCAGTCAACAACCTTCTTAGTTGGTGATTGAAGTTGCGTACTGAGACCCGCGCAATTGGTTAGTCACGTACTTGGGAGCCGTACATCAGAAAGGGGAACTTCACTACAGAACAAGTCCAATTAGGTATTGGGGTAAGGGTTCAATCGTAGATTGGTAAGGTACTTGGGATTTCTTTACTTGTAACTGCTTATTGTGATAATAGTGGAGTTTCGGGAGTGGTGACCTAAATATCACCTGGTGGGGTTTTTGCCTTTAGGTTTTCCCCATTCGTAAACAAATTACCATGTTATTTATTTTCCGCAGCATAATTAGTTTAATGTTGATTTGTTTGCGCTACCACATGTTTGCATGATAAATTGATTAATTAATAACTTTGCTAATTAATTAATAAATTTCTATCACAAGGGGTCATTCAGTTTGTAGCCTATTAAGTGGTATCAGAGCAGGCACACTCTGATTAGGGTTTAATTTTTGCTGTGTTGATCCATTGACCCCTGTTTGTCATGGATAGAGGATAGTCATTAATCATACCTCCTTTATTTAATGACATTAACTATGCATACTGGAAAATACGCATGGGAGCTTTCTTGCAGTCTTTAGATGAGAAAGTATGGCAAGCTATGGAGATAGGTTGGACTAATCCTACAGAAGCGCCAGCCGACTGGGATGATGCCAAGACTAAGGCAACAAACTTCAACAGCAGAGCATTGAATGCGTTGTTCAGTGCAGTCACCGATGAGGAGTCCAAGAAGATATCCTCAACTGAAACAGCCAAGAAGGTTTGGACCATCCTTCAGACAACCTATGAGGGTACAAAGGCTGTAAAAGATTTAAAGCTTCAAAAGCTCACTACAAGCTTTGAAAAGATAAAAATGGAGGAGGATGAGTCATTCGATGAGTTCTATGCCAAGTTAAAGGAAATAGTGAACTCAACCTTCAATCTTAGGGAAACCATTCCTGAACCCAAGATTGTAAGGAAGGTGCTCAGATCTCTACCCGAGAGATTTCATGCCAAGATCACGACAATAAAGGAATCAAAGGATATTGATAAGAAGTTGCTGTGTATGTGCACCGTAGGGTTTTGTAACCAAGCATCTTCTTGATATTCATCATGTGGATGAATTGAAGAACTTTGCAGCCAACAACCTTCTTAGTTGGTGATTGAAGTCACGTACTTGGGAGACATGCATCAGAAAGGGGAACTATCACTACAGAATAAGTCCAATTGGGTATTGGGATAAGGGTTCAACTGTAGGTTGGTAAGGTACTGGAATTCCTTTACTTGTAACCTCTTATTGTGATAATAGTGGAGTTTCGGGAGTGGTAACCTGAAAATCACCCGGTGGGGTTTTTACTTTTAAGTTTTCTCCATTCGTAAACAAATCACCGTGTTATTTATTTTATGTTGCATAATTAGTTTAATGGTGATTTGTTTGTGCTACTACGTATTTGCATGATAAATTGATTAATTAATAACTTGGCTAATTAATTAATTAATTTCTATCACAAGGAGTCATTCAGTTTGTGGCCTATCATTTTCCTTAACAAATTGATCTTCTATTTGGTCTAAGAACCATGCTAAATCCAAATCTAGAAAACCGTTCTTGGTCATTTAAGAGGCATAGTGTTTTTTTTTTTTTTTCCCAAAACAATGAGAATTTGTTAGGATATATGTTTCTCTATTTATAAAATATTTTCCCCCATTCCCCCTGGACAAGAGTCTTTATAGAGTTTACTACCTTATTTCACAATGAAATCTTAATTCTTTATTTTTTTTCTCTAGATGATCACATTGCTTATGCTATTTTATTATGCAAAGCCAATTCTTAATAATTCTTTCTTTAAGAGAGATTTAACAAAGAAGTGAACAATACCACAAATGCTAGAGAGTGACTAATGGAAAAAGTAAAACTGATTCAAGAAATTATAGGCTAAAAAATAAGTTGTGAAAAAATTCATTGAAAACAATCATTGTGTTTAACACACAACTATTGATTCCAATATACAATATATTTCTAATTTTTGCCTAACAATTTCTAATTTACAATATATTTCTAATTTTTGCTTCCAAACCCACTTTCTTCTATAACTAATTAAAGATATTAACTAATTAAACTTGTGATATTTCTATGGATATCATTTTAATTTATTTATTTATTTTTATAATTAGTAATGTTCTTGTGCATCGCACGGGTTATGGGTTTGAATTTTTTATGATTCATATGTTAGATATTGGGATTGTTATTGATGGTGAGATAGGTTTATATTGTAGAAAACAACATTTAGATAGTTTTGGTAATAGTTGATAGTATTGTACAATTGTTTTTGTTTTTTTGGCTGCATTATTGTAACAATGATTTACCATATTGATTATTAGTCTATGGACTGGTGTCACTTTGGAGCTTTAGGGGCCTCTGTTGGGCTGCTATTGATGTGGACTAGAACAGTAGTAGGGAAATTTGATGGGGCTATGGGAAATTATTCAGTTTATGTAAGTTTGGATGTGTGGATGATCAATTTGAAGATTTCTTAAATGAACATTTATAATTATGTATGAAAAGGCTCCACATGTGAGGTTGTACTAACACTAGTATATATATAGTTTGCATGGGGTTCTCTTGATTTTCCTATCTTATTGATGTATTTGAAATATTTAACTTTCTGATCATCGATGCAGAATTTAATAGTCTTCTCTTTGGTAATATTAGTCCTACCTTTGTATTGCTTTGTCCTGTTTATTTTTTTTTTAAAATAATTTATTTGTTTGGTTTGTTACAATTTTATATAGTGCTGAGGCTAAGGTGTATGTGACCTTATCTTACAAAGGGCTGAGACCTTGGGAATTGCTAAATTCCCAATACTAGGCTGCATTAGGAATAGCAATGTTTAGGTCAAAGATACAACCTTTTCATCAAGGTAAACATATTACACATATTTTCATTATTATTATTGTGAACAAAAAAAATTAAAAACTTATTATTGTCACTATCCAGAATAATTTGTGCATCATGTATCTTAAAGAGCTTAATTGTGATCATAAATAAAACAGTCTTTTTAATATATATTGGAAAACTCTTGGGCATCATGGTCATAATTTCAAACCCATTGCTAAGGACAGCTTAGTGGTTCAATAGTGCCTAGTAGTTTGTCAACTAATTAATGCAATGAGATTCATAAAAATTTGCACCAAACTACATTGTTTTAAACTTTCTACATTGCACCATTTCTTTTCTATTAATGTTTCTTGAATGTTGGCTGAAAATTGGATTCTTATTGTTTTGTAGGTAGGGATTTGGCATTTTGTTATCGAGGTTATTTGGTAATACAACTACAAGATAAGGACAGTCAAGTATTTACCAATCTCTCCTTAATTCTGTACTGTTTCTTACATATTGATTGGTAATATGTTTCTAGAAATAATTTGAAATTGGAGTGTGGTTGCATATTTAAGTTTCTTGGTTATCTCAAACTTGGTTTTATTGGTTTAATTGTTTCATTTCAAGATTGCCATTGTTTTTGTTAACTCTATGTACAATTTGTATTTTATCGAAGAATCATGTTTTTTTAATTTCTATATTGGACATTTTTATTTTGAAGTTAGTACGTGGATGCTATATGGTGTATTTGCCAAAACCTTTTTTTAGTCATGGGCAATTGTACGTTGCAGTGGCTAGAGTTACAAGTAGAAATGGACTAAAATTTCTAAAACAAAAAATATTGTGTATAAAGAAGTTTTTGCCAATCTCTGAGTCAAGGAACCAAGTAATAGAGGTAACATAATTTATATTGTAAAATTCACTCATAATTGCTTTGCATTTATATTATTTATTTTTGTGTCTATCTCCTTCTCCAAATTGATTTAGCCACTTTGTTTGGAGTAGTTTCGATTTAGGTCTTTATGTTATGTTTTTCTCTTTGCTTTTTGGTTTGTGCATTAAATATGATCAAGTTTTTTGATATTTGTATGGATTGGTTTCAGTTTATGTCTTTAGGTTATATTTGGTTTTGATTAAGGTATTTGAGAAAAATTGGTTTCAGTTTAGTTATTTTTGTTAATTTGTTCGGAGCGGATTTAAAGAACTTAAGAGAGTCTTAGTCCTTTTCGGGCACTTTGAATATTGAAATAAAGCAGGAGTTTATTTTAGACAAAGTTATAAGCAACTCAAATCTGGTGAGAATGAAAAAGTAAATTAGGCATTTTCCCTTAATCTATATAAGTAGTAACGTGAATCTCTGTGGAGGGAAGGCTTTTCAATTCCTTTAATAGGTTCTAGCTTTCTTTTAAGATTTTTTGTGTTGGGCTATAATGATTTTTTTTGAAGGAATCTTTTCCTAAATGTATATATTTTAAATTATCAATATAGATTTTTTGCTTCATTTTCGGAGTTTGGTGGGCTTTGACATTATCGACTATAGATTTAGATGCTCTAAAAAACACTTTTATGGTGACATGCTACATAATATTTAATAGTGCTATTACTCGGTTCTCTTTTAGAATAGCATTTTGTTACTGCCTATTGGCTTTTCTTTCATATATAACTGTTTGAGACAATTTTTGTTATGCCATCTGTGATCCCCTATCCTCTAGATCATATGAAACCGTATATAGTTAGAATATTTCATTGGGAATCCCTACAATTTTTTTTTTTTTTTTTTTTTTTTTTTTTTTTAAGATAAGTCCCTATAGGTTTCAAATGCTTATATTGTGATTGAGTTATATAATTTCTTGTATGTATGCAAATAAGTATTTTATTTGATTAGATTGTCACAACATTCTTGAATATTTAAGGAAAAAATTAAAACTCTCTAAGTTTCTTTAAAGTGGTTTCTAAAACAATTTTACTCTTGAGGAAATTTTCTTAACGATGGGCTGTAATTGTTATAGTTGTTATTGTCTTATCAAAGTTGGTGCTAAATTTGATGTCTAAACTTCTTTACTCTTTAGATGAAGAAGTATTAAAACAAAGAACATGGAACTAACTACAACCATGATTCTCTACCAAATTGCTTCCAAGGATATTCTCATCATTTACTATTTTCTATCTTTGACAAGCTAATTACTTTTTGTATCTTTGTTATATTGCTTTGTTTTGTTTGGGTTCAATTTTTTTTTGTGTTACATTTGCAGAGTAGTATTTATTCTATGAAGTATCTAAATGAAAGTTTGAATTATTATATAGACAAACAGAATGAAAATTGGAAAGCCAAGATCAGAGTATCAAGGATGTGGGATGCAATCAACTCAAAAAATAATGAAATTATTAGTTTAGATATGATTTTAATTGATGAGCAATTTTGTTTTTCTTTTATAGCATTTAATATTGTTCGATCATTATATAACTTATGTACGTTATCTATATAAAACTGATGCATGTACTTTATCTATATAAAACTGATGCACTTTACTTGCAAAATAATGACTATAATCTCAAGAATGGATGGAATTCTTCGAGAGGTTCACTCTTTATCTCTGAAGGAAGTAATTGAATTCATGTTTGATTAAAGCAAATGATGCAGAAACTTAGTGTTAGTTGTATTGTGATAATTGGTAGATGTTGGCATTGTACTAGGAATTGATGCAAAGTTTAGGATGTTTTGGTAGATTCTTAAAAATGGACTTCGTGAATTATGAGAAATATTAAAACCAGTTGTGTTTGCTTTCTTCATGTTAATAGAAAGTTGCAGGTTTATTCAAATGTTAATAAGATGAATTGACCATCCCACATTATGAAATTAGAAGGTAGTAAAATTTTATATATTAAATGCAGGAGAGCATAACTTATCATTAACAAGTGGAACAAGAGTTCATAATGATTTGGAAATTCCTAAGATTGCTAATTTCAAAGATTAGTAAGTGCTTTGTTTTGGATTCACGCTTTTTATGTATTTTAGTATTTGCAGTCTCTATAATTCTATGTCTAATAGCTTTATGTAATATAATAGGTTGGTGGAAAGTAACCAACCAATAGTACAAATTCCAAAACAATTTAAATCACAAGTGACAATTCAAGAAGAGATGAACATCAACAGAAGAACCATAAGTGAAATAACAAAAATTATGTGGGACTCTAATAATGAGGTAAGAAGAAAGAGAATCTTGAACAATCACATTGTGTCCTTAACATTGCTTTATGTACTATAGACATTGTTTTACAAAATTTAACTATAAAATTCTGAATTGATTGATATTCATTAATTAAATGGAAAATCTAAGTGGAAAAGTATTGTTTTCCAAATACAACTAAATGACTATAATCTCAAGTATGGATGGGAATTCTTCACCGTGAAGAAAGTTTTTGAATCCTTTAAAGAAACTAACAAAGCAATTTAGCTTGATAAAATGACAAAAGTACGTATTCTTTAATATAGCAAAATTACAAATTTGATTTTTAACTTCTATATGTTGTAATACATTTCTCAACATGTTCTATTGCCAAGCTTACATTAGTGATACTTCAAATGAATGTAACAACAACTTATCAAGTGATGTGCAACTCACACTAACATCTATAATCAAGGAAAACAAAAAGACATATTCAGTGCCTACTACGATGCAACAAAGGAAGAAAATACAAAAAACACATTAAAGTTTTCTTTCAATTTTTTTGAAATATTGATTAAGTAGTTCTTTAAATTTGTGTTTCATTCATTTAATGGATAATTGAGGATACAAAGGATTTGATTCTTCATTTTAATTTATACTTAAGTTTGATTTTTATTTTTCATTATGTAATTTATTATTTCATATCAAAAATAGGAAACTATGAAACTAGAATTTGAATGTACAATCAATAAGGAAGAGAAAAAGAATAGTTTACATCTTTATACACAATAGCTTTCCCGTGCATCGCATGGGTTAGCGACTAGTAAATTCAATTACCCAAGTTGATTAATTAGGTTCAATTGCATGCAAATCATGGAGACACCAACAAATCACCAAAAATAATAAATGCAGCGAAAAATAAATTTGACACGATTATTTGTTGACAAATGGAGAAAATCTCGCAAGGCAAAATCCCCATCATGTGATTTTAAGGTCACCACTCTTAAGAATTCACTAATCAATAATCAAGCAGTTACGAGTATAAGGAATTGATAGGCCATAAACTAATCGACCCCTTGTGATAAATTAATTGATTAATTAGCCAAGTTTGTTAATTAATCAAATTAACATGTAAGATGCGTGGTAGCACAAACAAATTACCAATTAAACTAAGTATGCAGTGGAAATTAAATTGACATGGTGATTTGTTTACGAACGGGAAAAACCAATACAGAAAAAATCCCACTGGGTGATTTTAAGGTCACCACTCCCGAGAATCCACTATTATTACAACAAGAGGTTACAAGTAAAGGAATCCCAATATCGTATACCAACCTATAGTTGAACCCTTATCCCAGTAACCAATTGGACTTGTTCCATAGTGACAATCTCTCATTGTAATGCACAGCTTCCAGTACGTGGCTAACCAATTATGTGGATTCCAGTACACAACTTCAATCACCAACTAGAGAAGTGGTGACTAACCAATTGCAAAGTTCATCAGTTCATCACACGATGAAGATTGAGAAACTCCTTGGTTATAAAACCCTACAGTACACAAACACAGCAGTTTCTTCACAAAAAAGATGAATTAGGGCAAATTCTGTCTCTAGTCACAATTTGTTTGAACAAACTTTACTTAACACTTGTACGACTTGTGTTACCTTTGACAGCCTTTAAAATAATCCTTTTATATGCTTAGGGTTGTTAGAAAAGAAAGCCTAAACATACAATCATAGAATGAATGAAAAACAATCCTGAAAAACTAAACTTCATAAACCTCGATAGATACCTATCTGTCAAGCTGCTGTCGAGCCACGGGCTAGAACAGCTCTTCAAGGCTCAATAGATTGCTAGCTATCGAGATTTAATGAACAGCACTTTTCACACTTGAATCTTGGACAGACTTGCATGGATTTAACACTTGAATTTGAAATCCTTTTTCTTAAGATATTAAACACATCCTAGATCTACCTAATACAAGTAAAGTGCGTTTTGTCAAAGGATTAACCATACATAAGATAGTGACATATGTTCCTAACAAGTGAATCATATATGTCCTAACAATCTCCCCTTTTGGCAATTCATGATAAAACCACAACTAACAAATGAGATATGAGAGAAGTCATAAATCACTCAACTCATATTCACTTGTTAAATACAATAAAAACTATCCTAATACAAACTCTTGAAAAACTTTGCAAGAAGAGATTCTATGGCAAGAAAGACTTTGACAACTTGCATTTCTGAAACACTTTAAACAAAACTCATCACGGCATTTTAGTGTGAGATAGAGATAAAAGATTGCATACATAATATAAGAAACATGTGTATAAAGAAAGAAAAGAAACAACACAAGGAGAGATAGGTGAAAAGAAAAACGTACTTCACTATATAAGGAGTATAAGAACAATGTTTGTCAATAATGGTCACAAGACCTATGTACAAGAATAATGTATCTCAAATAGAAAGAAAAGAAAAGAAATACATCAAGTGCTCACTACATCCCTCAATGTGCACTCTCCTCCTAACAAAAATCTCCTATACTAACTCTCCCCCTAACTATGACTACTCTCATAACCAAAACTATTTCCCCTTTTCGTCACAAGTGGCAAAGGGTAAGAGTGTCAAGTAGACCATCTCGTCAGCACTGAAAGAGCTAGCATCTCCATCATCCTCATCATTGGAAGCAGTAGCATCATCATCATCCTCAGCATCATCAGCACTGCTGGAGCCATCACTCTCATTTGCAGAGGCCACAGGAGTGGAAGGCACGGTGTAACCACCCATCTTAGCCTGGCATCGAGCAATACGACCAGCATGGATGTTCACTTGACATAAGTCATCACTAAGAGTGTCGAGGCGAGCATCCATGCACTAAAGCTTCATCATGTTGTCCTCTAGTGTCACACAGCTCATAGAAGAGGAGGGAGCGGATGTGGATGGAGCAGAAGGAGTGGGAGGAGCTACCGTACCGGACTGCCTCGAACGAAACTGTGCCTTTCTTCATTTAATAGTAGTGGCATCAATGGCACACATCATGTGAAAGTGGTCAAAAGTAGGAAAGGGAACAGAAAAATGGTATACGATCCTCGTGATAGCCGAAGGGAAGATGTGCTTATCATGGGATGCCATATCCTTATATACATCTATAATAGAAAGAATGAAATGAGAGGGAAAATCTATAGTGAGATGCTCTATCAAAGAAAGCAAAAATCGAGCATAGGGCTCAGTAATAGAGTTATAATGAGAAAGGGGATGAAGAACAAAAGTCATAGCCATGTTCAAAAACTGAGGGCCTTTAGCAAAGGCCGAATAGTAAGTGAATTGACCCTTACCCCAATCAGAAGGGTGCTCACAAAAAGCAAAATAAGCTTGTCTTTGGACACAGTCCTCAGACACACACAACCAGGGTAGTTAGGATACTCTACCTTCGGGACATGAGCACATCAGAGACAATCTCCGGTATGACAACAATGCTCATACCTCGAATACGAGTAATGAAATGAGGTACTAAATAATCAATTCCATGCATGTTAGAGTAAAACTCTTGGATTAGCACAAATGGACAGCTGATTGGGATGTCACACAGTGACTCCCAACCCCAACCATGAATGATAATGGGTAGGTTAGTGTCGGAGAAGTCTGACAAAATGACTTGGCATTTTGAATGAACGCCTCGTCTAGAGAAGTTCTTTGAGAAGTCCTTTCATGCTTGCTCATCATGGAACCGAATAGAAGACGGGGTGGGATCAGAAGAAGAAGATGCCCCAAAACGTAGAGGGTTCTAGGACGGAGTAGATTTACGCTTTGGTGCCGTGATACACTAACGTAAACTAGAGAGTAAGGAGGGAAGATAGAAACACTCAGAAAAGTCCCAAAACAGTTCAAATATATCAAAATATATTGAAAAGAGAGTACGTATGCATGGGAATGCATGAACATGTGACATGCAAAGGAAAATTGCATCATGGGCTTAGCCCAATCCAATCCTACCAGCACACAATCAGATAACATATATAACACACATCTAAATGCATAAAAATATAGTTATAATGCATATGAGATGCAATGTATGAAGTTTTTAAGATCAAATCTTCAAAAAAAGCCCCAAAATTATCAAAAATCCCAAAAACTTAGGTCAGAAATCATGAAATGCATGAAAATGAGTGATTTTGACACTTACCAAGTGAAGAGAAACTTGATAAAGGCCGAAAATCTCTTGGAAAAGAGGTTTGGAGTGAGAAAAAAAATGTGTTTAGGAGGTGAAACGGTTGAGAGCAATCGAGAGAGATTGAGGAAAGTGAGATCTAAATCGGGCTGACCTTATTTATACTAGCTTAGTAATTCTCGACAGATTGAGAGTGTCGAGCTTTAAAGAGGGTCAACAGATGCAGCTATCGAGTAGGTGTCCAAGGCAAAAGGAAGCTTAATGGATCAAGGATCTGTCGAGGTGCTATTGAGGGGATAGAAACTTTCTCGATCAATCCACCTAGCTATCGAGAGGTATCAAGATTGCGATAAAAAGTAACTGAAGAACTCGATAGATAAGCCAGGTATCGAGATGTGTTAAGGAGGTGTCGAGATTACCTAAAAGCAGTTTTTCAAGAAGAGAAAAACACAGATATAAATGCAATCAAACATGCAACTCAACTAAGGATCCAAACAATATTTTGAACTCTTAAAATCATCTTTCAATAGAAAAATGATAAGCATTTTGATCCCAAAACACACACACACCAATTCTATATTTCAAAAACAAGTTAAGATAGTTTAGTGAGCATACATTAACACATGTAAACCTTGTGATGGCCAAATCACATTGTTCCTACACATGTATCAAAAATAGCAAAGAATATTGCATGTTGTGTGTGAAAAATATCTCAAGATTGCATAAGTGTTTACATGTTATGACGATTTGAGATTTGAGAAAATCAGTTTAACTCACACACAATCATAACTGTTTGATGGAGACTGTCACTTTTGAGGTACATCCTATAACTCCCACAGCTCCTAGAATACACGCTTGCAATCATATTTAAAGCATTTTATTCTTTTTGCTTTTTATTTTCTTTGCATATTTTTCTTTTTTAGCAAATCATGCATGGGCATATAAGAGAGAGAAAAGAAATACCTAATTATGTTAAGCTTTTTGACAATCCACTTTTGCTATGTCGAAGCATACAATTTCATGATTGGCAGGCAACAGTGGTGAGATGGTTATTTATGCATTTCTCTTAGGATTTTCTAGTACTTCCTATCAAAAAGAGTGATACGAGTGTTAAGTACAAGAGATCACTTAACCTTACTCATCACAAATACAAGCCTCAAAACTCACTTGCTTAGTTGTGCATAGAGATGCTCATCTAAACTACAAATGATACAAAGTTTAGAAAAATTTGTTTCAATGGCCATCCAAGGTACACAAGTACCAATGTACACATAACACGCACATTGTTTTTGTATTTTTCAATTTATTTTTATATTAAAAATAAAATAAACCAAAACTGAAAAGAAAGCAAACAAAAACAAATTGAACAAAGTAATGCATAAAACGAGACTGACTCAAAACCATAAAGCAAAACGCATAAGTAATGCAAACAAAAACAAGAAGAGGAGAGAGAAAAAGTGATAGAATCACTTGGAGCTCTTTTCCTTCCACACCTTGGAAGAACCTTTCCGTTTGGAAAACTCTTGATCTGATGGTGAGGAGGAAGAATTGAAACCATCCAAGTTCGAAAGAAACATGAGGCATTGAGAAGATCTCCAAGGGGAGCAAAAGAGGATGCAAATTAATTCTGGTTTCCTGATGCAATCATGTCATTGCTCTATTGAGTGGCTAACCACTTATTGCAATTAGGTCGAGTATGACTAGCTGCTCCACAGTGATGACAGAGATGCTGCTTTTTCTGTTTAGGCTTTTGAGAGTTAGCCTTCTTAGCCTTAGGGTTTTTAACTTCTTTCTTATCTTGTTTAGGGGGTGCTCCTAAGATAGATTTACCCTTGTCTCTGTTATCACTAGCTAAGTTATTTTTAACAACACTGTTCTCAGTTTCAATATTATTAGCGGGTGGAACAAAAACAAAAGTGCTAGTAGAAGCAATACTAGGAAAAGAGAAATCATACACTAAACCGGTTCAATCAGAAGCAGATTTCTGAAGACTTAGCATCTAATCGAGCTTTGCGCTTGAAGTCCTTTCCAGCTGAGCTCTAACTTGAAACAGTTCTACCTCAAGTTTCTTGGTCTTCTTAGCCAAGAAATTATTCTCAAACCTCAATGCTCTGACAGTTTGATTGGCTTCATTAAACTTTGTGGAAAGCTCTTCTCGTTTTAGCTTTACATCACTAAGCTTTTTGGTGGTCAACCTATACATCTTCTCATGCTTCTCTAAGACCTTGTATAGCTTTGCATAGGCTATGTGGATGTCATCTTGTTCATCCATCTTCTCAAACTTTGACTCTACCAATTCCTCTTCTTCATCCACATCTTCAACAATCCCTTCAGTAGGATTGACAGTGGTAGTGAAGGCATTTAGGATTCCATCATCCTTATTGTCGGAATCATCCTTAGGCTCGGTGCCACTCAATGTAGCAGTAAGTGCCTTACTCTTCCCAATGGTCTTGAGATATGTAGGGCATTCTTGTTTCATATGTATGAAGCCTTGACACCTGAGCACTTTGGTCTTGAGGGAACATTGTACTGATCACCATCCCTAGCATCCTTCTTCCCTTTGTCTTGGCTTTTGAACTAAGAGGAACTGGATTGCTTACAGTCCTTGTTGAAGCTCTTCCCATTGGCATTCTTCATGAACTTCTTGAATTGCCTTGTAATATCAAACTTCATCTTAGAATCTTCATCGTCTTAAGACTTATCAGTATCACTACTCTTAGCCTTCAATGCCATGCTCTTGCCCTTACCTGACTTGCCAATTCTTGTTAAACCTAACTCATAGGTCTGCAGATTACCAACCAACTCTGTCAAAGGAATCTTGTTGATGTCCATTGATTCCTCGACTGCAGTGATCTTGGCATGGAATCTCTCGGGTAGAGATCTAAGCACTTTTCTCACAATCTTGGGTTTAGGAATGGTTTCCCTAAGATTGAAAGCTGAGTTCACTATGTCCTTGAGCTTGGCATAGAACTCATCGAATGACTCATCCTCCACTATCTTGATCTCTTTGAAGCTTGTAGTGAGCCTCTGAAACTTCAAATCCTTGACAGCCTTAGTTCCTTCATAGGTTGTCTGGAGGATGGTCCATGCTTCCTTTGCAGTTTCAGTGGAGGATATCTTATTGAATTCCTCATTAATGACTGCACTGAACCAAACATTCAATGCCTTGTTGTTGAAATTTTCCACCTTGATCTTGGCATCATCCCAATCAGCTGGTGCTTCCTTTGGCTTGGTCTAGCCTATCTCCACAGCTTGCCACACTTTCTCATCTAGAGATTGTAAGAAAGCTCTTGTTCTTACTTTCCAGTATGCATAGTTAATGCCATCAAATAAAGGAAGTATAATGAGAGACTGTCCTCTATCTATGACAAACAGGGGTTAATGGTTCACACAACAAAGACTAACCCTAATTAGAGTGCGCCTGCTCTGATACCATTTAATAGGAAAAAAATGAATCGATCCCTTGTGATAAATTCATTGATTAATTAGCCAAGTTTGTTAATTAATCAAATTAATATGCAAGATACGTGGTAACACAAACAAATCACCAATTAAACTAAATATGCAGCGAAAATTAAATTGACACGGTGATTTATTTAGGAATGAGGAAAACCAACACATCAAAAACCCCAATTGAGTGATTTTAAGGTCACCACTCCCAAGAATCCACTATTATCATAACAAATGGTTACAAGTAAAGGAATCCCAATACCTTATACCAACCTACAGTTTAACCCTTACCCCAATATCCAATTGGACTTATTCTGTAGTGTCAATCTCTCCTTGTAATGCACGGTTCCCAGTACATGACTAACCAATTGCGTGGATCCCAGTACATGACCTCAATCACCAACTTGAGAAGGTTGTTGGCTGCAAAGTTCTTCAGTTCATCACACAATGAAGTTTGAGAAGCTTCTAGGTTACAAAACCCTACGGTGCACAAACATAGTAGCTTCTTCACAAAAAAGATAAACTAGGGCAAATTCTATCTTCGGTCACAATTTACTTGAACAAATTTTGCTCAATACTTGTGCAACTTGTGTCACCTTTGACGGCCCTTAAAATAATCCTTTTATATGTCTAGGGTTATGATGAAAGAAAGCTCAAAAATACAATCACAGATTGAATGAAAAATAGTCATGAAAAACTAAACTTCATAAACCTCAACAGATACCTATTTGTCGAGCTGCTGTTAAGCCATGAGCTAGAGCAGCTCTTCAAGGCTCAATAGATTGCTAGCTGTTGAGCTTTAATGAATAACACTTTTCACACTTGAATCTTGGACAGACTTGCATGTCTTTAACACTTGAACTTGAAATCTTGTTTTTTGAAGTATTAAACACATCTTAGATCTACCCAAATACAAGTAAAATGCGTTTTGCCAAAGAATTAGTCAATTACATAAAATAATGACATATGTTCCTAACAAGTGATACACATATGTCCTAACAGGAATCTTACCAACTACCTTGGCCTATCTTGAAATACCAACCTACAGTTGAACCTTTGCTCCAATACCTAATTGAACTTGATCTTGTAGTAGCCTTCTTTTCCTTAATACATAAACCTCCAATTTGTGACTAACCCTTTGCATGGATCCTAGTATGTGACTAATTCCAGCAACTTAAACAGATGTTGTTGGCTGCAAAGTTTGTCACTTCATCAATAATGAAGATCTAGAAGCACTTGGTTACAAAACCCTATGGCGTACAAACATAGTAGCTTCTCATAGAGAAAGTATGTCTCTTGGTCTCTGTATCCGTATATGACGACTCTTAAAATAAGCCTTATATATATCTAGAGATATGAGAAAAGAAACCCTAAACAATTACACAAACCTAGGCCAAATTTCAAATCTGGGAATTCTGAAATCATAATTCTCAATAGATCGAGTTGTTGTTTAGCTATCTATCGAGCTTCACATTAAGTCTTGAGAGCAGGCATCTATCAAGCTATCTGTCGAGACTTAATGAACACCTTTTCTTCACTTGTTTCTTGGACCAATCTTCATGTCTTTAATATTTGACTTAAACAGCATGTTTTTTGAAGTGCTAAACCTATCTTAGATCTACACAATTTCAAATAAAGTGTATTTTGTTAAAGGATTAGCCAATTACAATACAATACGACCCTAATAGGTTTACATAGTGAAAAGAAAGTAAAAATGCATGCTTTTACCTTTTTACCCTTATGATGGGGAAATTCATATATTAGAATACTTGCAATTTCTTAAAAATGTTAAGGATATATTAGTCATTTTATAGTATAAAGTGGTGGACCCCAAGAAATTAGTGCTATCCTTTCTTCCCATTTCTGCCTAAATTGGGCTGACACCAAAACAATGAACCCCATTGATAACGTCTTAAAATGTATATTTATTTTATATTTATGTGGGCGTTATCTCCTTATTACTATATTTAATTTGTATAATTAAGTCATGATTTGAATTAGTTCCTATTATTTATCTTTACATAATTTCTTGAATAAGATGTCATTCATTGTGTGTAATTTTCTACTTTCAAGAAATCATGTGAGAAAGATGAGTTTATAGGAGTTTGTGAGAGAATGGAGGCCAAACTAGAATTAAAGTGGAGCTAAAGGACCATGCATAAATGTCTAAAGAGGTGCAGCTACAGTGCTTGGTTGATCTACCATGTTTGGACGTTTCAAATAAGGAAAGAAATCAAAAAGATAGAATTTGAAAAGGGAAAATTAGATTTGAGCACTGATCAGTATTTTGTGCATATCTCTCTCCTCAAAAATCCAATTAGGACAAGGATAAATGGGTTGGAGCTATGACTTACATATCTACAACTTTCCAGTTTTAAGCTTTTCAAAATTCACAATTTTTGAAGGCCGAAATTGACTCACAATTTATTGATGTAAATCTGGACGAAAATTAAAATAGTAAAAATTTTATTTTCTTTGGAGACTTTTACGTTAGGGTTTTGAATGGAGGCCACAGAGAACGAATTTTGGAGAAAAAGAAACTTTGTATTTTCCTTTCTCTAATGGCTGCCTAAACTCTTTACTAGGGCTAGGGGTTATGTTTCTTCTATACTATATGAACATTCAATGTGATTCTTCCTTGATTGTTCAATTAGATTTCTTTTGATGTATCAGTTCTTCCATGATTTCAATAAGTTCAATCATGTTTTTCTTATTATTTAGATGAATTTCTAATAGTTTCAAATAGAATTCAGGTTTTAAACTGAATGGGTTTTTCTGAAAACTTTTCCAACCGCATTATTAATCTAGGTTATCACGCGTTCTTGAATTGTCTCAGTTCAACCAAATCATAAGTATTTAATTGTATAAGAACAATCAATTATGAAATATATAATTTCTTAAATCGCAAAGAATTTCTTATTGATATAGGGAAACACCCCGATGCCCTAGTATTTACACTATTGATTTAAATAAGTTTTTATTATTATTCTTGTTAACAATCACCTAGCAAAAGTACTTTTCTTCTTCACCCAAATTGTTGTTAAATTATATTTTCTTTGAATTTACCCAAAATTGCTTGCTCACTCCCAAGTGCAGGAGATCAGAGCAATATAATTCTCGGAGTACCGAGGTTGGACCACAAGGAGTAGGGTAAATTCAAAAACAATAACATTAAACAACAATTTGGGTGAAGAAGAAAAGTACTTTTACTTGGTGATTGTTAACAAGAATAATAATAAAAAAATTATTTAAATCAGTAGTGTAAATACCAGGGCATCGGGGTGTTTCCCTATATCGATATGAAATTCTTTGTGATATAAGAAATTATATATTTCATAATTGATTGTTCTTATATAATTAACTACTTATGATTCAGTTGAACTGAGACAATTCAGGAACGCATGATAACCTAGATTAATAATGTGGTTAGAAAAATTTTCAGAAAAACTCATTCACTTTAAAACCTGAATTCTATTTGAAACTATTAGAAATTCATCTAAACAATAAGAAAAACATGATTGAACTTATTGAAAGTATGGAAGAACTAATACATCAAAAGAAATCTAATTGAACAATCAAATATGTTGTTGATAAAATCCTAGAAAGAATCACATTGAATATTCATACCGTATAGAAAAAACATAACCCCCAGACCTAGCAAAGAGTTTAGGCTACCATTAGAGAAAGGAAAATACAAGGTTGTTTTGTACAAAATTCGTTCTCCACCGCCTCCATTCAAAACCCTAACGTAAAAGTGTCCAATGAAAATAAAACTTTTACTATTTTAATTTTCGTCCAAGTTTACAGCAGTAAATTGTAAGTCAATTTCTGCCTTCCAAAATTGTGAATTTCGAAAAACTCAAAATTGTAAACTTGAAAATATTTAAGTCACGGTTCCAACCCATTTGGCATTGTGCCAATTGGATTTTTGAGGAGAGAGATATGCCCAAAATACTGATCAGTGCTCAAATCTGATTTTTCCTTTTCAGATTCTACCTCTTTGATTTCTTTTCTTATTTGAGCTTCCAAACATGTTAGATGACCCAAGCACTCCAGCTGCACCTCCTTTGACATTTAAGCATGGTCCTTTAGGTCCACTTTAATTCTAGTTTGGCTTCTATTCTCTCACAAACTCCTGTAAACTCATCTTTTTCACATGATTTCTTGAAAGTAGAAAATTACACACAATGAATGGCATCTTATTCAAGAAATTATGTAAAGATAAATAATAGGGACTAATTCAAATCATGGCTTAATTATACAAATTAAGCAAAGTAATAAAGAGATAACACCCACATAAATATATAACAAGTATACATTTTATGGCATTATCACACCCCTCAACTTAAATTTTGCTAGTCCCTAGCAATCCACAAAGCACCCATGTCTACTAAAAGTGAAAAATTAAAACTAAAATACAAGCCACTTTCATAGGGTACATGACTACTTCCCATGTGCAGCAAGTCTTTGAACCCCTAGGTCACCCTAGTGGACGAGTTTACTCTCATGAGAGTTTGCAGTGACTCTACCCACAAAAGTCAAAGGTTTCCTGAAAATTCCTACAGTGAATGTTAGTATGCTTTATCATTATATCAAACAAATGAACTTTCAATTTTGAGTTGGGATACTATTCATCATATCCAAGAGTTTTCACTAGCTTCACTTTTGGAGTGTGTGTGTGCATAGTCCATCCAATCAAACCGGCTTTTCTAAACTTGCATAGACCAGGAATAATCTAGATTAGAGCCTCTACTCCAAAACCTCTCTTAAGTCATCAACACTTTGAAAGAACACACGTAGAAGTAATGTCTTTTTTTTTTCTTTTTTTTTTCTCTCTCTTCAAATCACATGTGAACAAAAAGGAAACAAGAAATTTTAAGAATATCACACGTGTATACAAAAACAGCCGCTAAAACAATAGAAAAAGATCTCTTGGAAAGGATGTTGAATTCTTGGAAACATGAGGTTAATACCATTACGATTCCTATTTTTTATCCCAAACACATACCAGCCATGCACCTTTAGGATCAAGTAGGACTTTAAGCTTAGTGGTAGTATAATCTTATGGCTAGGTAAAGGCAAATTGCTCTCCTTGGAATATGAGGTATATGAATCAAATGTAGAAAATTCAAGCCAAACCCAACTCATAGCAATAAAAACCAACTTGAATCAAAACAACCTTTACTCAACCATATAACCTTTCTAAAATACATGAAAGATGTGTAAGACACCAACAATTTATTGATTGATTACTCATGGAAAAAGTATCACTCCACCTCATCATTTTTTTTTCTTTCTCTAATACAACTAAAAAGCATAAATGAACAACTTTCCTTGCTTTTCCCTTCTTTTCTCTTCCCTTCCCACCTTTACAAACACAATATTAATGGGCTAGTGACATACAAACAAATGGATGAAAGTGGACTTCATTTAATCCCTCCCCATCATCTTTAAATTTTCAATCCCATTCCAACCTCAAATTTAACACCCAGTCTCATCTCCAACCCAAATAAGGTGAGTAATATGAAATTTCAAAGCCAGAGAGAAGATAAAGGACTAGGAATGATAGGAAGAGGAGTGCAGAGAAAGGAATGGGAGGGAAATCATTTAGTTTCCACTATATGGTTAGAGCATTAGCATTGAGGGTTCTAAAAAGCCTATTTTTAGCATCACCAAATCCAAAAGTGAGGCTCAATTGGTGGAGTTATAGCCAAAAAATTTGGCTTCTCTACTACAGTGCACAGCCAAAGACGGTTGTGCACCGTAGCTCAAAGGCAAAAAAAAAAAAAAAAAAAAAAAAAAAAAACAAAAAACAAAAAACAAATTTTTTTTTATTCCTGCGTTCACACTACTTTGATTATTTTATTGATTTCTTTTCTTTCTTTTAACCTTATTTTTTATCTTCATTTTCTTTCATTTCTATTTGTCTGCCTCTCTCTTCACTTTTTCTCTCCATCTCTACTTTGAGTTTCTCTCTTCCTCCATCACTGATCTGCATGAGCCTAACTGCCACAAACCTAGCTCGCCTACCTAGCTTCGACCCAACTCACCGGCCTTCCTCCACTCCTCACTAGTCTCCCCTACCCAAACGCTGACCTATAGTTCCTCCACTTGCCATTGACCCAAGCCCTAACCCCCAAGTCCCAAGCCGACCCACACTGACATATATCCTACCCACCTTGCCAATTCTTCTCTTTGACCCATCCCGCCCTTTTTGACCCATGCACCATCGCAGACCCAATACATCATCCTCCTCACCCATCTTCAAAGCCCAACTCCATTCATCCATCATCCTCATTGAAGCTCATCGAACCTCTCTATTCACTCAACCATCGCCGACCCATGTATGCCACGCTCCATCGCCGTCTTTGTCTGTGTTTGTTTATGTTGTTGTTGATTCTACTTTAGGGTTATTGAAAAGATCCTAAGTTTTTTGAAGCTTCGTTTGTTATTGGTGATTTTTGATGGTTTGGGTTAAGGAAAAAGATTGGGGATTTGGGTTGGGGTCATGCAACCTTTTTGTTTGGTTACTGAGAAAATAGAGGATGTATTAATA
Source organism: Quercus engelmannii (assembly GCA_029955605.1). Lineage (NCBI taxonomy): Eukaryota > Viridiplantae > Streptophyta > Magnoliopsida > Fagales > Fagaceae > Quercus > Quercus engelmannii. The sequence goes on from JARPSG010000003.1 coordinate 42,616,674, forward strand.
ATTTGATTGTCAATTAAAATTGGGTTTTGCTATGTCAAATGGTATTTTTCTTGCCTTTTTTGATTTGCCTGAGACTGAATTAAGGAAAATATTGTAAAGAGATAGATTGTTGTGCTTATTATTTTCTCAACTTGTAAATGTTTGTTTGTGAATTTTCTGTGTGCAGGGAGGTTGTGGTCACAGTGGTCATGAGAGTTGTTTATTTTAGTGGATATATATTATTTTATTATAGTGAATATATTATTTTATTGTGTTGAAAACTAAAATAAAATCACTAATGTTGAATGTTTTGTAAAATAAAAAAGGTAAAATAATTTTTTGTGGTGCCAAATAATTTAAATTATAGCTCCATGGGATGCTCTTAGGAATTTGTACGAGAGAAAAGAAAAGGTGCATTGGCAAAGAAAATAATTTATGCTTGGGTCCACTATTTGCCATCCGCCCATTTTGTTAAGAAATGGAGAGAAGCGCAAAACCCAAGAAGTTAAAGCCTACAATTTTTATTTTTAAGGGTTCTTAAGTTACAATTTTGCCCATAAATTTTCATAATTTTTTCTATTTCTTTAGGGCATAAACGTAACAAAAAAAAATAGAAGATTAATTTTCTTATCATTTTCTTTAGCGTCGTTTGGTTGAAGGAGTGAAAAAAATAAGAGGATAGAAATTTTTTTAATTTCTCTCATTTTGTTTGGTTGGGAGTGAAAAAGTGGTGGAATGAAAAAAAATGAGTTTGTATATATTTACTCATATGTCCTTATTAAAAAATAATGCCCAATTAAAACAAAAAATGACAAACAGCCAATATATATATATATATATATATATACAATCACCCATATTTATTTAAAAATAAAAATCATGTCTAAACCCAAAAAAAAAAAAAAAAAAAAAGGAAGGAGAACAAAAGAAACACTTAACAAAGGTACTGGAGCCCAGGATAGCAAATGAAAAAAAAAATAATAATAAAAATAATCAGAACAAAAATCAAACACTTATTAAAACTGTAATTAAAAAAAATATAATATAATATAAAAAAAAGAAAAAAAAAAGAAAAAAAAGAAAAGAAAGAAAGCACAACACATACATGCACATGGGCAATTTTTGTCCCTTACCCATTAGATTTTCCACCATCAAGTTTTCTCCTATTTTGGATAGAAAACTTTTTGGTGGGCCACACTATTATTTTCTCATCTCCATTTCTCAACTAAACAAACACCTTACAAAAAGTTTTCCCTCTACATTTTTTCCCCCTAAAATCCACTCTACCAAACCTTACAAACCAAACAAAAGTAAATTTTCTTATTTATTCTCTTTTCCTCTTTGTTTCCAAACATACAAGAGGGAAATATTTTCTTTTACCTTTCTTTATCATATATATATTCTAGCTTAAATGAAAACTATGTAGGTAAAAAAAAGTTGGAATATTATTTGAACAAACAAAGTTAGGGATTGATTTTCTCTCTTTACTAGTGGCATATTCTGGTGTCTCCAATGGATATATTTGGAGTTTAAATCCCTCCATCCTCAACTATCGAATAATAACTAAATAAAAAAATAAAAAACTCTCTCTATGAGGCACGAAATTGTACCAAATTTTGAGAATATGTTTTTGACATCAAAAGCGTCATTTTCATGTAAATTGCGTGATTTAGAACTTGCTTTTTAAGTTATGATTTTGCATAAAATCCAAAAAAAAAAAAAAAAAAAAAATCGAAAATGACCTCAATTTCATTAAAAAAAAAAAAATTAATGCTATATAGTTATTCTATCCCATTAATAATCACGGGATAGCAATTTAAAAAAAAAAAAAAAAAAAAGTATTTGGTTTAAAGAATTTCACATTAGTCCCAACATTTACGTTCCTAAAAGCATGAAGCTTGAGAATCATGATGTCGGTAATGTAACTGTTCCTATATTTCATTTTCTTAGGAATCTAATAAAATTTTTGTGAATATGAGAATGTTAAAGAATCTTTGAACACTCGCAAAATCCTTAAAGATTACCCCGTGTCACACTTAAGACTTTAATACCAATTTGAAAATTTGGTTATATACTTCAAGAAAATTTGGTTTCTTGGATTTGTGCAGCTTGTCTTATAGCTATAGGTCTCTATGCCACAACCTCACAACTCCTGTGGACCACGAATTTCTCAAACAATGCCTTTCTATCAATGAGAGGCTGTTAGAGTCTCTCAATTAATTCCACTCACCAAGATCTCGGCATAACGATGACGGCCAACCCCAGAAAATTTGGAAAGTATTTATAATTACCTATCTATCTATCTATCTATATATATATATATATATATATATATATAAAAGAGAATTCCCCTATTTCAACTGAATTTTTATGTAGTTCAAAAATATCTTCATTAATGAATGCTAACTTCATTTAAAAATAGGATCATAAATGTCAAATTAAAAAATTTCATTCTAAATTCAAAAAGAGAATTCCTAAAATTTAGGATTTTTTTCCCTTAAAAACAAAATTGTAGTTAAAGCTTATTTCTAAAGTTTTTCCTTTTTATTTGTTTGAAATATATATTTATATATATTTCTAAATTATGATAAATACAAATGTAGAGAGGGAAAATTCCCGACCTACCACAAACTGACACTTCACATTACCAAGTCCACAAAATATAGCCAATTACAAAGCACCACGTATTGCTGCTAGGCTTTGCTATCACTATTCAGAAGCCAACGGAAATTTGCCAAGTGTCATGCAAAAACCAATCACGCATCAGTGTACGTGTAAGCGATGACACAAGCAGCCTCACATGTGTAAGCGATGACTTAATCAATCCAGCACGTGTAAGCGATGACATAAACAGTCCAGCTCGTGTAAGCGATGACATAAGTGGACCAATCAGGCTGTGACATGTGTCATCAATCACACTCTGCCACGTGTTGCTCACCCACCTCCAAACTCCTATAAATAGAAGCCTTCCTAAGACATTTAAGAGGACCAAGATTCAAAAGTGAAAAAGCTCTGCAAGAATCAAGCCTCAGAGCCTTTAAGAACTTCAACCCCAAAATCGAAGAACATTCGAAGCAAAGTCATCCAAACCATCTGCCTAGATCCTAAAGTTTGCGGGAATCAAGCTCAAAGGTTCAGAAACATCAACAAATCACAAATCAGTGTAGCTCTATGGATTCAAGCCTCTAAAACCCCAAAGAACTTCCACCACAAAACTTCAAATACAAAGAACATTCAAAGAGGAATCATCTAAATCATCTTCTTGGACCTCAAAGTTCACTGGAATCAAGCTCAAAAGCCTCCAGAAATCTCAAGAAATCATAAATCAGTAAAACTGAATAGATTCAAGCCTTTAAAGCCCTGAAGAACTTCCACCACAAACCTTCAAAGATGAAGAACACATGAAGAACTCGAAGAACGTGAAGAACAAGGGATTTCGAACAAGCTCATAGCTAGAGATTCATTGTTATTCTGTTCCAAAAATCTTCGATCCATTCTTTAGCCAAATTGAAGTACATTGGATGTTCGAATCAAAATCACATTACTACAAATCCAATCAACAAGTCTTTTAAGGAGATTGGATCAGAGGATAACTCTTTTATAATTACAGAGAATTGTACCACACAATCGTCGATACAAATTCACATTTGTGAAACTATTTTACTCATTTGACTCATTTCGAAATGAGAAATCTAGTCTTCCACAAATTCTGGCACACCCGATGGGACCTCTCTACCTCTCATCTGATTCTCCTTCAAAGAAAGAAATCAACATCACCTTGCTACTAGCTTTAATGGCCTCTAGCAAGAATATTCAAGCTTCAACAATAGCTACTTCAATTAAACTTGGTACGGCTACCACCAACAACTGCATTGGTGTAATCAATTGAAGCCAACCTAAAGCAAACAATCAACTTCAATATCAAACAACCAAGGAAGCCAAGGTCCAGACAATCATCTCCTTAGACCTTCTTATAAGAAACAAGGTCATCTACAAGGACATCTCCACCTTGGAACACCTCAGGTATGGGGGCAAATCTCCTTCTTCCTTCACAAGAAGTTGGTGGCCCTATTTCTCTCCCATCAAAGGGAACCCAAAAGATGAGATTTCACGTGCTGACTTCAAATCACTTTCTTCTCCATTATCTTGGGAAGTTGTGTCAGTCATGATGACTAACACCTCTACCATGGAAGAAAAGATGGTTGAAATGGAACAAAGGGTAGTCCTTCTCACAAAAGCACTTGAAGATAAAGACCTCCAAATTGCAACTTTAATGAACAAACTTGAAGTACAAGATCTTGGTGAATCAAGCCATGGTCATAAATTCACATCTACGAAGGATGATGAAGGGAGAGAAATTGAAAACACTCCCTGACATGAACAATCTACTTCGGTTGCTTCGTTATCAGTTCAACAATTGCAAGACATGATAACAAATACCATCCGAGCACAATATGGAGGTTCTTCTACAAGTTCTCTCACATATTCAAAACCCTATACAAAGCACATCGACAACATAAGAATGCCAAATAGGTATCAACCCCCCAAGTTCTTATAGTTTGATGGCAAAGGAAATCCTAAGCAACACACTGCTCACTTTGTAGAAACTTGTGAGAATGCAGGGACTCAAGGAGGCCTCCTTGTAAAGTAATTTGTCCGTTCACTCAAAGGAAATGCCTTTGATTGGTATACAGACTTAAAACCTGAGTCAATCGACAGTTGGGAGCAACTTGAAAGAGAATTTCTTGACCGATTCTATAGCACGCGTCGCACGGTGAGCATGATGGAGCTTACTAATACCAAGCAATAGAAGAATGAGCCAGTGGTTGATTATATCAATCGATGGCGTTCTTTGAGTTTGGATTGCAAGGATAGACTTTCTAAAATATCTATTGTAGAGATGTGCATCCAAGGCATGCATTGGGGACTTCTTTACATCCTCCAAGGGATAAAGCCCCGAACATTTGAAGAGCTAGCAACTTGTGCGCATGACATGGGGCTGAGCATTGCTAGCCATGGAAATACAAAACCTCCCATACCTGAGGAAACCAGAAAGGAAGTAAGGAAGAATGACAAGAATGCAAAAAGCAATCTTAAAGACTCAATGGTTGTTAACACTGCTATAGTCAAGATTCCAGAAAAAGGAGCAAAGGCAAATGAAAAACGGCTTGAAGGATGGCAAAAGAACAAAGTGCGTCGCTTGACTTTTAAGGAATGTGAGCAAAAAGGATATCCGTTCCTCGATGAAGATGTGCCAAACATCTTAGAACAACTATTGCAATTGAAGCTAATTGAATTACCAGAATGCAAGCGGCTAGAAGACATGGGGAAAGTTGATGACCCTAACTATTGCAAATATCATCGCATCATTGGCCACCCAATCCAAAAATGCTTCGTCTTCAAAGAACAAATCATGAAACTTGCCAAAGAAAACAAGATCAATCTAAACTTTGATGAAGTTGTCGAGTCAAACAATGTGACCGTTGCTTGTGATGTACATCCAACTCTCAAGCAGGGGGCAAACACTAACCAAGCTCACAAATTGATCAACAATGATGATGCAAGGATTGGCCCCATCAATGGGAAGTTCCTTAAACACTTCTATGCTTGAACATCAAGGATTGCTCCTTGGTAAGAGTTTAAATTGCCCACTGTGGCGCTGCAAGAGTACATGATATCTTCCCATTACCCTTGAAAACATACCAATAAGGAGAAATTAATCACACTCCATGTCATCAATTGTGAGTGTGGCATAGTGGTTGGATGCTTGTGTCTCCATTGAGGCCAAGGTCTCGGGTTCGATTAGTGGTGATACCCACAATTACACACTGTGCCCCCCTTTTTGCAAAAACACATAAGAAAAAAAAAATAAGTAAAAAAATTATTATATATAAAAAAAAAAAAAAACAAGAAAAAAAAAATCACTTGAACTATGTGATGACTTGATCCCTCTCGAGGTACGTAGGCAACTTAGTATCTTTTGCTGAGTTCAATCATGCATTAAAAAAAAATAATAATAATAATCCAAAAAGAAATTATTAAAAAAAAAAGATCATAAAAAAAAAAAAAAATCTGTTGAACTACATGACGACTTGATCCCTCTCTGGGGTACGTAGGCAGCTTAGTACTTGTCACTAAGTTCAGTCACATGAAAAGAAGAAGGATTGCCAGCCTAACTTGAGGAGTTTTCCAATGATCATCAATGCACTTTTAAGATCCCTTTGGCTGGCAAGGCATTGCTTAAAGACAGTCAACTACTCAATAGGATGATCAAAGGCCGTTGTAGTAGAAAATGAAGACAGTAAAGAGTTGACGTTGCTTAACTTTCATTGAAATGATGATGAACATAAGTTGATACTTGATTGTGGAGCAAAATAAAATCTCCAACTTCTTTTGCAAGAAATGAAGTCTTCATGGCATTGCTTGTCTTCTATGGATATTCTCTCACATTTCTGAAGTATGCTTTGCATCACTTATCTCCTGGGGGCATCTTCTTGTACCTTGCAAGTTTAAGCTACACCGTTTCTCTTCTAGGGTGTGCCACTTCATATCTCTGAAATTAAAACCATATCATCTCCCTTCTGAGTGGTGTTGTTTCACACGGGATGACGTCAACTTCCTCCAAAATGATGATAGATTATATATCTGAAGTCGGTGTTGCATCATTTCTCCTCTATGGGCATGTTCATACAATATCAAAATTCTTGGTGGCATGTTTCGACATCTTCAAAGTCTTCGCAGCATACTCTGGCATCTTTAAAGTATTGGCGTCATTTTTCCCCGCATCTTCAAGATTTTGTTAGCATTTCCTTGCATCTTCAAAATCTTGATAGGGACTCCTTGCATCTTCAACATCTTGTTGGTATCTTTGAAATCTTGATGTGTAGGCTACAATGCTATGCACCCTCGATGGTTGAGATATGTTGTCTCTAAAAATTGGTGCTGTTTTAGCTTTATTATAAAGGTCAATATTGGTGCAACTTCAATGCGAGTGCAAGTGCTAATGTGGATTGTTGTCCTGGCTTCATGACAAAGATGAACGTTGGCACAACTTCAGTATGAATAAAGTATTGACGTGGCTTCATGACAAAGATGAACGTTAGCACGACTTCAAAATGAATAAAGTGTTGATGTGGCTTCATGGCAAAGATGAATGTTGGCACGACTTCAGTATGAATAAAGTGTTGACGTGGCTTCATGGCAAAGATGAAACTTCAGTATGAATAAAGTGTTGATGTGGCTTCATGGGAAAGATGAATGTTGGCACGACTTCAGTATGAATAAAGTGTTAATGTGGCTTCATGGCAAAGATGAATGTTAGCATGGCTTTGGTATGAATGAAATGTAGATGTAGCCTCAATGCAAATAAAATGTCGAGGCAGCTTTATGGCAAAAGAAGAGTGCTAGTGCAGCTTCATTACAAAGGCAAATGATAGTGCGACTTCATAGCAGATGCAAGTGCAAATATTGCTTCATAGCAAAGATGAATGTTGGCATGGCTTCATAGTAAAGACTCTTGATATGGCTACGTTGCAAAGACTTTTGAGATGGCTATGTTGAAAAGACAAGTATTGGTGCAGCTTAAAAGGAAGCATGCTACATAATAAAAACAAGCAACAACAAAGAGCTTGTCAAAAGAAAATCTCATGGCATGTCTAAACAAAAAAAAAAAAAAAAAAAGGCATGGTTTGTCTCAGAGTGTTATGTTACCCATTGGAGATTACACTTGTACAAATTAGTGCATACCCTGGGTGGCTTTATATAGGGATCCTCAGAAGTTAACAAACAAAAGGGAAAAAATGTGTAAAAAGTTAAATTAGCATATTTTCAAAGGGTGACGTATCCACCTTGAAAAATCAGAAAGGTAAAAGGTCATAAATGTATCATGCTGTCAGAAAGAAAAAACTTACACTAGACCTCAAAAAAGATGGCTTATAGGCCGGCAAAAGTACACATGTCATCTAAAAAATTGCTGCACTAGGCCTCGGATGGAGCTCTAGCCCAAACATTGTTCAAAGCTACTTGTGCTGCCGACCTTGAAAGCAGAGACATTGCTGCTTTACCAATGTCAAACACTGTCAGAGCTCCCAAAGACATTAATCAACTTTCAGAGCCGCCAAAGACTATAGATCCAAGAAATCGACACTACAGGAGTCTTCCACAGCCTTCGATCCACCAAACCTGAAAGTTCCAGGCCTAGATGCGCCGCCACAAAAGGCCACAAACTCCTAACGTCTCGCGGGTTTCTCATTCAAATTTGCACAAATCTGAGAAAATTTTTGTAAGGTTGAATTTATTCAACCATCTAATTGGCTTTATTCCGTACCAAATTTGCTTGTATTTCAGCATTTAGTAACCCTGTATTTAGGTGGGTTTGTTGTAAGGGTAGTGAGTGAGATAGAGTGAAGTTTGCTCAAAAGTGTGCAAGAAAACAGAGACTCGCGACTTGGCCTCGCGGATGACTCGTGGCTACAAGCCGCCAGACGCAGCACACGTGCCAAGCATGTCGGAAGGTGAACAGTCATGCTAGCTGAAGCATTACAGGACAAAACAGGACAACTGGCCATACGGTTATCTCGCGACTGGATCTCACGACTTAGTCAAGCCGCGAGGTCAAGCCGCGAGCCACCCCTATTTTGTAAAACCTAACGTTTCACATTCCTCTCCCACTCCAGTATAAATACCCCTTTTACCCACAAATGTAAGAGGGCTTCTAGAGAGAATTTTGAGAGAGAAACCCTAAAGAAAAACAAGATTGATTCACCAACAATCTATACATTAGAGTCTCTTCAAATTCCTCAACTCTCTTCCTCTCCATTGTCAAATCCTTGAGAGGCATTTTACCAAACCTTGTTCTCACCATATTCATCACTGTGAGAGGCCTATTTGGATTTCTAAGAAGCAGTTAGGAAGGAACCAATCTTCATTGGTTGATGCTACGGTCTAGTAGCGGAATCCGGGAAGCTAGAAAAGAAAAAGGTTCGGCGCAACCTCGTTGGAGCAAGAAGCTTGGAGGGCTTAGGTGTACTCGGTAGATTAGGCTTGGAGGGTCTATTGCTGTCCATGTATCCCAACTATATTTTCTAGTGGATTGTTTACCGCTTGGAGGGCGGTGGAGAGGTTTTACGCCGATGGCTTCGGTTTCCTCTTCGATAACACATCGCGTGTTGTCTTTGTGTTTGCATCTTCCTTCCCTTTTATCTTTGCCTTTTATTATCTGCTGTGGGTTGTGATTTTAATTTGCCTTAGATAGTTTATCCAATTCTATATTGTAGCTTATGTTCATTTTCTGCACACTAGTTGTTTGACATAATGCTTGAATTGGTTATGTTGTAATTTGGGGGTCTAAACGTTCAATGGTATTTATACACATATTTGAACTTTCAATTGGTATCAGAGCGAGTACACTTTTATTGGTTTCAATACCATTGTGTGATCCTTGACTCCCTTTTGAGATGGATCGGTCTCAATCCCTAAATGCACCTCCATATTTTGATGGTAGTAATTATGCTTTTTGGAAGGTTCGCATGAGAGCTTTTCTGTGTTCTATTGATGAATCTGTCTGGGATGCTGTTGAGATTGGTCGGACCAGACCTGAGGCAGCCAAATCCACATGGGATAAGGCAGCACTCGCTGCATCTAATGCTAACAGTAAAGCACTCAACGCTATTTTCTGTGGTGTGTCTCCAGATGAATTTCACAGGATCTCCCACATTACCATTGCCAAAGAAGCATGGGAGATATTGGAAACCACTTACGAAGGCACGAAGAAAGTGAAAGACACCAAGTTGCAAATGCTGAACACTCGGCTTGAGGAGCTTAAAATGAGTGAGGATGAGTCCTTTGACTCTTTTTATGGAAAGCTAAATGAAGTGGTTGTCAGCAAGTTTAATTTGGGGGAGAAAACGGAGGATTCTAAAATTGTAAGGAAGATCCTTTGATCTTTGCCGGAAAGTTTTCGTGCTAAAGTGACAGCAATTGAAGAGAGAAAGGACCTTGATGACATCAAAGTCCAGGAGCTGGTTGGTTCTCTTCAGACTTATGAGATGTCGCTGCCCAATCAATGGAAGAGTAAATCTCTTGCTCTTAAGACCATTAATGAGAAGGTGGAAGATCAAGACTCATCGGGAGAAGATGTGGTTGACAAAGATGTTGCATACCTTGTCAAAAATTTCAGAAAATTCTTGAAACTCAAAAATAATGGCAAATTTGGTGATAAAGGAAAATTCCAAAGTTCAGGAAGGGAGAAAAAGGAATTTAAAAGGAAAGATGAAAAAGAATCTCAACCTACACAAGGTATCACTTGTTTCGAATGTAACGGGCATGGACACTTTAAGAAGGAATGTCCGAATTATTTGAAATCGAAAGGCAAAGTGTATGCCACGACATTGAGTGACTCGGATTCATCTGACTCAGAATCTGAAGAAAGCTATGATGGAAAGGGGAACTACTCAGTTTTTATGACTATTGCTTATGTTGAGTCTTCAGACGAGTTGAATCCGCTTGTACGAGACCTTGGAGAACAAAGTGATGAAGAATCACTGGGAATTGTTGAAGAATCAGATGCTGAAGAAGATGAAAGCACAGCCAATCTTCAAGAGAATTATAACTCACTCCTGGAGAAGTCGGGTGAGTACACAAGGGTGGCCAAGGCTGCTGTGAGAAAAATGAAGAATGTAGAGGAGGATTACAAAAGTCTTCTAATCCGATATAGGGAGGCCAAATGTGAGATAGAAACACTGAATGGTGAGCTGTCAGAAGCTTACACAAAAGTGAGATTTCTTGAACAAGAGGTTGTGCAAGTAAATGCTAAAATAGAGAGGGTCACCACTACTAAGCTAGATGATGTTGTTTCATCTCAAAAGAGTTTTTCAGACAAATCTGGATTGGGATATACCGGAGGAAGTAGCTCATCTGGAACTGTCACTAAAGAAGTGAAGTTTGTAAAGGCTAAAGATGCAATTGTAGTTGACCTTACTGCTGAGAAGCTCAAGTTGGAGGAGAAGAAGAATGTGGAGAACCAACAGTTGTTGAATCCCCGCAATCAGTATGTGGACAGATCTGAATCTCGTGCCAAGTCTCGTCCACGACAACAAAGAGGTCCTAGATCAACCTATGTGTGTCATCATTACGGACTTCAAGGACATACTCGACCAAATTGCCAAAAGCTGAGAGCAAAGAATAGTGCAACTCCTCAAAGGTCACGAGGATCTAGAAATGATAGAAGAAATTGGGCAGGTGAACAATCTAGAGATCAGAATGGTGATCCCAGAATGATGAACGTAATGAAGATGATTGGTGCATTCACCAACTGCTTGGAAAGCTTCTCACGAAGGTTTGAAAGCCCTAACTCCCGTACCCAATCCTATAAGGAAATCACCCCAAACGCAAGTGATGTGTGGGTGAAAAAGGGTACTCATGCATAAGCATTACAACATGTACATGCATTAATATTTCCTATGCTTTGCGACAATGTTTGTTTGTTTGCTTGTTGTTTTTGTTGTTGGTTGTTTGCTTGTCTACTTGTGCATAATTTATTCTTTGTTTTTTATCAATCTTTTGCTACTAGTGTCAAAAATCCAAAAATCACATAAAAAATTAGAAAATCAAAAAGTTTGATTAACATTGTTGAGCTTTTGTCTCAAAACTTGTTTTGCCTTGTACCTTTGTGCTAATGGCTTTGTGCATTATCGAGCATTGCTTGTTTCTTTGCACTAATATCACTGTGGGAAAAATCTTGAAATCTATGTGATTGTTGTAAATAGATCTTCAAACTTGTCATGAATGATTAGTGAATGATTATGTTGATCTTGAGACATTCATAGACTTGTGTCTATATATCTTCCCACTCTTTATTTTTGTTTTTACTAAAAAGAGCTCACCAAATGTAAATCTCCAAATAAAAAGAGATATTGAGCTGTAAAAGCCTGTCGCACATTCTAGTATTCGACTAGGAAAAAGGGTAAGCGACTTTATATTAAACAAATTGTTTATTCAAAAAGCCAAAGGCTTGTTCATTAAAGTGAAATATCAAATATCACTCTCACAATGAGAGGTGATTGCCTCAAAAGATCAAAATGATCAAATATTATGATTGAAAGTAGAGTCAAATGTAAAGCTCCAAGATGTTTTATCAAGTTTTGTGGGAGTTCATATATACATATTTCTATAATTGAGATGGATCACTTGATCTAGTGCTAATTGTATATGCCTTGGTTGAATTGATCATTGAAGCTTCACATTAGACTAAGGACTATCTCATTGTTGATATCCACACACAACACACAAGTTTATGTTCAATAAATGTCATATTCATTTGTATGATTGTACTTGATGAAATGTGTTTTCACATGCTCAATCTTTGTTAATTCAAGCACAAAAAGATTTTTGAGTGTTTAAGGTGTTTTTGGAAAGTATTTTGTTTAAGAAATCTGAAAATTTCAAAAATCCAGTTTTGCCCTGTTTTGGCGGCTCAGTCGCGGGTAAGTCAAGTCGCGAGCCTCAGTCGCGTCTTCGCGGGTCATTTTTGGCGACTTGTTCCCGAGTGGAAGGTCCAGTCGCGAGGGTTACTCAAAGATTTTCACGGCTCAGCTCGCGACTCTCTCACGGGTAGAACTTCCAGTCACGAAAAACACTTAGAAAAATTTTTCAAAGTTTTGTCTTTGAGTGTTTTGGTGGCTTGAACTGGCGACTTTTTGGCGACTCTCTTAAGTCGCGAAAAACGCTTGTTTGGCGAAAATAGTGGCAGTTTTTAAATCTTTTTCAGTTTTTCCCTCGAACTTTTGTGACTGTTCATCTTCTTTTTCAACTATCTCCTTCCCAAACACTTTGTGTACCCATTTTCAAACCTTATTGGTGCTTCATCTCTTATCCAAATCATCAAGAAAAGGTATGGGTCTTGTTTTTCCTCATCTCATTTTCCCTTTTTCATAGATTTTTTTTACTTTTTGGATTGCTATTGAGTTTGAAACATTCCTCTCTTTGTGTGATGGGTATGGCTTGTTTTTTTTGTTGTTGATGTCATCCGTTGTCATGTTGAGGGGTCACAATGTGCTTTTTCATTGTTCTGATATTTGCCTGTTGTTGATTCTGAAAATCTTTTGTTAAATGGGTTTGGTTTTTATGTGACTTGCTCCTTTCACTTGTTTGTGTGTTGATGTTGGCTTACGGCATTGGTTTACTGTGCTTTAATGTTTATATAACGTGTGGATAATGGCATCTTGAAAGTATTCTTTTAAAACAATTTTTTTTTTCGAATAGTGTGTTTCACAGCCTTGTGCTCTAGTTTGGGTGCTCTGATCCTTCATTTTGAATTTTTTTTTTCCATTTTCATATCTTATGTGATATGTTATATGATATCCGTTCTTAATGTTCAAATGCTGTCTTTGTATGCATATCATGGTCATGGTAAATTGTCTCATTGACAGTTCTGGTTGAATTTGTCTCTCTATGCTCTTTTGCACTATCACCATTTTGCTGTACCTGTTATATTGTGCACCTTAGTATTGATGGAAGTTTGTTTGGGTCTGCACTATCTTAAGTTTGTATTTATGTGTTGAAATCTCTGTTTTTCACTTCTATTTGCATCAAATCATGTTGATATTTATCTTGTGTAGTACTGTTGTTGGTTCTTTGCTGTGGGCCTATTTTCTTGTAGATGTCTCGTCGATCTTCCAGGGGTAAAGACATTGTTGCTGACGATCCATCAACACCAGTTGCTAAAAGGACTCGACTATCATCACAAGCATCTCAATACTCCAATGAGGAGAGGTTCAGAACTCCTCTTACCTCACACATTCACTTCAAACTCAATTGGATCAAATTCAGAGAAAGCTGGAAGAGGATGTATAGCCTATTCCATGACAAAAAGGGGGAGTGATAGGCCTGATCAGAGGAGGAGGATATTACCTAAGGGGGAGTGTTTGCATTCTACTTCAGTTTTTAAGTTGATATATTGTGTTTTGTAAATTGATATATTGTGTTTGTACCCATGTGCTTATGTAAGCTTTTACTGTTAATGTTTTATGCATAATTATGTAGGCTTTATGGTTTGTACCTTGCTTAAAGCAGCCTTTTATGCTATGTTGAAATCAGTACTTCTATCTAAATGTCTTGCATTTTGATTTATGTACTGTCACTCTTGTGCCCTTGTAGGATTGTTCCTAGATGCATATACTTTGTGTATTATGCATTGGTTGAGTGTTGAGCATACAAGTATCTTGCCTTGTGTTTGTTAGCTTGTATGTCCTTGTGTTCATTCCAAGTGTGAATGAGCATTGTGATCACTACCTTGTGGTGTTCACTTGGTTGATCAAGCCATGATTTGATTCTTCTCTTCATCTTTGCTTGATCACCTTTAGCTTGTTTCATATGCATTTCATGTTTTTCTGCATAAAATGATCATGGTGTATTGTTGTGTTTCAGGAGTTTCATGTTCTTATGATTCAAGTGCTTCACAGCTTCTAGAGTTAGGTGTGAGTGAGTTTTGTTCAATTGTTCCCAACTCACATGTTAAGTCTAGAGTCTGTTTTAGGGTTTTGTCACGGAATAGCCAAAGGGGGAGAATGTAAGCTTGAATTTATACAACCATCTAATTGGCTTTATTCCGTGTCAAATTTGCTTGTATTTCAGCATTTAGTAACCCTGTATTTAGGTGGGTTTGTTGTAAGGGTGAGATAGAGTGAAGTTTGCTCAAGAGTGTGCAAGAAAACAGAGACTCGCGGCTTGGCCTCGTGGGTGACTCACGGCTGCAAGCCGCCAGACGCAGCACATGTGCCAAGCATGCCAGAAGGTGAACAGTCATACTAGCTGGAGCACTACAGGACAAAATAGGACAACTGGCCATACGGTTATCTCACGACTGGATCTCACGACTTAGTCAAGTCGCGAGGTCAAGCCGCGAGCCACCCCTGTTTTGTAAAACCTAACGTTTCACATTCCTCTCCCACTCCAGTATAAATACCTCTTTTACCCACAAATGTAAGAGGGCTTCCAAAGAGAATTTTGAGAGAGAAACCCTAAAGAAAAACAAGATTGATTCACCAACAATCTATACATTAGAGTCCCTTCAAATTCCTCAACTCTCTTCCTCTCCATTGTCAAATCCTTAAGAGGCATTTTACCAAACCTTATTCTCACCATATTCATCACTATGAGAGGGTTGTTTGGATTTCTGGGAAGCAGTTAGGAAGGAACCAATCTTCATTGGTTAATGCTACGGTCTAGTAGCGGAATCCGGGAAGTTAGAAAAGAAAAAGGTTCGGCGCAATCTCGTTGCAACAAGAAGCTTGGAGGGCTTAGGTGCACTGGGTAGATAAGGCTTGGAGGGTCTATTGCTGTCCATGTATCCCAACTATATTTTCTAGTGGATTGTTTACCGCTTGGAGGGCGGCGGAGAGGTTTAACGCCGAGGGCTTCGGTTTCCTCTTCGATAACACATCGCGTGTTGTCTTTGTGTTTGCATCTTCCTTCCCTTTTATCTTTACCTTTTATTATCTGCTGTGGGTTATGATTTTAATTTGGCTTAGATAGTTTATCCAATTCTATATTGTAACTTATGTTCATTTTCTGCACATTAGTTGTTTGACATAATGCTTGAATCGGTTAAGTTGTAATTTGGGGGTCTAAACGTTCAAGGGTGTTTATACACATATTTGAACTTTCAATTTTCATAAAACTAGTGACACCACTAGATCCATTGGCCTTCGATCTACAAAACCTGAAAATTTCAGGCCCAAAAGTCTAGCCACGCACCCCCAGGCGAAGCCACGATCTTCCAAACAAACCGCGGCCTAGTCCTTCAAATCTATGCAAATCTGCCCATGATTTTAGAAAACTGATGTGCATGAAATATATACAATAAAGTATTCATATATCTACATATTTAGCCTTACTTTTATGTTATTTTGTGACTAATTATATATTATCTTTGTGTTGTAGGTAACAAGGGTTTTACATGCAAAGTAGGGCTAGGCCAATTGATTCAAGCCAACTTACATCCAGTCAGGCATGAATTCAAGAAAAGACCAACCCAATTAAATTTAAGTCCAATTGGAGCAAGGAATCAAAGGAAATATGCACCAAATCCAAGTCCAATTCGGATTAGGATTTTAGACTGCACATCAGTTATTATTTTTGGCATAACTTTCGGCTCAAATGTCCAATCAAGATGATTCAAGTTGGGCTGAAAAGTAACTTAAAGGGCTACAAATTTGTAGTTTAGCAAAAGTCCAAATTTTGAAGTTAAATGGGCCAAAATAGTTGGTTAAGTGAAGCCTAAAAATCTAGTATTTTCTCCAAACGGGAATTCAACTTGTAATAGGATTCCTTGACCTATTTAAAGGCTCTTTAGGACAAAATTCGTGGAGGCTGAGGCTGAGGCTAGTGCTAGGGCTGAGAGCTGAATGCATAGAGAGTGCGACTACTTCTTTGGTTTTCTTCCATGACAATTAGTTTTATTTTATTTGTCTAGTTTAATGTTTAGTATTTTATTTTTGTTTTTTCATTCAATTACCATGAGTAGCTAAATTTATAATTAGGGTTGAGGATGAAACCTTGTTAAGGATTATTAGTAATATTTATGTGATTTGATTTTTCCCACAATAATTGTTCTTTAATGATTTAAATTGTTCTTGCTTCTTATCAATTGATTGAGATGGGATTCTAGATATGAGTTCAATCATGTTTTTCTCATGATTTAGGATTTGTCTTAATTAATTGAATGCTTGGTTTATTAATTCTTGATTATAAAATTGGATATCGCTTGTGATTCGTCTGTCAATGGATACAATTTATGATTTGATTTTTAGAATTGGATATATCTTGTGATTTGTTTGGCTACGGATACAATTGATGATTTGATTTTATACTTAAGAGGCGAAGAAGAACATGCTTTAGATTTTTAAACATAAGTTTTAATGATGATATTTTCCATGATAGCAAGATTGATTTCTAGATTATCATGTAGTGAGTTGGGAAAAATTAATGATCATAAATATTTGCTGATATGATTTACAAGGCGGATTCCAAAACCTTGATTCCTTTCTCTTAATTATTTACATCTTTTTATTACTTTTTATCTTTTGCTTAGTTTAACTATTTGCTTAATTTTATTATTTGCTTAGTTTATTTTATTGTAACCAACCAATTTTTTATTTAAACTAGATTAGGATTAATTTGGTTAAGGTTTAATTAATTTTCCTACATTCATACAAGTCCCTGTGGGTTCGACCTCGTTCTTGTCCAACTATACTTCGGTACGGTTCGTACACTTGCGAGTATTTTAAAATTTCACAACAAGTTTTTGGCGCCATTGCCGGGGACTTGGTTAGGAAAATAAATTAGGTCGTAATTGAATTTTTCCTTCTACTAGTTGTAGTTAATTTTTTTTTTTAAAAAATAAAAAAAAGAAGAAAATATTTATTTCTTTGTGCTTAGTGTAAGAGAACTTGGATACGTGATAAAGAAAATCATCTTGTTAGTTTTGATTATCCATCCATAATGGAAGAAATAGGAGATGATTCAAAAACTCTTAGGGAGTTGTTCTCACCCATAACCACTAACCCTCCATCTTGCATAGTATTGCCTGCAACCATTGCTGCACATTTTGAGTTGAAGCCACAGATAATCCACCTTCTTCCTACTTTTCATGGATTGGATAGAGAAGATCCTTATATGCATGTGAAGGATTTTCTTGAGATTTGTGCTACTTGTATTTTCCAGAATTTCACTGATGACTCTGTCCGCTTGCATTTATTCCCTTTTTCCTTGAAGGATAAGGCAAAAGCATGGCTTAATTCTTTGTCACCTGGATCTATCACTTCATGGGAACTGTTGGTCATAAAATTCCTCTCTAAATTTTTCCCAATGGCCAAGACCAATGCTTTAAGGAGAGAAATTGCAGATTTTTATCAGGATGAACAAGAGAAATTTTATGAGAGTTGGGAGAGATTTAAGGACTTGATCTTAAAGTGTCCACATCATGGTTTTGAAACATGGAGACTAGTACAATATTTTTATAATGGTTTGACTCAAATAAATCGTAACATGATTGAGTCCATGAATGGTGGTGGATTTTTGAGTCTTAGGGATTATGAGGCATACAAATTTCTTAAGAATCTATCAGAAAGCTCACAACAATGGGATTTTTCCAATCATAGAGAGAGATCTTCCCCTCCAATTAAAAAAGGAGGATTGTATGAAGTCAGTGAAGATTTAGACATAAAAGCTAGGTTGGAAAATCTCACTCGTAAGGTTGAAGCTTTTGCTTTAGGTAGAGGGATGAATTCTGTCAATAAAGTTCAAAGTGAAACATGCTCTATTTGTGCAAGTCCTATGCATGCAACACAAATGTGTCCCTCCATAGCTGGTTACCTTAATTTTTATGCCAAGCATGCAAATGCACTAAATAATCATGAAAAACCACTTGCTAGTCTGTTTTTAGAGACATACAATCCAAATTGGCAAAATCATCCTAATCTCTCTTGGAGGCAGAACCATTCCCCCACAATATAGGTGGACAACAAGTGCATCAACAAAGTCAATTTCGTCCACCCACTCAAGCATTTCCTCCCATTCCTTAATCAACTCCTTAGTTTATGGCACCACCAAGACCACAATCAACTTTGGAGGAGTCTCTCAAAACTTTCATGCAATCAACTAGCCAAGCCATTCAAGAGATAAAAAGTTCCACCCATTTGAATACTCAAGCTATTTCAAAGTTGGAAAATCAAGTTGGCCCGTTAGCAACCCAAGTTGGAGAGAGGGAAAAAGGAAAGTTTCCTAGTCAACCTATACCTAACCCAAAAGGGCAGTATGCAATTAATGGTTCTTCTAGTTTTACTCATGCACACGAATTTGTTCAATCTATTACTTCCCTTAGGTCTGGTAAGCAAGTTGATAATCAAGTGAAAATGCTAGAAGTGTAGGATGATGAAAATATTGTGTTAAAGGAAAAAGGAACTCATAGTTTACAGGATGATCATAAAGAAAATAAGGGCAACTCAACCTCAATTCCAATTCAGGATCTTGGTTCTCCCCTTGATAAAAGGTTTGTTCCTAAAGCGCCATTTCCTCAAAGGTTAATCAGTCCTTAGAAAAGTGCACAATTTGGAGACATTTTAGAGGTTTTTAAGCAAGTGCAAATAAACATTCCATTTCTTGATGCAATTCAACAAGTTCCTGCTTATGCCAAATTTCTAAAAGATTTTGTGACAATGAAGAGAAAGACAAATGTCCCTAAAAAGGCATTTTTGATAGAGTAAGTCAATTCAATCATTCAGAACAAATATCCAGTAAAATGTAAGGACCCTGGATCTCCTACAATTTCATGCAGGATTAGGGATCGTCTCATTGAGCGAGCTTTGCTAGATTTGGGGGCAAGTGTGAACCTAATGCCATATTCAGTATACTTACAGCTAGGTTTGGGGGAGTTGAAACCCACAACCATGACACTTCAATTAGCTGACAAGTCTGTGAAAATCCCTAGAGGTATTATTGAGGATGTGCTAATTAAGGTAGATGCATTCTATTTTCCTGTTGATTTTGTTGTGTTAGACACTGAGCCTGCCCTAAATGCTAGTACACAAATCCATGTCATTTTGGGTCGCCCTTTCTTAGCCATATCCAATGCTTTGATCAATTGTTGGAGTGGTGTAATGAAGATTTCTTTTGGGAATATGACTATTGAGCTTAATATTTTTAACATAAGTATGTAAGTACTAGACAATGAGGATATATGTGAGGTTAACATGACTGGGAGCCTAGTCCATGATACTTTCCTACAATCAAGTTGTGAGGATCCCCCAAAGGCTTGCTTAACCCGTTTTGATTGCAATTTGGATACTGAAAAATCAATTGAGGAGGTCAATGCATTGTTGGATTCTATTCCTCTCTTAAGTATTGATAGCTGGCAGCCAAAAGTGGTCCGTTTCCCACTTTCTTCATCCCCATTCCCATCTATTGTAGAACCACTAAAGTTGGATGACTTTTGGGAACACCAATTGATAAGTATACTTCAAGAGCATAAGGAAACTATAGGTTGGAAAATTGCTGATATTAAGGGTATTAGTGCTTCTGTGGTTATGCAAAGAATTCACTTGGAAGACACTACAAGAGCTTCTCAACATGTTTTTGACCCAGGTAAGTTACAATCTCATTGGACTAGTCCATTCATAATATGCATTATTTACCTCCATGGTGTTGTTGAGGTTTGGATGGTCTTGTTTATTAGGATTGATCTCCAGTTGTGTTAAATCTTTCCACCCAAAAAAAAAAAAAAAATCTTGTTTATTTTTTGATTTTAGATTAATCTTTGTGTCTAATTTCTTGTTTCATTTTATTTTCTTTTGTTCTAGCTGATATTTGACAAAAATTGAAATTTATAACAATCAACTTGATCAAGGTACGTCTCCTCCTTCTCCTTACCTTACTTGTTTCTACTTGATTTTCTCATGTTGCATATTCATATTTTGCTCTCTTTTCATTCAAGACATATATTTGAGAGTATCATTTTTAACATTGAGGACAATGTTTGGTTTAGGTTTGGGGGGGATGTATATAGATTTCTATCTTTTCTTTTTGTTTTGTTGTGTTAAAAAAAAAAAAAAAAGTTAAAAAAAATCTTTTGCCTAGCTTGAGGTTTATGTTTTGAGTTTGTTATACTACTCTTGCTTAAACAATTTCATTGCTTTCATGCTTCATTCATTGCACATGCACGTAGCCACTCAAACACAACTTGTTGTTGAAGGATAAAAATGATTAGAAAATCTTGATGATAACAATGTGGAGACTGTAACC
The DNA here is from genome assembly GCA_029955605.1 of Quercus engelmannii. Classification (NCBI taxonomy): domain Eukaryota; kingdom Viridiplantae; phylum Streptophyta; class Magnoliopsida; order Fagales; family Fagaceae; genus Quercus; species Quercus engelmannii. The sequence goes on from JARPSG010000003.1 coordinate 42,637,449, forward strand.
CCTATGAGTTTTCAGCCAATCATTATTTTTGGAGGGTTATATATTGTTTCTAATCTTAAAATTCATTTGGAAGTGCGTAACATAATTCATTTGTTGTAGTCTTATTGTTTTTTCTTTTGGCCAAGAAAAAATATATGATTTTATGCCACACTTGAATCTTTTGAAGCCATTGATGTTGAATGAACTATACTAGTCTTTGAGAGATGAGATTAGGCCATTTTTGTGTACTTTGAGCCATATATGTGTTTTTCTTTTTCTTTCTTGATACATTATCGCTAGTCACCCCGTTGAGCCTTTTAATTAGCCTTTCATTCTTAAATCCGTTATCCATAGTGTTTCAAGATGGAATTTGATCAGTTTTTTTCAATTTGGTGGTTTGTGTGAAAATTCAAAGAAGAAAGAAAAAAAAATTTTGAAAAAAATAAAATAAAATAAAAAGAAGAAAATAAAAAGGGTTCCCATCAAATTTTTAGAAGTGAAATGTAAGAAAGGAGTACTACTTTGAAGAAGAAGAGTTGAAAAAAAAAAAATTGTTGAATGGAAATTCCAAAAAGAGTTGACATTCCGACAAATCTTGAAAACACTTCTTATTATTTACCTTCACCCATTTTTATTTCATTCCCTTTTCTTTTAGCCTACATTACGTCCTAATAAAGTCCTTATTTGATCTTGAAGATTGTGTAGTTTAGTTATTGATATGACTGAGAAGAAAAAGGTGTGGTATGAATATTTTTGGCATCCTTTCATGAGACTACTTGTTCTTTCTTGATTAAGCGTTTTTCATGTGATTTATATGTGAGATGTTTGATTTTGCTTACATTATTCCGCTCATATATATTGTTGAGAGTGTTACACCCCATTTCAGAGTGATTTCAATTGTTGAGTGATAACACCGGAAAGATTTGCGTTGAAACATAATTTCAAATAGAGATTCGAGTCAAGTTTATTCTAAAACTAGGAGTATGTTTGGGTTGGCTACCACTTTTCACTCACATTGAGTTTTGATGGCATGAGAAATTCCTTTAGCATTGTAGTGTTTTTGAACTTCAACTAATCCTCTTTACAAAAGGCAATTGAAAAAAAAAATTTGATTTTCTTTGTTTTGCATATTTATTTATTTATTTTTTTAGTATTCATTCTCAGAATTTTGTGGGTATATTCCCTGCAAACCCTCGCGAGACTACTATTCTTCCACTAGTGTAAGCTAGGGGTTTAAAGGCTTGTTGCATACACTAAATGCAATCGAAAATTCCAGCGAAAGTGGATTAGTTAGGATTTCCTTTTTCTTTGTTTTTAATTTCTTTGTTTTGTTTTACTCTTTATCTGTTTTGCTCGAGGACTAGCAAAATGTAGGTTTGGGGGTATTTGATGTGCATGAAATATATACAATAAAGTACTCATATATCTACATATTTAGCCTTACTTTTATGTTATTTTGTGACTGATTATATATTATCTTTGTGTTATAGGTAACATGGGTTTTACATGCAAAGTGGGGCTAGGCCAATTGGTTCAAGCCAACTTACATCCAGCCAGGCATGAATTCAAGAAAAGACCAACCCAATTAAATTTAAGTCCAATTGGAGCAAGGAATCAAAGGAAATATGCACCAAATCCAAGTCCAATTCGGATTAGGATTTCAGACTGCACATCAGTTAGTATTTTTAGCATAACTTTCGGCTCAGATGTCCAATTGAGATGATTCAAGTTGGGATGAAAATTTAACTTAAAGGGCTACAACTTTGTAGTTTAGAAAAAGTCCGAATTCTGAAGTTAATTGGGCCAAAATAGTCGGTTAAATGAAGCCTAAAAATATGGGATTTTCTCCAAACGGGAATTCAACTTGTAATAGGATTCCTTGACCTATTTAAAGGCTCTTTAGGACAAAATTCGTGGAGGCTGAGGCTAAGGCTAGTGCTAGGGCAGAGAGCTGAATGCATAGAGAGTGCGGCTACTTCTTTGGTTTTCTTCCATGATAGTTAGTTTTATTTTATTTGTCTAGTTTAGTGTTTAGTATTTTATTTTTGTGTTTTCTTTCAATTACCATGAGTAACTAAATTTATAATTAGGGTTGAGGATGAAACCTTGTTAAGGATTATTAGTAATATTTATGTGATTTGATTTTTCCCACAATAATTGTTCTTTAATGATTTAAATTGTTCTTGCTTCTTATCAATTGACTGAGATGAGATTCTAGATATGAGTTCAGTCATGTTTTTCTCATGATTTAGGATTTGTCTTAATTAATTGAATGCTTGGTTTATTAATTCTTGATTATAAAATTGGATATTGCTTGTGTTTTTTCTGTCAATGGATACAATTTATGATTTGATTTTTAGAATTGGATATAACTTGTGATTTGTTTGGTTACGGATACAATTGATGATTTGATTTTATACTTAAGAGGCAAAGATGAACATGCTTTAGATTTTTAAACATAAGTTTTAATGATGATATTTTCCATGATAGCAAGATTGATTTCTAGATTATCATGTAGTGAGTTGGGAAAAATTAATGATCATAAATATATGCTGATATGATTTACAAGGCGGATTCCAAAACCTTAATTCCTTTCTCTTAATTGTTTACATCTTTTTATTACTTTATATCTTTTGCTTAGTTTAAGTATTTGCTTAATTTTATTATTTGCTTAGTTTATTTTATTGCAACCAACCAATTTTTATTTAAACTAGATTAGGATTAATTTGGTTAAGGTTTAATTAATTTTCCTACGTTCATACAAGTCCCTGTGGGTTTGACCTCGTTCTTGTCCAACTATACTTCGGTACGGTTCGTACACTTGCGAGTATTTTAAAATTTCACAACAAAAATTGACTATACCATGGCCTTCTACGGCCTTAGATTGACAAAACCCAAAAAGTTCAGGCCCAAACGTTAAGCCACGTGCTTCCATGTGCCTCTGGTGACATCGGCGTTCACAGCCTCAGTTTCACGCACCACCTCACCCAGCCACGCGCTCGCATGTGCCACACGCCCTCCAGCGCTATGACGTCATGGATGACGTCATCCTCCACTACCCCGGTCTGACCCGTTTGTCCAGACGACCCGGTTTGACCTGAACCGATCCGTAAATTTGACCCAGTCCGAACTGCCTGCCAAAAAAAAAAAAAAAAAAACAGAAGGAGAAAATACTTCCACCAAGTGGACCTTTGACCTTGACCAAAAAGTCAAAATTTTCAAAATGGACCTATCCCACTCAATTTTTTGAATACAGTCTGATTTTTGAACCCATTTCTTCATTCGAAGCTCAGAAATTGTGCAAACGTCCTATTTCCAAAAAGTTGACTTTTGTGCAAATGTTGACCAAATGTCAAAATTTTTAAGATGGACCTATCTTGCTCAATTTTTTGCGTACATTCCAATTTTGGAGTCCGTTCTGTCATTTGAGACTCGAAAATTGCACAAATGACTCGATTCCAAGGTAGTTGACTTTTGTGTTGGAGTCGACCTAAAATCAAGATTTTCAAGCCAGACTTGTCTTGCTCAATTTTTCATGACTTGGAAACCACCAATTTGACCGACTTCTCTGAAGTACTAACAGTGTCCAAAACTTAAGCTTCCAAGATCAAAATTTGAGATTCATCCACTTGGTCTGGATTTCCTTAAGGTTATTCTCAAGACTTCATCAAGGCTTCCCTTTCCAAGTACAAATGAACTATCACAAGTGTGTCTTGAACTTGAAATTACACTAGGTCATTAGTTCAACCTACCATTCCCATTCGATTCCTACCAGTCTTCGACCTACCATTCCCGTTCAGTGCCTATTGTTCCCATCTACTATTCTCACCAAAAATTCTCAACTACCTATCTACCATTCTTCATCTCTCTACTATAAATAAGAGGGCCGGGTTCATCAAAAACTCATCAAAAAAAAAAAAAAAACACACTGAATCATGAAATGAAGATTTGCTTCTTTCAAATTTTCGAGTCCTCCTTTCCACAGCCATTTCTCGCTATGGCGTCATCATTCTCAACACCTAGCAACCGATATTGCTTTATAATCGGTTTGTGATCAACCCTCTCATGGTTCAGTCAAAACCCTATTTACAACATCATTGCAGTTTTGAGATCCAAACAAATTTTGTTTCTCCCCTTAATGACCACATATGTCCATAAAATTACTCGTAACAAGGTCTGCATTGAGGTTCCATGCTTCCTCAAACTTGGTTGGCCAGGAAATCCAAGTCCAGCAGACACACCTGTTCTTAACCTCAGGGCTCCCGTAGTCTCTCTCCAATTGCTTGGTCTTCCAGCAGAAGCAATGGTTCGGAACAAACAGCAACTTGGCTAGTTTCTAAAACCAGAATCATAAGTTAGCTCCATCTTTCATTTTTCTGTGCTTTTCCAACAAGTGGCAGTAGGTGAAGATGGTAAAAAGTGTTGGGGTATCCTACAAATTGTCTTCTATCCAATACTTAAAACAACCTCCAAGGCACTAGCTCATCAGAATTCAGTCTTTGGTGCCGGTAAATGGTCACCAAAGCCTTATTCCATGTCCCCACTACTATGGGACCCAAAGGTCATCATTGCTGGTACCTCAAAACTCACTTTCTAGAATTACTTCAACTTAAAATCAGCTTGAAGAATTTCAGAAGGTACTCTTTTGAAATTACTTCAACTTAACATCCATCGGCACGGTCTCATCATGCATGCACATTCTACCACTTGCCGTCGGACCTCATTCAGTATGCAGTCAGTCCCATATCCAAAGGTGTACTTCCCATAAATATCTACACCAGAAAGTCCCCAATATACAGGCCCAGCACCATGGTGGCGTATGTTTCACCCATTCGCTTTGCTTCATCCCTGTCTTCTTCACCACCAACATCAGCATCCCCAGAATCCATAAGCTTCTGAAATTACCTCAACTTAACCTGAGTGACATAATGACACATGCACATTCAACCACTTTTCCACATGTCGTCGTCGTAATCCAAAGTATGTTCTTCAGAAATTACTTCGCCTGGACTTCTTAGAAACACAAGGTTAGCCCCATGACTCTGCATGCTGTACCCAGCCACCATTCTCTCATATTCCCCATCTTCTACACCCTATGATTGCCGCCAATGATCCAAAATACTCTTTTGAAATTACTTCAACTTAACCTCTGCTGAGAAGGCTCCATCACGAAAGTACATTCAAATACTTGCAGACCCCTTTTTGGTTTCATTAGAGCCTTTCATATGGGTGGGTCTACTCTTTGGAAATTATTTCATCCTGCTGAAAGCTCCACCACCTTCAACTACTTCACTTAGAGAGTCAGATGTAAAAATCCATTTTCGAAACTCCTTCCCACACCACACTCCAAAACTGTGTGCGTGAACGAGTCTCGAGGGGGCATTTGTAGAGAGGGAAAATTTCTGACCTATCACAAGCTGACATGTCACATTACCAAGTCCACAAAATACAGCCAATTACAAAGCACCACGTATTGCTACTAGGTTTTGCTATCACTATTCAGAAGCCAACGGAAATTTGCCAAGTGTCATGCAAAAAGCAATCACGCATCAATGTACGTGTAAGTGATGACACAAGCAGCCTTGCACATGTAAGCGATGACTTAATCAATCCAGCATGTGTAAGTGATGACACAAGCAGTCCAGCACGTGTAAGCGATGACATAAGTGGACCAATCAGGCTGTGATATGTGTCACCAATCGGACTCCACCACGTGTTGCTCACCCACCTCCAAACTCTTATAAATAGAAGCCTTCCTAAGACATTTAAGAGGATCAAGATTCAGAAGTGAAAAAGCTCTGCAAGAATCAAGCCTTAGAGCCATCAAGAACTTCAACCCCCAAATTAGAGAACATTCAAAGCAGAATCATCCAAACCATCTGCCTAGATCCTAAAGTTTGCGGGAATCAAGCTCAAAGGTCCAAAAACATTAACAAATCACAAATCAGAGAAGCTCTATGGATTCAAGCCTCGAAAGCCCCGAAGAACTTCCACCACAAACCTTCAAATACAAAGAACATTCGAAGAAGAATCATCCAAATTATCTTCTTAGATCTCAAAGTTCACTGAAATCAAGCTCAAAAGCCTCCAGAAACCTCAAGAAATCACAAATCAGTGAAGCTCAACGAATTCAAGCCTCTAAAGCCCCGAAGAACTTCCACCACAAACCTTCGAAGACGAAAAACACACGAAGAACTCGAAGAACGTGAAGAACAAGGGATTTCCAACCAGCTCATAGCCAGAGATTCATTGTAATTCTGTTCCAAAAATCTTTGATCCATTCTTTAGCCAAATTGAAGTACATTGGGTGTTCGAATCAAAATCACATTACTACAAATCCAATCAACAAATCTTTTAAGGAGATCGAATCAGAGGATAACTCTTTTGTAATTACAAAGAATTGTACCACACAATCATCAATACAAATTCGCATTTGTGAAACTATTTTACTCGTTTGACTCATTTCAAACCGAGAAATTTAGTCACTTACAACAAATTATTAACCTTTACCTCAAAAAAAAAAAAATAGAAAGAGCCATTGAGCATGTGCTCACGAGCACGCGGTTAGCACGTGCTTAAATTGTAGAAATTTTATTTTAGAAAAAATTATTTATTTGTTTGGTGCCATACAACCACTATACTAAAAAGAGACCTAAATTATCACCTAATCAACATTTTTTAAGATAATCCTAACAAACTATATAATAACTTCATTAATATATATCTCACCTAACAATCGCTGTAGACGCTCGATTTTGTACCTATAGTTTAATCAAGGAAGATGGCTAGAATGACCATTCATATACCCAAAATTTATAGTTGCATTACATGCATTAATTCATTCATTGCATACCATAAAAATGATCTTGAGGTTCTAACGGTCGTGACAGTATGTCCGATTTGCAAATCGGACCGTCAAATTGAAAGATATCGCATGATCAAGTCTACATGGTTTGGATGCATTTTGTTCGTGTGGGACCAACCATGCATGATTAATTTAAATTTATTCTGATTGGTTGGACAATTAAAATTAATTAAATAATTTTGTGATTGGTTGTTAGTTAGTGTCAAAAATAGACTTACTTGCATGGAAACAAAGAGGATAATCAAATAACGAAAAAATTGTGGATAATCAAGACTTTCTTGGAGTGTTTATATACAAGATAATTATCACCTTGAAGACCTGAATATCCAGAGAAAGGGATTAATTTTTAGAATACAGATTAAAAATGGGTCTAAGTACAATTCTCAACTCAAAAATCCTCAAAAAATTGAGCCCAAATTGGACCAAAATTCAAACGTGGGTTTGGCACCCAAGAGGGCCATTCGACACTCTTGGAGTGCTGATCGGCACTTCTCAAGTGCCAATTGGCACAAACTTGAGGCCCAACCCGAGGACTCTTTTATTGAGATAAGCCCTACCCTTTTCTATTTTTTAGAGATGAGGATGCATCCCAATTCGTATCTGATCATTCAGCTAATTTTTTGAAGCATTCCAATCTTTATAAATAGAGGGTGCCTCTCAAAATTCAGCACACTTTTTTACACTTTCTAACCCCCCTCTTTCTGACTCTTCTCTTCTGATTTTTCAAACCTCCTTATGTTAAAAATGTTCTAGAAGCTCTTGGCTTAGGAGTTGCTTCAAAGAGTTGAATATCCTAAAATAATCTTTCAACTAGAAGAGCATGCTCATGCAAGTGGTATTTTTTTTTTCTTCTCTTTCTTTTCTTCTCTATTAGTTTTGTTGATGATGCATGAATATGTTTTATTATTTCTTGCTCTTAATGCATAATTACCATGTTCTGCTTGAATTTTTCTTTAACATGTTCTTAGATGATTGTTTATTGTGGTTTTCTTTCTTAGATTTCAAAGTCTACTAATGTTTATCAAAGATTTCTATAAAAACTATAAAAAAATCTGATTTAATATTTTTAGATCTGATTTTTTTCTAAACCAAAAACTAATCCGATTTTTTTTCAAAACTAAAAAAAAAAATTGATTTGATCTTTTCAGATCTTTTTTTTTTTTCTAAACCAAAAACTGATCTGATATTTCAGATCTAATTTTTCTGAACTAAAAGCTGATCTAATCTTTCAGATATGATTTTTCTAAACCAAAAGCTGATCTAAATTTTTCAAATCTGATTTTTTTAAAAAACACAAAACTGATCTGTATTTTCATTAAATATAGATCTGATTTTTTCTAAATTCAAAATTGATCTATATTTTCATTAAATACATATATGATTTTTTTAGAAAAAGTTTTCTTTGACACAATACTACAAATTTTGAAATTTATTGAAAGGACTGAAAATTAGGTTGTAGTTTTTTTATTTATGAATGTGATGTGTGGGGATAAATGGCTCGAATAAGGGAATTGGGCCGTCGGTCGTGCCCGAGGATGCCAAAAAGCCCGAGGATGAGAGTTGGTTAGACAAGTAGGTGATGTTGTCTGAGGAGATAAACCTCCTCTAGAAATAGAGTGGAGGCCTGAAATTCAATCACCCAACAAGTATTAGGTAGTGGACAACCATGCTTGGAGGGAGGATAAGCTTCGAAGAGAGGTGAGTCAATAGAGAATTGGGAAATATCTGGAAAGAAAGCTACTACCACCACATTGAATGCTCTGTACCTAACCAACTAGTTGCATTAATATGGAGGTGATGCCTGAACAGTAACTTCTAACCTTACAGCTGCCTATAAAGACTTCAAGAAAATTTTGATGGGACAAATATCAAGGAGATTAGTTATTTGATCAACAAGTGGAAGGCTAAGATAAAAGAAGGTGAAGGAGTATAAAAGGGAAAGGATTCCATTAGAAGGGGAGCATCAAGAAAAAGAAAGGGAAGCACTTTATAATCAAGGACTTGAACATTTGTATAAGTATGGGAGATATATATATATATATATATATATATATAAGAACATACCATCCTCGGATTTGATTGAGGAGTGTTTTTCTTTCCAACTTGTTCTCCTCAGTCAATCCTACACTAAACTAACCCGTTGTGATTCACATTTGACTTGTTAAATATTCAATATTAATCCACCCTCTAACAAATTTATTGTTGTGGGCTTGTTGGGCCATTGTCCAAATCTTTTGGGCTACGGATCAATTTGCGCTCATACATGATGCATGTGTAATAAATTCATCATATGAATGTGGATCCTCTTTCAAAAAGTCTTTTTTATTATTATTTCTTTTACATAAAATATAAAAATAAAAATAAAAACAAATCCGATTTTCTTGATAAAATAATTTTTTTAACTTTACACAAAACAAATCTGATACTTTTTTAACAAAAATCTCATTCTTTCTTTTACATACAAACATATTTGATTTTTTCTTGATAAAATCACTTTTTTTTTTTTTTTTTTTTTTTTTTTTTTTTTTTAACTTTTGCACAAAAATAGATCTGATACATTTTTGCAAAATGTTATTTTTTTTTATTGATAAAAACAAATATGATCTTTCTTTACAAATAAAATTTTTCTTTCATACACAAAACAAATATGAATTTTCCTAAAAAGAGGACACATTCATAAGGTAAATTTATTTGAATTAATTTTAGTCACGTGTCTGTCATGTATGTTCAACATATCATTCACATCATGCTAAAAAAGGTATATTGGTCATTAGAGTCTATTCAATCAGTAACATTCAAAGCATTTCTAAATATGTATTTTGTATTTAGTTTTTTCTCTCTCTCTTTTTTTTTTTTTTTGCATTACAAAATTAAGTAGTGACACCATGCCACTTAACCAAAAAGAGAGGTGCCCTTAAAAGCACCCAAATCTCTTTTTCGAGATCACCTTCTCAAAAAGTGCGGTCTCTCACAATGGTGACTCCACTAGGGATGTTGAGGGTTAAGTTTCATATTAGACTTTAAGTGACCAACCATATACCCTTGTCTTTTGCATGGTATTGTTGTTTGTTTGTTTATTTATGTATTAAGATGTTTGTATGATTTTTTTTTTTTTTTTTTTTGTGTTGGTTGTTAAAAAGCTTTCCCTAATTATCATAATGTGTTCCATCAAAACAACAAATATGTATGCACCCATCTCAACAATATGGTGGTAGTAACCATGGATCACCTGTCTTCATTAGATTCGGGTACCTAGTGGGAACTCACCAACTCATAGCCTAAAATCATTAGATCACTTCTTGTTGACTATAAAGGATAAACCATGTCGTTCGGACCAATGCAATGTTCATTACATTACAAGTTGGGAGGTGTAACGTCCTAGCTATGGGAAATAATAAAACAACAAACCCACCCTACAATATAATGACTTAGAACCTACCCTTAGGCTGGTCCATGTTAAAAATTGCATTGCATGTTGCGTGTGTTTGTTTGGTTGGTTGATTGATGTAGATGGGGACCTAGCTTTGATTAACTTGACCAAGCCTATTCTTAGGGAAGAATTTGGTTAAGATCAGAGGGAAGACTCCAAATAGAACCCAAGACTGACACTCAAGCTAGCAGTTCTAGTTCCAAGCACATCACTCCCATCACGGTACTGAAGCTCGTGAGCATAGAAGACACTCCACCACTGCAATATCATAATCCTATATTTGACCTACAAGACTTGTTCAAGCCACAAGAAGTCTGAAGATCTTGACACTATGGTGGAAGAGGGAGAACATCCAGACATTGAAGAACCCATGAACACTTAAGAGCTACTCAACACCATGGTAGCTAGTCAAATCCAGTTGAGGGAGGACATAACCTTATGGTGCAACAATTTTAGAATCTGAAGAGTAACCAACAGGAGAGCAAGGCTAACCATAATCCTCAAACCATGGAAGGTGAGAAGAAGATCAATGAGATGACCAAAAGAGCTTGCAAGATGGAGGATCTCATGGACCACTAATTACTCTCAATTTTCCCCGATGTGAGATTGCCTCCTAAGTTCAAGATTCCAACCTTGGACAAGTTCGACGGGACTGGTTGCCTGAAGTCCCATTTGAAGATGTATAAGAGGGCCATGCAGCCCCTAGGAGCAACTAAAGAACTACTTGCTCAAATGTTCCAAAACACCTTGACTGGAGTCACTCTTAGGTGGTTCCTCAACCTAGGTGATGCTAGAGCAAGGAGTTGGGAGGACATCTGCTGCGAGTTTCATAATCAGTACAAATACAACATAGAAATGGATAAAACAAGGAGAGATTTGGAGGCGACAAAGCAAGAGCCGAAAGAATCTTTCTCTACGTTCATTACCAAGTGGAAGTCCAAGAGAGCACAAATGATGAATAGGCCAAGTGAAGAAGAGCAATTAACCATGGTTGTAAAAAACTTATTGTCTATATACCACAAATATTTGTTTGCCCAGTATTTTCCAAATTTTAAAGCTTTAATTGTTGTTGAAACCCAAATTGAAGATGCAATAAATAATGGCACTATAAGGAATGAGGATCCACTAAGGTTTAAAAAGAATTTAGGATCTATTTCTAAAACTATAGAAGTTTCTAATATATACAAAAATGATCCTTATCAACTTATTGCTCCCATTGCCTTTGCGCCAATATCACAAGGGCCCCCTCCAAGGCCTAGGAGGGAATTTCATGAGTTATATATGCCTGTGAGTCAAGTGTTTGAAAAACAAAAAGCCAAAGAGTTACTAAAACCCTTAGATCCAAGACCAACCCCAAACCTATTACTTGCAAGATTTGATGTGACTAGGAGATGTGCCTACCACCAAAGCCCTAGCCATGATACTGACAAGTGTTTTGGCCTTCTTCATGCAAATCAAGATCTAATAGACAACAAGGTGATTGCACCGCCTACAAGGCCTAGCATCACTAATAATCCCTTGCCCAACCACAATTTTGGGAGAGGACTAAGGATTAAGTGCTTGATGATTGAACAAGAAGGAGAAGAGGACCCGTCTAAATTGATTTATGACATACTTGAATGCTTTATGATGACATGGGAAGAATTGATGGGTATGACATCCACCATTGGGTATGACATATGGAGTGAAGATGTAACTGAAACCATAAATTACTCAACTTCCACAAATGGGGGGAGATACTTCAAACCCCAAACAAATTACCCAACATCCACAAATGGGGGAAGACACTTCAAACCCTAATCAAATTTCCAAACATCAACATATGGAGAGAGACACTTCGAACCTCAATTAAATAACCAAGCACCTACATATGGGGGGGAGACACTTCGAACCCCAATCAAATGACCTGACGTCCACACATGGGGGGAGACACTTCAAACCCCAAGACACTGATCTAAATGACCTAACAAAAATTGCCACATTACAAGGGGGTGAGACATTTCATACTCCCACATTTGGAGACAAACAACCCAATAGAAGCCATGAACAAAGCCACCTAACAAACACCCATTAAAGAGGATGAGGTCCTTAAGCAACTACAAAAGACTCAAGCCAATATATCTTTATGGGGTTTACTCATACAAGCACCGTTAGAATCTGGTAGACCTTCTCAATCAAATCCAAGTTCCTACGACTATGATTGGGTCCATAAGTAGGAAACTCACTATTTCCTACTCTGACAAAGATTTGACGAAAAAGGAGAAGAACCATAATGACCAATTGCACATTACTATAGATGCTAAAGGCAAGAGGATTCCAGTGGTCTTAATTGATGATGGAAGTGCCTTAAATGTGTGTCCTTTAAAGATTACAAGTTGCTTGGGCTTAAGTATTGAAGATTTTGTACCAACTAATTAGGCATATGACAATAGTAAAAGGGAGGTCTCGGGAACCGTGACACTAGAGCTCACTATAGGGCCAATGATGAAGAATGTGGAGTTTCATGTCCTGAACATAGCATCATGTTTCAATATGCTCCTTGGGTAACCATGGATCCATGACACGGAGGTTGTACCTTCATCCCTATACCAAAAGGTCCGGTTTCCACATGAAGGAGCCATAGTTACTATATTTGGCAATACTTTGACTGTGCCAAAGTCCATTTTTGGTATTGATTCTAAGAATGAGCCATTGACCTTGGATGGCTTTGAGATTGAGAAGCCTGGTTTTGGAAGAAGAGAAGAAGGAGTGGAGAGGATCCCCATGGACTTTGCTCCCTACAATAACAACAATTTAGTGGCAATGATGAGGAGAATGAATTACCTTCTAGGAATGAACTTGGGGAAGACTGCGAAGAAGCCAACTGTTTAAGACCCAATAATTCCTACTGCCACACCACCTTTTGGGCTAGGCTATAAGCCTACTGATGATGACATGTTAGAGATGGAGGTGAGAAGAATGGCCTAAGCCAAGGCCAAAGCAAAAGGACTCCCTTGTCCCTAGGAACCCTTGAAGCCCTATACTCCCACATTGAATAGAGAGTTTGTCAAAGCTGGGGATAGTCAACACTATTAGGGATTCCCTAAACTGAGATTTGACCTTGAGAGAAGAACAATGGTGCTCGGATTTGAGCTATTATTTGATTTCAACTACAAGCTTCCAGAGCTGAAGAAGGAAGACACAAATTGGGCCCCTACTGATTGGGCTGATTACATGGACCTTAGTGCAACATTACGCTTCTGGGAGATTCCATTTGCAATATAGAAGAAGAAGAGTACTGGGAAGCTTGCCAACATGCATTGAAGAACCCGTATGAAGCAAGAACAAGTGATGAGGATGAAGAAGGGGAAGAAGCCCCTAGGGATGATGATGAAGGTAGCAATAGCAAAAGTGGTAGTAGTAGTGATAGTGGAGATAGCAATGGTGATAGCGAAAGCAACAATACTGAAGACTATGATAGTCAATATAATGGCAATGATTGGGGTGAACCCCCTAGTGATAGAGAAGGTGAAGATGAAAGCCCTTTTTATGAAGACCACATTGATGATGATGTAGACTACTATGATGGAGATATTGAGGATGATGCCAAATTTTAACCCGTAGACATAGAGAGTGGAGCTAAGAGTGAAGAATATGGGCTAGTGGATGTGCTAGAAGCTACAGGAGAGGAGGTTGAAGAAGCCAATAATATAGACAATGATGATTATTGTTGGGGTTTATGCCCTAAAATTCAATTTATTGGCATATAATAAATAATTAAATTGTTTGATTATATGAGACTATTTATAAATGAACTAATGGGATATTATCATAGTCCTTGAGATGCATTATATGTGATTTAGTCGTAGAAGATAAAAATCACAAATTCCTTGTAAACTTAAAATATAATTCACAGTCGATGATGAAATTGGGCATTTCATCTGTGAAGACTATAACACATCAGCTAAGATGGTTTGTCCTGATCATGGAAGTGAAGACTTCTAGTTGATGCGTTAATGTGTGGATATGTCTTAAGTGTTAAGACATATTGAACTGGACTGCTGTTAGATTAATTATTCAATCAACAACTGTCAACTGAATGATTAATCTCATGACTTCTAATTTCATAAACTCTCAATCTTGAGAGGATAGTGAACCCGATAATAAAATATAGGTTACTTTGATATATCAGGAGTGAGATCTAATATTGATGGTCAAAACCTCAGTATGTTGGGTAACCACACGTAGTTGTAAGGGAACACATATTCTCAAGATGGAATCCATAATCACTTTTTATAGAGACACAAAATATCCCCTTGAGATAAGTTTAATGAGAATTGGTTATTCAGGGTGCCCACTTTAGTAAGGAGTTACTAAAGTTTATATTTATTAAAATCGGATTCCAATAAATATGAATAACTAAAAGATTAAATCGGGTACTTAATAAAATAATTGTTTTCAAAGTGACAGTTCATTATGACTTTGTTTACTATGGATATTTCATAGAGGGGAAAAATGATATCATTGGGATATAATTTATTAATAGGGCCTAGAGTGCAATTATATTTATATAATAGTTAATGATAATTTTGGACTTGTCAAGAGTTGACAAATAAGCCTAAGGCCCATTGGAGCTAGTGTCTTATTTGTTCCCTTTGGTCCTATCTCAAGCCACAAACTAAAGCCCGAAAGGCTAATCCAATTAGACAATCAGTTTTTATTTAAAAAATGTTATTAAATAAAGTAACTACCAAGGTAGTTAGAATGTACATATGATGAAAAGAAAAGAAAATAGTTTTTCTCTACAAGGAGAAGAATAATGACTTTCTTCGAGAATCAACGTACAAAAGGACTGATTGAGAGACCACTCTTCTCGAGCACCATGTGAAATTGGGATGTTGATTAGAAGTATTCTCAAGTCTTGTTTTTGAATTTTACTGCATCAAGGTACGCTTTCTATTCTTTGTTCGAGAATTCAATGTTACTTGTTATCTTTGAATGAAGTAGATCCATGTTTGTTGCTTCCTCTGTGTGTTTTGTATAAGATGCAAAACCGATTTTTCTAACAATTACCCCTATGGATGTCCCTTAGATTGGAGCTGCATTATTGATGCTAATTCAAAGTTAGGCCCTCTATATGATAAGCATGGTAGAGAAATTCTTGAGTTAAGGTCATTCCACAATTCATAACTTGGCTCACTGACACCATACACTGAAGAAAAAGATGACATAAATGCTAGATTGGCCACCCTAGACAGAAAGTTAATGATCCATAGTTTAAGAAACTTAACACTGGAGAGTCTTGAATGTGAAGATGAGAAGATGAAAGGGAATGAGTCAGAATATCTACCCTAATACATCCAACCGAGCAATAAAGGAAAGCAAGATCTATTTGGCGAATGGATGGATAGTATAGGGCGTCTGGATGCTTATGTGACTAACAAGCCCACAAATATGGAGATTGATGGTGGAGGCACGGATTATATGGATGAAGGCCCTTTGGTACCGATGCTAAGGGAAGAAGGAACTCGTTAGGAGCCACTTGCCATTGTCGAAGCCATAACCAAGCTGAAGAATTGGGCATTGGAGGGAGTCGCCCACCCCATAGAAGACTCTGCCATGAAGATCAAGACCGTAGAGCCAATCACTCTTGTCAAGAAGATCAAGACCATTAACCTAATCACTCTTGCCAAAAAATTGTTTCTGTTCCTCTTAAATCTATTTCTACAAGTATTATTATTCTTGTTGAGTCTATTTGTGATCATAGTCCTATAAAGTCTGTTTTTGTTGAGTCTGTTGAGAACTCTTTTTCTTATATTATGATTTTTGATTCTATTTATTTGTTTCCTTTGAATGTTTTTATTTCAGAAATTGTTAAAGAAACTCTTAATAATAAGGAATTAAAACAGGGGCATGTAGAACCTATAACAGAAGAAACCCAACCTATTAACCTAGGAATTGATGATGAACCCAAAATGATACAAGTTGGCAATACCCTAACCACCTTTGAGAAAGATGCATTAGTGGCACTACTGATATAATTCAAAGAGGTATTTGCATGGTCATACGAAGACATGCTTGGGATTGATACAGATATAGTACAGCATCACATTCCAACAGATCCAATTATGAAGCCGGTCAAGTAGAAGTTGAGAAAAATGAAGCTAGAGTGGACTCCCAATATCAAGGAAAAGGTTGAGAAACAATACAATGTAGGATTTCTAAGGGTGGTCAATTACTTGAAATGGTTAGCTAATATGGTTCATGTACGAAAAAAGGATGGGAAAGTGAGAATGTGTGTAGATTTTTGAGATCTAAACAAGGCTAGCCCAAAAGACAATTTTTCTTTGCTTCACATTGACAATTTGGTTGATAATACAGCAGGACATGCATTGCTATCATTCATGTATGGCTTTTCAAGATATAATTAGATAAAGATGGCTCCAAAAGATATGGAGAAAACCTCCTTCATTACTCTATGGGGGATTTATTGCTACAAGGTTATGCCATTTGGCCTTAAAAATGCTAGTGCTACTTACCAATGTGCAACCACTACTTTGTTGCATGATTTGATCCATAAAGAAGTAGAAGTCTATGTTGATGACATGATAGTGAAGTCCAAAGACCATGAGGGGCACATACCAGCCTTACGGAAGTTCTTTGAAAGAATCCAATTCTATAAGTTGTTGGTTGAATCCCAAGAAGTGCATTTTGGTGTAACATTTAGAAAGCTATTGGGATTTATGGTAAGTCAGAGGGGGATTGAAGTCGATGTAGACAAAATCAAGGCCATTGTAGAGATAAAGCCTCCTAGTACTGAGAAGGAGATCCAAGGATTTCTAGGAAGGATATAGTACATCAGCAGATTTATAGCTTAGCTCACCATGACATGTGAGCCACTTTTTTGACTACTTAAGAAGGAAGTTCCCACGGTATGGAATGAACAATGTCAAGAAGCTTTTGAGAAGATTAATAATTACTTGATAAGGCCACCAATACTAGTTCTACTAGTACCTAAAAAGCCGTTATTGTTGTATCTCACAACTATGGACATAGCAATGAGGGCTTTTCTTGCTTAATACCTAAAGGAGTATAGGAATGAGAATGCGATCTACTACATTAGCAAAAGATGCTGGCTTATGAAGAGATATATTCACCACTTGAGAAGACATGTGTAGCACTTGTATGGTGAACTTGCAAACTCAGACACTATATGTTTGCTTTCAAGGTCTTGTTGATTGCAGGAATGGATTCTTTGAAATATTTAATGGAAAATCCTGTGCAAGATGGGATGACAACTAAATGGGTTTTGCTCTGTTAGCATTCAATATTAAATATGTGACTCAGAAATCTGTGAAGGGAAGAGCAATTGCTGATCACTTAGCCCATTGTTCACCAGAAGAAGCTGAAGAAATCCAAAAGGACTTTTCAGATGGGGATTGAGGTATAATCATGGAAGATGTATTTGGATAGAGCAACTAATCAAAATGGAAGTGGCATTAGAGTTCTCTTAATTTCTCCAAAAGGGACACACATCCCATTTTCTGGTAGGTTCAACTTCCTTGCCACTAATAATGCCACTAAATATGAAGCTAGCATTACGGGGTTGTAAGTAGCTCTAGGTCTTGGAGTAAAAGAGTTGGAATTATATGGTGATTCAGCCTTGATAACTTCTCGGATTCAAAATAGATGGAAGATCAAAGAAGAAAGGCTAATGCCTTATCATGAATGTCCCCAAAAGTGGGCCTCGAAATTCAATAGGATCCAGTACCAATATGTGCCAAGAATGTAGAATCAAATTGCAAATGCTTTAGCAACAATGGCCTCCATGATGGATGGACCTAAGGAAGATGAAGCTAGACTAATAGTGCTGGAACAAAAAGAAAAGCCAGCTTATTGCATGTCAATAGAAGAAGATGAGGGAAAGAACGGGGAAGGGGATTGGTATTCAGACATCCTATAGTACCTCAAGGATAGGACATACCCAAAATCTATAGAAAAGAATGACCAATTGACCATCAGAGTGTTGTCCACTAATTATATTGTTTAAGGAGAAAGGCTTTACAGAAGATCATATGATGGAATTCATCTTCTTTATGTGACTGCCAAGGAAGCATAACAAATAATTGAAGAGATTCATGAGTCAAGTTATGGGCCACACATGAATGCAAACATGCTGTCATGAAAGATAATGAGGTAAGGATATTACTAGACTGCCATGGAAGTAGACTACATAGCTCATGTTCATAAGTGCCACTAGTGCCAAGTCCATGGAGATTTGAAACACATGCCACCTATGTCATTACATACCATGACTTCACCCTGGCCATTCTTTACATGGGGAATAGATATTATTGGGAAGATTCACCTTACAGCATCCAATGGCCATGAATTTATACTTATCGCTATTGATTACTTCACTAAGTGGGTAGAAGCTGCCTCATACAAGGTTTTGAACTCGAAGAAAGTTGCTCAATTTATTCAGAAAAATATCATTTGCCGATATGGGTACCACATGAAATTATTTTAGACAATAGGCTACATTTCAAGGGAAAAACTGAGAAGCTACTCCGACAGTACAATATTCAACACCATAAATCCTCACCCTACTGTCCTCAGACTAATGGGGCAGTCGAGGCTACCAATAAGAATATAGGGTGAATCTTGAAGAAGTGTGTGAAGAACTAAAAGGATTGGCACCTACAATTACCCTATGCACTTTGGGGTACCACATGAAATTATACTCAACAATGGGCTACATTTGAAGGGAAAAATAGAGAAGCAACTCTGACAGTACAGTATTCAACACCATAAATCCTCACCCTACCATCGTTAGACTAATGGGGTAATTGAGGCTACCAACAAGAATATAGGGTAAATCTTGAAGAAGAGTACGAAGAACTAAAAGCATTGGCACCTACAATTACCCTATGCACTTTGGGGGTATAGGACATTGATTCAAACTTTCACAGGGGCCACTCCTTATTCATTGGTGTATGGGCTGGAAGCAGTCCTTCCCATTGACATAGGTGTCTGATCATTGAGAATAGTACTGGAGAGGGAAATCCTTGAAGTAGATTGGTTACAAAGCAGATACGACCAATTATGCATGATGGATGAGAAAAGACTCAAGGCCTTGTATCACATTCAAGTTTATCCAAGGTGGCTTAGGATAGCTTTTGACAAGAAAGTAAGAGCTAGAGATTTGAAGTTGGGAGATTTAGTGCTAAAAGAGATTTGAGCCACAGTTCAAGATACAAAAGGGAAGTTCAAGCAAAATTGGGCAGGTCCATATATTATTAAGCAGATATACTCTAGGGGAGCAGCAAGGTTGATGGACTCAGATGTAAACTCTTTTATTGAGCCAACCAACATGGATCAATTGAGGAGATGCCACGTTTGAGATGGAAGTTTGAAAACACCACTGTCAACGCTCAGCCTTAACCAGCTAAGTGGAAAAACCACCACCGCCGCGCCTTCGTTCGACCACCCACCGTGGTGACAGCTCCTGCATATGTAGGGCCCTGTTGGAGGGCCCCTTTCAATGTGTTTCCGTGTGTGTTTCATATGGAGTTTCAGGTGCTCTCTCTCTCTCTCTCTCTCTCTCTCTCTCTCTCTCTCTTGTTGAAGGAAGGCAGGTCTACCTTTAGTGTTATGGCAGGAATCTAGGCCAAATTTTAAGGGATTACGGTAAGTGGAGTCACCACCAATCTTTGGGTTTTTCTAAGGTGTGATTGGTCACCTGTTTCTAGTTGATTTTATTATCAATCCTAGGCTAAGAAAAAGGTTATTTTTTCTGATCTAATATGGATGGAAAAAAAAATCTTGATTCCTAGGTCTGAAAGTTTGGTTACATGTGGGGAAGGTGTTAGGCACCCCATAACGCCTATCTAAGGACAGTCCTTTGTTTTGATAAAACCTTAATTTTTGGAGATTGATAGGAAAAACATGATTTTGGCATTGGATTTCGAGGCTTTGCATACATGGGGGTTTCGAGATTTGGCTTTTGAAAGGGCATGGTCCTAATCTATGCTTTCCTATGGCATTTGAGCCGAGTACCAGATTTCTATAGAGAAAATCCGGTGACACATCACCTTACTTTCACAGCAAAAATTAGGCCTCGCTTTGCCTTAGGTGACATGGATTATGATGATGACACTAGAAGGGGGGAAGTAGGTATATATACATACATCAGGCATAGTGCAAGCACACAGAGTAGGAAAGTAAATGCCTACATCCCTAGAGTATGGCCCAAAATATAGGTGCAAGAAAGTAAACAGGGGTCGCCATAATCTAGAGATGAGGATGAATGGTACAGGGCATGATATACCTAATACAAACCATCTAAGAGAGAAATAGAGGAGAAAGGAAGGGGTTAAAAAAGTACATAATCGAAGGGAAAAGCTAAACTCCTAAACCTACTGATCACAGCCACTTGGCTCATACTCGCATGGTCACGTCCTCGCCCTTTTTGCTTACGCCCGAGAGACCGTGCCCTAGCTCTATGCGTCCTCGCTCCATGTGCGTACATGCAAAGAAAAAGATAAGAAATCAGCAAACAAGCCATGGAAGGAAAAGATGCAAAGAGCACAATAAAGAGGCATAAAACAGATAAACATGATAGACATGGCAAACATAGAAACTAAGATGCGAGCAAAAATAGAAACAGAGTAAGATAGCAAACAAACAAGGCTGGTGTCCATAAGGGATAAATGTAGGTTTGGATTGGATGTCCATAGCTTCATTGTGTTGAAGCATGGATGACACACTAGCAAGCAAGACTCATGCATAGACATGTAAGCAAGCGTGTAAAGATGCGTAGAAAGCCATTAGGTGGTGCAAAAAAGCATGGCAAGCATATCATAGTACAAAGCAGAAAAGAAAAGGTTGTACACGATGCAACTTGACATTCGGAGATGTCTCCCAAGTGGCTACATCTAAACATGGCCTCCTGGGCGTCGAATGCAACCACACAATGACATACCCGCTAAAGGTGTCAAACGTGGCAAATCCTAGAACAAGAGAGGCTAACACAAGCATGAAACATAGAAGCAAGCAAGCATAGACATGAAAATAGGGGTGATCCAAATCCTTTGATATAGGCCAAGGTGTATGGATGATGACAAAGACCATAGGGTCTAGATCGGGTCCAAACCAATAGGCCAAAACACAAGAAAGAAAGGTGAAGCTACAAAAGGGTTACAATAGCACATGGTAAGAAATCATATCCTAGGTCTAAGCACACAAACATGACATGGAGCACACAAGCACATGGAAGATGGAATAAAGCAAGCAGAGCATAGATCCGAGCACACCAGCATGTGAAAACATAGATCTAAACACATAAACATAGATCTAGGCATAGGAATGGTAACATGTGCGTGGGCATGTGAAAGCTAGTGCATAGACATGGAAGAACATGAATCCAAGCATATAAACATATAAGAATGTGGATCTAAGCATAAAACATGGCAAAAAGCATATGAACACATAAATTTGAGCAAAGCCTAGCCATAGACATGATATCAAGCATGTGAGAACATAACCCTAACATCAACACAAAGCAAAGAGAGGAACAACACAAAAGGAACATGGCATAAAACCCTAAGCATGTAGATCTAAACATATAAGCATGAATGGATGTAGATCTAAGCATAAAACATGGCATAAAAACCCTAAGCATGTATATCGGGACAAATAAACATGTGAACAAGAACAAAAGAAGACGGATCTAAGCTAAAAACATGCTAGAAACAAGATAAAGCAAGAAACATGTCAAAGAAAGCAATAAAACCTATTATTCTAGTAAAAAGAAAGATAATGCTAGAAAAGAGATTTGGAAGGTTAGGGGTGTGGATGATAGCTAAAAAAGCTACATCCACACCCCTAAATCCCAAATCCCAAGCGTGGAACCAAGGAAAAGAAGATTGGGTGCAAAAGCAATACCTTGTGTTCTTGGTGAAGAGGGAAGAATCAAGAGACTTTGATGTGTTTTCTAGAGTGTTTTGGGCCTTTTTTTGGTGTTTAGAAGAGATAAAAAACATAGAGAGGAACTGGGCAGAGAGAAAATTTTAGAAAAATGTGTGTCCCCTTGGTCTGATGGGTGCCTGAGGCTATTTATAGCCTGAGGTGCATTTTTCGAGGCAGCGGCCATTCAAGGGCCGCCGGCCTCAAACCACCCCTGATTGGGCTGATCCTGATACCCTTGGATAGATCTTCATTTTTAGTTTCTAAAAATGTATGGAACTCAAAAATCCAACAGCCGGATCAAAAGCTATTGCTCTTGGAAGTTTGCGGTGTAGCGATCGGTAGGTCATCTCGGTATTTGTGATATCTCCGCTGTTCTAACTCTGATTTCAACCCATGAATAATCGTAGGAATGAGAATTTGATAATATTCACAATGACATTGGTTTCAACCCATTCTGATGGTCAGATCAAAATTAAGATTTTTGGGCCCACTCAAAGTCAACTTCAGGTCAAACTTGGTCAAAGTGGCTAAAAATCTCCGAGGAGCTTGGGTTTGATGAAAAACTATGAAAGGTGTTATTTTGTGTGGAATTTGACCTTGTTTGACCTTCGGTCAATCCTAGGTTGACCAAGGGTATTTTGGTCATTTTAGCTAGAAAAGGCATTGTGGGTACTCTAGTGTCCGAATGGGTTGCGCTACATAATTCTGGATGTTCTTGCGGCCCTATGGAAAGAAAAATATTTTTTGGTTTTTCAGGGTCTGGCACACAAATCGAGGGCAGAAAAAATACGGTATCAACAATTGCCCCTTCTTTATCTGAAACCTCGAGTGCATTTCCTACAACAAAGAGACAACAACACTAGGAAAAGATTTGGCAAGTTCATTAGTATTAAAACATGCCTTTTTGTACAAGAGTACAAATATAGGCTGGTTTGAATAAAAAGCACCCTTGACATCACTGGCCTTAGCATAAAAACTCCCTTGTTTTTTTTGTTTTTCTGTCATTTTTTTCACTCTCTATTTTCTTTTTACTCTCTTTTTTCCTTTCACTCTTTTTCTCATCATCCTTTTTTGAACGCTTAGTCTCACAAATTTTTTTCAAGTCATTCTCTCTTTTCAATTTCATTTGATCTTCATACACTTGACTTGGAGTCAACGGTACAAGAGTAATGGTTTTATTGTCATTTACAAAAGAATGCCTATTCTTGAACCCATCATGATTGACCTTCCTGTCAAACTGCCAAGGCTTGCCCAATAAAATGTGACCCGTATGCATTGGAATAACATCACAAAGTACTTCATCCCAGTACCTCCTAATTGAAAAAGAAACCAATACTTGCTTATTTACCTTAACCTCTCCACAATCATTCAATCGCTACAACTTATATGGTCTAGGGTGTTTCAAGGTAGATAAATTCAATTTTTCAACTAAAGTAGTGCTAGCCACAGTAGTACAGCTCCCTCCCATCAATGATCATACTACATACCTTATTCTTAATATGGCATCTCATATGAAAAATATTCTCCCTTTGTTGTTCCATGTCATCCTCTTTGACTTGGGCACTTAAAGCACACCAACCACAATTGACTCACCCTCCACTGGATACTCCACATTATCATCACAAGCATCCTCCAGTGATGGCATCTGGTCATCATCTTCCTCACTTTCAATTTTCACCTCTCCATCAATACTTGTGATCATGGTCCTCTTATTTGGGCATTGTGAGGGTTTATGACCTACTCCCAAACAACGAAAACACTTAATATCATGATTAAGAGTTTAGGATTTGTTTTTACCTTTGTTGACACTGGGAGCTTCATCTCTCCTTTTTGGTGGTTCAGTTTTGGACCTAAAAACAACCATTTCCTCCTTCCTCCCATTTTACCTCCATGAAGCAGAGGAGTCCGGATTTTGAAATGACCGAATTCCTTTCCTTTTAAGTTGTTGTTCCACCTTTATTGCCATGTGCACCATGTCCTCCATCACATTAATCACATTAGCAATGTCTCGATTTAGCCCATTCAAGAACCTCGCTATGGTAGCTTCTCTATCCTCCTCTACATTAGCGCGAATCATGGCAATCTCCATCTCCTTGTGGTAGTCATCCACATTCCTATAGCCTTGAGTAAGACTTTGTAATTTCTAATACGTGTTCCTATAGTAGTGTCTAGGGACAAATCGCTTCCTCATGATAGCCTTCATTTCCTCCCACGTCTCAATAGGCCTTTCATGGTTTCTTCTTGTGTTCATCACAAGTTGATCCCACCATATAATAGCATAGTCAGTAAACTCAATGATAGCTAGTTTTACCTTTTTCTCCTTGTAAGCAACTAAATTTCTAGTTTGAAATAAATCAAACAAGTAAAATAGTTTCACAAATGCGAATTTGTATTTATGATTGTGTAGTACAATTCTCTGAATTACAAAAGAGTGATCCTCTGATTCGATCTCCTTGTAAAACTTATTGATTAGATTTATGGTAATGTGGATTTGACTTGAACACAAAATATCCTTCAATTTGGTTGAGGGATGGATCGAAGATTACTAAAACGGAATTACAATGAATCTCTGGCTATGAGCTTGTTTAGAAATCCTTTGTTCTTCGCATTCTTCGTGTTCTTCGTGCGTTCTTCGTCTTCGAAGGTTTGTGGTGGAAGTTCTTCGGTGCTTTAAAGGCTTGAATCCGTTGAGCTTCAATGATTTGTGATTTGTTGATGTTTTCGGACACTTTTGGCTTGATTCTCGTGAACTTTAGGATCTAGGCAGATGATCTGGATGATTCTGCTTCGAATGTTCTCCGATTTTGAGGTTGAAGTTCTTGAAGTTCTTGGAGGCTTTGAGGCTTGATCTTCGCAAAGCTTTTTCACTTCTGAATTCTGGTCCTCCTAAATGTCTCAGGAAGGCTTCTATTTATAGGAGTTTTGGGGTGGGTGAGCGACACGTGGCGGAACTTGATTGGTGACACATGTCATAGCCTGATTGGTTCGCTTGTGTCATCGCTTACACGTGCGAGGCTGCTTGAGTCATCGCTTACATGTGTGCTGATGCGTGATTGGTTCTTGCATGACACTTGGCAAATTTCTATTGGCTTCTGAATAGTGATAGAAAAACCTAGCAGCAATACATGGTGCTCTATAATTGGCTATATTTTGTGGACTTGATAATGTGATGTGTCAGCTTGTGATAGGTCGGGAATTTTCCCTCTCTACAAATGCCCCCTGGAGACTTGTTCATGCACACAGTCTCGAAGTGTGGTGTGGGAATGAGTTTCGAAAAGAATGGATTTTTTTTGTACTTGACTCTTTAAATGAAGTAGTTGAAGGTGGTGGAGCTATTGAAGGTGGTGGAGCTTTTAGCAGGATGAGATAATTTCTGAAGAGTAGACCCACCCATATGAAAGGCTTTGATGAGACCGGAAAAGGGTCTGCAAGTATTTGAACGTACTTGCGTGATGGAGCCTTCTTAGCAGAGATTAAGTTGAAGTACTTTCAAAAGAGTATTTTGGATCATTGGCGGCGATCACAAGATGTCGAAGATGGGGAAAATGAGAGAATGGTGGCTGGATACAGCATGCAGGGTTATGGAGCTAGCCTCGTGTTCTTAAGAACTTCTGGTGAAGTTATTTTAGAAGATCACACTTTGGATTACAACGAGGACAGGTGGGAAAGTGGTTGAATGCGCCTGCGTAATTGTATCACTCAAGTTAAGTTGAAGTAATTTCAGAAGCTTATGTATTCTGGGTATGCTGGTAGTGGCAACGAAGAAGATGGAGATGGAGCAAAGCAAATGAGCAAAGCATACACCACCACGGTGCTGGCCCTATATGCTGGGACCCTTCTGGTGTAGATGTTTCTGGGAAGTACAACTTTGGATATAGGATTGACTGTATGCTGAATGAGGTCCAGCAGCAAGTAATTGAATGTGCCTGTGTAATGGGACCATGCTGACGGACGTTAAGTTGAAGTAATTTAAGAAGAGTACTTTCTGAAATTCTTCAAGCTAATTTTAAGTTGGAGTAATTTCAAAAAATGAGTTTTGAGGTACCAGCAACGATGACCTTTGGGTCCCATAGTGGTGGGGACATGGAATAAAGTTTTGATGACCATTTACCGGCACCAAAGGCTGAATTCTGATGAGCTGGCGCCTTGGAGGTTGTTTTAAGTGTTGGATGGAAAACAATTTGTAGGATACCCCAACACTTTTTACCATCTTCATCTACTGCCACTTGTTGGAAAAGCACAGAAAAAATGAAAGATGGAGCTAACTTGTGAACCTAGTTTGGAAACCAGACAAGTTGCTGTTTGTTTCGAACCACTGCTTCTGCTGGAAGACTAAGCAATTGGAAAGAGACTACAGGAGCCCTGAGGTTAGGAACAGGTGTGTCCGCTGGATTTGGATTTCCTGGCCAACTAAGTCCACGGAAGCATGGGAGGGCGATGCAGGCCTTGTTACGAGTAATTTTATGGACAAAGGTGGTTGTTAAGTGGAGAAACAAAGTTCGTTTGGATCTCAAAACTACAATGATGTTGTAAATAGGGTTTCGACCGAACCATGGGAGGGTTGATCTCAAACCGATTATGAAGCAAAATCGGTTGCTAGGTGTTGAGAATGATGAGGTCATAGTGAGAAATGGCTGTCAAAAGGAGGACTTGAAAATATGAAAGAAGCAACTCTTCATTTCATGATTCAGTGTATTTTTTTTCTCTTTTTTTTTTTGGATGAGTTTTTAATGAACCCGGCCCTCCTATTTATAGTAGAGAGATGAAGAATGGTAGGTAGGTAGTTAAGAATGGTAGTTGAGAATTTTTGGTGAGAAAAGTAGATGGGAACGGTAGGTGGAAATGGTAGGTGGGAACGGTAGGTGGGAACGGTAGGTGGGAATGGTAGGCATCGAATGAGAATCTTAGGTTGAATTAATGACCCAGTGTAACTTCAAGTTCTGACACACTTGTGAGAGTTCATTTGTACTTGGAGAGAGAAGTCTTGATGAAGTCTGGAGAATAACCCTGAGGAGATCCCAATTAAATGGATGAATCTCAAATTTTGATCTCAGGAGTTTAAGTTTTGGACATCGTCAGTACTTCAAAGATGTGGGTTTGATTGGTGATCACCAAGTCCAAAACAAATAAGTGGATTTCAAAATCAGAATCTTCATGAAAGTACGAATAGAACAAACTTTGCTCGAATGTCTTGATTCTTGGTCAAAGTTCACTTCAGAGCCAACAATTTTAGAATCACACTATTTGAGAAATTTTGAATTCTCAAATGAAGAAATAGACCCCAAATTTGGAATGTACACGAAAAATTGAGTAAGACAAGTGTGGCTTGAAAATTTTGACTTTTGGTTGATTTCAACATAAAAGTCAACTATCTTGAAATTTGAGCCATTTGTGCAATTTTTGAGTCTCAAATGATGAAACGGACCCCAAAATCGAAATGTACACAAAAAATTGAGCAAGATAGGTCCATCTTAAAATTTTTGACGTTTTGGTCAACATTTGCACAAAAAGTCAACTTTTTAGAAATTGGATGTTTGCATAATTTTCAAGCCTCAAATGAAGAAATGGGTCCCAAAATCAGAATGTAATCGAAAAATTGAGTGGGACAGGTCCGTTTTGAAATTTTTGATTTTTTTGGTCAAGGTATTTCCTTTTTTTTTTTTTTTTTTTTTTTTTTTTTTTCAGGCGGTTTGGATCCGGGTCAAACCGGGTTGGTCCGGGTCTAATATGGACCAACGGGTCAGCAGCGTGGGGGATGACGTCATCCATGACGTCACATTGCTGAGGACGCATGTGGCACGTGTGGCACGTGCGACACGTGTGGCCCGTCTACACGCTTGAAGGAACTCCGGCGCGTGAGATCTGATGGAGGCGCATGTTCGTTGAGGCGAACGATCTGGCAGCGCGTGTAGGTGCGTGGGTGACTTTTTGGACCTGAAAATTTCAGATTTTGTAGTTCTAAGGCCGTAAAAGACCATGGTGCAATCAGTTTTCTAAAATCACCGGCAGATTTTCACAGATTTGAAAGACTAGGCCGTGGGTCTTTGCGAATCCGGGGCGGCGCGTGCGGCCGTTTTTGGGCTTGAAATTTCTGGGCTTTGTTAATCGTGGGCTGATGGATCTAGTGGTGGCATCAGTTTTTTGAAAATTTTCTCAGATTTGTGCAGATTTGAATGAGAAAGCCGCGGGATGTTTAGGAGTTTGTGGCTGCTCGTGGTGGCGCATCTGGGCCTGGAATTTTCAGGTTTGGTGGATCGAAGGCTGTAGAAGACTTCTGTGATGTCGATTTCTTGGATCTATAGTCTTCGGTAGCTCTGACAGTGGATTAATGTCTTCGACGGCTCTGACAGTGTCCAGCATGTGTTTCTGCTTTCAAGGTCGGCAGCTTTGAAAAATATGTGGGCTAGATTTTCACCCCAGGTCTAGTTGTGTAGGTTTCTAGATGACATGCGTACTTTTGCAGGCCTATAAGCCATCTTTTCTGAGGTCTGGCGTAATATTTTCTTTCTGACAGTATGATACATTTATGAGCACCATTTTCTTTTCAAGGTTTGGCGCAGACTTCCTTGACCTTTAGTGTCTGTAAAATCTGACTTTGAGTTCCACAAATCTCTATATAAGGCCACCCGGGTAAGCATTAAACTGTACAAGCAATCTCCAGTGGGTAACATAACACTCCAGAGATAAACCATGCCTTTCCCCTTTTCTTCTTTTTTTTTTTTTTTTTTTTTTTTTTTTCACAAACTTAGTTTGTACTAACTTTTTTTTTTTTTTTCACAGGCTAGAGATTAAAATTGAAGCTCTCTCTTTGATTTTTTTTTTTTTTTTAGACGTGCCGTGAGATTTTCTTTTGACAAATTCTTTATTGTTGTTTGTTTTTGTTATGCAGCACGCTTTCCTTGGCAATTAAGCTGCATCAACACTTGTCTTTTTGACACAGTCATCTCAAGAATCTTTGCAACGTAGCCGCATCAAGAGTTTTTACCATGAAGTCGTGCCAGCATTCATTTTTGTCATAAAGCTGCCTCGACATTTTATTTGCATTGAGGCCACATCTGCACTTCATCCATATCGAAACCGTGACAACATTTATCTTTGCCATGAAATCACGTCAACACTTCATGCCGAAGCCGTGACAACATTCATGAAGCCACGTCGAAACTTCATTTGCACAAAAATCATGCCAACATTGCATCTTTGCCATTGAAGCTACGTCAACACTTCATTCACCGAAGCCGTGACAACATTCATGAAGCCATGTCGATATTTCATTTGTATAGAAGTCATGTCAACATTCATGAAGCCATGTCAACACTCCACATTGCCATTGAAGCTATGTCAACACTTTATTTGCACTGAAACTGTGCCAACGTTCATCTTTGTCATAAAGCAATTTTTTAGAGGCAACATCGCTCAGTCATCAAGGGCGTATAGCACTGTAGCTAGACATCAAGAATCTCTACCATGAAGCCATGCTAATGTTTATCTTTGCCATGAAGCCATGTCAACACTTCATTTTTGTCATGAAGCCATCACAACACTCCATTCGCACCTGCACTTGTACTGAAGTCATACCATCATTTGCACTGAAGCCGTGACAACATTCATCCATGCCATGAAGCTACGTCAACACTTCATTTGTACCGAAGCTATGTCATCATTCATCTTTGCCATGAAGCTTTGTCAACACTTCATTTGTGTCGAGGCCATGAAGCCACGTCAACACTCCATTTTCGCCGAAGCCGTGCCAACGTTCATTTTTGCCATGAAGCCACGACAACACTTCATTTATGCCAAAGCCATGAAGCCACGTCAACACTCTATTTTCGCCGAAGTCGTACCAATGTTCATTTTTGCCATGGAGCCACGACAACACTTCACATTAGCACTTGCACTCGCATTGAGGTCGCACCAAATTTTTTAGAGGCAACATAACTCAGACATCAAGGGTGCATAACATTTAAAGACGCCAGAGCATGCTACCAAGACTTTGAAGATGTTGAAACATGCTACCAAGAATTTTGACATTGCACGAACGTGCCCATTGAGGAGAGATGATGCCACACTGACTCTAGATATATAATCTATCATCATTCAGGAGGAAATTGACGTCATCCAGATTTCAGAGACATGATGTGAAACGACACCACTCAGAAAGGAGATGATGTGATTCTAATTTCAGAGTGATGAAGTGGCACAACCTAGAAGAGAAATGGTGTAGCTTAAACTTGCAAGGTATAAGAAGATGCCCCCAGGAGATAAGTGATGCAAAGCATATTTCAGAAATGTGGGAGAATATCCATTGAAAATGGGCAATGCCATGAAGACTTCATTTCTTGCAAAAGAAGTTGGAGATTTTGTTTTATTCTACAACCAAGCATCAACTTATGGTCATTATCATTTCAAAGAAAGTTAAGCAACATCAACTCCTTAGAGTCTTCATTTTCTACTACAACGATCTTTAATCATCCTATTGAACAGTCGTCTGTCTTTAAGCGATGTCTTGCCAACCAAAAGGACCTTAAAAGCGTCTTGATGACTGTTGGAAAACTCCTCAAGTTAGACTGGTGATCCTTCTTCTTTTCATGTGATTGAACTTAGTGACAAGTACTAAGCTGCCTACTTACCCCGGAGAGGGATCAAGTCATCACGTAGTTCAACAGATTTTTTTTTTTGATGATTTCCTTTTTTCTGTTTTTTTGATGATCTTTTTTTTTATGATCTTTTTTTTTTTTTTGGTTTTTGTTTTTTTGTTTTTATTTTTTTTATTTATTTTTTGTTTTGTTTTTTTTTTTCAATAATTTTTTTTAGTGTGTGACTGAACTCAGTAAAAGATACTAAGTTGCCTACGTACCCCGGAAAGGGATCAAGTCATCACGTAGTTCAAAAGATTTTTGTTTTTTTTTTTTTTTTTTTTTATAAAATTTTTTTTCTTATGTGTTTTTGCAAAAAGGGGGCGCAGTGTGTAATAGTGGGTATCACCACTGATCGAACCCGAGACCTCGGCCTCAAGGGAGAAATGGGTGTCCAACCGCTACGCCACACTTGCAATTGTTGACATGGAGTGGGATTAATTTCTCCTTATTGATACACTTTCAAGCATAGAAGCATTTGAGGAACTTCCCATTGATGGGGCCGATCCTTGCATCGTCATTGTTGATCAACTTGTGAGCTTGGTTAGTGTTTGCCCTCTGCTTGGGAGTTGGAAGTACATCATAAGCAACGGTCACATGGTTTGACCCGACAAATTCATTGAAGTCTAGATCAATCTTGTTTTCTTTGGCAAAAAAAGGAGGGCTCACGTGTGTAATCCTCGCCCTACGCCCCACGGTATTTCATGGGTACCAATTGCGCATAGTGGGTATCACCACTAATCGAACCCGAGACCTTGGCCTCAAGGGAGACATAGGCATCCAACCACTATGCCACACTCGCAAATGGTGACATAGAGTGGGATTCATTTTTCTTTATTTGTACGCTTTCAAAGGTAATGGAAAGACATCATGTACCCTTGTAGCGTTATGGTAGGTAGTTTAAGCTCTTACCGAGGGGCAATCCTCGATTTTCAAGCATAGAAGCGTTTGAGGAACTTCCCATTGATGGGGCCGATCCTTACACCATCATTATCAATCAACTTGTAAGCTCCATTGGTGTAGACTTCTTGCACAATATAAGGTCCATCCCATTTTGAAGTGAACTTATTGCCTGTTCGATGAGTTGTGATGATAGGTCTTCGAACGGCGAGGACTAAGTCACCAACTTGGAATGATCATGGTTTGACTCTTTTATTGAATGCGCTTGAAAGACGAGCTTGATAGCATTCAAGGCGTTGTTGGGCCTCGAGCCTTTTTTCATCAAGTGCCTCTAATTCTTGCAACCTGAGCTTGGCATTTTCTTCTCTAGTCAATCCTTCTTGGATGGCAATCCGTAATGATGGGATTTGACGTTCTAAAGGAAGGACGGCTTTTACTCCGTAGACAAGAGAATATGGCGTTGCTTGAGTAGGCGTTCGAAATGTTGTTTGATATGCCCATAATGCTTCTCCGATTCTTTCATGCCAGTCTTGCTTTGTCTTGGATACCACTTTTTTCAACAAACTACCAAGTTTTTTGTTAAACGCTTCAGCTAGTCCATTTGCCGGGGCATTGTACATGGAGGAGTTGTATTGTTTAAATTCAAACTTCTCGCATAGCTCTGTCATCAGCCTATTGTAGAATGGTTTGCCATTATCAGTTATGATATACTGAGGGACACCATACCGATAGATCAAATGAGTTCGAATGAAATTGACCACCGTTTCTTTCTTCACTTCCCTAAGGGGTACAGCTTCCGCCCATTTCGAGAAGTAGTCAGTTGCGGCCAAGATGTACAAGTGGCCACCGGATGACTCTGGTAATGGCCCTATTGCATCAAGTCCCCATGCATCAAAAGGCCAAGAAGCTACAGTTGGGTATAGAGGTTCTGGCGGTTGGTGGATGAAGTTTGCGTGATACTAACAAGCTTCACACTTTTTAGCACATTCCATAGAATCTTGCACCATTGTAGGCCAATAGTAACCCATTCGTTTGATCCTATAATGTAACTTAGGACCTGACTGATGTGCGCCGCATATTCCAGAATGAGCCTCCTCTAAGGCTTGTTTAGCCTCCTCCTCTCCTAAGCAACGAAGAAACAGTCCATCAAATGAACGGTGGAAGAGAGTGTCTTTATAGTAAATGAATCGAGCAGCTCTCCGCCGAATTTCAATCTTGTGGCGTTTATCATCCGGGAGTCTTCCATGTTGAAGGTATTCAATGATCACTTGTCGTCAATCTTCTTTTTCGACAAGGCATACAGAAATGATGTTGGCTTGCTCTTCTTCTTCTTCTTCAACCACAAGAGCTACCACCCACCTTTGGGAAATAGTGACTTTGGTTGTTTCTTCTTGAGATAATGCTAAGGCAGTAGCCAAATTAGCTAAAGCATCGGCCTGTCTATTCTTCTTCCTCGGTATATGCTCTAATGTGATGGCTTCAAAATTTGCTAGCAACTTCTTCGCATATTTGCAATAGGGGATGAGGTCTTCTTTCTTGACGTCATATTACTCCAAGATTTGGCTGATAACTAATTTGGAGTCTCCCAAAATCTCAAGTTGTGATATGCCCATCTCAATAGCCATCTGGAGACCGATGATCAACGCTTGATATTCAGCTATGTTGTTAGAGCAAAGTTCGCTTAATGAGAACAAGTAAAGAAGTATATGCCGTTGTGGAGAAACAAACACTACACCTGCCCCCGCTCCTTCTTGACGTGCAGCCCCATCGAAAAACATCACCCATGGTGGCATTACTTCAATGTAAAACACATCTTCATCTGGGAAATCATCAGAGAACTCCCAATCAGACGGAACAAGTGATCAACTAAGAAATCTGCCAATACTTGTTCTTTGACAGCTTTTTATGGAACGTATGCAAGGTCATATTGCTAAAGCAAGACTGCCCATTGAGCTATTCGACCTGAAATCACTGGCCTGGAGATGACATATTTGATTGGGTCTGCCTTTGCTATCAAACGGACTGTATATGCTTGCATGTAGTGCTCCAGTTTGTCTATGGCAAAGAAAAGAGCGAGGCACATCTTTTCGATAGGAGAATAATTTAATTCGGCCCCATTGAGAGTTCGACTTAGGTAATAAAGGGCTTTTTCTTTCCCCTCTTTATTTTCCTGCGCCATAAGAGTACCTAGAGACTTTTCTTAGGCCGCAATATACAGCACCAAAGGCTTTCCTGGGATAGGAGCACCTAAAACTGGAGAATTAAGCAAGTACCTTTTAATGAGCGCAAAAGCATTGCTACAAGCCTCATCCCATTCAAAGTGCACATCCTTTTTCATCAATCTATTGAAAGGTTGACATCGGCCAGCCAAGTTCGAGATAAATCGTCGTATGTAGGCCAGTTTTCCCTGCAAGCCTCTAAGTTCTCGCAGATTCTTGGGCTCTGGCATTTTCTGGATAGCTTCAATTTTGGACTAGTCAATTTCAATACCGCGGTGCCTCACAATGAAACCAAGAAATTTTCCAGATGTTACGCCAAAAGCGCATTTGCGGGGGTTCATTTTAAGCTGATACTTTCTCAGGCGGATGAACACAGATCGTAGATCTGCCAGATGATCTTCCCTCCTTTTTGTTTTAACCACCAGATCATCGACATAACACTCCACGTATTTATGAAGTACATTATCAAAGATCTTCTGCATGGCCCGCTGATAAGTAGCACCAGCATTCTTTAGTCCAAAAGGCATTACTTTGTAACAGTAAATTCCCTTAGGAGTACAGAAAGCTGTAAGCTGCTCATCCTTAGGATTCATTCGAATTTGGTTGTAACCCGAAGATCCATCCATGAAAGATAAAGCTTCATGACCAGTAGTGGCATCAATCATGACCTCAGTGATGGGTAACGAAAAATCATCCTTGGGACATGCACTGATCAAATCAAGAAAGTCAACGCACACTCGGATTTGTCCATTCTTCTTTTTGACAAGGACGATGTTAGCGATCCATTCCAGATACTGTACTTCACGAATGAAGCCTGCTTCAATGAGCTTATTGACCTCAGTTTCTATTTGAGGGATAAGCTCTGGCCGAAAGCGTCTTTGAGCTTGTTTGACTGGGCGCGCGCCCTTCTTTACGGCCAAATGGTGTAGAGCAATACTCAGATTGAGCCCAGGCATTTCCTTGTAAGTCCAAGCGAACACATCTTTATACTCTACTAGGAGCTTGAGGTATCCTTCTCCTTCTTTAGGGGTGAGAAGTGCACTGATGAAAGTCGGTCAGGGTTCTTCAGCAGTCCCTAAATTGATCTCTTTAAGTTTATCAACTGTAGCCTATCCTCCATCTTCCAAGGCTGGAGGAGCTTCATCGACCTCTTCATTGGTTGCTTCAGCATTTGACAGTGTACCCTCTTCTATTGTAATATGAAACGAGGATGATACCTCTTCCATTTCCTCATCATGGACGGGTGACTGACTTGTATGTACAATCGTTCGTCTTTTGACTTTAAGCGATCCTTCAGTGTTAATCTCCAAGGTAAAGTTACATTTCATGCATAAAGGAATGCTACTGCGGATCTCATCATTAGCTTTCTGCTTCCCTTGAACATCAAAGTTTATTGAGCTTTGAGAATGACTACCAATAGGCCTTTTTGTTGCCCCCAGTCGATCAAAGACTAATTTACAAGCAAGAGTGTCCCGATTTGGTATTAAACAAGTTGTATTTAACCTATCGAACACTGAGATTCGTGATGACGTGCCTCGATGCAATCAAACACTGAGACACGGGGTGAAGAATGGTCTTTTCTTTGATTCAAACTTTCGCCAACCTCCACCGTTATGTATTGGGAACTCGAAGGATCGCTTCTTTTCTTGATCCATATCTGAGCTGGTTGTTAGGGAGTATAACCTAATCCGGTCTTTGGGATAGGAATTTCATGCCCTTTAAGCCGCATTTTCCTTTGTGTTTTGCTGAGGCCATGCATCTTTTCTCCGATGGCTTCTGGAATTAGCTTCCCTAAGTCTTCTTGTTTTGAGAAATCGTAGCCTGCTTTGGCTAACAGCCTATATGCCTTTGGGTCGAAACATTCTTTCGTCCGCTCACTTGGTAGAATACCATGCTCTATCGGACTTTGTGAAGACCTCACGAATCCATTTAACGGCTTCGAGGGCAAAGGATTTGTGGATGAAGTTAAAGGCATGACATGATTTTCTTTCAATATGGCTGCATCCTCCATCGTGAGCTTTGCAGGTCTCCCCATGTCTTTTGTAGGTTGAAGGCATTCCACGAATGGTGATTGTCCATTCTTGCGATGTGATAATGGTATATACCGGAGGAAGGGTTCTGGGCCTTCCTTTGGGGAAGAAATTTCCTTTTTGGCGATGAATTTAACATGCTCCTTTTCATCCTGTTTACTTTTCATAGACGGGATCCCAACTGGAAGAACCTCGCTAGAAATGTCTTCTTTTGCATAAAATTTTGCATCAGCAAAATGAGCTTCGATTTCTGCAAAAGGCTTTAAATCGGCATCGACCTTTTTTATTCCATTTTGAAAGAACTTGAAGCATTGATGCAAGGTCGATGGCACTATTCCATTTTCATGGATCCAAGGATGTCCTAACAAC
The DNA here is from genome assembly GCA_029955605.1 of Quercus engelmannii. NCBI lineage: Eukaryota > Viridiplantae > Streptophyta > Magnoliopsida > Fagales > Fagaceae > Quercus > Quercus engelmannii. The sequence continues at coordinate 42,673,823 of JARPSG010000003.1, forward strand.
ATGTTGTAGGTCGTCTTAGCGTCAATGACGTGGAACAAGACGTTGCTCTTCAATTCTCCAATGGATAATTCTAGGTGGATCAGGCCAATTGCACGTTGTCCTCCTTGATTAAAACCTTGGATGACCAAACGGCTGTGTGACAATTCTTCCATAGTAAAACCCAGTTGTTTCATGGTCATTTTTGGAAGTATGTTAACGGCTGAACCTCCGTCAACAAGGATACGCTCAATCCTTTGTTCACGAGCATAACCAGAGACATAGAGTAGGCGATTGTGGGGCTTAGAGCCTAACAATAGATCCTCATCAATGAAGGTTAAGTCTGGAGAGCATGCGTAACATCCCTATGTTTGTTGAAGCATATTGGTATGAGGGGCGTATATCTCTGGTTTTTCAAGAGCTTGGGTGAGTACTTCTTTTGGTGATGTGGAGGATTGCAAGGGTTTAACTTCATCAACCTGAGATTGGAGTTCCTCCAAAGATGACGAGGTCTCTTTTGGATCACCATGGTCAACGTCCTCCTTTTCGTCCTGAATTTCGCAACGAGAGACTGTGTGGATGGCCTCGGCTGAGTCATTTTGAAAGAATTTTCTGGGGAAGAATTCTTCCAAGGTGATGAGCCTTCGGGATTTTCGGGTTTGTGCTTAATCTTCATACACTTTTGTTCCTAGTCTCCCTTGCCTCTTATAACTCATTCTTTTTGACCAAGGCTGAATCTGCTTTTGTGCTCTTTTGGACTCTTGGGTGATCAAATGAAGAGGGAATGCTCGTTTCTTCTTCCATCTCTTGCGAACAATCATCGTCCAGCCTTCTTCCTCATCTATCATTGACCTTTTATCATCATTTGACTTATAATGAGGTGCTTTTTGTGAGAGCTGAACTTGAACTGGTTCCAGAGAACCAAACTGGATGAGCGTGGTATTTGCCCCTTGCTTAGTAGCCGGAGACAGGGAAATAACCCACAAGAAAATGTGACAAGGTTTGACTGAGCAAAAATCCAAGTCGATTTTCCTTTCCTTGGCTAGCTTTATGATGAGTTCTTTAAAAACAAAGCATTTTTGGATTGGATGACTTATGATGCGATGATACTTACAATAGTTTGGGTCATCAACTTTTCTCATCTCTTCCGGTCGTTTGCATTCTGGCAATTCAATTAATTTCAACTTGAGCAGTTGTTCTAACATTTCAGGCATATCGGCGTCTAGGAAAGGATAGACCTTTTGTTCCCATTCCTTAAGTGATGAGCGACGCGTCTCATGCTGTTGACCTCCTTCGGGCCTCTTTTCATTAGCCTTCACATTTTTTGTTGAAATTTTCACTGGGGCAGGATTGACATTCATTGAATCTTTGATATTACTTTTCGCATTCCTGTCATTTTTCCTTATTTCTCGTCTTTCTTTCCTTTCCTCAGGTACGGGAGGTTTCGTATTTCCATGGCTGGAAATACTTAATTCCATGTCATGCGCACGAGTTGCCAACTCTTCAAATGTTCGGGGTTTTACTCCTTGAAGGATGTAAAGAAGTCCCCAATGCATGCCTTGGATGCACATCTCTATAGCATATACTTCAGTAAGTCTATCCTTGCAATCTAGACTCAAAGAACGCCACCGATTGATATAATCAACGACGGGCTCATCCTTGCACTGTTTAGTATTGGTAAGCTCCATCATGCTTACCGTGTGTCGTGTGCTGTAGAATCGGTTGAGAAACTCCCTTTCAAGTTGTTCCCAGCTATCAATTGACTCGGGCTCTAAGTCTGTATACCAATCAAAGGCATTCCCCTTTAGGGAACGGACAAACTGCTTTACAAAGAGGCCTCCTTGAGTCCCTGCATTCTCACAAGTTTCTACAAAGTGAGCAATATGTTGCTTAGGGTTTCCTTTGCCATCAAATTGCAAGAACTTGGGAGGTTGATACCCATTTGGCATTCTCATGTTATCAATGTGCTTTGTATAGGGTTTGGAATATATGAGAGAACTTGTGGAAGAACCTCCATATTGTGCTCGAATGGTATTTGTAATCATATCCTGCAGTTGTTGGATAGATATCAAGGCCATTGAGGTGGAATGTCCGTGTTGAGAAGTGCCTTCACCTCCTTTTCCTTTATCACCCTTGGCGTTTTCTCCTTTGAAGGTAAAGCCAGGTGGCTGCTTAGGGCCAAGACTTGATTCACCCAAATCTTGTACCTCCAGCTTGTTCATTAGGGTTGCAATTTTGACATCCTTTTCTTCAAGTGCCTTTGTTAGAAGGATGACCTTTTGTTCCATTTCAGCCATCTTTTCTTCCATGGTAGAGGTGTTAGTCATCATTACTAGCATGACCTCTATAGATGATTGAGAAAATGATGAAACAAGATGAGTCAGATGTGTTTCACTCCTTAAGTTTCTCATCACGGGTGAAGAGTTTGTAGAAAAGGTCTTTGTTGGGGTGATTCATTACTGGTCTCCAAATCTTTCGAGGAAGATGAATCTTTAGCGGTAGCTTTCCTATTTGCAAGAAAGTCCAAAGAGATGACAGCAGGAAGTTGGTTTTCTTGTGTTGGTTGAGGTTGGAGTCGATCAAGAACTTTGGACCGACTGTGAGTGATTGGGCCGACATACTCATCAGCACTGGAATCATCAACCACTGATTTTCGGACATTCTTGCTAGAGGCCATTGAAGCTAGTAGCAAAACGATAACGAATTTCTTTTCTTTTGAAGGAGAAAGAGATGAGAGGCAGAGAGGTCCCATTGGGCGTGCCAGAATTTGTAAGCGACTAAATTTCTAGTTTGAAATAAATCAAACAAGTAAAATAGTTTCATAAATGCGAATTTGTATTTATGATTGTGTGGTACAATTCTCTGAATTACAAAAGAGTGATCCTATGATTCGATCTCCTTGTAAAACTTATTGATTAGATTTATGGTAATGTGGATTTGACTTGAACACAAAATATCCTTCAATTTGGTTGAGGGATGGATCGAAGATTACTGAAACAGAATTACAATGAACCTCTGGCTGTGAGCTTGTTTAGAAATTCTTTGTTCTTCGCGTTCTTCGTGTTCTTCGTGCGTTCTTTGTCTTCGAAGGTTTGTGGTGGAAGTTCTTTGGTGCTTTAGAGGCTTGAATCCGTTGAGCTTCAATGATTTGTGATTTGTTGATGTTTTCGGACACTTTTGGCTTGATTCCCGTGAACTTTAGGATCTAGGCAGATGATCTGGATGATTCTGCTTCGAATGTTCTCCGATTTTGGGGTTGAAATTCTTGAAGTTCTTGAAGGCTTTGAGGCTTGATCTTCGCAGAGCTTTTTCACTTCTGAATTCTGGTCTTCCTAAATGTCTCAGGAAGGCTTCTATTTATAGGAGTTTTGGGGTGGGTGAGCGACACGTGGTGGAACTTGATTGTTGACACATGTCATAGCCTGATTGGTTCGCTTGTGTCATTGCTTACACGTGCTGGATTGCTTGAGTCATCGCTTACACGTGCGAGGCTGCTTGAGTTATCGCTTACACGTGCGCTGATGCGTGATTGGTTCTTGCATGACACTTGGCAAATTTCTATTGGCTTCTGAATAGTGATAGCAAAACCTAGTAGCAATACATGGGGCTCTGTAATTGGCTGTATTTTGTGGACTTGATAATGTGACGTGTCAGCTTGTGATAGGTCGGGAATTTTCCCTCTTTACACTCCTCAAAGTAGTTGTGGCACTCAAAGTTCAACTCCACCTTCTTTCCCCATTCCAAGTACGCTTCAAGATCGTTTTTCCTTTGAAATGATGGTATCTTCATTTTGATGTTTCCTAGGTTTTTGTTAGTCCCATCTTGCCATCTCGGATTTCTTCAGAAACCTCTACCACGCCTTTCTCCCCTTGGCATAAACTTACCCTCATTGTTCAGTGAAGCTTGATCCTCTTCATCTTAGAACTCATCCTCATGGTCGTCATCAGAATTATTCATGTAGGCACATCTTTCTTGCCTTCTAGCATTTGGAACTCTTTGGGGGTGCTCCTCATGCAAAGTAGCATTTGGAACTCTCTTGCCTTTTTCCACTTGTAGCATCCCCTTTTTAGTTCCGAACTAAACTAATAAACTTGATCAAGAAATTCAACTTATAGTATTTAAACTAATACCAATGGCAAGAAATATTACAAAAACAATAAATCAAAGGAAGAAGACAAAAGAAAACAATATTTGGGTCTGAGAGAACTGAAACAACAAACAATATTTTTCTTTCTTTCGATTTTCTATTTCTTTTCTAGTATCTTCTTTTTTTCACATTTTTATTTTATTTTATTTATTTATTATTATTTTTAATAGAGCTTAGTGCACAATTTTAACCTGTGCACATCATAAAATAAGAATAAGGAATAAAGAACAAAAAAGGAACAAGATAGGATGATAACAAGAAAGAAAAGAAAAGGGATTGTAAAACTGATTTTAGAACCTGGCTTTGATACCAAATGTTGTGAACCTCAATTGACATGCTTTGAGACCCAACAAGTAATATTGGAATATTTGCCCATGAAAGCTAAAATTTCAGATTTTGATAGAACCCTGACCCAATGTTTATAAGTGAAACACGAACCAAAAGTATAAGTAACAGACCTTAACCCAATGATTATAGGTGAATCACGAACCAAGGTATAAAGTTTGAACACCACAAGGAAGAATCCTTGATAAGTTCGCAGTTCTTGAGGAAACAAAAGAAGAGCAAAGCCTTACCTTTGCCTAATTTTTATTCAATAATCCCTATTACAATGAGTGCATGCTATTTATAAGACATGACTAAAAATAGAAAATATAAAAAAGTACTAAATAATAAAACCCTAAATAAAAGTTCATTTGGTCTGAAAATAGTAGATCCAAAATAGGAAAATAGCTAAAAAACGTTCTAAATAATAAAAGCCTAAAATTAAGGTAGATATGGTTTGAAATTAGAAGCTCTAGAATAGGAAAAATGTCTATTAACTGATATGGACTTGGAAAGTCAATCAGCCATTAATCAATGCCACAAATCATGCCCAAATTAACCCAGATCAGCCCTCAATAGCTTTGATTAAATTTTTTATGCCTTCATCTGCCTTTGGGCCAAGCTTGGAATGTCTTGCGTTTGAATCAGCCTAAATCTCTTGAATCAACCCATTAAGTGCTTCTTTGATCTTCTTGGATCTTGCTCTAGTAATACTCCCAACTAGAACATGTAATGGATCCTTGAATGCTTGTTGATTCTCATCAGTATCAAGCACCACAATGACACCTGGAACAAGAAAGAAGAAGTTCCTACACCATAGAGGTGTGGAAAGGTTCCTATACCGCGGAAGCATGGACAATTGTGCTGATTCGTTGTTAGGTATCAAGCACCATAATAGACTCCTAGAACAAGAGAGGAGAAGTTCCTACACCATGGAAGTGTGGAAAGGGTCCTATACCGTGAAAGCATGGACGATTGCACTGATCTGTTGTTGGGTATCAAGTACCATAATAGACTCCTGGAACAAGAAAGGAGAAGTTCCCACACCGTGGAAGTGTGGAGATGTTGCCTTTGAGAGGGCTAATTAGATTCTTACGCCATGGTAGCATGGGGAAGTTCCTACACCATGGAAGCAAGGATGATTGTACTGATCTGTTGTTGGGGTATCAAGCACCATAATAGATTCCTATGTTGTGGTAGCGTGGAGAAGTTCCTACACCGTGAAAGTGTGAAAAGGGTCCTATACCATGGAAGCATGGACGGTTGTCTTGATCCGTTGTTGGGTACCAAGCACTATAATGATTCCCACGCCATGGTAGTGTTGAGAAGTTCCTACACCATGGAAGTGTGGAAAGGGTCCTATATCATGGAAGCATGGACGATTATGCTGATCTGTTGTTGGGTATCAAGCAACATAATGATTCCTACGCTATGATAGTGTGGAGAAGTTCCTACACCATGGAAGTGCAGAAAGGTTCCTATACCGTGGAAGCATGGATGATTGTGCTGATCTGTTTTTGGGTATCAAGCACCATAATGATTCCTACGCCGTGGTAGAGTGGAGAAGTTCCTACATCATGGAAGTGCAAAAAGGTTCCTATACCATGGAAACATGGACGATTGTGCTGATTTGTTGTTAGATATCAAGTAGCTTAATGATTCTTGTGCCGTAGAAGTATGGAGAAGTTCCTACACCGTGGAAGTGTGGAAAGGGTCCTATACCATGAAAGCATGGATCATTGTGTTGATTCGTTGTTGGGTATCAAGCACCATAATGACTCCTAGAATAAGAGAAGAGAAGGTCTTACACTATGGAGGTGTTACCTTTAAGATGGCTAATTGGATTCCTATGCCGTGGTAGCCTGGAGAAGTTGCTACACCGTTTAAGTGTGGAGATGTTGTCTTTGAGAGGGCTAATTAGATTCCTACACTGTGGTAGTGTGGGGAAGTTACTACACCGTGGAAGTGTGGAAAAAGGGTCCTATACCATGGACGATCGTGTTGATCCATTGTTGGGTATCGAGCACTATAATGATTCCTACGCCGTGGTAGCATTAAGAAGGTCCTACACCGTGGAAATACGGAAAGGGTCCTATATTGTGGAAGCATGGACAAGCACCATAACGATTTATGCACCATGGAAATGTGGAAAAGTTCCTACACCATGGAAGTGTGGAAAAGGGTCTTGTATAATTCTGGAAATTTCCTTTGAGAGGGTTACTACTATATGTGTGAAACAATGCCTCTAGTAAGACTTACGTGTATAGCTCTAGATGTCACCTTTAAAAGGGCTACTGATGTATGCAAGAAACAATGCCTCCAGGTAGAAATTACATGTATAATTTTGGGTATTTCCTTTCAAAGGGTTGCCGCTGTATGTGTGAAACAATGCCTCTAAGTAGGACTTACATTTATAATTTTGAAAATCGCCTTTGAAAGGGCTGCTGATGTATGCAAGAAACAATGCCTCTAGGTAGGACTTACATGTATAATTCTAGATATCGCCTTTCAAAGGGTTGCTGTTGTATGTAAGAAACAATGCCTCTAGGTAGGACTTACATGTATAGTTTTGGATGTTGCCTTTCAAAGGGTTGTTGTTGTATGCAAGAAACAATGCCTCAGGGTAGGACTTACATATATAGTTCTGGATGTCGCCTTTAAAATGGTTGCTGATGTATGCAAGAAATAGTGACTCTAGGTAGGAGTTACATGTACAATTCTGGATGTCGCTTTTAAAAGAGCTATTGATGTGTGATATTGGTAGCACTTGCATCACGCCATATCCTTACAGGTTTATCGATTCAATCTGATAGTGGTCAATCCACTAAGGGAGATGAAAGAGGGAGAAACCGCATAAAATAAAGTTGCCCAGTTTAGGTTTTGTGTAGTTCTTGAAATGACAGGAAAAGTCCTTGGCGAGATGGGCCCGTTCTTGCATACTGATCAGCACAAAGTGATCGGAACCACAAAAAATAAATTGCCTAGTCTAGGATTTTACGTGATTTTGGGTCAGCAGACCGACTTGATATAAGTTTGAGCTCGTATTGGACGATTATACCACAATGGGTTCCTTGATTTGCTAAATTCTGGATTTGAATTTTGGGGACGGTCCCCTCTCAGAGATGCTGACACTCTTGGTTATAACTGGACAAGAACTACCTTGATGCTGAGTTTTGTGCGGTTTTGATGTATTGTGCATGCTGGGCACCTATTCAAGCTCTCATGGGGATTGATTCCTCCTTGTCCTAGTGGATATCTTGAATTGCACTAGATAACGGGAATACATCTATGGCTTGGAAATATCATAAATAAAAACTGCCCCAGTATCAGGATTAAGACTTAGGCCAACCCTTAGGCATTAGGGGTCATGTCTGAAGCAATGACTCAATCATCCTTTGCTGGGATAAGCTCGAGAAGCTTGGAAAGTGTTTAAGGAAATGATGCCCAAATAACTTGGGGCTAAGCATTTGAATCTTTTGAAGTTCAAGTCTTTTTGGAGATGCCTGGTAATGACTAAGAGAGTCTTGCATAAGTTGTTGCAATCTTACAACCTCTTTTTTTTTTTTTTTTTTGGAAATTCCTTAGGAAGAAATGAATAACCCTCAAGGATTTGTTTTTAGAGTTGAAAAGGATGGAGGATTTGAAATTTTGAGGGTCATTATTTTTCCCTTCTATTTCAATTGGTTTTGAAAACCCAGTTCAGAAATTTTGGAAAGTCATTCATGATCATAAAAATTTGTTTAAATGCATGTACCACAAGAGGGGCTCGCTAAGGCCATGTTTTCTATGTGGTTTGTGAGTGTATGTGCTTGATGGCTATCCTTTGCCTTGGATAGGGAACACGCTCACAAGCAAGGATTTCTCGAGCAAAGTGCTTGTGCTTATCAAATGAGTGGGTGTCCCTTTTTAAGCTATGTAGGGAAAACATGAATGATGTGTTTGGCCATTTTGACCTAATCGGTTGGGTTAGGAGAGGACCCTACCCTTTTTAAGGCATGCCGCCTTGACATAAGCGGATAATCCCGTCATCAATGATTGACCAAATGTTCAATGTACCACGACCAACCAACCCTCAGTGATCAGTGAGGTCTTTCATTTGGTTGTAACGTGGCCTTGGGGTTAATTGGATGCTTTGAAATGAAGGATATCAGGCTTAAAACTTTCACATGTGGGTGATTATTTTGCATAAGCTCCATAGACTAAGTTGTCGCTCTCAATCAGGAAGGACTTTCTCAAGACAATAATGTAAGGATATGGGTTTCCTAGGTTCACGGGAGGATATTTTGGCTGTGAAATTCTTTGAAGGGTTTCCTAAAGTCAAGGATTACACTTCATCAAAAGCATTTTAGTTGCCTCTCATGCTCGACTATATCCTCAATTTGAGTCCATTTTGTTTTTGGGGCTTGCATTTTATTTTCTTTAGCCCATGTTTCTTGATTGTTTCGGGCTGAATTTTTCTTTTTGACCTTTCTTTGCTTGAAGGCTTCATTAGACTTGATTGGCCCATGACCTTTGTAATCTAATTTGGGCTATTTTCTCAAAAAAAAAAAATTTTTTCAATTATGGACTCATTTGATGGACTCAAATTGGAGATCACTTAGCATGAGATCCTTGTAACCATCTAACCCACCCCAATGTGGGGGGTAATCCTTGACTAGGTTAAACAAGAAACGAATTCAATAGGCTCAACTGAGCTAACAAGGGGTATTTCTCTGCAAGCGGGATGGTAGTGAAATGAATGCCTTTCTATATCATCTTGAATGCTTACTTCTTAGCCTTAGGAGCTCATGTGCCAAATTATGAATTCTGGTACTTTTTGTAAAACATTTTCTTTCAGGCTCAAAAGGGCTATTAAGTGCTATAACTATTTGGATAGCCGAAACAACTGCCTCCATCATTTCAAATCTAATCAGTTGGTCATTGAAACCTGAACATATGGTAATTCACTGATTCAGGGTCCACACCATTCATGGGTAGGATCTCCCCAAGGGGGTTGATTGTCAAGAAAAGAATATGCACTTTGCAAAAGTGGTGAATTCTAGATAGTCATAATGTTCGTGGAGTGGCCAACCATCGCCCCATGATAGTCATAATGATTTTCCAAATTGTAAGTCTCTGATGAAAGTTTTGGTTGGATCTCAGATGCCATCAATTCTACCAACTTGGCCTTTAATAGTAATGCAATAGCATGGATAACAGACTAACAAAAGGTCCGAGACAGTTGTGCCACTTGATTGGGAAACGTCACTCCCTAGATTGCCTTTGTTTAGCAACAAAGAAGGATACAGTTCTTCATGAGGATATGGAGCCGTAGGGAGGCTTGTAATGAACGAGCCCCCTTGACCTTTGTTCTTGATCAACACATTAACCTAACTCTCGCAGCTTGTTGGATTTGAATCACTGATTATGGCATTTTCAAATTGAATGATTTTATTGTTGATCAGGCATTGGATCGTCCCCCTAAGGGACTTGCACTCTTCTAGGCTATGTCCTGAACTACATGTCTTGAACAGCCTAAACTCACCCAGAAGGGAATCCATTATATGTCTCGGCAAAATTGGGGCCACTAGGCATTCTTTCAACAACATATGATATAATTGCGAAATCGGCATAGGAAGGGGAGGAAATTTTTTCAGTGCCTCTTGGACCTATTGGGCTGGTACCATTTGGCTCATAGGAGCAACATCACTTTGCTTGGATTAGCTTTGCCTTGGTTGACCTATTCCTTGAGGAGTTTGGATTGTGGGAGCCATATGACTCTTTTGCCCTCGAGATCTCTCAGATCTCTTTTCAACATATGATCTTTCATTGGCATGTCCTATAGGTACTAGGGCATCCATAACATCAACTCCACAGATCAGGTCACTCGTTGAGGTGTCAATGCAAAGTTCAATTAGCCCATGCATAAGGTGAAGAAGCCTATCTTGTTGATTTTCCAAATTCTCAATCCATGCATTCAACTCGACAAGTGTAAGCTGCTCATTAGAGGCCATACAACACTCAACTTCTTATGATTTCCCTACTGAATAATTCCCCGGTCAATTAGGCTTTAGATCTCCTTGTTGAACTTGTCACAATCTTCTAGTGAGTGTCCTTGTGCTCTTGAATGGTATTTACAAGTCTTACTCATACTTCTTTGCTCTTTCAATACCTTTGGGTGTATGTATCCTAGATCCACTAGAGCCACAAAAAGGCTATCTAGGTACCAATACAAATCTTCTGGATCAGGACAGTCGACCTCCTCTCTCACTATGGCATTCACTTCCTTACCCTAAGCATCAAAGGTCATCGTAGTGGCAACTTTGGACTGCGTAGCACCCTTGAATATGAAGGCGCCGCTATCAATTAGGCTCTATAGAATGCCTTGGAGCATCATAGTGAAACTTACAAGTCTTTGAGGGGTTGTAACCATCTAGAAGATTGGTGACCAACTTAGGGGCGACTGGAGCGATTAAGCCCTCATTTGACAAAGAGCAGTATAACTCGGTAATCGACATGGGGAAATGGTGAGACTTCTTTGGCTTCTTCTCTAGATTCCCCATGAGATGTGAATTTCCTTTGGCCTTTTGAATAGGTAGTGACTTGGCCAATTATATCCCCTAGCTTTAGCCACCATATGGACATCTCCTTCTTTAACCTTGGCGTCACTTCCCTTGAGTTATTGTTCCATCAAAGAATAGAGGATAGTGGGGTCAATGATCTTCTTGGTCTTAATACCCTCATCAATATGCTCCCTAATAGGAATCAGGCTAGCAAAACGAGTGACTTGGGTGTTGATCATCTTCTCATAGTAAGAAGGCTTAAGGTTGTCAATGAACCACTTGATCATCTCATTTTCCATCATGGGAGGTTGCACTTGTGCAGCTAGCTCACGCCAGCTTTGGGCATACTCTCGAAAAGATTCCCCATTCTTCTTTTTTTTCCTCATAAGAACTATGTGGCCAGGAGCTATCTTGATGTTAAGCAAGTAATATTCTAGAAAGGCATTGGCCATCTCCCTCTATTTGGAGGTCTTTTCCAGTCTCACATACCATGTGGCCGTAGGGCCAGTTAGACTATCAGGGAAAATTTGGCAAAGAAAAAGGTGATTATCCCCATAGGGAGATATCTTCCTACAAAACATGTGCAAGTGCGCGTAGGGGTCTCCAATACTCATACTTGATGAATTCTGGTGCCTTGAACTTAGGAGGCATAATGACCTGAGAGAAGTTGGTCAGACTATGTAAAGTAACGCTTCCATGGACACTAGAGTTCTCTATGATATGCAGCTTCTTAGCTAGAGTTTCCATTTGGCTCTTGACTTAGCCATACCCAGATTCGAGGTTCTTGTCCTCTGAAGGATCTGTCTCTTGGTCGCTACCTTGGGGTGGTACATGGTGGCCTTGCTCCTGTAATGGCGGAGGTTGATTTCCATTCTTAGCTTGGGACCTCCTTTGCTATGACTAAAAGAGTTTTGTCCTCCTCCTACAACTAGTTGTTGTACCATGTGCATCAATTCTAACATTTGCTCTTTCATCTGAGCAAACTTGGCAAGATCCACTTTGGGAGTTAAAGGCCCACTAGTAGACATCTCTCTTGCGCGAGACCTAGTGATGATGGGATCACGATGTGGTGGTAGCTTAAAATATTTCCTTTTAGTAATCTTTTGATCCTTAAGAAAGGAAAGTGAAAGAAACGGGGTGCATTTGACAAGGTGGAAACACAACACCAAAATGAAGTTAGTTTATGCTCTTGGTATTTAACATGCACCTACCATTTTCAGAAAAATTTGGCTTTGCACCCTTGCTTGGGTATTTATCATGGTGAGTTTCTATTATGATGCAAGATTAATGCACAAGATAGGCAAGTAATCAAAAATTTCATGACATGCTTAACAATGCAAGAAGGATCCTTCCTTTGATTACAGGCTTGTCCAAAATTTGCTTTTACAACATTGGGTTCATCGACTCTAATAATGGACCTTTTACAATACAAGAAATGTAACTACGAGGAAAAGCTTGGCTTCTGATGATGTGGACCTTTCGTGAAAGCCCTTGGACACTTGGATCTCTTGGTAACTTGACATCATGGATCTCTTGGACCTTTGGATTTCTTAGGGGGAGCCCTTGGATTTTTGACATCTAGGACCTTTCACAATTTTGACGTCTTAGCAATTTGGACCTCTTGGCAATCTAGACAACATGAATCTCTCAACCTTTGGATTTCTTTGAGGACCTTAGCCTCCTAGCAATCTTTTTTGGATCTTCCTTGGGAGAATTCTAGGACTCATGATATCTTGGGATTCATGACAATTTTTCACAGCATCTCCTCCTGAACAAAGTTTTGGTTACTTGCCATTAATTTTATCTTTGCATAATTAGGTGACAAAACCAATTAGTGTATGCATGAGTGCCATTGTAGGGTTGTAAACCCTTAGGGGTAGGGTATGGTCTGGCATGTACAAGCAATGGGGTTGCTTTTCCTAGGGGTTTAAACATGATTGTTGTGCAAACAGGATAAAAGGAACTTGGAGTAGAGCACAATTTCTTTGACGCAAACAAAAAGGGCGCACTTTTTACAAGACACTTTGCCTTGACCTCTAGCCCTAGAAGGGTATCCTTTCCTAGGCTTAGATGTTCACCTTTGGGCTTTTCCTAGTCTTGATGGGTTCTGGCTTAATCTAGTCCTTACAGGTTTAACATAACTAGGCCAACTGTAGGCAAAGGCTTAATTGGTAGGTGGTTCCTGTCCTAGTGTACTCAATCATCGTACCCCTCTCTTCGTGGAAGTTATGGGGTAGGAAGGATCGAGGGGGTTTTTTTGACAATTGTATACAACATCAGCCTTGAATCTAACTATGGGTAACACTGCCTATGTTCTGTCTATGCAACTATAGATGATCCCTAAAAGAGGTGAGACCTCGCTAGCAATGCGAAGCCCAGGATCGGCTCAAAAGGGTGTATATGTCATGCAATTCTTAATGAATGGGAAAGACTTTTTCAAAGCACAACATTATATATATCTATATATCTATATATATATATATATATATATATATGGAAAGTAGATAAAGATGTAGCAAAAATTAAATTTTGCTACCCTATGTTTGCATGTGAAGGAAAGCTGTAAGGCATGTGAGGAAAGCAGTAAAGCCCCATGTGGAAATATCTCAAAGACTCCCATGTGAGGAAAAGGATTTTTTTGGAAAAAGGATTTTTTTTTTTTTTTTTTTTTTTGCTCTTTTGAAAATGGTCTAGATACAATAGAAGTCCTTTTCAAAAGGAAAGCCCTGGAGGCCAATGCCAATTTCTGTTTTTTGAAAGCCAATTTCCAAAGATTATGGTTTTATCAAAAGCTCTAAATCCTAAACTCTCATCAATTCCTAGTGGAGTCGCCAGTTTGTCGACGCTCGGCCTCGACCAGCTAAATGGAAAAACTGCCTCTGCCACGCCTTCGTTCGACCACCCGTCATGGCAACAGCCCCCACGCATGCGGGGCCTTGTTGGAGGCCCCCTTTCGATGTGTATGCGTGTGTGTTTTGCATGGAGTTTCAGGTGCACTCTCTCTCTCTCTCTCTCAGTGAAGGAAGGTAGGTCTACCTTTGGCATTATGGCAGGAATCTAGGCCAAATTTTAAGGAATTACCAAAGGTAAGTGGAGTCACCACCAATTATTGGGTTTTTCTAAGGTGTGATTGGTCACCTGTTTCTAGTTAATTATATTACCAATCCTAGGCTAAGAAAAAGGTCATTTTTCCTAATCTAATATGGATGGAAAAAAAAGTCTTGATTCTTAGGTCCAGAAGTTTGGTTACATGTGAGGAAGGTGTTAGGCACCCTACAACGCATGTCCAAGGACAATCCTTTATTTTGATAAAACCTCAATTTTTGGAGATTGGCAGTAAAAACATGACTTTGGCATTGGCTTTCGGGGCATTGCATACATGGGGGCTTTCCTATGGCATTCAAGCCGAGAACTAGATTTCCACGGCGAAAATCCAGCGACACACCAAGTTACTTTCGTAGTGGAAATTAGGCATCGCTTTGCCTTAGGTGACATAGACTGTGACGATTACACTAGAAGGGGAGAGCATGTATATATACATACATCATGCACAATGCAAGCACACAGAGCAGGAAAGTAAATGCCTACATCCCTAGAGCATGGCCCAAAATTAATGAAAATAAAAAATGAACTACGTGATGACCTGATCCTTCTGTCAAGGAGGTACATAGGCAACCATACATTGGTCCGATCACAACTTCCCTAAACCCACCATTTACCCATTGAGCCAAATATATATATATATATATATATATATATATATTTTAAAAATCAACCATTCTAGTAAGTCATTCCATTACACAAAAAAAAGAAACCTAAACCTTGAACCAAGCCATAAAAAAATTAAATAAAAAAAAACCCCAAAAAAACCCAAACCTTAAGAAAACCCAAACCCTAAACCAAGCCAAAAATAAATAAATAAATAAGAATCAAACCTAAAAACCTAAACCCTAAGCAGAACCCTTAACCTAAAAGTCCTAAATAATTCTAAAGCTTAAGAGTTTCACATCAACTTTTAAAATAAACATGTTCAAAGCCAAAAGTAAGAAGATCACTTTATATTCAGTCTTTTCTCTTTTGGTTATTCATTGATTCCATCTGTGCTAGGTACTTTGTCATCTTTGTCCCCCCCTTTTAAACTCATAGTTGTCAGCCTCATGTCTTTCTCAATTGTCTCTAAGAAATTGTTTTCTCATAGCAACCATGTCAGCCTCCTTGTCCGCAATTTTGTGCCCCAACTAGTTAGAATATTCTATGGTCATTCTATGGAAGTGAACCTTCACAAAAGATTGATCCACTTGGTTAGCCATCTCCAAACCCAATAACATGTTCTTTATAGAAGTAGGATTAGTGTCCACAAGAGTGAAAGGTTTTCTGCCTCTCCCACCGAGCATTCCTTGCTCATATTGGAATTGCCTCAAGAGTTTATTTGCCTTATAGAATGTTGCTCTCCTTAATCCAACTATGAAGATGTGATCTAATCTTGGAGACCGCAACAAGGGGGGTGGACACTTCCACCAATAACAATTCCATCAAATTGAGACACTGGATTTCTTGTTCAAAAATTTCACATAGTCACTTTCAGTTTGACACTTAGTTTTGAGGACAGTCCTACTAAGGAAACTGCTAGGACAACAATTAGCAATAGTAGGCCTGACAATCATGTCTAGTCTTTCCATCAACCATATCTGCAAAGTCAAAGAGCTACCAAGAAAGTTTTGTGACTCTCTACTATGAAATACAAAGTCCAATCCTAAAAGAGTTTCTGTCAAGATCAGAGAAGCAGGATTATCACCATCCTTAATTTGACTTACAACGCTTATGGCTCGAGCACCTGAAAAATCGGGCCTCCCAGAGCAAAGCAAAAGTTCCCCTATGAAACAAAGAGCCAAGCCAAAAATTTTCTGCATGTTGTCAGTCACTCCATACGTGCGTTTGTTAATTAGCCTTGAAAGAACTGCATTCACCATGTGTCCTTTAGTTAGGCTATTGAAAATTGAAGTAGGAAGTCCTAGAGCATTAGACAAAGTCTCCCTGTGTCTGGAATCACAAGAAATTGCTACGGATTTTTTGCTAGGATCATAACCCAAAATAGCTTAAAATTCTTCAATTGTGGTACAAAGTTCAGCAGTTTTAAATCGAAATACATGATTTTCAGGGTCTTAGAACTTCACAGTAGCACGAAGGAAATCCCACTTGATCTTGACATTCCTCAAAGCCTTGATTCCCTCAAGCTTGTAGCCTATAAAATTGGACTTGGTGCTAAAATCAAAGCTATGAACCCATCTATTGATATCATGAAAGGGTTGAATGAGAAGAATTTTGATTGTTAGCCATGGATTACTCTTGCTTGTGATTATTGTGTTTTGATAACTTTGATGTAGAGATTTATTTGCAGGAAAAATGCTAAAATAAGCTACCTTAGTCCTTAATAAGGTTTAAATAAGTTTCAAGAGTTTGTAACTGACTAGGAAAGTGTTTTATGGTCATAAACGGATAAAATATTTTTCAAAAAAACCCAAAAACATAAAATATATATATATATATATATATATATATTTATATATATATATATATATATATATATATAAAGGTGTTAGAAAAGTGCAAGGAGTAGGCCTAAATTGGGTGTGCCAATCGGCACTCCCCTAGTGCCGAACGACACTCCCCAAGTGCTGATCTGGACTCCAAGAGTGCCAATTGACACCTAGTTTAACTGAGCCCCAATCATCTCTATTTAGTGTTTTTGGACACTTCTTGGGTTTGTTATGACTCTGTTTTTCACTCAAAAAAAATTGATTATGCAATAAAAGTTTTCAAAAATTTGAAAGCTTCAAATTGGGGCATTCAAGCATGACTTGTTAATTTGTTTAAAAAAGAGGGGGGGGGGGGGGGTGGTCACCTGCATCATTGCTTTCAAAAATTTTGATCAAATTGAGATTTTTTTTTTTTTTTTTTTTTTTTTTTGCTTCAAAATCATGTATTTGTCTCTTAAACTAGGGGCATTCAGCTATGCCTTATCCCTTCTTTCTAAAAAAAAAAAAATTCTTTCAAAAAATAAAAATGAAGGTTTATCAAGTATAAAAGTTTCCAAACTAGGGGCATTCAGCCGTGCCTCATTCAAGTAAGTTCAAATCTCATCAAAAGTGGTCAAATAAATTAAAATTGTTCAAAATAAGACTCTAATAGGTAAATTCTAAACTTGTCTCATCTGGGTTGTAGCAAGATCAAAAGCAATCTAAAGGTAAAGAGCTAAAAGCTGAAATTAATACAAACTGTCTAAGAAGTACTATCTTGTTTTTACGGGAAAATTGAAATACAAGTCAAGAATCATTCGAACTCTGAGTCCACCTACGAGAAGATCTCCTTAACCCACCTCTAGAGGAGCCACCCTTAGTGTCTCCTTCCTAAAACCAGGATTCTTGCTGCCGGTTCTGAAGTTCAAGATTTCTTGTAAGGTTGAATTTATTCAACCATCTAATTGGCTTTATTCCGTGCCAAATTTGCTTGTAATTCAGCATTTAGTAACCCTGTATTTAGGTGGGTTTGATGTAAGGGTAGTGAGTGAGATAGAGTGAAGTTTGCTCAAGAGTGTGCAAGAAAACAGAGTGTCGCGGCTGGGACTCGCGGGTGACTCGCGGCTGCAAGCCGCCAGAAGCTGCACACGTGCCAAGCATGCTGGAAGATGAACAGTCATGCTAGCTGGAGCACTACAGGACAAAACAGGACAACTGGCCATATGGTTATCTCGCGACTGGATCTCGCGACTTAGTCAAGCCGCGAGGTCAAGCCGCGAGCCACCCCTGTTTTGTAAAAACCTGACGTTTCACATTCCTCTCCACTCCAGTATAAATACCCCTTTTACCCACGATTGAAAGAGAGCTTCCAGAGAGAATTTTGAGAGAGAAACCCTAGAGAAAAACTAGATTGATTCACACACAATCTATACCTTAGAGACTCTTCAAATTCCTCAACTCTCTTCCTCTCCATTGTCAAATCCTTGAGAGGCTTTATACCAAACCAGGTTCTCACCATTATCATCATTGTGAGACTGCTGTTTGGATTTCTGGGAAGCAGTTAGGAAGGAACCAATCTACATTGGTTGATGCTACGGTCTAGTAGCGGAATCCGGGAAGCTAGAAAAGAAAAAGGTTCGGCGCAACCTCGTTGGAGCAAGAAGCTTGGAGGGCTTAGGTGCACTGGGTAGATTAGGCTTGGAGGGTCTATTGCTGTCCTTGTATCCCAACTATATTTTCTAGTGGATTGATTACCGCTTGGAGGGCGGCGGAGAGGTTTTTCGCCGAGGGCTTCGGTTTCCTCTTCGATAACACATCGCGTGTTGTCTTTGTGTTTGCATCTTCCTTCCTCTCTATCTTTGCCTTTTTATTTATCTGCTGTGGATATTAATCTGTTATGGCTTAGATAGTATTTAATCAATTTCGTTTGATAGCATATGTTAAGTTTCCGCACACTAGTTGTTTGACATATTGCTTGAATTGATTAAGTTGTTATTTGGGGGTCTAAACGTTCAAAGGTGTTTTTGTACACGTTTTTGAACTTTCAATTGGTATCAGAGCGGGTACACTGATATTGGTTTCATTACCATTGTGTGATCCTTGACTCCCTTTTGAGATGGATAGGTCTCAATCCCTAAATGCACCTCCATATTTTGATGGTAGTAATTATGCTTTTTGGAAGGTTCGAATGAGAGCTTTTCTGTGTTCTATTGATGAATCCGTTTGGGATGCTGTTGAGATTGGTTGGACCAAACCAGAGGCAGCAAAATCCACATGGGATAAGGCAGCACTTGCTGCATCTAATGCTAACAGTAAAGCACTCAATGCTATTTTCTGTGGTGTGTCTCCAGATGAATTTCACAGGATTTCTCATATTACCGTGGCCAAAGAAGCATGGGAGATTTTGGAAACTACCTATGAAGGCACGAAGAAAGTGAAAGACACCAAGTTACAAATGCTGACCACTCGGTTTGAGGAG
This sequence comes from Quercus engelmannii, assembly GCA_029955605.1. Lineage (NCBI taxonomy): Eukaryota > Viridiplantae > Streptophyta > Magnoliopsida > Fagales > Fagaceae > Quercus > Quercus engelmannii. The sequence goes on from JARPSG010000003.1 coordinate 42,692,807, forward strand.
CTCAAAATGAGTGAGGATGAGTCTTTTGACTCTTTCTATGGGAAGTTAAATGAAGTGGTTGTCAGCAAGTTCAACTTGGGGGAGAAAACGGAGGACTCGAAGATTGTAAGAAAGATCCTTCGATCATTGCCGGAAAGTTTTCGAGCTAAAGTGACAGCAATAGAAGAGAGCAAGGACCTCGATGACATCAAAGTGCAAGAGCTGGTGGGTTCTCTGCAGACTTATGAGATGTCGCTGCCCAATCAACGGAAGAGTAAATCTCTTGCTCTAAAGACCATTAATGAGAAGGTAGAAGATCAAGACTCATCGGGAGAAGATGTGGTTGACAAAGATGTTGCATACCTTGTCAAAAATTTCAAAAAGTTTTTGAAATTCAAAAATAATGGCAAATTTGATGATAAAAGAAAATTCCAAAGTTCTGGAAGGGAGAAAAGAGAATTCAAAAGGAAAGATGGAAAAGAATCCCAACCTACACAAGGTGTCACTTGTTTCGAATGTAACGGGCATGAACACTTCAAAAAGGAATGTCCGAATTATTTGAAATCGAAAGGTAAAGTGTATGCCACGACCTTGAGTGACTCGGATTCGTCTGACTCAGAGTCTGAAGAGAGCTGTGATGGAGAAGGGAACTATTCAGCTTTTATGACTATTGCTCATGTTGAGTCGTCAGATGAACTGAATCTGCTTGTGCAAGACCTTGGAGAACATAGTGATGATGAATCACTAGGAATTGTTGAAGAATCGGATGCTGAAGAAGATGGAAGCAACGCGAATCTTCAGGAGAATTATAACTTACTTTTGGAGAAGTCCGGGGAATATACAAGGGTGGCCAAGACTGCTGTGAGAAAAATGAAGAAGGCTGAGGAGGACTACAAAAGTCTCCTAATCCGATATAGGGAGGCCAAGTGTGAGATAGAAACTCTGAATGGAGAGTTGTCCGAAGCTTACACAAAAGTAAGGTTTCTTGAGAGTGAGGTTGTGCAAGCTAATGCTAAAGTAGAGAGGGTTACCACCAAGAAGCTAGATGATGTTATATCATCTCAAAAGAGCTTTTCAGACAAATCCGGATTGGGATATACCGGAGGAGGTAGTTCGTCTGGAAATATCACAAAAGAAGTAAAGTTTGTAAAGGCCAAAGATCCAGTTGTAGCTGACTCTACTGGTGAAAAGCTCGAGGTGAAGGAGAAGAAGAATTTGGTGAACCAACGGATGTTAAATCATCACAATCAGTTAGCAGGCAGGTCTGAATCTCGTGCCAAGTCACGTCCTCGACCCCAAAGAGGTCCTAGAGGAACTTATGTGTGCCACTACTGCGGACTTCAAGGGCATACTTGACCAAATTGCCAAAAGCTGAGAGCAAAGAATAGTGCAACCCCTCAAAGGTCAGGAGGTCCTAGAAATGAGAGAAGAAGTTGGGCTGGAGATCAATCTAGAGATCAGAATGGTGATCCCGGAATGATGAACGTGATGAAGATGATTGGTGCATTCACCAACTGCTTGGAAAGCTTCTCACGAAGGTTTGAAAGCCCTAACTCCCGTACCCAATCCTATAAGGAAATCACCCCAAACGCAAGTGACGTGAGGGTGAATAAGGGTACTCATGCATAAGCATTACAACATGTCCATGCATCAATACTTCCTATGCTTTGTGACTATGTTTGATTGTTTTGCTTGCTATTTTTGCTGTTGGTTGTTTGTTTGTCTTTTTGTACATTTCTTTAATTTTGTTTTATCAATCTTTTTGTTTCTTGTGTCAAAAATCCAAAAAACACATAAAAATAGAAAATCAAAAAGCTTGATTGACTTTGTTGAGTTTTTGTCTCAAAACTTGTTTTGCCTTGTACCTTTGTGCTAATGGCTTTGTGCATTTTCGAGCATTGCTTGTTTCTTTGCACTTATATCACTGTGGGAAAAATCTTGAAATCTTTGTGATTGTTGTAAATAGATCTTCAAACTTGTCATGAATGATTAGTGAATGGTTTTGTTGATCTTGAGACTTGCATAGACTTGTGTCTATATATCTTCCCACTCTTTATTTTTGTTTTGCTAAAAGGAGCTCTCCAAATGTAAATCTCCAAATGAAAAGAGATATTGAGCTGCAAAAGCCTGTCGCACACTCTAGTATTTGACTAGGAAAAAGGGTAAGCGACCTTATATTGAAGTGATTGTTCATTCAAAAAGCCAAAGGCTTATTCATTAAAGTGAAATATCCTATATCACTCTCACAATGAGAGGTGATTGACTCAAAAGATCAAAAAGATCAAATGTTATGATTAAGAGTGGAGTCAAATGTAAAGCTCCAAATCATATTATCAAGTTTTGTGGGAAGTCATATATACATATTTCTATAATTGAGATGGGTCACATGATCTAGTGCTAATTGTGTATGCCTTGGTTGAATTGATCATTGAAGCTTCACATTAGACGAAGGACTATCTCATTGTTGATATCCACACACAACACACAAGTTTATGTTCAATAAATGCCATATTCATTTGTGTGATTGTACTTGATGAAATGTGTTTTCACATGCTCAATCTTTGTTATTTCAAGCACAAAAAGATTTTTGAGTGTTTTAGGTGCTTTTGGAAAGTATTTTTGTTTGAAAAATCTGAAAATTTCAAAAAAAAAAAAAAAACTGTTTTGCCCTGTTTTGGCGGCTCAGTCGCGGGTATGTCAAGTCGCGAGCCTCAGTCGCGTCTCCGCGGGTAATTTTTGGCGACTTGTTCGCGAGTGGAAGGTCCAGTCGCGAGGTTACTCAGAGATTTTCGCGGCTCAGCTCGCGACTCACTCGCGGGTAGACCTTCCAGTCGCGAAAAACACTTAGAAAAATTTTTCAAATTTTTGGTCTTGTGTGTTTTGGCGGCTTGAGCTGGCGACTGTGTGGCGACTTATTCCAGTCGCGAAAATCGCGTGTCTTACAGAAATAAGAGCAGTTTTTAAATCAATTTCAGTTTTTCCCTCGAATTTTTGTGTCTGTTCATCTTCTCCCTCCCAAACACTCCGTGCTCTCATTTCCAATCTCCATTGTTGCACACTTGTAGCTCAAAATCTTCACATCACAGGTATGGGTTTTCAGTTTTGCACTCTTTTCTACTTGATTTTGTGTTTTTCCCTTTGAGTTTTCGCATATATGTATGCTTTAGAAATGGGTTTGTGTTTCGGTTTTTGCTCCTTGTTCATGCTTAGATTGCGAAGGTTGCTGCTAGAGTATGATTTGTTCTCAGTTGTTTCACAATTACTCTTCATTCTGCGCTTAGCTATGTGATTCCTTGAGTTTAACTGAACTTTGAGCTGTTGAGTTGTTTTCATTTTTTTTGGCTGTGAGTTTAATGTGCTAAATATGCCTGTTTTTTTTTTTTTTTTAATCTTTTGGGGGCAAATGTGTGCTTCACAATACTGTTTATGTGTCATATCATTTTCCAGTTTTTGTCTCATTGACTTATAACTGTCTTTAAGTTAGTGTCTATATCTGATGCTTTTATGTGTATTTCCTATCTTAGGCTTGTTTTTCCATGTGATTGATCTAAGTAGCTTGTGTTTAAATGCTTCAAGTTCATTTGTATGAATGATATCTCTTTGATAAATACATGTGACTGACTTGTTTTTACACATATATTGCTCTGCACTGTTATGGCCTCTTCTGATTGATCACAGATGGCTCCCTCACCTCCTAAGAAGAAAACTCCTGCAAAGAAGGCTGACAAAAGGTTGAAAATGGATTCTAAGCTATTTAGGTCAGTTCATCATTTTGAGAGATACAAGGATAACTTCATGAGTGCAGGAATTATTCAAGAAAGATTTGTAGATTTGGAGGATTTGAGACAAACCTTTATCCCAGGTTGTTTTGAAGGAAGAGGATGGGAAAAACTTCTGAGTGATTTCCCTGTAGTTTGTGAACCCTTGATTAGGGAATTTTACTCAAATGCTGTGATAAAGGAGAATGAGTTAAGTTGCTGGGTTAGAGGGAAAGAATTCATCTTAGATGCTCATGTCATAGATGATGCATTAGGACTTGAAGGATTAGATGATGAGGAATTTATCAACTACAAGGATAGGTCTGTCTCCATTGAAACAGTCCAACAAAGGATAGGTGGGCAGAGAGAAGGAAAATGCTTGAATACCACTGCCTTTCCAGTGGACATGAGGTGTTTAACAATCATCATGATGTTTAACCTCTATCCCATTAAGAAGTTGACTACAATAAATTGTGCTAGAGCAGTCTTTTTGATGGATCTCAAAGAAAAGAACTTCATAGACATAAGTTCCCACATATATGACACTATTGTGGATGAGACAAGAACAACCTCTAGGCCAAAACTGATCTTTCCCAGTTTGTTAATGAGGATTTTTAGAAGGAAGGGTGTTCCTATTCCACAAGACATCAGTCCCATGTCCACACCTTCTGCAATTAACAAGCTTACCTGCAAAAGGATAAGTGTTAGACTTCCAGGAGATGAAGATGAAGGTGATGAAGGAGAAGGTGTCCCAATGGAGACTGAAGCAGAGGCAGCAGGGCATGCATCAACCTCAACACCCAGGAGGAGTGGCAAAAGACCAAGAGCATCAACTTCTTCAGATACACCTCCAGATGCTTTCCAAATCATTCTGGAAAGACTTGATGGGATCAGAGAAGTCCAGACTGAGCACTCTGAGAGGATGAAAGCTATGCAGGACCAGATTGATGTTTTGTCTGCAAAACTGGACAGCTTCTCCACTCAGCCTGAACACTGACCCTTTGGCCATTCCTGTCAAAAAGGGGGAGATGTTTTCTGTTGATATCTGTTGATAATGACATTGATGATCGATTGAGAAGCAGAAAAGCAGCCCTTAAGGGGGAGTAATGTGTTGAGGGGGAGTCATGTCAAACTCTAAGACCTTGTTTATATATATTTATGTTTTTGAGTACTATTTAGTGGTTTTATGGGTTTTGATACACTGTGTTTTGGTGTATAGTTGTTTCTAACTCTTATCATATACTCTTGGTTTAAACTTTAATATACTTTGATGATGTTATTCAGGATGTTTTGTGTTTTGTACCCATGTGCTTATGTAAGCTTTTAGGGTTATGTTTTTATGCATATTTGTAGGCTTTATGGTATGTACCTTGCTTAATGCAGCCTTTATGCTATGTTGAAATCAGTACTTTAATCTAAATGGTATGCATTTTGGTTTATGTACTGTCACTCTTGTGCCCTTGTAGGATTGTTCCTAGATGCATATGCCTTGTGTGATATGCATTGGTTGAGTGTTGAGCATACAAGTGTCTTGCCTTGTGCTTGTTAACTTGTATGTCCTTGTGTTCATTCCAAGTGTGAATGAGCACTGTGATCACTACCTTGTGGTGTTCACTTGGTTGATCAAGCCATGGTTTGTTTCATAACTCCATCTTTGCTTGATCAAATATTGCCTGTTTCATATGCTTTTTATAATTTTCTGCTTACAATGATCATGGTGTATTGTTGTGTTTCAGGAGTATTATGTTCATATGATTCAAGTGCTTCACAGCTTCTAGAGTTAGGTGTGAGTGAGTTTTGTTCAACTGTTCCCAACTCACATGTTAAGTCTAGAGTCTGTTTTAGGGTTTTGTCACGGAATAGCCAAAGGGGGAGATTGTAAGGTTGAATTTATTCAACCATCTAATTGGCTTTATTCCGTGCCAAATTTGCTTGTAATTCAGCATTTAGTAACCCTGTATTTAGGTGGGTTTGATGTAAGGGTAGTGAGTGAGATAGAGTGAAGTTTGCTCAAGAGTGTGCAAGAAAACAGAGTGTCGCGGCTGGGACTCGCGGGTGACTCGCGGCTGCAAGCCGCCAGAAGCTGCACACATGCCAAGCATGCTGGAAGATGAACAGTCATGCTAGCTGGAGCACTACAGGACAAAACAGGACAACTGGCCATACGGTTATCTCGCGACTGGATCTCGCGACTTAGTCAAGCCGCGAGGTCAAGCCGCGAGCCACCCCTGTTTTGTAAAAACCTGACGTTTCACATTCCTCTCCACTCCAGTATAAATACCCCTTTTACCCACGATTGAAAGAGAGCTTCCAGAGAGAATTTTGAGAGAGAAACCCTAGAGAAAAACTAGATTGATTCACACACAATCTATACCTTAGAGACTCTTCAAATTCCTCAACTCTCTTCCTCTCCATTGTCAAATCCTTGAGAGGCTTTATACCAAACCAGGTTCTCACCATTATCATCATTGTGAGACTGCTGTTTGGATTTCTGGGAAGCAGTTAGGAAGGAACCAATCTACATTGGTTGATGCTACGGTCTAGTAGCGGAATCCGGGAAGCTAGAAAAGAAAAAGGTTCGGCGCAACCTCGTTGGAGCAAGAAGCTTGGAGGGCTTAGGTGCACTGGGTAGATTAGGCTTGGAGGGTCTATTGCTGTCCTTGTATCCCAACTATATTTTCTAGTGGATTGATTACCGCTTGGAGGGCGGCGGAGAGGTTTTTCGCCGAGGGCTTCGGTTTCCTCTTCGATAACACATCGCGTGTTGTCTTTGTGTTTGCATCTTCCTTCCTCTCTATCTTTGCCTTTTTATTTATCTGCTGTGGATATTAATCTGTTATGGCTTAGATAGTATTTAATCAATTTCGTTTGATAGCATATGTTAAGTTTCCGCACACTAGTTGTTTGACATATTGCTTGAATTGATTAAGTTGTTATTTGGGGGTCTAAACGTTCAAAGGTGTTTTTGTACACGTTTTTGAACTTTCATTTCTAATCCTCTCCTCCAAAGATCTTGTGTTGGCATCGGCCAATGCCATCTGGGTATTCTGAAAAATCAACAAAGACCAGTGTTAAATCAATTATCATGGAAGCTCAAGCATTAAAAAAAAAAAAAAAAAAAAAAAAAAAAAAAAAAAAAAAACACTTAGAAAGCATCATCTTATACCCAGTTCACTTCATTGATCACATATTGGGAAGGTTGAGTGCATGCTACCAGTTGCAAACCTTCGATCATCTACATGCTTTCCTCCACAAGATTAGTCCCAACTTGAAACACAAATGCACCAGTTCATGAACAGCTAAGTGAGCCCCAAAAAAATGAGGACAAGAAACTAAAGGATTCAGGAACACAATAGGTCACTTTAAGGGATATTTGGAGTATGTTTTGGTTTGTCTAAATCCATATAGCTGTATGACCCATCAGGATTCATCACATCATATTGCCATCCAGGAAAATGAGAATATGTCTCCATGAAGGAATTAGAAGAGCCGCTAGCATGGCTAGGAGGGGGATTCTCTTCTTCCCCTTCCTCCTCTTTAGAAGATGAAGCCTAAAAGTGCAACATGCAGATATTTTCACAGAAGCTGAAACAGGGAAGATTAAATGCAATTTGACTTCAGAAGGAAATTGAGATACTGAGCTTATAGGAATGCCAGCTAGACTTCCTTGTAATTGAGTCCGAACAAATTCATGATAGGCTCCTGGTGTCCCCGAAACAACATGGTCAATTCGAGCACGAGCAATTTCTTCATTGGCTAGAAGGTCTGCCAATCGAATGGAGGGACAAGGAGGACTACACATGCTGAACCTGAGACAACACTTGGTCACCAAGACACCAATACCTCCCATGGCCACACTTAAACAATACCTGGCGACCATTCAGCTCCTGTGCCCATTCGCACTCAGCATACTCCTCATACCCAAGCCAAGGATCCAAATACATCATAAAATTACAAAGGGCCTAGAATAAGAAGAAGAAAAAACCACAATCAAACACAAAAACCCTTAACTAAAAAAAAATCCCACCAAAAAAAAAAAAAAAAAACTTACATCAACAACAGTTAAGTTGTCAATCACCATACGCCAAACATTCAAAGAATGCTCGGAAGGTGTTGACAAACTGTATTTGGGCAATCAACGGAGAAACCTAGGATACATGCCATCAACATCTTCTTGAACTTAAGGACCAGCCCTAAAATATTCATACATCTAGACTTGAAAAAACCAACATACATCATTATGACATAGCCAAAATGACTTTCCAAAACCAACACATAGCCAAAAATTCCAAACCTCACCTACCAAACAAATGGAGCACCTCCTAAGCTTAAGAGATTACATCTAGAAAGTTGAGTCATGAAGCAAGAGGGTTGTGTAAGCCATGCCACCCCAATCATAATTTTTGATCTGGCCAATATTCCTCAGACTCCACAAATAATGCAAACTCACAGTACTACCCAAGTCTGGACATAAGAAAGTTTCGATGAAGAGAAGCATGAACATCAAGGAGCCAGTTGCTATAGTAATACAATTCTCGATATTCTTATACAACCACATCAAGGAGACATTTTTGCTCTTTAGATTTGGAGGCATCACACCTAAAAGACTTTTAATCTCTTTTAAAGTGAGAAAATCATTGACCATGATTCTTTCACCACCCAGTCTTAAGCCAGTAATGACTGAGAAGTCATAAGGTGTCAATATCACTTCACCAATGCTTGGAAAATTGAAAGTGCACGTAGTGTCCCAAAACCGCTCTGACAAAGCAAGGAGTGACTAGAGATCTTTGCACTCATGAGTGTCCTAATTCAATAAAGCTTGGAAAAAAGTTTGGAAGCCTACTTCATCAATGATGTTCTTAATATTTGGAGACAATATCTCCCATATGCCTTTCAACATCTGGAGGCTACCTCGACTCTTGAGCTTCTGCAAAACAAAGTTGGCCAATCATCAAGATGCTCACAAAATACTCACTCCAAAGAAAAAAACAAAAACAAAAAATATCCTATGCCTAACAAAAAAATTTTGCCATGTCCAAAATTTTGTTCCAACCAAAATCTCATGTCCAACAAAAACTTTCATGTCAAAAAAAAATTTCCAATGACCAACCCAAATTTACCCATATCTGACACAAAAAAATCCATACCACCATAAAAAATTTTTTGTCATACCCATGTCCATAAAAATGTCCCTACTTATGAAACAAGACTGACACCTTCCAATAAAATTTCCACATTCATCAAAAATGAATTTGTTCAACCAAGCCTACACACTAAATTTTTATGACTTCAATGCCCCCAAAAATCAAGCCAAAACACATTCAACAATACCACAAAATACATACATTGCCAAATTTCATGAGTAATCAATATTGTCCAAGTTACACAATGCCAAATAACTCAACAATCTAAAAATGCCCTACGGCCAAAATTACAACATGATCAATTATACAATGAAAAATTTCAACAAGAGAAAATAACCACCAAATGACAATCTCTTAACACCAAGCTTTTTTTTTTTTTTTTTTTTGGAGAATGAATGAGAATGTAATACCAAGCTTTCAATAAAACATGAAATCAACAAATTCCCCCCCCCCCCCCCCCCCAAAAAAAAAACCTTGAAGTCCATTTTGGAATGTGGTGCATGGGTCTTGGGGTCTTGAAGGAGCCCTTCTTCATCATTCCATTAAAGAGATGGGTGATATTTTTTCCTACTAAAAGTGAGAAAGGAAGGCCCATTGGAAGATGCCATTGTCAATGCAAAGAAAATGGACGTTTGGAGATGGGTTTCAAAAATGGGTTTGTGGCAAAAATGGGCAAGAACACAAAGATTTGAAAAGATATTGAGGGAGATGAATGAAAGAAGACTGAGAAGCTTAGGAACGTGATTTTTTTTAGAGAAGAAATGGTGTAATGAGGGAGAAAATGCAAGTTGGTGAAGTGTGTGAATAGGAACAATGGAGAAAGAAGGAACAAAGAAGAGAGAAAAGCAAAAAGAAAAAAGAAAAAAGAAAAAGACAAGAAATGGGGGCCAAAATTCACCCTCCCACTTTTTTTTTACTACCTGAGTTGTTGAGTCAACTCAGGTTTGATTGAGTTGACTTAGTCAACTCTCAAAAAAAAAAATCTTTGAGAAAAAGGAAAAATCAAGAAGATTGAATAAAAAAATTTTCAAAGATTTCCAAAAATTTCCAAAAATAGATGATGCCAATATCAAAATTTTGTGATTTTGAAGGAAAAATAAACTCTTAGAGATGATCAAAGACAAAGGATACCATTTTTCAAAAAGAAAAGCTTCAAACTCTCAATTCCAAGTTTCAAGTTTCAAATCCAAATTTCAAAGACAAAATCTTTTTCAAAGGACTGCAAAAACCAATCAAAGTTTTCTTGCTAAAAATGAAAAAATTCAAATCAAGAAAGAACAAAGGAAAATCACACATCTTGTTAGGTTCTAAAAGTTTAGAACAATTGGCAAACCATGAACACAAACTTATCTAGATATAGATCCTAGAGTCTATATGTGTTATTAGACAATGCTCAAGTTGATATAAGTTAAGATTCAAGAACATACAAGTTGCAAGAAGAAGATTTCATAATCTGCCTGGTTTGATTGATTAAAAGACAAGCTCGACCGTTCTACTTCTTCAGAATTTTAAGTTCGGCCTAAACACAATTCAAGCCCAAAAAGGAATAGGGTTTCAAATCTACTTCTTCTAGTATATAAAGGAAACCCTAGGCACATTTGATTATGACTTTGGAGGTGCTTTTGTGAGATCTAAAAGGTTCTGTGCCTCCCTCTATCAAAGTCCCTACTAGATATCACTTTCATATATTTAGAACTGGTAGATCTAAAGTTGCTGCATGAAGATCAATAATAGTTAAAGATCTAATCCTTCAAGGGTAGTCTTGGAGTCACAAACAGAAGAGTTTGTGTTGATAAACCTTTGAGTGGAGTCTCAAAGTTATAAGTGGGTGCTTGTGTTGCAAATGCCAAGGAAAGAAGTAGTCCATGGACTCGGAGCTATCATGGGGTCGTGGTAGTAAGTTCTACGTGTAGTAGCAATAGGATGTTAGTGGTCTAAGTCTTATTGTAAACTTCAATTCTTTCTAGTGGATTTGCTTTTCACCTTAAGGATAGCTAGGTTAAATCCTCCCTAAGTTTTTTACCGGTTTGGTTTTCCTAGGTCAACATATCATTGTTTCTTTATTTTCCACTGCTTTACGTGATATGACTTTATTGTTTTAACCTAGATCTGAATAATAAACCTAAGTATTCACTTGATTAATTAATTAGGTTAAATAATCTAGTTTACAGGGATCTAAAAACCTAACACATCTAAAAAAAATGGAATAACAAAGAACTCATCATTTAAAATCTAATTCCAAATTTTGATCTTTTGCAATCAAGATCACAAGGTTCTAAGTTAGAGAAGCCCCTTGGACACCTTCCATTCAAATTGAGGTAAAGAAGTCCCTTGGTCTCAGCAATTCAAGATTGAGATAGGGAAGTCTCTCAATCATCCCAAGGTTCTAAGGTAGAGAAGCCCCTTAGACACCTTCCATAGATCCAGATTGAGGTAGAGAAGCCCTTTGATTGTCAAAATTCAAGATTGACATAGAGAAGCCTTTCAATCACCCCAGATTTCAAGGTAAAGAAGCCCTTTGGTCGCTACAATTCATGATTGAGATAGAGAAGCCTCTTAATCATCCCAAGGTTCTAAGGTAGAAAAGCCCTTTAGATACCTTTCATCAAGATCAAGGTAGAGAAGCTCCTTGATTGTCATAATTCAATATTGAGATAGAGAAGCCTCTCAATTGCCTTAGGTTCCAAGGTAGAAAAGCCCCTTGAATACCTTCCATCAAGATCAAGGTAGAAAAGCCCCTTGATTGTCACAATTTAAGATTGAGATAGAGAAGCCTCTCAATCGCCCCAGGTTATAAGGTAGAGAAGCCCCTTAGACACCTTCCAACAAGATCAAGGTAGAGAAGTTCCTTGATCGTCACAATTCAAGATTGAGATAGAGAAACCTCTCAATCACCCTAGGTTCCAAGGTAGAAAAGCCCCTTGGACACCTTCCATCAAGATCAAGGTAGAGAAGCCCATTGATCATCACAATTCAAGATTGAGATAGAAAAGCCTCTCAGTTGCTCTAGGTTCCGAGGTAGAGAAGCCCTTTGGACACCTTTCATCAAAATTGAGGTAGAGAAGCCCCTTGATCGTCACAATTCAAGATTGAGATAGAGATGCCTCTCAGTTGTCCCAAGTTCTGAGGTAGAGAAGCCCTTTGGTTACCTTCCATCAAGATCAATGTAAAGAAGCCCCTTGATCATCACAATTCAAGATTGAGATAGAGAAGCCTTTCAATCATCCCAGGTCCTGAGGTAGAAAAGCCCCTTGGTTACCTTCCATTTAGATCGAGGTAGAGAAGCCCCTTGGTTATCACATGTCACAGAATAAGATAGAGAAGACTCTTAGTCACCTCAAATTTCAAGATTCACATCATTTTTATCAGACATCAAGTAGGTCAAGTATTCCTAAATTTCATTTTTTTTTCAAGATAGTAAAACACTAGTTCTATGTTCCATGGTTTTAGCTTCTAAGGCTAGGTAATCTATAAAAAGTCAACCTTTATTAAATCATGTCTACTAAAATCAGTGTCTTTGGTTTACATTGACATTCGCTTTGTAAACTTTGTCAATGAGGGGCATTCGGTAGACACTTGATTTTGCACCCATAATGTAACCAAGGAAGATGGCTATAGTGATCATTCATATACCCAAAATTTATAGTTGCGTTACATGCATTAATTCATTCATTGAATATCATAAAAATGATCTTGAGGTTCTAACAGTCGTGATGGTATATCTAATTTCCAAATCGGACAGTCGGATTAAAAGATATCGCATGATCAAGTTTGCACGATTTACATGTATTTTGTTTGGGTGGAACTAACTACGCATGATTAATTTAAATTAATTCTGACTAGTCGGAAAATTAAAATTAATTAAATAATTTTGTGATTGGTTGTTAGTTAGTGTCAAAAATAGACTTGCTTTCATGGGAACAAAATGGATAATCAGATAACAAAGAAATTGTGGATAATTAAGACTTTTTTAGAGTGTTTATCTACAAGATAATTATCACTTTAAAGACCTGAATATCTTAAGGGGATTAATTTTTAGAATACAGATTAAAAATGCGTCTAAGTGCAATTCCCGGCTTAAAAATCCTCAAAAAAAATAAGTCCAAATTGGACCAAAATTCAAACATGGGTTCGGCACCCAAGAGGGCCAAGAGTGCTGATTGGCACAAACTCGACGCCTAACATGAGGAGTTCTGAATTGAGATAAGCCCTAACCTTTTCAATTTTTTAGAGATGAGGATGCGTCTCAATTCGTATCAAATCATTCTGTTAATTTTTCGAAGCATTCCAACCTCTATAAATAAAGGATGCCTTTCAAAATTCAGCACACTTTTTTGCACTTTCTAACCCCCCCCCCCTTTTCTAACTCTTCTCTTCTAATTTTTCAAATCCCCTTACATTAAAGACATTTTGGAGGCTCTTGCCTTAGGAATTTCTTTTTTATATGTAAAGTATTTTAGGCTTCAAAGAGTCGAACGTGAGAACCACTCAAGGAGTACCGCTTCACGAAGGGTGCCACACTTGGAGAGGGAGATGGATCAACTGAAGAGAGTCATGGACGAGATGAGGGAGAATATCTAAAGGATGAATTACGTAGATGATTTTGTTCATCGAACTGATTCCCCTTTCATAGCTTCCATCAATTGTCATCCCCTACCTTCCAAGTTCAAGATGCCTTCCCTGGATTCGTATGATGTAACATGCAATCTGTGTGTCACATAGCAACTTTCAAGACCACAATGCACCTTCAAGGAGTTCCAGATGAGATAATGTGTAGGGCTTTCCCAACCACCCTTAAGGCGCTAGCACGAGTGTGGCTCCGTAAGATACCTTTGAACACTATTGGTTCTTTTGGAGAGTTGAATAAGTTGTTCATCAACAACTTTATCGGAGGACAAAGGCATAAACTCTTCTTGTCTAGCCTGCTAACTATAGAGCAAGGAGAAAATAAGAGCTTGTGGTCCTTCATCACTCGCTTTAATAGGGAAGCCTTGATAGTAGACGAGATAGATGACAAGTTGTTATTGGCAACCTTCCACAATGGAGATAGTTCTGATTTGTTCATTCATAAACTCTATGATCAAGAGCCACAGACCATGGCTGAACTTGTCCATTCAGCCCAACCTTCATGAATGCAGAAAATGTAATCATTGCCAAGAAGAGGAAAAGAGTAGAGCGAATGGAAGCAGACCTCCCAAGTCATCGTGAACAAGGCTCTTATCCAAAGAAGGCTCGGACAGGAGAGAAGAAGGATAGAGATAACAGAAATGCAAATTCATCTCTAAGAAGTAGTTAGCACTACATGCCCATGAATGATCTACTTGTTCAAGTGCTTATGCAGATCAGGAATGACCCATTCTTGAAGTGGCCAGAGAAGATGAAAGGATATCCTAACAAGCGCAATGCCGCTTTCATAGAGATCACGGGCATGACACAGACAAGTGTTATGACTTGAAGCAGTAGATAAAGAACCTTATCAGATAAGGAAAGTTGAGACATTTCATTGGAAGAGATCACAAAGATGAAAAGTTGAAAGGAAAGGTAGAAGAGTCATCACGACCCCTACTTGGAGAAAAAAGGGTTATTATAGGAGGAAATTCAACAAGGCAATCTTCCAAGTCAAGGAAGACATACCTAAAGGTGGTACAGAATGTTCAACTCTCTAGACGACCACCAAGGACGAGGGGGATAGACGAGCAAGCCATTACATTCACAGACAAGGATGCTAGAAGGGTCCATCACCCACATGAGGATGCCATCGTCATTACTTTGCTCATTGTTGATTATACAAATAGAAAGGTGTTGGTAGACAATAAGAGTTTGGAAAACATCTTATATTATCCAACCTTCAAAAAAATGAGGCTTGGATGAGATCAACTTCGTCCAGTAAATTCACCCTTGTTAGAATTTAGAGGAATGAAAGTGCAACCTATGGGCACTATTACACTACCTGTAGTGGTTGGAGCATATCCACAACAGATAACCAAGGAAGTAAATATCCTAATGGTGGACTATTCATGTTCCTATAACACCATTATTGGAAGACCAACTTTAAACAGTTGGAAGGAAGTAACATCAATCTATCACCTATCAGTCAAATTCCCATTGGAGTATGGGATAGGGCAAGTGCAAAGAGATCAGTTGGCTGCTAGAGAGTGCTACCTAGCCATGTTGGCTATGGACGAGCATGTTCAGATGATAATCATAGAGGAAAGAAGGGTTATTGTAGAGCCCACCGAAGTACTAGAAGATATCCCTCTAGAAGAGGCTAACCCTGAGAAATTTACTAGAATTAGAACAAGTATGGAGGAAAAGATGAAGCATGACCTTGTTTAGTTCTTAAGGACGAGTATCAACATTTTTGCATGGAGTCATGAAGACATGCTAGGAATTGACCCAAGTATTATTACTCATCGATTGAATGTGCACTCGTCTTCCATGCCTGTTCGTCAAAAGAAGAGGGCCTTCGCTCCTGAGCGAGACAATGCTATTAAGGAAGAAGTCCAAAAGTTAACCACAACAAAATTTATTCGGGAAGTCTATTACTTGGATTGGATAGCTAATGTGATGATGGTTAAGAAGGCAAATGGCAAGTGGAGAATGTGTGTAGACTTCACTAATTTAAACGAAGCCTACCCCAAGGATAGTTATCCTTTGCCGCGCGTTGATCAATTAGTAGATTCAACACTCACATACAAACCATTTTATTCTTTTACAAAATTTTGTATGTTTCTCTCCTTATAATTGATTATCTAACTGGGCCAGCCACTTGGGCCAGCCTCTTGGGCCATTCCAATTGGGCTTTAGTATGTGGCTTGGAGTGGGACCAAAAGGCAACAAATAAGACACTAGCTCCAATAAGCGTTGGGCTTTTCTATCAAGTATTGACAAGTCCAAAGTTACTATTAATTATATTTAATACTACTATATAAATATAATTTCAATCTAGGCTTTATTAAAAAATTATATCCCAAAACTTTATTATACATATAACCCCTTCATAAAATATTTGTAGTAGTACAAAGTCATAAATGTAGACTGCTACTTTGAAGATTACTACATCTTAATCCTTGAGTACCCGATTTAATCCTTTAAGTTATTCAACATATATTTATGAAATCCAATTTCATAAATATATACTTTAGTAACCCTTACTAAAGTAGTTAGGCCTAACATTCTAAATAACTAAACCCATTAAACTTATCTCAAGGAAATATTTTATATCTCCGTTAAGAGATTATGAATTCCATCTTGAAAATATATGTCCCATCAACACTAAATGTGGCTGCCCAACATACTGAGGTTTTGATAGTGACTATAGATCTCACTCCTGATATATCAAAGCAACCTATACTTTATGATCAAGTCCATTATTCTTTCAGGATTAAGAGTTCATGTAAATAGAAGTCATGAGATTTATTATTCATTTGACAATATTAGGAGAATAATAAATCTCATAGCGGTCCAATTCAATATGTCTTAACTTAAAACATATCAACTAGAAGTCTCCACTTCCATGATCAAGGCAAATCATCTTAGTTGATATGTTATAGTCTTTGCAAATGAAATGTCCAATTTCATCACCGATTACGAACTAAAATTCTGAGTTTACAAAGAACTTGTGACTTATATATTTTATGACTAAATCACATATATCATATACCATGCATCTCATGGACTATATGATAATCACATACTATGCATGTCATGGACTATATGATGATGTCCAAATATTCATGTTACTATTATTTTAGATAATAATAATAATAATAATAAAACTTTATTAATCACAACATTAAGTCATACACAATGTCATACATAACATCATACAATAGGATTTAAGGGCACAAATCCTAACAACCTCCCACTTGCCCTAAAGTCTATTGTGCACTAATGCACTAATCTAACTCCCATTCCCTCCAAATGTCACTCAAAAGTCCTTTGGAGCAAGGCCCTAAAGTCTATTGTGCACTAATGCACTAATCTAACTCCCATTCCCTCCAAATGTCACTCAAAAGTCCTTTGGAGCAAGGCTTTGGTAAAGAGATCTATTAGATTATTTGCACTATCTATCTTTACTACTACTACATCTCCATGAGCAACAATGTCTTGAATGATGTGGTACTTTCTTTCAATATGCTTTCCTTTCTTGTGATTCCTTGGATCTTTGGATTGTGCAACCACTCCACTATTGTCGCAAAACAATGTGATTGGAACTTGCTCCATTCTCACAACACCAAGATCAGAAAGGAATATCTTGAGCCACACAGCTTCCTTTGCCACTTCACAAGTAGCAACATATTTAGCCTCCATGATGGAGACAACAATACAAGATTGCTTAATACTCCTCCAACTTATGGCTCCACCTCCCAAGGTGAATACACAAACTAAAGTGGACTTTCTAAAATCAAGATCTAATTGAAAATTTGAATCTGTATAACCAATGGGAACCAAATCCTCACACCAATAAACAAGTATATAATCTCTCATTCTCCATAGATACTTGGGAATATACTTTACAGCTTGCCAATGTTTTGGTCCTGGATTTGATTGATATCGGCTGACTATGCCAACTGAATAATAGATATCTGGTCTAGTACAAAGCATGGCATACATAAGACTTCCCACTGCAGAAGCATAAGGAACTTGTCTCATCATATTTTCTTCCTCAAGAGTCTTAGGCATTTGGTCATCAGACAGAGGAACTCCATGTTTGAAAGGAAGTAATCCTTTCTTGGAGTTTTGCATGCTAAACCGTTCTAGAACCTTAGCTATATATCCAGCTTGTGACAAGCCTAACATCTTATTCTTGCGATCATGCCAAAGCTTGAACCCTAGAATAAAGTTAGCCTCACCCAAGTCCTTCATATCAAATTGGATTGACAACCAAACCTTTACCGATGACATTACCCCTACATCATTTCAAATGAGTAGAATATCTTCAACATAAAGTACTAAGAACATTACTACTTTATCTTGATGTCTTTTGTACACACATGGTTCATCAAGATTTTGTTCAAAACTAAATAACTTGATTGCTTGATCAAATCTAATGTACCATATGCTCTTGGTTCTTTGCTATAAAACCTTCCGGTTGTATCATATAGATTTCTTCTTTAAGATTGACATTTAGAAAAGTAGCCTTGACATCCATTTTCCAAATCTCATAATCATAATGAGCAATAACGGATAAGAGAATTCTGATAGATTTAAGCATTACTACTGGTGAAAAGATTTCTTCACAATCAATACCTTCTTTTGTGTATACCCTTTCGCCACTAGCCTTGCTTTAAAGGTTTCAACCTTTCCATTCATACCTCTCTTCCTCTTTTAAATCCATTAGGTTTAATTCCATGAGGTGCCTTTACAAGATCCCAAACTTGATTGGAATACATTGATTCTAATTCAGATTTCATAGCTTTGACCTAATGATGTGCATCTATATCATTCATTGCCTTTTCATAAGTGTAAGGATCAGTTTTGGCCTCTTTTGAGATAACTACATAAGTTTCTCCCAAATCTATAAATCTTATAGGTGGCCTAACAGTCATCCTACTACGACGAGGCTCCTGTGTACTAGTCATCTCATAAGTAATGTCTTATGGTGTATTCGATACAACCACATCATCCCTAGTTTCATCCATTGGTTGTTCAATTAATTCATTGGTACTTGATTGCAGCTTAATCGATCAAAAAAGAACATTTGATCGATTGACTAGAAATCGAACATCAATCGAATCAAACAAATTGGTCATTGTTCCACTCGATCAATCGAAGGTAACTTTCTATTGATCAAATCTCATGAAACTTAAATTTTCCAGAATTTTTCTTGAGTAGTTTTCAATGGTTTTTCATGAACAAACAACCATCATATGAAACTAATAGACATAGATTGATATCAAAAATGAATTCCATTGATGCTATAGCCTTAAAGTTCAATTTAACATACTTAAATTCAAATTTAAACAATATCATAACATCAATATCAGTTTTCATCAAACAATAATTTCAACAACCATGCAGAAAATTAAATGTATAATCTTCTAACATCATGAAACTATTATCTTAAATTCCAAAACTCACAAAACATGTTATACAGTTTCAAAATTGAAGACTGCTCTAATACCATTTGATGGAAAAACATAGTTTGTATATACCATTTGATGGAAAAACATAGTTTGCATCGCCTACAAACTATACGCAGCGGAAAATTAACGGATCTACTTCATTTGCAATTGATAACATGTTCTATGTTTAGAATATAAGAATAAGAGAGTGTACCTTGGTGCGGTGAAATTCAAAACCACAGATTAGAAGTTCTTGAGAACACTTTTAATCTTCACTCCAATTCCACTTATGCATAAGAAGTGTGGTCTCTCAATCAGTTTCTATGAGTGTGTTCAAGGGATAATTAGAGAGTTTCCAATACTCACATACAAACCATTTCATTCTCTTACAAAATTCTGTATGTTTCTCTCCTTATAATTGATTATCTAACTGGGCTAGCCTCTTGGGCCATTCCAATTGGGTTTTAGTATGTGGCTTGGAGTGAGACCAAAAGGGAACAACACTAGCTCCAATAGGCCTTGGGCTTTTTTGTCAACTCTTGACAAGTCCAAAGTTACCATTAATTATATTTAACTAGTGTTTAATCCGCGCAATGCGCGGGATCATTTTCCATATTAATGATCTTTGCATCCAACATAACCTTAGTTCTCATACTTTCACTACATACATTCAAACCTAAATAATTTTGTACATTTAAACATATAGTATCTAATATCCCCTAAAATTTTTAAACATTAGTCTCTTCAAATCACTTTATGTATGTATTTGCATTCTCCAAGAGACCACTTGGACTAACATATTATATGAGCAACCACCACTGTTATTACTTTCATTGCAATCAAATGAGTTCGAATGAGGGGAATTCTCTAGAATACCTGAATTTTGCGTGCAAATATGCAATATCTTCAAAACCATCCAATATCACATAATAATAATAACAACAATTTATTATAGTGAAAATCATATAGAAAATAAGGCAAATATATCCAACTAAATTGGTATGCCATCATTGTCTAAACATTTGGGACTAAATCTTCAAAGTCAAGTCAATACATTGAGGAGGATATTAAGCTAATCCAAAATATCACTATAAGAAGCAGTTATAGCACCGAATTTGTCAGGAGTTTGATGAAACCTACTACAAAAAATGAACACAATAATTACATAATGACAAGATGATAGGCCTATAATTTAGATTATATATAGACCATCAAGAAAATATATTCAATTGCAGGTCTATTTTGTCATGATTTTGTAATAGGAGAAATGAATATATGTTGATAGTTGATAATTAATATATATATATATATATATATTTAAAAGGCCTTTGCAAATTTTTTTTTTTTAACAAAACAATGGTGGTATTTATTGAGAACTTATAAAACTTGTACATCAGTAACTATTAATTGAATCTGAAATGCATTCAAGAGTACCATACCAAGATTTGAGTATGTTGTATTGCCTCAAAAGAATGCAATGCACCTGAAAGCATGACAAAGAGTTAAAGCATATTAGGTTCACTTATCAAAAAGCATATTAAGTTCTTGAATGATGGAGCTATCTTCATATTCTACCTCCAGGTCTCATATTGACAAATGCTTGGCAAATTCCAAGGCTTTATGTATCCCAATAGCTAGCATTTCTAATCAATCATTACCAGTATCCAACAAATCCAGTGATCCGCAAATAATGCTCATATACCAAACAAAAAATCCTTTCCAAATTTTTTTTTTTTTTTTTGGGTGGGATTCTATATATCAAACAAAGCTAAGATATACAAAAATGGTCCTCCAAAAGGCCAACATCACTCGGCTAATCTAATACTCTTTTCTTTCTTCTTCTAAGCAATTTGATGGTTTTTGAACCTTGATTTCTTGAGTTATTTGGCTTTGACAATCATAAAACTATAGAGATTGAAAGAAGAGATTGGCTCACAGATTAACTATCTAAAGAGAATCAGAAAGAGGACAATTTGAAATAGAAAAAAAAAAAAAAAAAAAAAAAAAAAAAAAAAAAAAAAAAAAAAACACACACACACACTCACACATTTCTTAAATTTATTCCTGGATTATGGCTTGCGTAGAACACTTTGCAGTGGAATGCTCTATGGTTTTAGCTTTCAAGAATTTGCCCTTTACTAATCTCACTAACAATTTGCAAAGGTCATTTTATTTTTAAAACATTTACTAAAACTTACATAAAAGCTTGAAATGCACCAATCTAAAACTTACATGACAATTTCAAACACCAAATTTGCTATTCCTAAGAACCACAATGAATCGCACCAAACTAAATTTTTATGACAATATTAGTTATAGTCTTTGAGGTATGTATCATAATTTGTGTGAGGGTATGAAGGAGCATATAAAAAGTTAAAATAAAAAAAAATATCTCTTAATGTTTTTGTAGATTAAACCCAAATTTATCACCACTTTTAACCCCATTCCTCCCATTCTCTTTCAGGTATTACAAAAAGTATTAGAAAACTTTAGCCCACAATATTCTCATAAACTAAACATAATTTCACAAATAATGATTTAAAAATGAAATACATAGGAAATCCTTATATTGCCTAATTGTGCTAAGTGCTAACAAATCCTAGATTGTACAATGACTTAAAACAATATATGAAAGCAATCACAATATAATGCACATGCAATGAACATGGTAAATCAATTCTAACATTTATGAAATCACCTAACAGGAAAAAATAAGATTTGTGTAAAATCAAGTCTTGATAGTCATAAATTTACAATCAATATTGTGGCATCCAAATAAAACCCAAGATGATAAAACTTCAGTTGTTCATTACATACTAAAAAAATCAAAACAACATTGTAGCAATAGAAGTCCTAACTGCTAACTTGAAGTAAAAGAATAGGATTGTTTCCATCAATTCTATTTTCTCTCATTTACATTGGTAAAATAGAGAATTTGAGTACTTGAATCAGTAGACAACTTCCACAGTAAAATAAAATCACTTTAATATAAATCCTGAGCTATTTAATATAATATATAAAGCCATAGTCGGTTCATTTAGCAAGTACAACTTTCTACCATGAGTAATAAAAAGTTAGCATAGTGCATTCTCATCATTCCTTCTAATAATTAATTATGCTTTTCCAAAAATGAAGGAAAGCCAATGAAAGAAAAGATTCCCCACATTTTTTTTTCATTCCAAGAACTTACAGGTGGTTCTTAAGGAGGGAAATTCTTCTAATTCTGGGCCTAAAAGATTTGCTTTAGATGTTTCTAGTGCCTGCCTTTGGATTTGCTTGAAACAAAGATGGGTTGGCAACACTAACTCTACTTTCACCACTTCTATCTCCTTCTTCATGGAAACTGGATATCACTGAAAACAGTGGCTTTTGTGAGAAACATACAATTTTAAGAAAACCGCAACACAATCCAAATTAATTAAGAAAACCGCAACACATTCCAAATTAATTAAGAGAATACAACACTTTGTACAGAAGCCTCGACACAGAGTCCATTACAGTAACAAAAAACCAATAATTAAAGATGTATAACGTAACCACAAAAAAAAAAAAAAAAAAAAAAAAAAAAAAAAAAAAAAAAAACTAAAATTTTAAAAGAAAGCTTATTTGATCCAAAAGACATCTTTAAGATTTCTGTTTTGAACACTTTAGGGTGAATCTTTTTTAGAAATTTCTGTAATCTATACAAATATAAGATGATGTTTTAAATAATTTTTAATGCATTTAAGGCCGATTGACAACCATAATCAAATACATTCAAGGCAATTCATCAAATGACAAAACACCAGACTCTTACTTTTTAATTAGCACACGTTGTTGCTTATAATATTATAAAGATAAATTTTAATCGAGAGCCAAGCTAATCAGTGTAATTAAATCTTCAAATTGCTTCCAAAACAAATCATGAACTCATGAAGATTATTCTATGAAAAAAAATGCAAATTAGAAAATTTCAAAATTGTGGTGCTTCCTGGCTTCTCTTCAAAGTTGTTTTTGCCAAAAATCTTCAGTTTGGCTTCAACATTTTTTGTTAAAAATCCACCTCGTTCTTCAAAAATTTCTTCTAATGCAATGTGCTCCCATCAAACCAAAGTATTTCAAAGATTTTAAAAATTAAAAACAGAACTTTACAGGTAACTATTTCGGCAATCTAACTATGTGTGAAGACTGATTTTTTTTTTTCTCTACTTTAAAATCTCAAATCTCTAAGTCATTATTCTAAAAGCCCCAAATTTTTCCTGTTTGATACTGAAACAGTTTTTAACAGCAACTGCAGTTCTAACTTTCAACAGAAACTGCCATAGAATGGTTGTAGACCAAAAAAAAGAAAAGTAAGAAGAAAGAAAAGAAAAACCAAATAGAATTCAAAGAATAAGAGGAAAGAAAGAAGAGCACAATAGCAATAACAAAAAAAAGGAATATACAAATCTCAAAAATAAGAATTAGAACGGTTTTTTTTTTTTTTTTCCTTAGAACTTTAAGTCTCTCTCATTCCGATGTGCCCCTTATGAACTATTTCTCTTTGCGATTGTGGTTCCGGTGGTCTAAGTCTGGTGATGGAACGGATGGTAGAGGAAAAACTGATGGTTATGGCCAGCCTTACATATTGGCGCCCTATGAACTCTGTCTCACATATCTTTGTATCTCAAGCCTTTCGAGTTTTGATTGCATTTTAAGTTTTTAACTCAAATAACTAAATCTAAAGCAATCCAACCAAAAAAATCAAACCTAAATCATATTCAATCCCTAGATTTGAAAAAGAAAAGGAAAAAAACAAAAACAAAAACAAAAACTTTATTGATTATGGGTATACGGCAAAAAAACCTAAAATAAATATCAATGCAACATTCAATCTTATACTTATTTAATCCCAACAAGTTGGTTAAGATTAGAAACAGAAGTACCCAAACTAAAACCAATATTTTTTTAGTGATTTCTGTAATCAAAAAAAAAAAAAAAAAAAAAAAAAACAAAATCCCGTTTCTTTACAGTGAAAAACCCAAAAAAAAAAATTCAAAACCTAGTGTAATCCAAATACCCTAATAAATTCAATCCAACCAATCTCATATCCAGATCTAAGAAAAAAAAAAAAAAAAAAAAAAAAAAAAAAAAAACCCTTATCGATGGTAGTTCCGACAATCCAATGGTAACTTGTTAATGGCACTTAGTTTTCTCTTCCTCAATCTCTGCTCCTGTGCGCCTTATGGACTGTCTCTCTCTATCTCTGTATCTCTCAATCTGATGGTAACGATGTTGATGGCTTTTTGTAGGTGTGCGTTTGAGTGAATGAAGCCATTGCCTGATATTTTAAACCATGTCTCTTTGTTTCTCATATTCACTCTGTTTCTCAGGCTCTCTCTGTCTTTCAATTTAATCGTGTTCTGTTCTAGACCTTGTGGAAAACATAGTAAACGTACAGATTAATTTGAGGCCCTCAAATGGTGTAACTATCGGGCATTTTGGCCTTTAAAAGTGTATACATGGCAGCATTTTAAGGGGCATTTTTTCCTAACATGGCAGCACCTCCTTAAAGGCTTATGCTATTATATATAGTATTAGATACCACTATATAAATATAATGGCACTTTAGGCCTTATTAATAAATTATATTCCAAGACTTTATTATACATACAACCCCTTCATAAAATATTCATAGTAATACAAAGTTATAAATGTAAACTGCCACTTTGAAGATTACTACATCTTAATCCTTGATTACCCATTTTAATCCTTTAAGTTATTCATCATATATTTATGAAATCTAAGTTCATAAATATATACTTTAGTAACCCTTACTAAAGTATTTAGGTCTAACATTCTGAATAATATATGTTCCATCAACACTAAATGTGGCTGCCTAACATACTGAGATTTTGATTACGACTTTAGATCTCACTGTTGATATATCAAAGCAACCTAACTTCATGATCAGGTCCATTATTCTCTTAGAATTAAGAGTTCATGTAAATAGAAGTTATGAAATTTATTATTCATTTAACAATCATTAGGAGAATAATAAATCTCACAGCAATCCAGTTTAATATGTCTTAACTCTTAAAACATAACAACATATCAATTAGAAGTCTCCACTTCCATGATCAAGACAAATTATCTTAGTTGATATGTTATAGTCTTCGTAAGTGAAATGCCCACTATGAACTAAAATTTTGAGTTTACAAAGAACTTGTGACTTATATCTTCTGTGACTAAATCACATAAATCACATACCATGCATCTCATGGACTATATGATAATCACATACTATGCATCTCATGGACTATATGATAATGTCCAAGTATTCATGTTACCATTATTTTAGATAATAATAAAACAAATTTGTTAATCAAAACATTAAGTCATAAACAATGTCATACATAACATCATACAATAGGATTTAAGGGCACAAATCCTAACAATGGTTACCTATGGAATAAGAATGAAAGAACCAAAACAAAGGCACCAGTGTGGCAGGCCAAAAAACCTTCGAATGTCAAGTTAGTGAATGAGAAACCTCTAAGAACTCAATAGTGAGAGAACTAGAGTTTTTTTGTGTCCCAGAGAAATGAGAAGGTCTTGTGTTTATATATTGGTGAGTAGCAAATCAAGATCCCTTCAAAGTAGAGAACTTTCCTAGTAGGGGAGATTTGATAATTAGGGTTTCCAAGATTTTATGGTGTCTTTCCATATGAGGGGGATATGGATCAATAGTGGGTTTTCATGGGTGGTACGTAAGATATTTCCTTATATGAGTAATCGTGAGGATCACGAAAGGCCACGTTGGACCCGTTGGCTTTTTCTTTCGTTGGTCTAAGGTTGTCTATTGCTTCAAAGGTCTCCATTAGTTAGTGCAGGGGTCGCACTCGTTAGTCCCTGAAGAGAGAGACACTCGTCCCTTGAAGGGTCCATCTTCCTTTATAGAGCCAACGACTCTACAAGGTCGTTAGCTTACATAGGCATTAATTTTGTAAAAAATGTCCCTATCAAGACCCAAATGGGTAATTTAATTAAATGAATCTTAATAGGTAAACCCACTGGGTACCCTAAGGACCCATCTAAAATTTAAAGTTTAACACTTAAATAAAAATAAATATTTAAAAAGGAAGAAGCTATGATAAAACCTTAACAAGCTAACTAGCCGCCATTTCTTGCATCTAACAAAGAGAAAACTTTCTCCTTCATTTTCTTAATGACTAAATGAGACAAAATCTAAACTTCTCTCTCTCTCTCTCTCACTCTCTCTCTCTTGTTGAACACACCACAAAGCCTCACTCACTCACACAGAAAGAAGGAAATCATATATTGAAAATTGAAAGCAATACCAATGGACTATGATTCAGATTCCATGACGTCAAAAGCAACATTGGAGGGATCCAAAATGATGTCCTCTGATTCAAACTCCATGATGTCAAAACCATGGATCTCATCCACTAGAATCCGCCTAACCAATTTGTAATTACTCTATATTTTCCTTAATTTTTTACTAATCCTATGTTTGGTTGTCAAGAAAAGTTAAGGGAAAAGGGGGGGAAAAAAAAAGTTAGGTTAAATTTAGTTGTTGTGTATTTGCTAATTTTCTCTATTTTAGGGCACAAAATTTGTTTTGAGGGAAAATATTTTATGGGGAAATTTGAATTTGTTTTTTATTGAAAATTTCATGTGATTTACACATTTTAGATCAAGATGAATAGACTCTATAATGATTCCTCAATTCTTATGATTTAATTTGTACATTTTACTTATCCTCTATTTAGTTGCCAAGAAAAGTTAGATTCAATTTTAGAGTTCTATTTTTGTTCTCTTAGCTCCAGTTGTGTTGAGGGAAAGGTGAAAATAGTTTTGTTGAGAAAAAAGAAAAAACTCAAACAATTTGCATAGTATGGGTGAGAAAATTTTGCACGGGTGATTTTTTTTTTTTTTTTTTTTTTTTTTTTATCTACTGAATATGAATGTTATAATTGGTTAAATGGATCAATTGTAGATTAAATGGGTACGGTGAATAACGGGTATCCAATTTTTTTTTAAATGAATAATAAATAAGTAAATGGGTAATTATAAGCCCATTTCATTTATGACCCAACTCAAAATCTACCCAACCCGCTCCTATTGGCCATCAATGATCAAGATCTTTGCAAACTATGTTGTCATTGTTATGAATGAATTCACTGTTTATTCTACTTTGGGAGAAATTATCAGAACCTACAAGAGGATAGCTAATGTGGTTCTCCCTAGTCCTTCCAACCAATAATCTGTTGCCATGTGTTTAAATTGGCTGATGTCAGATTTAACCAAAAAAACTAACTCTAGTTAAACTGAAAACTAACCAAAGAGGCAAAGTTTTGTTTAAATTTTAAACACCTGCATCTCAAAAGTTAAATTCCATTAGAAATTTAAAATTTGGTAAAAATAAATCTAATTAATCTGGGTATTTCATTTTCCTCTCTTCCCCCCCCCCCCCCCGGTAAGATTGAATTCCAGAGAGTTCTCACAATGATACTCTGCCATTTTCGCTTACCATCACCATAGCTACCAACCAGTCTTCTTCTCCACATAGCGAGTTATGGCTTTCCAACGAGAAATTTTCTTAGAGCTACAAAAAATCCATACCTATTCAGATTTCAACAACGACTGTGACAATGAGATGAACGAACAAAGTGATTGTTTTTTCATTAGTTTTAATTTTTTTTTAAATTATTTAACAACTGACTTTGATTTAAGTTATTGTCAAATACTGGTTGTTGATACCTAGTTTTGGCAAAAGGCCTAACAGTAGAAAAAGCCCAATAGTGAAGGAAGATGAAGGAGAAAAAAAATGAAAGAAACATGATAGAAGTAAATGGGCTATGAAAGTCCAAGAAAATAGGTAAAACCCTAATAGGCCAATGTGGCAAGAAGTGACAGCTAGCAAGCCCATGGGCACAACAAGAGCTAAGAGTAAAGTAAATGGGCTATGAAAGTCCAAGAAAAGAGATAAAAGCCCAATGGGCCAATTTGGCAGGAAGTGACAGCTAGTAGGCCCATAGGCACAACGAGAGGTAAGACTAAAGTAAATGGGTTATGAAAGTCCAAGACAAGAGGTAAAAACCCAATGAGCCAACATGGTAGGAAGTAACAGCCAGTAGACCCATAGGTACAATAAGAGGTAAAAGTAAAGTAAATGGGCTATGAAAATCCAACAAAAGAGGTAAAAGTCCAATGGGCCAACATGGCAAGAAGTGATAGCCAGCAGGCCCTTGGTCACAATAAGAGGTAAAAGTAAAGTAAATGGGCTATGAGAACCCAAAGGAAGAAGTAAAGACCAATGGACCAATAGGCCCATGACCACGGTGAGAGGTAAAAATTAGGAATAATGTACAAACCAGTGATTTATGAAGAAATAAGAAAGAAGATCAAAAGCCCAACAAATCGGTTTGGCAAGAACTTATGCTAAGCAAACATGCAAGCCCATAAGGGGATGAGAAGGAATAAGGCAAACCTAAAAGCCTAAACTCCTTTTTCGCAAAAGATAAACACGAGCAGAATAGACCCTTAAAACTCCTTAAAACTCAATGATCAAGGCCAGGAAAGGCCCCAATCAAAAAATATGGACTTGAGGATGTTTTGTAAAAAACTCCCTTTTTGATTCACTATTTCTGGTGAATATTGTGTTTTCCCTTGAGATTTTTCATGTGTTTTGAAAAGGTACCATGTATGGCTTTATATAGTTGGAAAATGGGGTTTGGAATAGCACCTAGACGATGTGGAATTCATTCTAAACCTTAGCTTTAAATTCAGAAAACTTGCCTTTCATAGCTCTCAAGAACCCCAGCTACGTATGCAGGTCCGTGCTTGCGTATGCATGCATCAGACCTGTATACGTATACACGTGTATGCATACGCAGGCCGAGAGTTTCCTTGGCCTTTATTTTCCAAAAATATATTTATTTGCTCATAAAAAGTTATATTTTTCATTTCAATATTTCTCAAGTCAATTGAGAATCTGATTAGGCCCTAAATGAACCTTAGATCTTAGAATTTTAGCATCATTGGG
Source organism: Quercus engelmannii (assembly GCA_029955605.1). Lineage (NCBI taxonomy): Eukaryota > Viridiplantae > Streptophyta > Magnoliopsida > Fagales > Fagaceae > Quercus > Quercus engelmannii. Next base: position 42,721,782 of record JARPSG010000003.1, read on the forward strand.
GAATGGGGGGCCCAAGTTGTAAGCGGTCAAAATGTAGTATCTACAGATGTCCCTTTTTTGATTTGTGAGATCTGCTAACAAAATCAAAAGAATAAGAGAATAAAGATTTTTTTTTTCGATGTTTGGCTCGAGCCCAACCCACGCACACAGCACACAACATGCATACATGGGGCAGGGTGCAACTCCGCAGAGTTGCATGGGATTTGTTTGTTTGAATTCCCACCATTGTTGCTTAGGAAATGAGCAATAACAAGTTCACTATCCCAGAACCTGTTTTACCAATTGCAAGCAAAAGGCGAGTGACTCACTATCTTAGAGTCACTTAAAAAGAAAAACAAATAAGGCCAACGACCGCAACCATCAACCAAACAAGCAAGGTGCTCTTACGAGCTTAAAAGGATACATCTATGGTGTCCATCTGGGGCTCTTACCTTAAACTTCTCTAGGTGGTTTGTGCCTCTGGTAATACTTGTCTTCTCCATTTCTATCTCTACTTACTTTAGTGAGGCTCTTGCCTCGGGGTGACCTTGGTCTCTATCTTTATCTTTACCTCTTCTACTGTGCCTACATTTCAATTTCCTCAAGATATATGCATAGGTTTTATATTCTTCTCTTCTAACTTGTATGGGGTTTGTGCTTGCATGCTCAATTCCCAAAGGATATGTGCACAAATTGCCTTAGTGTTCCGACTCACGAGGGACTCTGTGGTGAAAGATCCATTGGGGAGGTGAAAGACTCATTAGGGAGTATAATTTGCTGAGAAGTGTGTTAGTGACCCACAGGGGAGTCTTGTTGGCATGTTGTTCACTGGGGAAGATAACTTTCTAAGAAGTTTGGTGGTAACTCATTGAGGAGTCTTCTTGATGATCTTGACCTACGAGGAAGTATTTGATGGTGGGTGATCCATTGGGGAGGAAAGGCTTGTTAAGGATTGTGGGTGGTCCACTGGTTATAAGATAACTCGCTGGGGAGTTTAATGGTGACTTTGACTTACTGGGAATTCTTTGATGGTTTTGACCTATGAAGAAGTTTTTGATGATAGGTAGTCCACTAGGAAAATTTTTCTTCTTCTCCATCATGACTTACTAGGGATATTTCATATATTGCACTCTCGAGTGGGTTTTATCAATTCCATGGGGAAGTTTTCTTCATAACCCTTGAGGGGGATTGTTTTTGTGCCTTAGACCCTTGAGGGAGTCCTTCTGTGATACTATTCTTTATTGGGGATTTGGTTGATGATCTTTGATCCACTGAAGGATGTTCTTAATGCTTTCAACCCATTGGGGATGCTTTGAGGGTCTTTGTGTCTTTTACCCAAATGAGGTTATTTCTGTCATTTTTGATGCATTCTTGAATTTTCTTTTGCACTTCCTATCTTCTGGGAACTCATTGGGGATATTTTGAATTTTTTTTTTTATGCTAAACTACACTTAGTTTAGTGAAGGCCTAAACTATGTGTAGTTTAGCCATTAGATGCATTCTTGCCTCTTTATTTTTACTCAATTGTTACTAATCGTTTCTTTTTTCTTTTCTTCATCTCCCTCATCTCTTTACATTCCCTCCAACTCTCTAACTTTAATAATTTCTCTACAAAACCCTACCTTTCCCTCATTTCCTCACAACTGATCTTTTCCTCCCAAATTCTCTCATCCAAAACTCTTTCTCTCTCAAACTTCATGGCACCCCAGTCCAAGAAAAGCTCCTACGTGATTTTTGGCGATGTGTTCAATCTTACCCACTAGAATGGGGCTGTGAGGTTGAACAACCCTCCCTCCTTAACCCACAAGCTAAATGATCATTTCTCAAAGATGCGCAAATCGGATTGGTGAGTTTTCCAAACTTTTCTCATTTTCAAGTTTTGCTTTGATTTTCCATTTTAATATATTTTTGGACATATAAATTCTTGGGTTTCATTGTAGGATGGGTCGAGATGAAAGATAGACACTTTAGGAGGGGCATGTTTACGACAAGTTTTGATTAAAGGTGGTTGAAAATGTTGAAGAACACTTCTCTATTTGTGCTCATGCGTACGAGGATATCAACTTATATACATAACCTTCATTCATGCATACACATACTTAACTCATGTGTACGTAGGCTCTCTTCATGCATACGCATCCATGTTCTTCAGTTTATATGGACACATGATCCAACTCGCGTATGCATGTGAAGTCCCTATGTACACAAATGCAGGTCCACATATGCATACTAGCACTCAGAAACCCCATTTTGACTATTTTAACCCCTTTTTCACTTATTTTATCACCAGATCGTCATTTTAATGCTCTATTTTCACCCATTTGTAGGCCCTACCTGCTTTCTCAGGTAAAGGCAGCACCAACCATGTTGCTTCATAGTACTGGATCATGACTGAGGAGACCAGGGGCTACATATGTGTTACGGCCTTCGAGCCTATTATCTACTACTGCCAAAGACCTCTACTAGTTCCATCTCAGTGTAGTGCATGGCTAAGAGGTGTTGGGACACTACCTACACCTTCCATATTGCTAGCCAAGAGATAACGGAGGCTACCCATGATTTTCATTGGATGAATGGCCTTAGGTTCGATGGGGTGCTCATCAATCTTGAAGGTGAGTCGAGCATGCAGCATAGAGTTTCTCGGGAGGAGGTACTCGACGGATACAACCGCTACTTAGACATTGAGACGGATTACCGACCCCTTCCACAAGTGACTTCTAAGCACTGTGCCCGAATGGCTAGGGTATTTTTGCTGTACATCCTGGGGGCCTATCTTTTCACCAATGGGGATAGACAGTGACCTTGAGGTGGCTATCACTCTTTCGTGACTTCAAGGGGGCCTGGGAGGCCAACTAGGGCCAGACATGTCTCGCCTATTTATACTCATCCCTCGACACTCTTAGCCAAAGGAATCTTTGTTAGTTAGTGGGGCCTTGGAAGCTCCTTGAGGTTAGTCCATTCTACTTTTTCCTTTGTAGCTTCTTACAAATGTACTCCATGGCTTTGTAAATTATGTTCATCCATATGTCACCTAGGCTTAACAAAACTGTACCTCATGTTCTTGCAAACTGTATTCATGTCTTTGTCATGCAAACTGTCATCTTGCAAACTACATTCATATCTATTCATTTTGCAAATTGTACCTAGTCATCTTGCAAACTATACCAATTCATCTTGTAAACTGTACCCAGTCATCTTGCAAACGGTACCCATTCATCTTGCAAATTGTACTCATTCATCTTGCAAATTGTGTTTATGTCCTACAAACTATCATTTTGTAAACTGTGTTCTCTATTTTCAATGTTGGCCATAAAGTATGGTCTTATCGCTCGTGGAGCGGAGGTGGATCTGAGGAGCTTCTCCTCGATTAGCACTCACTTTGACAACCTTTCTTCTAAGGAGGTGAGTTAGACATTCACTTTTCCTTGTTACTATCTCTTGCATTCTCTTAGGTTCTTCTTGTAACCTTATGTGCTGTTATAGGTCATTTGGAGTCCTTTAAAGAGTTCAAAGAATCTGTTTTTCCATAGGTAGCCTTGTGGACGTTTCAGCCTAAAATTGACATCTTAGTCCTGTTAGGGCTTTGGTAAACAGTTCTATCTGAAAGAAACTATCATGGCAAGTTCATCTTCAGAAGTCATTGATGCCACTAAATCTGCTTTTGATCTTTCTCTTCGAAAATCCACTGCAAATAGGTTAGATTACTTGTATGAAATTTCCCATGTCCTTGAAGATAGTAAAATCCCTATTACTGACTTTCCCATTGTAAATCCTTATACAGTATTTGATAAAACCCAAGTCTCTTTTAAAAAATCCATAAAAAAATGTTTAGGTCCTTCTCAACCTTCTACAGTAAAAGAATATGTCCAAGCCTCCAAGTTTGACCAATATAACATCCCAGCAAGTGAAATAGAAAACTTTATTACCCTTGCCCTTCCTAGAGAATTTATAATCCCATGGCAGAAACAAGGTTATACCCATCTCCATTTTGGGGCAGTTAGGTTGGCATTGACTTTCCATGGAAGAAAAGGACTCCCAGTAGTCTCTAGAGTTTCACTCCTTGATTCCAGATTCTTGGAATATCAAAATGCAGTCATAGGGACGGTTCAAACCACCTTAAATGCGGGAACAGTCTTTGTTACACTTTTCCCTAATTTCAATATGTCCCTTAAAGATCCCCATCTTTGTGATGCTCTTAAGGTACAGGTCCAAATTACAGGAGCCTCCTAGGTGCAAGACACATTTGCTGCCACCCTCCACTACCAGCTTGCCTATAGACTACAGAATCATGCTTTCGACATGGTGGTCCCGGATATGGCTCAATCTAATGATGCCTTATTAGTCCAAGTTGATCCTAGAATGACACCTATGTGTACGTTTGTTCCAAGACAACTCAATAGAGAGCAGATGACTTCTCTCTTTCCAGAGTCATGGATCACGAAATATGAGATGCTCCATCAGGCAGCTAAACCAATCCAATCAAAGACTCCTCTTTTTATCAGAAAAGAGAATGGGGAAGTAGAGACAAAATTCCTGACAGCTCCTTCAGAAAAGAAAGATGTAACAGTCTTTCCAACACAGATTGCTATGCTCCAACCAGTCTCGTATGTTAAAGAAGATGGCCTTAAGATTCGAGGATTTCAGGAAGATGGGAAGCCTTGCTATGAAGGAAAATCATCCACTGGCCACATCTGGTGGGATGTTTGTGATTGTATTGATTGCCAAGAAGAAGAGACGTTTGAGGAAGATCCTTCGCAAAGAAAGAAAAAATCTTTCCAGCAAAAACTTAAAGAAAGATATGAGGCAGGCGATCCAGAAGTTGACCTTCTTGGAGAACCATCTGGAAAATTTGACTATTATGTTCTTTATCCAAGAACCAGAAAACAAACCCTTCCTTCCTTCCCTTCTTGCAAAGAAAATCTAAACCAGCACCAGAAACCTTCATTGATCCCATATTACCAAAAGGTCCTTCCACAAATACCAAAATACCATTCACCCCCTACTACTCAAATACATAACCTACCATCTTGTTACATGTTTGACCAAGCCTCACCTTCCTATTCTCAAAACTTTCCTCCACTAGAAAGTTTTGATCATCCCCAGACCAATACCAAACATATCTGGAAAATCAAAACCCCTGTTGGAACCAATCTAGATGGAACCAAAAAACAAATCTCTTCTGCAGAAGCAGCCTTAAATTGGCAAGCAGAAAATGCTGTGGCTCAAAATAAAGTCCTCTCAAAGATACTTGATAATCAACAAAAGATGGCAGAGGTAGTTACTCACACCTTTTCAGCCTCAAATGCTTTAGTTCAAGATTTGAAGAAAAAAATTAAAACTGTTGAACAGGAGTTGGCCACAATTACCTTTACAGTCAAAGACCTGTCTGTCTCTTTTCCTCTTATTGGACAAAAAGAAAAGGAAAGGAAGCAGTTGTTGCTACAGCTTCAATCTATGGAAAGATCACAGAAAGAACCCACTCTCACTCCTCCCATACATGTCCAAAAGCCTCTCCAGTCTCGACAATCATTATACAAAGACTTGTCAGTACCACCAACCTCTCCATTTTCACCAACTTCTCCTTATCAAAATCTCCAGCCACTAGTTATAACACATCCTGACTACAATCCCTTTAAACCAAGTGGAATCTTTCCGGCCATCACATATTCCACCTTACCTCAACCAGAGTCCCAAAGTAAAGCACAAAATGAGTCCTCCCCAATAAAAAGGGACAAAGAACCATTATACCAACCTCCAGATCCAACCATAGGAGCCTCTTCAAGACCTCCAGACATGAATATGTTAGCCATAAATCCTGATCCCCCAAACCCAATCTCTTCATTTCTCAGAACTCTCACCCTTGAAGATCCCAAAGAACCTTTTGTGCTTCCTATAATAGAAGACTCAGACTTAGATTTGTCTGATCTTGGTTTGGAGGAAATATTCATGACTGATCCAAAAGAAGAACAGGAAGATGATGTTCTCTGTCCCCAAAGGCCTCCATCTCCGCCACCAATCTTTTCTCCACCACCTTTTGTCCCAGATCACCAAAACTTACCAACTATAGACTCAAAACACTTGTTTACTCTCGATAATGTTCCTCCCTCTAAATGGCATGATGAGTTTTTTAATATGTACTCCTGGTGCATAGCTGAATTTCAAACTCCAAATGCCACTGTTTCACAGATTATTGTCAAGTTTGTTGCAAGGATTACAGGAATACTATGAGAATGGTGGATCAATTTGGGAGAATATAGGCAGAGACAAGCAGTCCAATGTAATACATTGGAGGATTTCTTTACAATTGTCCATAATGAATTTCTGAGGGCACCAACTCATTATAAGGAGGTAGCACGAGAAGAATTTTTGCTGATGAAATGTTGCTCATTTCAAAGAAAAGATTTGGAGAAACATTTTGACAATATGTCTAGAAGATATTACTCTTTCAATGGTATGGATGATGTTAATGCCAAGCATACCTTCCTCAATTCTCTCCCAGAACCATTAGGGGATGAGACACTTTGCATGATGAATCTTCAGAGAATAACTCTGCAACAAGCCTCCTTGGGAGAAATTTACCAGCATGCTCTCATAGCCCTTGAAAAACTCTACAACCAGAGAAAATTTCTTTCAGAAATAGACAAAGTCCATAGCAAGCTCAAAGATAATTGCAAAAGAAAGGATTTGCAGATAAAGTGTTATGACAAGAATTGTTCCTGTTCAACAAAAAGAAGAGATCATTTCAAGAAATACTCCTGGAAGAAGAAACATTCTGCAAGTCCCAAGAAAAAATTTTCAAAAAAGAAAAATTGGAAGTTTCTCCGAAGAAAGCAATTTAAAGGAAAAACCAAACCATCTATACATCCTAGCCTATTATAGCTCCTTTAACCAATCCCACCCCTATAGCCCAGGATCTTCCCAGCTGTCCATTTCTGCAGTAAGGACCCCTACCATGCACCTGCTTCACAACCTAATCATGCCAAACTGAGGCTTCTGCCCCTTTAGCCAGGTGTCAACATGGAGCCGATCAAAACTTTCTAGTGGAGGAAAGTTTTGAGAATAGGAAGGTGAGGCTTGGTCAAACATGTAACAAGATGGTAGGTTATGTATTTGAGTAGTAGGGGGTGAATGGTATTTTGGTATTTGTGGAAGGACCTTTTGGTAATATGGGATCAATGAAGGTTTCTGGTGCTGGTTTAAGATTTGCAAGCAAGATTACTTCAGCAACTCTGATTGTTAAGCTTAACTCCAAAAATGATGTTCGTACAGAAGGACTTTTCTACCCTGCAGAAATACAGTGGCTTACCAATCCAGATGGCACTTTGCACACACATCGAGACCCATCTTTTGCATTCATAAATATTTCTTTCTCTCTTTTTTTTTTTTTTTTTTTTTTTCCTTTCACACATGCTTTCTTTTTCTCTTCTTCTCTCTTTTCTTTTTCAAATATGGCTATATGAGAGGGTTCAATTGCTTTATCCTCCCACTGTTCCTTCTAGTCAATACCTCCCCAAGCATTATCGTGACCACAAGCCTAAGTGCTTAAGATGAATCTTGATGAGTTCACTGAATTCATGAAGCATATTGAAGTGTCAGATATCCAATGGGTAGTGGATTGGTTGCGTATTTCAGGCATGGTCAACTACGACTTTAAGGGTAACTGTGTTCCTTTAGTTGGGCTTCGCCGTTGCTCTTACTACTCTATACGCCATATTGCAAGGCAATTTGGAGACCGTCAAGGAGCTCCTAGTGATGATGGTTCCTTCCATACCTTGGCATTTACTTAGAGGATCTTGGGCAAAATCTATGAGACTTGGTCACGAAGGATGGTAACCAAAGGCATCTGCTTTCCTCAATTCCTTCATCCAACTTTAGGGTACAAGAAATGGCTAGAGACTAACATGAAGTGCGTTTATATAGATGAGAGAGCTTTCAATAGGTCTAACAAAAGAAAGAAGGCTAACTGACCACCTTGATATGTCCCAATATTTACTTTTCTGCACTTTATGATTCTCATGTCTTTTCTTTTTAAATTTAATAAAGGATTGGAATGTTCCAATTCCCATATGGAAATAGTTTATTATCTTTAATTTGAGCAATAAGGGAATCATCCATTTATTATCTTTTCTTATTGTCATTATTTTTCTTTCCTCGTTTTTTTTTCTTTTCTTTTCTTTTTTCCATGCCATGTAATTTTTGCCCATGACATCCTTATAGGAATTTTTGCCATGCCCATGGTCTTTTCCTCTATCTTTTGCCTAGACCATTCTTTTGGGTTTTCAATCTAGCGGGGTTCTTTTGCCTTAATTTTTTCCTAGGTTTCCCTTTTAGGTTTTCAACCTAGTAGGCTTTTTTCTTTCAAATGTTATATATTCGAAGCCTGTCCTTGTTAATTGGGCGAAGTATCTCTTCTTCATCCAAATCTGTAATTCTTGTAGCACCTCTTGAAATGATTTTTCTTGATAATAAAAGGCCCAGACTATCTTGGCTTCATCTTCCCTAAGTTTCATCTCTAAGCACTTTTAGGAACAAGTCCCCCTCTTTAAGGTTTCTAGGTTTCATTTTTTTTGTTAAATGCTCTAGTAATCTTCTCTTGGTACCCTTGCACATGGTATTGTGCCCTAATTCTCTACTTATCTATGAAAACCAATTGCTCATATCTTTTTTTCATCCAATCATCCTCTTGGACCTGGGTTTCCACTAGCACTCTCAAAGATTGTATCTATACCTCACCTCAATGGGAAGGACCCCTTGCTTTCGTAGACCAAAAGTAAGGGATTGCCCCAGTCGATGCACAGATAGAAGTTTTGTAACGCCATAAGGTAAATAGAAGCTTTTCACCCCAATCATTGTATGTCACCACTATCTTGGCTAGGATATTCTTGATGTTCTTATTGGCGGCTTCTACGGCCCCATTAATCTATGGTCGGTATGGTGAAGACTTGTGATTCTCAATGTTGTACAACTCCATGATCCTTTGAACCTCTCCCTCAAAGTAAGACCCATTATCTAAGATGATCTCTTGTGGTACCCCGTATTGGCAAATGATGTTATTCTTTATGAACCGAGCCACATGTTTGGCTTTTAATACGGAGTAGGAGGCCGTTTCTACCCACTTAGTGAAGTAGTCAATTGCTACTATGATGTACTCGTGTCCATTCATAACCTTAGGGTCTATTCTTCCAATTACATCTATGCTCTAGACTGAGAAAGGCCATAGAGAGGTCGTGTTGTTTAGCTCAATAGGTGACAGTGATTCAAATTTGCATATGTTGGAAGTCATGAAAACTCTTCACAAAGTCTACACAATCAGTCTCCATTGTATTCCAATAGTACCCTATCCTTAGGATCTTTTTTGCTAATATTCTCCCATTCATGTGAGGACCACAAATCCCTTGATGAACGTCTTCCATGACTTTTTCAGCTTCTTCTTTCTTCAAGCAATGGAGGTATATATCATCATAAGATCTCCAATAGAGCTGTCCTCCACATAGGATATATTGCATAGCCATCATCCTAATTGAACAACATTCTCTCTTATCGCCACCATCCGGATACACTGCCAATTCCATGAATTTTATGATGTCATAATACTAAGGAACCCATTCTTCTTCTATAGTCAAGACTGAAGACTCACCTTTCCCTTTATGTATCAATTCATATCTCTATTCAATCTCTAAGGTATTTCAACCATGGAGGCTAAGGTAGCCAAGGCATCTGCAAATTGATTCTGAGCTCTAGGGATGATAGTGTATTCAATATTGTCAAAGGTTTGGGTTAAATCCTCTAAATACTGTTGATAAGGCTTCAAATGTTGTTCCTTTACTTTCTATAATTTATGTGCTTTGGCTCTGACTAAAGTTGAATCTCCAAAGACCTCTGCTTCTTTTACCCCTAACTCTTGAAGAGCTTCCATTCCTGCAATACAAGCATCATATTCCGCCATTTTATTGTGGCCCCAAAGCTCGACGTGATTGCTAAAGGCACATGAGATTCATCGGGGGTGATCAAAAGTACTCCTATCCCATTCCCATATTGGTTCACAACTCTGTCAAAGTATATTTTCCATGCCTTAGTTTAATGTCCAAAATATCCTTAACTAGAAAATCCTCTCTACCATCCTCTTTTTATATGGGGTTCTCGGCACAGAAATCTAACACGACACTTCCTTTCATGGTTTTCCTAGCCACATACTTGAAATCGATCTCTACCAATAGGATCAACCATCTCGATAACCTTCCACTTAAGGTAGGCTTCTCAAACAAATACTTCAATGGGTCCATTCTAGCTACTATCCATATTTGGAGTGGTAGAATGATGTGTCTTAGTTTCTGCACAACCCACACGAGTGCAAAACATGACTTTTCCATGCCTCAGGGGTACTAGGATGGGTGGATGGAGAAGGTATTCCTTGATAAGTTCAAAGGCAATTTGGCATTCAACGTTCCATGCATGGGGTTCATTCTTTCTCTGGAGCTTGAAGATGGGCTCACAAATGGAGGTGAGTTTGGCAATAAATTGGCTGATGTATTATAATCGACCTAAGAATCCCATTATCTCCTTCTTGCTCTTGGGTGGAGACATCTCCAATATGGCTTTAATCTTTAATGGGTCAACCTCGATCACCCTATTGCTTACTAAAAAGCCTAAAAATTTCCCTGTGGTTCCCTCAAAGGGTCATTTTTTCGGATTCAGTCTTAGTCTATACTCTTTGATCCTTTTGAAGAACTTCCTCAATTTAAAGATGTGACCTTCTCTATCCTTGGATTTTACAATTATGTCATCAACATATACCTCTACCTTATTGTGCATCATGTCATGTATCAAAGTTATGGCCATCCTTTGATAGGTTGCCCCCGCATTCTTGAGTCCAAACGGCATCACAGTGTAACAATAGATTCTCCATTCTATGGTGAATGTAGTCTTAGTCATATCCCTAAAAGCCATCTTGATTTGGTTATATCTTAAGAAACCATCCATGAAAGACATCAAAGCATTACCGGCCATATTATCCATTAGGACATCTATGTGGGGAAAAAGAAAATCATCCTTAGGGCAAGCTTTGTTTAAATCCCTAAAATCCACACACATTCTTATTTTCCCATCCTTCTTTGGTATAGGCACAACATTGGCTATCCATTTAGCCTAGTGCACGGGTTTGATGAACCCCACTTTCAATTGCTTCGTGACCTTTTCTTTGATCTTTAGAAGCCATCCAATTCTTATAGGCTTCAAATTTTTCTTAACAGGTACCATGTGAGCATGGGTATCAATGTGGTGTTGAGCTATCTTGGGATCAATACCAAACATATCTTCATAGGACCATGCAAACACTTCTTGAAATTCTGTGAGAAACTCTTTGGGATCTTTCCTTTCTTTTTCATCTAGGGTAAAGCCAATTTTAATTATGTGTGATAGGTTTAATTTTCTTTTCTAATTGTATATTAATTTTACTTTCAAATTCATTAGAATCCTTTAAGTGCAGAATTTCAATATCATGTGACACATCAAAGTAAGCCAAAGTAGAATTTATCTTATTGAAAATGTTGAAAAGTACATCAGAACTTGTATTACAAAATTTCATTCCCACATTGTTAGAAAATCCAACCCAAGTCCAGTTATTAGGATACCCCACAGTAAGCATGATGATGGCAAAAGGATCACTTGGTTCTTCCATGGTGATGGCAAGCACACCCCCCTCCATAATCAGCATAGTCTCAATTGCTTCAGTATCCATGTAGTCCACCCAATCGACCTTCTCTTGAACTTCCTTGATCACCACAATAGGCTTTTCCTTGAAAGCGAGCTTCTAATTGAATAATATCTCCCAGTCAGGATTCACTTTTTTGTCCTTGTCCACCTAAAGCTCGGGAAAGCCATAAAAAGGAAAGTCTCCTCCTTCCTTTACAAAGTTTCCACTAAGGGTACCAAGGTTCTTTTTGATTCCGTCATAGCCTTTAAAGAATCCTAAACCTTCCTTAGTTAGTAAAGTCTTGAAATTGGGGAATTCAACCACCCCTTTTCCTTCCTTTCTAAGACCTACACTAGGCATATACCCCCATATTCTTCATCATTGCAATCCCCTCATGGCTACGATACAGGAGCAAATCTGTAGTATACCTTTCATCCTTTAATCCATAGTTAGCCATGTTCACAAACTCAAAGCCACTTTGAAGCTCACTTCCTCCCTCTTCAAGTCCATAAACAAGAGCTAGGATTTCACCATCACTAATTACTCTAGTGATACCTTCCTTCCATGGCATTTTCATCTTTTCATGTAGAGAAGAAGGAATAGCTCCAATAGGATGAAGCCATGCTAGAGAAGTTTGTACTTAGGAGTGATGTCCATCACATGGAATTCCACAATCATATCCAATGGGCCAATCTTGCAAGGAGATTTGAAAGTTCCCATAACCTTCCTTAAAGAATTGTCATATACTCTAATAGTTAAAGGAGAGGGGATAATTGTCTCCACATCTAGCCCAATGGTGAGAGCGGTCCTAAAAGGGCATACATTCAATGTGAACCCATTATCAATAAGCACCATTGGAACCTTGGAACCCATGCATTCAATGGTGATTTGTAATGACCTAGTGTAAGTGGCTCCTTCAAGTTTTTCATTGGACAAGGCAAGGATGCAATGAGATGAGGCTTCAACTCTTATGAGAGATAGCAGTTCTTGTGAAATAGTTTCTATGGGTATTTCATTTCCACTTAAAGCATCAAAGAAAGCACTACGAGAGAAGCCATTATCAAGCCCCATACAGATACATGAGCTTGAGTTTTCTTCAATTGTGCAAAAGTCTATCTTCTTCCTCTTTCACTTCCTTCCCTTTAGGTTCTGTGGGCTTGGACCCTTCTCCTATGTCCTTACCAAGATGATCCCTCTCCAAAAAAGATGGTTGGCAGTGCTTGCCACTCCTAGTAATGTTTGGCACATTGTCCTCTATGACTCTTTTCTTTAATTTGGTTATTCCTTTGGGGAGTATCCCCTCCACAGCCATCGCACTCTTTAAAATCTCATCCTCGTCATCCCATATCCCTTGGACTTCTACCACAATAACCTTTTCAATTTCTATCAACTTTGAAAATCCCATTCAATCTCATCTGTTTGCACCCAATTCTGATATAGAGGAGCTCAATGATAATCTGGCAAGGGTTTCTTCCTAATGTTAGGCTTAGTAATGATGTTGGGATTTGGGAGAGTTCTATTGTTTATGAGGTCTTGTATTTTGTGTTTGAGTTGGAAACAATTGTCGGTTTTATGGCTGAATTTTTTATGAAAGTGGCAATATTCATTGAGGTTCCAAGTAGGAGATACATGATTGGGCATAGGTGTGGGATCTAGAGGTTTGATAAATCCTTCGAAAGTTAGGTTCTCATATGCTTGGGTGAGGGTCATTCCTAGTTGGAAAATTCTCGGTAGCCTTTCTTTGTGAAGCTTGGGTAGGCTAAGGTTTGTTGAGGTATTATGGTACTTACATTTACTCCTCCCCCATATGTCTTCTTGATTGGATGTTTGCTCTCACCTTTCTCCAATTGCCCATTATTGATAGCATCTTCTATCCTAGTTTCACAATCACAAAATTTCCCAAAAGAACTAATAGGCGATGATAGGAGCCTACTATTATATGCTAGAAGCAAATTCTTGATAATCATGTTGATCTGGTCTTTCTCATTTGGCCTATTAACCATCCTAGATGCCTTTCCCTTCCACCTTGTCATATATTTGGAGAATGTCTCCCTTACTCCTTGCTTAGTGGTCTCCAAGTCCCTTAGAGTCACATCAATCACGGCGTTAAAGATGAATTGATCTATGAATAACTCCACTAGCTCATTCCACACCTTGGTCTTGTTTGGATCTAAGCTATAGTACCACCTTAATGCACCTCCCATGAGTGAGAGACAAAATTCATGCAAATTTTGTTTCTCATCCAATCCTTTCATTTCAACAATGCTTAAATACCTCCTAATATGTTGCTTGGGTCTCCAATCCCATCAAACTTTTCCACATCAAAAGTCTTGAACTTTGAAGGTAATGCAATGAGAGTTTTTGAACTTATTCCCCCTATGCTATAGAGACAATCATCCATCCCTTAGGCCTTGCAAAAGGCTAGTTGCATTTTCTCTATCTTTTTTTTCATAGTCACGGTATCTACGGTGAGCTTCTCAAATTGCTCATTCCTTTTATAATTGGCTTTATCTCTTTAATCCCAACCTTCCCCTTCTTCATCATCATGAATCTCCATATGTGCGGTCTTTTTGAGCCTAGCCACCTCTAGCCTAGTAAGATGCCCTCCCATTTTCTTGAGAACATCGCTTTGCTCTTCCATTGTCTTGAATATCTTTTGTGCAGTCTCATCATTAATTGGAGCAGCCATTGTTACTTGAGATGATTCTCCTTCTTGAAATACTTCTTCTTGATGTATGTCCTCAATCTTGACCAAGCGCCTTCTATGTCTCTCTAGGACCCAAATAGGAGTGGGGACATGCTTTCTTAATCTTGGTAGTGCAATGGTGCATAAAAAGAAGTCCCATCTTTATTAATTCCATTTCCTAATTGAAAGGTTCTTATTAACTTTAGATGTTCTTAGAAAGTCTTTAAGTCCATTTTAGTGAAGGCCCAATTACAAAATCATTCCCTTTCCTCTAATGGATCTTACCTCTTGTTTCATTGGGCCTTAATCCATTTACAATAATGCTCTCATCTTACTCTCGTTGGCTTTCATTAGAATGTACTTAGAGTTTTTCAACCCTTTGTCTCAAATATGAGCTTACAATGTATTCATCATCTTTGGACTCTTTATTTTCATTATCATCATTTGTTTTGAAGTAGCCCTCTAGCTAGAATACATTGTAGCCTTCCCTTCAAAGTCCATGAAATTCTCATCATTTTGGACCTAGGCATACAACAAAGAAGCCTAAAATTAGGGAATTTCATTTTGACTTGTAGGATGTTAGATGCTAAGTCCGTAGCATACTTGTTACCTTAAGCCCAAGGTTCTCTTTTTCAAAAGGCCTTTTGATAGCAATTAGGCTATGGTCTTATGAACCTTTCAAGTTAAGTTATACCTTTGGACTTTGGGACAAGCCTCTTATATGTGAGAACTTCTTTTCTTTTATCCCAAACATCTTAAGGTATGCCATAACTTTTGGGTCATCCTTCAATTTTACATCTTCTATCTTTATTTGTCCTTTATAATTAGGTGAACACAAGATATACGTTTGAACAAACAAGAGATGTAAAGGGTACCCTCTTTTTGATAGGATCTAGGATCTCTTGAAGTGTGGGTAGGCTCCTTAAATCTAAAGGGACAGATAAATAGGTTACTTACACTAGGTGGGCCATGATTTCAACCGAGGGCCTAAGTGGACCTTTATAGATTGGTGGAAAACCATTAACATACTCAAAGCCCATCATAGGCAATGACACAGATTGTGAGTTGGTGGGATGAAATTTGAAAGATTTTGGCCCGAATGGAGTGTACTTATCACCAACCGAGGTAAAGGGACAAAAGAACCAAGTGAAGTGTGTGCAAACAAGTATTGAACAAGCCTTTATAAGATTAAGAAATAGGACACATTGGAATCAAACTCTCTATCCCTAGTGGAGTCGCCATTGTGGGAACAACGCAGAGCCTTCCTCTTTGGAGGAAGAGAGGAGAGTATGCTTCCGCCAAGTCGACCAGTGTGGAGAAAAGATTGGAGTTGCCATCTAGATTAGGTCTAGGAACTATTTAATAGCGCCCT
Source organism: Quercus engelmannii (assembly GCA_029955605.1). Classification (NCBI taxonomy): domain Eukaryota; kingdom Viridiplantae; phylum Streptophyta; class Magnoliopsida; order Fagales; family Fagaceae; genus Quercus; species Quercus engelmannii. The sequence continues at coordinate 42,737,511 of JARPSG010000003.1, forward strand.
TATGTGGAAGGACTTAGTCTTACTACCAGAGTATGGGTTCGGAGTTTAGGTATGGTTTTTGGATGGTGTTAGGCACCCAAAACTGCCCGACCCATGGGTTAGTTTCCATCATTGTGTCTTACGTCTTAATCCTATTAAAAGTACATTCAACATTGCATTCTATAGTCACACACACACTAGCATGCATCTAAGCATACAATATGGTATCAATCATCCCAAAACCCTAACATACATCTATTATTATAAACCCTAGTATGTTCCTATTACATCCAAGGTAGCAAAAAAATCATGGCAACAACTATACATGGGAGAAACATAAACATGGCAAGATCCAAGTAAACATGTGATTGTATCAAGAACAAATCATCCAAGCAAACATGTTCATGTAAATGCATGACTTGCCTCACTTACCTTACTGCATCTTAGCACCAATGCATCAATGGATGGTCATGTGAATGCACGTTCATGGCATTAAAAAAAGAAAAAAAAGAAAAAAAAAAAAAGAAACCATAATCTAGCATGTTAAAGGAAAACAAGTAATTAAATAGAGGAATAAAGACTTAAGAACATAAAAAAAAAAAAAAAAAAAAAAAAAAGGACAAAACAGAGGCATATTATATAAGAGAAACAAAGAAACAGAAAGAGAAAACTCATATTAAGGTTTCTGGGTGTGAGTACGCATACGCATACATAGGGCTTGCATATGCAGCCCAGTTTTATGAGTATGCATACTTCACGTACTCATGTACATGCAATAAGCACGCGTATGCATACATGCCCCAAAACCCTAACCTAGAAACTCAGAAACACATAAAATAGAGTAGGATTTAAAACAATAAATCTAACAACCTAACACGTCGTAAAACATGAAAACTACGTAAAACTAAACAAAACAAGCATATTAGAACATAAACAAAGCAAGAAGACAACATTAAAAACAAGATTAAAGTAGAAATGAAAGAAAAAGTGTAGAACTCAATACCTCAAAACAAAAGCTCTTAGGCTTGATTTTGACCATTCCCTTCTATCAAATCTATTCACAATCAAAAAAGGAAGTGATTAGTAATCTTAAAACTCAAAGATCAAGGCCATAAAATGCCCCACTCAGAAAAAATTGACTTGAGGATGTTTTGTGAAAAACTCCATCTTTGATTCACTATTTTTGGTGAATCTTGTGTTTTACCTTGGGGATTTTCTGTGTGTTTTGAAAAGGTATCATGTATGGCTTTATATAGTTGAAAAATGGGGTTTGGAATGGCTCCCAGACGATGTGGGATTCATTCCAAACCTCAGCTTTTATGCAAAAAACTTGCCTTTCATAGCTCTTTGGAATCCTAGCAGTGTACGTAGGTCTATGCTTGCGTATGCATGCGTCAGACTTGCATATGCATACGCGTGTATGCATACATAAGCCGAGGGTTTTCTTGGCCTTTATTTTCCAAAAATAGATTTATTTGCTCATAAAACCATTTTAACATTTCTCGAGTCAATTTAGAATCTGATTGGGCCTTAAACCAACCTTAGATCTTAGAATTTCAGCATCATTGGGGAACGGGGGCCCGAGTCATAAGGAGTACAAAATGAGGTATCTATAGTATGCTAAGATATGATATAAGATGCCATGATAGATGTATGTTAGGGTTAGGATGAAATGTCATGTTAGTTTGCTAGATGTATGTTAAAGTGTGTATGAGTCTAGAATGGTAGTGTTGAATATGCCTTTAACAAGATTATGACGTAAGACACAATGAGTGGAAGTCGACCCACAAGTCGGGTGGTCTTAGGTGTCTAACATATTCTCAAGCCGTACCTAAACTCCGAACCCATACTCTAGTAGTAAGATCAGTCCTTCCACGAAGGGCGCTATATATACGGTTCCTAGACCTAAGCTAGGCGACTTCATTTCTTTTCTCCACCCCGGTCCAATCAGCCAAGGTGTACTCCCTTCTTGTTGCGCCCACAAAGGGTAGTAGCCATAGATGGAAAGGGGGGACGGTGAGACAATAGTAAAAAAGACTAGGAAAGAAAAAGGCTTTGGAATAGAAAGAAAGAAAGAAGAGGTTAAAAAAAAAGAAGAGAAAACACGGTAGAAAAGGCATGCATTAATAGGCTATCTTTTCTCTCCTTCTTGGCAAACCCACTCTCTAGAATCCCATAAGTGGTAATGAATATACATTTAGGTCTGTTCTGCAAAATGCATAAATTTGATGGCAAAAGCCTATGACAAGGTTGTTCAAGTTGGGGTTCGGGTCCTTTTTGGTTTACCTTCTGCTGAAAGACCAAACCCATGACTTTGGTTGTGAATACATATAACCACACTTGTTAGAAATTATATATGCTACGTTAGTTGTTCTACCGTAGCATCTTTTATTATATTTGTTGTATCATTTGTTTTGCCGTGGCATCTTTTATTATATTTGTTGTATTAATTGTTCTACCATGGCATCCTTTATTATATTTAATGTATTAGTTGTTCTGCTATGGCATCTTTTATTATATTTGTTGTATTAGTTATTCTACCACGACATCTTTTTTTATATTTGCTGTATCAATTGTTATGTCACAGCATCTTTTATTTGTTGTATTAGTTGTTCTGCTATGGTATCTTTTATTGTGTTTGCTATAATACTTGGTTTGTTGTAGCATCCTTTACTTTACGTGTCATATCGGTTGTTTTGTTGCGTCAGCTGTTTCTGCCACTTCACTCTCTTCTATTGTAGCTGGCTCAACTAGTTGTTTTCTGTATGTAGTTAGCTGCAAACTGGGAATGCTCGGCTTGCGCACAAACTGGCCTGTAGCATGGTCCTGCTAAGGTACTAGGCCAGCCCCAACTTCCTAACCCACAACTTAACAGGCTTGAGCATAACAAAACAGGCCTTGGTCTATTAACACAAAAGCGCACCCACAGTAGTTCAAGAAGCCGAAGAAGAAAATCCATCAAGAACTGTAATGTGAAAAAGAAGATATTGGACTCACACAACGAGCACCACATTGCTACTATTCAAGTCTTTATTCAAAGATGGAAAACATCTGCTGTTCAATGTGAATTAGGTATTTCATTGAAATGAATTTGTTGAAATAAAATTTGGGGGAAATTTATTTATTTTTAGAATGATATTTTGGTTAAAAGATATGAAGCCTACCTTTGATATGGGGCATTGGTCCTATTATAATAGTTTGTATGGGTTTGGAGCTTATTTTATTTTAATATTTATTCTTGAATCGGGTTTGGAGCTTGCAGTGTGAGTGTTTTGTTCCTTGTATTCGTAATCGATATGGTTTTATGTTGTGGTGGGTATTTGTGTGGATGTATATGCTTCTAAATTCTGATGTGGCTAAAAGTTTTATGTTTTCTTTAAGGTAGCTTGTAATCCCATGTATATGAATGGATATAATTAAAAATTACAATAAGATGCATTGTATAATTCCTACATATATAATTTAAATGTTACTGATAACCATTCTTATATTTTCTTAACTCTTTAAAAAATATTATAAGAATATTATTAAGTATAAAATGTAAACTATCCATAGTTATTTTGTTTATTTATTACTTCTTAATTTTTGTTATTGTGAAGCACTTATTTTATTTTATTTTTATGATTTATTTATTCTAGACTCTTTAGTTTTTATACTTAATAACTCACTTTGATTAATATTTATTGATAGGCCAAGAATGTATTGACCCTTTTGGTAACTTAATCAATTAATTTAGCCAAATGAAATTAATTAGATTCAATTATATGCAATAAGTGTGGTAGCACAAACAAATCACCAACTAAGTTAAATGTAGCGGAAAATAAAGTTGACACAGGTGATTTGTTTACAAATTGGGAAAATCACCAAGGCAAAACCCCATTGGATGATCTTAAGGTCATCACTCCTAAGAATCCACTATTATCAAAACAAGCGGTTATAAGTAAAGAAATCTCAATACCTTATACCAACCTACAGTTGAACCCTTACCCCAATACATAATTGAACTTGTAATGTAGTGACATTCTCTCCTTTCAATGCATGCTCCAAGTATGTAACTAAACAATCAATGCACGGATCCTAGTACATGACTAACACACCAACTTGAAAAGAATGTTGGCTGTAAAGTTCTTCAGTTTATCCACACGATGAAGATCAAGAAGCTCCTTGGTTACAAAACTCTTGGCACACAAACGCAGCAACTTCTTCAAGAGAAAGATGAACTAAGGCAAATTGTCTCCGGTCACAGTTTGAGTGAATAATCACTTTTCATCATGGACGGAGCCATTCATTGACTAGGGGGGTAGTAGCCCCCCCTAATTTTTTTTTAAATAATATAATTATATAATTATATATTTAGGTACTAATTTTAGCAACTTCGTTCTATAAAATTATATTTTGTCCCCCTTATTGATCATTATAAGAGAAATGCTACAATTGCAAAAAAATTTACAAAATTTTTACAGAATATTGAGGTTGCAAATTTTTACTGGTTTGCATCTAAATCCATCACTTACATCAGTCTTTTACTTACTAATAACCACTAATCACAAAAAAAATTTGTAGATCTAGTATTTTCCTCCTTTTAAAGTCCATAAAAAAATTTATAGATCTAAAATTTTTTTAAAAAAATACAAGCCCAAAATATTATCCCAACAACAAAAATTTACCAATAGGCAATAGCAAAGCTAATTTTTTTTTAGACTAATCAACTGATTTTACCAAAAAAAAACAACTTAGCCCTTTAAAAAACTTTTAAAAAAATAATTTTGTCATTACTAAGAAAAGACACACTCTACACACACATAAAAAAAATAATAATAATAAAAGAAAACCTTTGCCGACTAAGCAATAGAGTCAAAAGCTGAAGTCACTGCATATAGCTAACAATAAAACCGCCCCTCTAACTCCAAGTCCTAGCTCTGTCCTTGGCTTTTATCAAGTTGCATTACCTTTGACGGCCCTTAAAATAATCTTTATATATGTCTAGGGTCGTGAGAAAAATAAACCCTACACAAATAGCTTAGATATGCGTGAAAAACAAATCTAGAAATCTAAATTTTGTAATTCTCAATAGATACAGTTTCTGTTGAAAGCTATCGATAATCACATATTAAATCTCAATAAATACATCTGTCAAGCTATTTGTCAAGTTTCAGTGAACATAACTTCTTCACTTGTTTCTTAGATAGACTTGCATGGCTTCAATACTAGACTTGAACTCTTATTCTTTGAAGTATTAAACACATCCTAAATCTACCCAATTATAAGTAAAATGTGTTTCATCAAAGGATTAGCCAATTCTATATGACATATGTTCTAACAAATTCTACATATGTCCTAACATTTATGATGTGAATACTAGAATTGAGCTCTTATTCCTTGAAGTATTAAACACATCCTAAATCTACCCAATTATAAGTAAAGTGTGTTTTATCAAAGGATTAGCCAATTCTGTATGACATATGTTCTAACAAATTCTACATATGTCCTAACATTTATGATGTGGTCCCATTTTTAATTCTAAAATTAGGAAATAAAATTCTCTAAAAATAAAAAATTTAGGACACATAACGCAAAATTGAATTCTAATTTAAAATTCTAATTGAACTTTTTTTGAACTTTGCTTATATATATATTTTTAATGTTTTTCCTATGTTTTGAGATGCATTTTATTGTTGTAAATATCTCAAGTCACTTCCTTGTTTGGAGTTGATGCTCATTTGTCAAAAGGGTATACTGCCTATTCGAAATTGCTTACTGACGAGAATTCTTTACAGATGAGTGTTGATGGGGATTCTAGCATTTTGCCCTTATTTTTTTAAAAATGGTCGGGGGCGGTTTTTGCGCGTAGCCACATGTCTCCTGTTGGAAGTGTGACTTTGCTAAGCCCAGATTTGTTTTAGGGAGTTCAACATGGAACTCGACATTGGACTGCATAGACCAATGACTTCTGGTATATTTTTAAGCCTACAAAATAGATGAAACCCAAAGTATTAGAATCATGATAATGGTTTAAATAAATAAATAATATGCTTAGCATGATAGTTTTGATTAAATGGTGAGTTGATACATTATTATTATGTATATTAAATGATGTCCAATATTAGAAAATAAATAATTAGGTGTCAAATGTCCAACAATGGGATGAGTCCAATAGTCCATGTCTAGTTGCAGTTCATGGTTCAACATTATAAGGTATGTCTGGCAATGGTAGTTCATTTCCAAAAAATATGTGTCCAATGGTGGTTCGTGTCCAAATAATATATGTGCAATGGTGGCAGATCGATTTATTAATATATATGTTCATTACTGAAGTATTAGCGAGATCATGTTCATTAAATAGTGAGATGATATTAAAATAATTTGCATCCAATGGTAAAATAATAATGAATTAACATATACTTAATGATGTAATTTCAAAAATGGAGAAAGATTGACTTATCTTCACAGTTTGTAGCTCCAACCGTAAAATAGCAGTGGACTTAACATTTCAATAACATGAGAAAATGAGTCCAGTGATATAATAACATTAGTCAAGTGGTATAATGATCATGAATAAAATATACTTAATAATATAAATTTGAAGACAAAAATATAATGACTTATCTTCATATATTGTAGCTCCAACCGTATCACATCAGTGGACTTAACATTTCAACAGCATGATGAAGTGAATCATTTCATGGTGACTTCATGTTTGAAAGGGAAAAATTGGTGCAACTAGAAGGAGAGAGAGCATGTCTAGCCATGTGCATCGGTTGGTTAAGTTTATCCCCTTAATCATGCACTTAAATGATTTTCCTCATGTAATACTCTTTTAGTTTTTAGTCAAGTATGAGTGATATTGTTTTTCAGAAGAGGGGCTTTTAATTTCATAAGTTTGTGCCTTTCATAAAAATAGCTTTAAGTATTAGAAATGTATGTCTTCAATGAAAATGACTTTAATATAAAGTCTTTGTGCCTTTTAAGAGAAAGGCCTTAGTATTGATGTTCATATGTCTTCCATTAGAAAGGGCTTTTGTAATGTGTTCTTAGAAGAGTGTTTGATATGTTTTAAGATGTGTGGAGATGGTAAGAAGTATATATATTTTCTGAGATATGGTGTTTGTAATATCTATAGGAATTATATGTAGATATTTTGTTGGACATGGATCTTGTAGTTTAAAGATATATGAGGAGTATGTATGGGTATTTTGTGAGAAATGTGTATGTAAAATATATGGAAGTGTGAGATAGATGATATGAAGGTTAAATATATTAAATAGATAAGATTATAGCTGCTGCTGGAGTGGTTTTTTGTGTTATGTCATGGGTTATGTTGCTTTCTAAGAAGGGAGATTTTTATGAGAAATAAAGAATGAGATGGAGATATGTTTTTGGGCAGCAAAATGATGAAGACTATTAAAGTGTGGGAGAGATGGATAGTGTGTAATGATGTAGTGTAATAGGTGTGATGTAATGGTGTCATCTAAGAAGAGATATTTTTGTAAGGGAGATGGAGAAGTATGAAAGAGTTTAGAGATATATGCAGCAAAGTGAAGTTTTAGAATATTGGGGATGGGAGAAGGGATCCCCCCTGGTGTGTGGCGTGGTCCTCTTTATATAGAGCCAAGCATGTAACTAGATTAGAACTAGTTGAAGGGAAATTTAGCAAATAAGGAAAAATATTTGACAAAGTAAGTGGTTTCATTAGTGGGATTTTGTTTTTTAGCCAAAAGAAGAAAGTTAGAGACTTAATGGTGCTATCACAGCTGTTATAGCTGTTAGTCCCACCTGCTAGCTGTGAAATGATGCCATCTGAATGAAATCTTTTGCTTGGAGGGAAAATATTTGGCATTAAATTCATGGTTTGGCTAAAAATGGTAAGATAATCTTTATGAGATCTTTCTATTTCTAGTATCACAGTTGGAGCCACTGCAGAATGTGCTGGAGCTGTTACAGCTTCTACAGGAGCTGTTTGCAGCTTCTGCTGAAGCTGCTATTGGTATTTTTGGCTAAGTTTCTTCTTTTGGAAAATTATATGCTTAGTCCATATATAATTTTGGTAAGTAATAGACTAGTTGGTTGATATTTGATGAAGTTTTAGAGATGTAATTATGGTCTTTTTATATTTTAACCAAATCTTGGAGAGTAAGGAGAGCATTTTAATGCTAGATATGAGATATTAATATATATTTAGCCATGTGCTTGGAATTGATTTAGATTATAATAATATAAACTACATGAAATACTATAATTACATTTTTAAACTTATATTATATGATGAACATTAATTTTTATGTAAAGAGCATGAGGATTTTTATTATTTTAAGTGTTATGTGATATGAGAGACTTACCAAATGTTACCTATTGCACATTGACCCATCAGAGTTCAGGGAATTGGGGAAGACATGCCAATTCCTTTGTCAATTTTGAACTACTGGAGCTTTACTGAACATACTTCTTGGCCTTCCAAACCACGACTCCCAAAATTCCCCTGATGAGATTCATGAGCTTGGATCATGAGCCAAAAAATGAGATAATGTGATATGAGCTTGAACCATGTGTTTTGACGCCTTTTTGTGTAAATATGAGTTCTTTTGGGCTTTAGAAGAGATTTTCCCAAAATCCATGATAGTGTTAACATGGTGCAGGTCGCCAATGAAATGAAGTCATGTGGTGTGAAAAATTTGTCGTCAACAAAAATTTAGCAATATGTCCCCGTTTTGAAACTATTTAAGTCCATGTTCTTGTTTTGAAACTCGATTTTCTCAAAATCAAGTTTCAATGAAAATCGAGTATAGGACGATCAAACTTAATAATAAAAAAAAAAATTGCATGGAACTCGAGTTCATATAGCTCGAGTTCCATTTAAAATGTCACTATAAGACTCCCTAAACGCAACTATAGGTATAGGGTGATCAAACTACTAAAAAAAAAAAAAAACTTGCATGGAACTCGAGTTCATGGAGCTCGAGTTCCATTTAAAACGTCATTATAAGACTCCTTGAATGTAGCTATAGGTATGGGGCGATCAAACTAAGGAAAAAAAAAAAAAAAAAAAAAAAAAAAAAAAAAACCTTGCATGTAACTCAAGTTCATGGAGCTTGAGTTCCATTTAAAATGTCACTATAGGACTCCCTGAACGCAGCTATAGATATGGGGCAATCAAACTAAATAAAAAATAAAAATAAAAATTTGCATGGAACTTGGAGCTTGAGTTCCATTTAAAATGCCACTATAGGACTCCCTGAACACAACTATAGATATGGGGTGATCAAACTAAAAAAAAATAAAAATAAAAATTTGCATGGAACTCGAGTTCGTGGAGCTTGAGTTCCATTTGAAATGCTACTATAGGACTCCCAGAACACAGCTATAGGTATGGAACTCGAGTTCTACAATTTGTTAATCTTTATTTATTTATTTATTTAAGTTTCATTTGGCATAACTTGATTTTGAACCAATTGAGTTTTAGATTGTAACTCGATTTTATTAAAATCAAGTTTCAAAATAAGGGTATGAACCTAAATAGTTTCAAAATAGGGATATATTACTAAATATTTTATAGAATAAAGGCAAAATGCTAAAATTCCCGAGTGTTGGTTGCATAAAGGATTGATATGATCCAATTAGGACTAAAGGAATTTTTTTTTTACTTTTTTATATATACAATATAAAAATTTTATTTTAACATAATTTAAATTTATATATTTATAAATTTTCCTTTAAAAAATGTAAACTCCGATGCTTGTCCTTATTGCACCTCACAAACGTTTATATTTATAAAGTGGTAATCACATCAACAATGAACTAAACGGTGTGATTGTAAGAGCTGCGTCAATGTTGGTGTGATTGTAAGAGCTGCGTCAATGTTTTTTTAAACATGTGGTATTTTTCTATCGGTTGGTAACACTTTGGAGGGCCCCGTCACCTGACATAATAATTTCTGCCACTGAAGTTAGTTAGGGACAAGGGCAGACAGTGCTAGAGTGGGAAATTAATGTGGCCCGCCAAACAAGACCAATAATGCCCATATTTAATGTACAATTTTGCTCGCCACCGACCTATTAATTCACTCTATATGAAGCACTTCAGTGGTATTGATTATCCCAAGTTTTTACTACACTTCATCCTCCATTCGTGTGGGTGGGGTCAAGGACAGATGAAAGAATTAATAAGTACATCTGATGAATTTTACTGTAAGATCTCATTCATTGCACACGTATGATCCCTTTAAAAAAAAAATGAAAAAGTTAGATCTGTCGGATAATATTATTCTAATAATATTATTTATATTTTTTAAAAATATATATAAGTAAAAAGTATATAAAAATATGTATAATATTTTAAAAATTAAAAAAATATATTTAAACTTATAAATCAAACGGACCCTTATGTTTCCAAAAGATGTGGATATCAACATTTACCAACAAACAATCATAAGATGCTTTGTCTTCATGAATGATACAAGGTAGCAAACAAAACGCGACTGTTCTTACAGTTAACTGGACTCCATTATTTGTAACCTTTTCCTGTGGCCTCAATATATGTTTGTGTGCGAATTCCTCCACACCATAGGCCCTAACTGGAAAAAAGAAAAAGAAAAAAATGGCCAGAGATCATCTCCATGTAGTTATGCTGCCTTGGTCAGCCTTTGGCCATCTTATACCGTTTTTTCAGCTCTCCATTGCCTTAGCTAAATCTGGAATTCACGTTTCCTTTGTATCAACCCCAAGAAACATCCAAAGACTCCCCAAACTTCCTCCAAGTTTAGCAACTTTCATCAAGTTTGTGGAGTTCCCATTACCCACACTAGACAATAATGATATCCTGCCTGAAGGCGCTGAGGCCAGTGTAGACGTTCCAGCTGACAAACTTGAGTACTTAAAGCTTGCATATGATCGTCTCCAATATCCTATCAACCAGTTCGTGGCTGAGCAATTACCGGACTGGATTATAGCTGATTTTTCCGCACATTGGGCTGTTGAAATTGCCCAAAATTATAATGTCGGGTTTATTTACTTCGTCGTCTTCTCTGCTGCTACCGTTGTTTTCTTTGGGAAGCCACCAAATTATTTTTTCGTTGGTGACCAAAAGCAAGCTTGGCCATCACCAGAGAGTTTGACATCACCGCCAGAGTGGCTTAGTTTTCCGTCCTCTGTTGCATTTAGAGGGTATGAAGCGGTTTGGGCACATGCGGGTGCATATACAGAGGATGCTTCGGGGATAAGTGATGCTGCGAGGTTTACGAAGGTTCTCCGTGCATGTAAAGCATTGGCTATTAGTAGTTGCAGGGAGTTTGAAGGTGAGTTCTTGAGTTTACAAGAGAAATTGATGGGAAAGCCGGTGATTCCCATAGGTTTACTTCCTCCAAAAAGACATGAAGAGACCGAAGGGAATGATAGCTCATGGAAAACGATCTTTGAATGGCTTGATAAACAAGAACCCAAGTCAGTTTTGTTTGTAGGGTTTGGCAGTGAGTGTCAGCTGAGCAAAGAACAGTTTTATGAGATTGCTTATGGACTACAGCTTTCTCAAGTGCCATTTTTGTGGGCATTGAGGAAACCTTTTTGGGCTATTGATGATGAAGACTCTTTGCCATCGGGTTTTATTGACACCACGTCTGGCAAAGGCATGGTGTGTATGGGCTGGGCACCTCAGAAGGAAATTCTAGCGCACCCATCAATTGGGGGATCGTTGTTCCACTCAGGGTGGGGGTCTGCAATTGAGATGTTACAATTTGGGCATTGTCTCGTCGTGTTGCCATTTATCTTTGATCAGCCTTTGAATGCAAGGCTTTTGGTGGATAAGGGTGTAGCTGTAGAAGTAGAGAGAGGAGAGGACGGATCGTTTAGCAGGGATGGCATAGCCAAGGCTGTGAAGCTGGCCATGGTGTTAGAAGAAGGAGATAAATTAAGAACTCGTGCAAGAGAGGCTGCTTCAATATTTGGAGACGAGAATCTGCATCAAGTAAACTACATTGGTCACTTTGTTAAGTATTTAAAATATGGGGGCAGTAACAAAATATGAGTGATTACTAATTACCACACTCATGACAATGAGGAGGGTTTTTCTTGTTCATTTGGAGAAGTACCAATGATATTTGTGATTGACAAACCAGTTTCCATTCTCTATCATGGGCTATCTCTACTATTTGTGATTAATGTATTCATTTCAAATTTTCCAATAAAATGTTGTTGTACTATTCCAATAGCATTGCTGCTTACGATTGTCATAGTGTTAAGAGTGATTTGGTGTTTTTTAATGCACACTAGGTTAGAATTCCGGCCCCTCCTAACATGACATTTATTGGATAGTCGTATGTGTTTGCTACATACTCAATTTTGTGATATATTTTTGTATAGACTAGGCTCTTAAAGACAGTAAGGTTCAATGCTAAGTCCTTTGGAATAAATGGTATGGGTTGGATCTTCTCTATCATACTTCAAGGTTCAATATGAAGTGTGCTTATGGAGCAAGAAGTTGAAGAAAGATCAAAATGTGGAGTAATTGTATGCTTTGGAGGCTGCGGTAGAGGAGGAGAGTATGAATGGCCGAAGGGAGGTTTCAGGTTCAGATCATGGGTTAACCATGACGTGAATTTAGCGAGCCAAATAAAGGGATAAACGCCCATGGGAAAAATTTGTGGAATAGTAGCTTTTTAGAAAAAAAAAAAAATTGGTGCATATCATGCGTTTGAAACTATTTTGTAAGTTAAACTATTTTTGGAACTCGATTTAGATAAACTCGATTTTGGACTGGAACTCGAGTTTGACAAATTTAAGTTCCAAGCATCGTGCAGGAATATTGAATGGAACTCAAGTTTGTCAAATTCAAGTTCCAGCCCAAACTCGAGTTTGTCAAACTTGAATTTCAAAAACAATCTAACTTACAAAATAGTTTCATCAATGTGTTGTTTTCCTAAAATTTTTCTAAAATCATGCTATCTGGCAAATTTTTCTAACGCCATGTGTTAAAAGCCAATAATGCATAGCACCCTACTAGGCACCAGCAATTATGAATCACTAATGACTATTTATGCTTCACCTTTCGAAAATGAAAACTTAGGAACAATGAGCATGACATCTTTAAAAGTAAAGAAACTTGATTTAAGAGCGATGTCAAGGAAGCCTAAAGAAAGTATACACAATACTCACTTTGATGAAACAAAAATTAAACTATTAATTTCTAGTAATAAACCTCGAATTCACAAGGTGATAATTTTCTGGAATCTACTAGAGAAAGAAATTAAAATATATATATATATATATATATATATATATGTTTAGAGCCTTGGAGGCCTATTCAAAGGCCCCATAAAACTTGACAAATAAGAAAGTATATTCTAAAATAAATCCTAATTAATACCTAACAAAAATAAGAAACTTGACCTAAAAAGCATTAAAAACACCTAAAAACAAGGAAATAAATACCCTAAACCTAAAATAATGAAAATTACATAAAAATACCAAAATTAATAAATTACAAGAATTAAATTATAGAATATGTCCTACATCAAAGAGCTACGTACTCCTTGCAAAACTTATCATTTCACTTGAAAGAGAGAGCTAACTCTAGCGTCGAATAGTCAATGGCACAACATCACACCGGTACCTAAGGGTCATTCTCTTCATTTATTGCAAGCATTATCGTTGAGTTGGACCAATTTGTTGGCTTTGCAAAGCCTTGACAGGAAGTATAACAAAATAATCACTAACAAGAAAGAGATGGAATGAATATTTTATTAGACACAACTTCAAACTCAAACAAAGAAATCAAGATATTCCCCAGAGAACTTTTACAACTTTTTCTCTCACACACTTTCACACCACACCTCTACTCCATTTTATAGGGTGAAGTTAATTACAAAAGTTGTCATTATTGTGATGACTCTTTATTTCATAACATAAAATTCAAGAATGTGAAATACTTAGAAGACACAAATGTTATGGAATGATAATAGACACAAATAATTATGATAAAATAAGAGACATAAACTATTATGGAAAATTAAGAGGCGCCTTTTGGTTTATCTATGAACATTTGTATCATCAATTTTAAGCCCCAAATAATAAGATAATAATGGATAAGATACGAACTAAATCTGTGGTAGTACATCAATTTTGACTTAATCCATATTCTTATCTTAATCTAGAAAAAGCTTAAAAAATTCAAAATAAGAATTGAAGAAAAGAAAATTTATAATTCAAGAACTAAAATAAAACTTAATCCAAATTTTAGGAATTAAACATTTTTTTTCCCCCAAAACTGGTAGAAAGGTAGTTAAAATGTGTGTTAGCTTACTCATGCCAAAGCAGCCAAGCTATACCTAACTTTTAAAATTGGTGATAAAGAATTATTGTATGGAATTTTGTTGGAAAAATGGAATTTTTTCTAAGTGGATCAGGATTAACCGATTAAGTGAGACTTGCTTGAAGCTATAGTGTTTGAAATTTTTTGTGCCAATAAATCGAGTGAGGGACAAATGTATTACAAATATTTATAATTATTGAAGTGATATGTTGGGAAAATAATATTAACGATGAGGGTGTTTATTTTTTATTTTTTTGAGAATTAATGATGAGTGTCTTAGTTGAGCCGACTGTCGGTGAGACTGTGAGAGTAATGAGAAAGACAAATTAGTGCTTGCAATTTTATGTAGGGCCTCCAGTCCAGACATCAGCTCCTTCTTCTTCTCTTCTTCTTCTTCTTTTTTTTTTTTTTTTTTTTTTTTTTTTTTTTTTAAGATAAGATAAAATTTTAGATTATAAAGTTTGCTCTATTATGTTCGTTATTTATTATCAAATTAAAACACCAATCAGTTCTTAATGTATGCAAGATTCAAATCTTAGAGCTCTCATTTGTTGACAAAAGACTTAATAGTTAATTAAGTTAATAAAACCCACTCCTGACATTACTTAAACGAGCAGGTGGGATAGCCTGAGTGGGTGATTTCTTCCTGGTCTATCTTGCTTGACATACGTTTGGATATTGTAATAGGGTATATAGTGTATGCTTCAACGCCAACTTCGGTTTCATGCGAGTAGTGCTTGCAATTCTTTTTTCTTTTTGTCAACAATAGTGCTTCTGGATTGCAAATTGAATTGGCTTAATTGGTAGCTAAGATATATACAACTTCAATTCTTATACTACTTTTCTTTTGGTCTGGTCTGCCACTTACGGGTAGATCATTCAAGGGGTCGGTTTTACAAATTCGATTAGTTTAGTTATTTGCCAAGATACGTTTGATATCAAATCTCTTGTACTTTTTTCTTTTTCCAAATAATGGGCCATTCTTCAAATTCATTGACCCACAACCTAGATGTATCTAAATAAACTAATTAGCTTAGTCTTTTTTTTTTTTTTTTGGAGAAAGTAATTAGCTTAGTTAATAGCTGACATATATACGTATGATCTCAAATCTTGTACTTGTCCTCGTCTGGTCTCCCACTAATGGGTCCAAAGAATTAATAAGTGTGGGTCGA
The DNA here is from genome assembly GCA_029955605.1 of Quercus engelmannii. Classification (NCBI taxonomy): domain Eukaryota; kingdom Viridiplantae; phylum Streptophyta; class Magnoliopsida; order Fagales; family Fagaceae; genus Quercus; species Quercus engelmannii. The sequence continues at coordinate 42,752,957 of JARPSG010000003.1, forward strand.
GAGGGTCGGAAGGATCTTAAATTCTTGACGTAATAATTCCTTTTTCTTTTTAAATAGTTTGTGCAAAGCAATTAATCATGGGGATAACTGAATAATAAAATCCATATTTTTGTTATTATTTTTAGATTAAATTTTGAATTCCAGATGACATAGCTCGTTTTAAACAACTAGCGTTAACCCGCATTATGTGCGGGTAACTTCCTTTTAATGGGAACTTTTTCATTGAAGACAAAATATCCAATAACTGAATAATAAAATCCATATTTTTGTTATTATTTTTAGATTAAAATTTGAATTCCAGATGACATAACTAGTTTCAAACTTATTATAACTAACGTTTAACCCGCACAATGTGTGGGTAACTTCCTTTTAATGGCAACTTTTTTATTGAAGAAAAAGTATCCAATCCTCCACTTGCACCAGGGAGAGAAGAGGCAGAAAAGACAAAGTATCCAATGTTAAAAGCCCCATAGGGTTATTTGAGCAAGAGTAATAGTACATACACAAGCTATTTTACAAAATTTTTATATACAGTTGATGTAGCAAATTTTTACTAGTTCTAATATGGGTCTATCACTAACATCACATTTATACTTACAATAACTATTTGAAAAATACTAAAACCATGTCAGAAGTTTCTAAAAATGTTGTAAAATACTTTGTGTATATATCATTACTCTTTGAGCAAAATAAATTTAAGTATTATAATGTAATGCATTTGCCCTGTGTCATTGTCAATAATAGACAAATAACCAAAACAAAACATATAACCCCACAATGTGTTGCAAAGTTTTATTTATTTATTTATTTATTTATTTATTTAAATATTAAGATGCTCTTATTTATTATTCATCATAAAATATGTAAAATTATTATTCCATAGTATAATCTATATATATATATAAAACTGAAACTTTTGAAACTCCCACCATTTTCCACATCAGCAATACTTATATAAATAATAATAAATATTTTTTTCCATCTGTAAGGTGGTGGGCTATGCTAGTGGTGTTGGGCTGCTTCCTGCTACACTAAACCCAAGTTTTCTGGATAAGGGAGTTGGGATCGGTTCAGCTTCAACTTAAGTTGGTCCGGCTTGTGCGCAAACTAGGCCAGGTCTGCCAGGAACGTGTTCACAACAGGCAAAACTGTTTCAGGCAAGTTGTGGTAAACAGATATAATAATAACAAAATAAACAAAAAATATCTGGTCACTCAGTGGGAAAGGACCAAATAGCCCTTGAACTCAATTACAACAGCAATATTAATCATTTTTACGGAAGGGAAAGAACAGAACATAAGTAAACAAATATTAATACGCATGGGTTAGTTAGAATGTTAGGCAAATCGACCAAAATCCAATCCGCAAGAGCAGAGCCAAAGAGGAAAGAACGTTCATTCTCAACGCAGTTAATCTCTCAGGAAAGAGTCCTGCCGTGGAGATTAAATGCCTTAAGGGAAACGGACCTGAGTGGTTTTTCTGCACAGATGCTCCTTGAGGTTTTCACAGAAAGCCGGATTTCATGAGGGAGAGAGGGAACCAATCTACCAATGCATGCCTACCGTTCTAATTCTCACTTTTGTCTTTCTTTCTTGTGGTTTTCTTTCTTTCTTTTCCCCCTCATTTCTTTGCTATTTCTTTGTTTCTCTTTTTAAGTTCCTATTTCTTAGTCGAAGTTCCCATTGTTCCCCCCTTTCTGCTCACAGCAAGACCCTCTTTTTATAGTGCCTACCGTGACCAGATTTTACTATTTTAGCCCTTAACTCCCTTTGTCTGGTCTGGGTGTACTGGTCGACCATTACTGTTCCATCTGTGTGTCACCCTCCCATCACCAGACAAGGAAGAGTATTTTGTTTGCTTGTCTGCCGTGGCACCCTTTCCTACTACGGTCTGGGTTCTTTCTCTCTCCCTATCCCTTACGGCATGCACCTAGTGGTTCCAACTCAGCTTGTCTCTTATGGGTAGTAAGCCATCCCAACAGGACACCTCCCCAAAAGAGCTTGAGCCAGAACCTTCAAAATAGATTTTTCCCCTCTCCCTACCATCAAACCATGCCCTCTGAATCTCTGACCCCTCGACCTCACCATGCTCTGGATTGGCTGGGTACAGGCTGGTGGTGCCTGGGCCTTGCGTGTGCCTTCTTTCCATATTTGTCCAAAATCTGCCTACTGCCCATTCGTCTGCTGTGGTCCGGAGGCTTGCCTACGTTGCATGCCGTCCATTTTCTTTGACCTTCTATGTGGTTGCTTCTTGATTTCCCGCTCCTCTCAGGAGCTGGGCTTTATTTGATGATGGGCCTTATATTTCTTTGGCCCACCTCATTTCCTGTCATATTTGTTCTGTTATTCCTGCTGTAATGATTTGATCCTGCTGGGCCTCTTTAGGCCAGCTGTTTATTCTTTCTCCCAGTGGCTCGGTATGGCCACTGGTTTCTTTTCTTACTTATGGACTCCTGTGTCCCTTTTGTTTTTTTCTTGGGCTTCCTTGGCCAATTTGCTTTCTTTGGGCTTCCTTGGCCCTTTTGCTAATTCTGCATTCTCATGAGTTTTTACTAACTTCATTGGGTTTCCCTGACCCAATAACCTTCTTCTCATTCTCGAAGTTCATGGGCCTGCCATAAACCCCTTACTTTCTTAGTTTGCATTACTTCGGGACTATAGCAGCCCTTTCTCACTTTTCTACATCATACACTGCCCATGGGATGCTATTTCTCTCTTTCCGAACTTCTCTAAGCCCACTTGCCTCTTCAAGGCCCATTTGTTTATTTCTTAGGCCTGTGATCCATTATTCCTGCCGCTGGGGCCTGATAGTTTTGCTGTCTGCTTTGCCAATTCTTTGCTGCCCTTGTTATTGGGCTTTCCTTCTTTCCACCTGGATTCTCACAAAAGGCCCTCAACATTTAGCCCCCTGAACATATGAAATGTTCCTGCGGTTCATATGTGAATGAAAAGACGTTTTTGTCCTCTCTCTTTTCTTCTTTTTCTTCTTTCTTCGTGGGCCTTTTTAAGCAGTGGACCCCTCTTCATATATATTATATTATATTACATATATATATATATATATTTTTTTTTTTTTTTTCTTTCCTACCGCGAATAGGGTTGTCTCTTTGAATTTCCCAATTTGGCAATTATTCTCTAAGCATAGCCGTCGTTTCATTAATTTCATCCCATTCTAATGGCTGACCCGTCGTCTTCCTTCGTGCCGTTATTAATGACCTGGGTATTTAAAGAGGAGTCCTTCTGCACATTAAACACAAACTCGTTCTTTTCCAAGAACACATTCTCTTCGTCTCCTGCACTTCACTATCTTTTTCTTTTCAAACACCCATACCCATCTTCTCCGGCTAAGTCCTCTTACCATGTCACTGGTGAAAAGCCAAGACTCTTCCCACTGTAAAGGGAAAGCAATCGCTTTTGACTCTCCCGCCGTTCCTGATGTAGGCGAGGAGACAAAACACTCTAAGTCAAAGCAGTCCGCTGGGGAAGAGACATAGCGCGACCCCGACAGTGAATGTGCCCCTTTAATCGATCCATGGTACGAAGTCCACCCTTACTTCCCGAAGGTCCCTAGAGACTATACGCCGCCGCCGCCGGGTCGCATATGGCTCGCCCTTAGCCGGCGGAACCCCGACATCTCTTGGGCTCCGTTAGCATCCTTAATCTCTGATCTAGCCATTCGCTAAGGCATCTCACTTCTCGTGCCCATATATTTCGAATTTGGGTCGGGTACTGCCTTAGGTTAGAGAGAACGGGTAGATAATGAGTTATCTGATGTGGGTTTCATGGGGTTGTTGCAATGAGCCGGCGTCTTGAAAGCCATCGTCTCATCTCACTGCTTGTCGAACTTCCGGGACCTCTACAACCTTCAACATTTGGTCCGATGGTGGTGTACCACCACCCACACCTTCTTTTTCTCGTGCGGTGAACTCACTGTTACCCTTGAAGATGTGGCCAATCAGTTACTTCTGCCTATTCTCGGTAATGCCGATCCTGCCACTCTAGAATTTTCTTCGGAAGAAGAGGCTATTAAGGCCGAACTGAGGAAGAGGATGGCAGGAAATGCCAAACTGTCATACTGGGTTAGTTCTTCTTCTAAGTTTTCTGTAGCTACCTGTCGCGCAGCTTTTGTTTCATTTTGGCTTTGTAAATTTGTTTTTGGGTCCCACCCCCACTATGCCATAAGGCCCTTATACTTTCGTTTAGCCATCAAAATTTCTGCTGGGGTGAGCCTGCCGTTGGCCCCCATGTTCTTTGGGCATCTGTATGTCCAATTAGACATCCTGCGTAGTGACGAAAGTCAGGCGGGATCCTATCATATAGTTACCTCTTCCGTCCATTGTACCATACTGCAGCAGTTGTTATTTAAGCGTTGTACTCAATATTTAGCAAAGTGTAGACCTGCTCGTTTTGCTAGAGATAAGTACCAAACATGTCCGAGATAATTACTGACTTTTGCAGTAGATTTGAGTTTGATTTTCCACTTGCTTTCCGTTGGTCTGGCTTGAAGCCCATTAGTTATTCTGTTGTTGAGTCTTTTGATGAAGGTGTCAGTTTTTCTTGGAGGGCTTATAGAAATTTGGGTGCAAATTATACATGCATAGATTCTGCTATGGGTTCGTTTGTTGATACTATTGGGACTACTATTCCCTTGGCTGGTTTTGATGAAACGAGGATCACTTATCTGGCGGCCACTAATGCCAGATGGCTACCTTACTTAGCCGATGAAGGCATCAGGTTCGTTCACTATCCCGCTAACCGAGTAAGAAGTCAGTTTGGGTTAGATGAGGATATCCCTGATGACATTTCCTTCCTTATGGAGTCTCCTACTTCGGTTAGCCCTTTTCTGCATCATACTGCCTTTGAATTTTGGAGGTAGCGTTTCAATGCAGTTACAGTTCCCGGTTCACTAAAGGAGGGCCTCTGTACTCCCCCCCTGCATGGTTATTTGCAAGCGGTGATGACTACATTCGAGAATGAGCTAGTGGGTAGCCACGGCTTCTCTCTTATTCCCCCTGATGGGCTCAGTATGGTCATCTCAGTTAACCCTCGCTTACTTCTTCCTTCCAAATCTGCTTTGGCATATGCCAGAAGATAGAACCGGTCAGCCATCTTCGAATAGGATGCAGAGAAAGAGGGATGGTACTGGCATGCTGGCGATTATCCTCCCAGTTAGGAGAAAAAGGTTAAAGTAACAAACATTTCTGTACCAAGTAAGAAAGCTCCTGCCAAGCTTAAATCTGCCGGTAAATCCAAGCCTGCCACCCCACTACCACCTACAGGTGCTTCCCTGGCCAACAGAACCCAAGGCAGCAAAAGGAAGACAACCCCTCATCCCGTGTCTGTTGCTGAGCGGAGGGTAAGTTATCTTTTTATTTTTTTTTTTATAGAAAATATCTCTTAACTTTCTTGTGGCTAACCTTGTTAATTTTCTCCTCCTCCTTTCTTTTAGTCTAAGCATAAGGAAGACTTGTCAGTTACCCGCCCTATTCTGTATGATGAGCCCAAATCTGAGGTACGTCTCTTTTCTTCACTTCTCTTTTTTTTTTCTTTACACGTGCTCCCTCTGCCATATGTCTTTTGTTTGCCTCATATAGTTAATAGTTCCTTTGGTCTTCACATTAGTATTTATATTCCCTTTCTTCCCCCCCCCCTCCTTTTTTTTAGGAGGAGCCCGAACCTCTCTCCGTATATCGCCCTACTGCCGAGGAGATCTCCGCTTCCATGGGTGTACCCATGGAAGGCTTTTTTTATGGGGCCGATGTGGCATTCGCAACACCCACTCCCTCTACTACTACACATAAGGCTCCTGCCAAAACTCCCACCCCTTCCACCGAGCCGGTACCCAGAGAAGAGGGTACTCATACCGAAGGGGTTAGTGAGACTACACCTCTGCCTGCCGAGACACCCACTCCTCCAGAGAGAGCCATTTCTCCTACTGCCATTCAGACCAAGACCGCTCCCTTTGTTCTGCCGCTAGTTATTTCCACCAGTGACCCCTTTGCAGTTATCTCCCAGGCCGCAAAGGGTGGTGCTTCTCTTGTTGTTACTCCTTCCTCCATTTCCAGTTCCGCTACACATGGTCTTGATACAGACTTATCTTCTGAGGGGTCTGATGACATTCTTGAGGATCCTGATGATGCGCCTATCTTGAAGAAAAGGATTTTTTATTCTAATGAAGAGGAGAGTGCTTCGTCCAAGCCTGACTTTATGGGTATATGTCTTTTCTTCTTTTCTGCTAAGTTCACTCCCTTTTTTTTTTTTTTTTTATATGTACTTGCGCTTCATCTGTACGCCTACTTCCCTACTTGCAGAGACTTTTGAGGGGCCAAGAGTTGCAGCAGGCGTAGGAATGCCTGCTCCTACCATACCCATAGCGCCCGTTCCTGCTGCATCTTCAACACCCTTTTTAGCCGTACCTACTGCACTTGCTTCTGTTGTACCCATAGTACTTGTTTCTGCTGCACCCGTAGCCCCCATTCCTGGTGGCCCCGGTAAGGTTCCTTTCCCCTTTATTTTATCCTTCATCATTTTTTTTTTTGTAAATCTTTTCTTCCCAGATCATGGCTTCTCATTTTGCCTTGCGTTTTTCTTTATAGGTCCACTTCCCACTGCCCCTTCTCAGTTTGAGGTGGGCAGTAGTTCTGCCACCATCCCAGACCCTGCGAATGATGCTGCAACCTTCTTTGCCCGCTTTGATCAACCGGAGATTAACAACCTTGGCCCGGCAGACTTCTGGGCTTCTAGTCCTCCTTACGTGGATTTTTATGGTTTTTGAGTTCCCAAGGATTGTTTTTCCCACTTGGTAATGATCTACAGCAGTCATGACAATTTTATGCAAGAATTCCATTTTGGCCGTTTTGTTAGGGAGCATTTCTTGAAGATGTTGGGATGTGTGCTGAACGACATTGAGCACAGCTTTGTTGATATTGTCTCTATCGAGAGGATCCTGCAGTGGAGGGTCATGATTCAGGAGCTTATCAGCGTGGGTTTTGCTGTGAGGTTTGTTCCAGATCACCTCCATGAGGTTGCCTGAGTCCTTTTTATGAGGAGAGTTCAGCCAGCCGTTGATGCTATAGATGCCCGGATCGAGATTTTGAAGAAGGAGGCGGCAGACTTGGAGGGTCGTTGCGAGCGCCTTCTTTCTGACATTGGTGGGCCCAGTCATTTTAAAGACTAGACTCTCATTTCCGGACTCCATTGATGATGATGCAATTCCCTTTCTTTTTTGTTTTTCTTCTTTTATTATGTCGTCCAGAACACTTATATATTTCCTATAGCGTCTATTTGGTGTGTGTTTGCCACAGTTTGGGTTTGTAATCATGATACTACACTTTACTACTACTTTTACTGTTGCTATGACATGGTGTTAGTACTTCGTACTTTTTCATTACATATTCATGAAAGCACGTTACAAATTTTTTTTTTTTTTTCCCTGTGACATAATCACTTGAAGGAAAGAAAGAAAAAGAAGTAGAGGAAACATAAAAGCTTTTAGCAAAACAAAAGAAAAGGGACAACCACATAACTCTTTTTCTTAGGCGTAATGACGTTTCAGCCACTTCCCGTTGATGGGATCCATTAAATCTCTGTCATCCATTTGAGTTAAACGGTAATACTCACTTTGATGTGTTTCCCTTATCACAAGAGGTCCTTCCCACTTTGGTGCAAACTTAGATGGTCCTGCCAAGTCTCGCCTGACATAGTCTGCTATCTTTAGCACAAGTTGTCCTTCTGCGAACACTCTTTCCATGGTCATCCTGTCATAGACTTCAGTTATCTTTTGTCTGTATCTGCGGCTGCGTTCCTGGGCCTTTTCTCTCTTTTCATCAAGCCCTTCTAGATCTTCGCACCTTTTCGCCCCAGAGACTTCTCCCTCCTTTTCTTTTTCTCGCATCTGCATGACTCTCAAGGACGGTGTCATTATTTCTGCCGGGTTTACTACCTCAGTTCCGTATACTAAGGAAAAAGGTGAAAAGCCCGTGGCTGACTTTGGTGATTTTCTATAAGCCCAAAGAACGTCTGGCAAGTGCGTCGCCCATCCTCCCGTATACTCTTGGCTCATTTTACTGATAATCTTTATGAGAGTTTTGTTTGTTGCCTCTGCTTGCCCATTCCCTTGAGGGTAATAAGACGATGACCGGTGGTGCTTGACTTAGTAGAACTCTAGCATCTTCCTTACATCACTATTGACAAATGGTGTGCCATTGTCACTGATGATCCTGTGGGGCACCCCAAACCTTACAATTATATTTTCTTTGATGAAATTTGTCACTACTCCTCCTGTGGCCTTATGGAGAGGTATTGCCTTTGCCTACTTAGTAAAATACTTTGTAGCCACTAATATCCATATGTATCCATGTGATGGTGGGTTAACTAGTCCTACTAAATCTAGCCCCCAAGTGTGGAAGGGCCATGGGGTGACATGCTATGTAAATTCTGCGGATGGGTATGAATCAAGTTGGCTTGTACTTGGCAACTGTGGCACCTTTTTACAAATTCTGCCACATCTCTTTTCTTGGTAGGCCAGTAGTAGCCCATCTACAACAGGCATCTGTAAAGCTTTTTCTTCCCCTGGTGTTCACCACATTCCACTGAATGTACTTCTTTTATCATTTCTTTTGCTTCTTCAGGGCCCAAGCACCTCAAAGGGTCCCCATCATATCCCTTTTTGAAAAGGACCATGTTATGCAAGAAGTAGCGTGTTGCCAACCTCTTAAGCTTGTATCTTTCACTGTGCTTTTGTGGCAGGATGCCTTCTCTTTGGTACTGTATGAAAGGGCTTCTCCAGTCTTTGCTGACGAATACAGCATAACTTTCCTCCTTGTCTGCCGCAAGCTGGCTGGTCCCACATTGGGTTTGGATTTGATCTGCATCTTTACCCATACTTGGCCAATAGAAGCCTGCCCTTTGAAGTCTACGGTAAAGGTTGACTTCTCCGCAGGACCCACAAGTCTTGTCGTGTACTTCTTTCTATTTTCTCTAGGCTTCTTCCTACCCTACGCATCTGGATTAGACCCCACCTGGCATCCTGCGGTACAACTCCTCTCTTACTAAGGCGTAGTCTTTTAGTATCTTTAATTCTGCTGCATCTTCTCCCTTTATCAAGACTTCCTTTATGGGGATCCGCCAATCCCCTTCGCTCTGTTCCTCCCGAAACTTTTCCTTAACACCTCAAGGATGGATTCTTCCCTTTTACTGACTTCTATCTTGGTGCTATCCCCTTTGAAAATTATTTGCGACCCGAGTGCGGCTAATGCGTCTGCAAACCGGTTTTCGTTCCTCGGAGGATGCTTTATTTCGAAGGTTGAGAATTTTTCTTCCATCCTTTGGGCCATTGCTCTGTATGGGGCTAGGCTAGGCTCTTTTAAGGAAAAGCTTCCCTTGGCTTGGCAGATGACCAGGTTCAAATCTCCCAATACTCTCAAATGTTTGACTCCCATTTCGAGAGCCGTGGCTAGCCAGGTTAGGTAGGCTTCGTATTCCGCCATGTTGTTTGAACAGGGGAATTCCAGCTTGAATGATAGCGCTACTGCCTTGTCTTCTTCATGATACAAAACTACTCCCACCCCTCCAGACTAGGTAGTAGAAGAACCATCTAACTTCATTACCCATTGTTCTCTGACCTCTTCCGCCTCAGCTACTTCCCCCAGAACTCCATCTTCCAGCGGGAATTCTTCCTCTCCCAGAAACTGTGCCAATAGATCCACTATAGCTTGACTTTTCACTACCTTAGGCGTCCTTATTCTCAAGTCGTATTGTGACAATTGTAACAACCACTGGGATATTCTACCGAAGAGGATCGGTTGTTGTAATAAAGCTTTAATGGCATGGGACTTAGTCATCAACCATACTTCGTAGGCCAAGAAATAATGACGCAACCTCTGTGAAGCGTATACAATGGCCAGGCATGCTCTCTCTGCCCTTGGGTAACAAGTTTCTGCATCTCTTAAGGCGCAACTGATGTAGTATACTAGCTGCTCAACGCCACCTCCATCCTCCTAGGCGATTAGTGCACCAATGGCATACGAGTTGGTGGCCAAATAAAGTAGCAGTGGTCTTTTGTGGATAGGGGCCTACACCATGGGGAGGTTCATCATTATCTGCTATAGCCTCTTGAAGGCCGTCTGCTGCGCTTCTCCCCACTCAAAACTTTGCCCCTTCTTGAGCAACTTGGTGAAAGCAGAAGTGATTGATGCCAACCTAGGAATGAATCTCCGGATATACGAGACTTTTCTTAAGAAACTTTTTAACTCTTTTACTATGGTTGGAGGTCTCATAGTTGCTATGGCCGTGGCTTTGGCCGGGTCCACATCTATCCCCCTACTGTGAACCAAGAAACCCAAGAACTTCACAGAGGACACTCCAAATGCGCACTTGAGGGGGTTCATTCTTAGCTTAAAGGCTCTGCATCTTTCGAATACCGTTTTCAACACGTAGAAGTGTTCTTCTCTCCTCTTTGATTTAACCACTATATCATCCATATAGTCCTCCAGTTCCTGGTGCATCATGTCGTGAAATATGGTCGTCATCGCTCATTGATAACTAACGCCTGCATTTTTTAACCCGAAGGGCATCACAGTGTAGTAGAAATTGCCCATAGCCGTTTTGAAAGCAGTTTTCTTTACATCCTTTGGTGCCATCCTGATCTGATTGTATCCGCTGAAACCATCCATGAATGAAAACATGGCACTTCCTGCTACAAAATCTATTAGCAAATCCATGTTTAGCAATCGGAACTCGTCCTTTGGATAGACTTTGTTGAAATTTCTGAAATCTACACAGCATCTTATCTGGCTGTTCTTCTTCTTTACTGGTACTATGTTGGATAACCAGCGAGGATGCTGAATAGGCCTGATGAATCCTGCAGTTTCTGCACTTCTTTGACTATCTGCCCTTCTATTTCTGTGTGAAATATCCTGGTAGGCTAGGCCACTGGCTTGGCCTCTGGGTCTACATTTAATGTATGCGCAACTAGCCCGGGATCCAGTCCTGGCTTTTCACTGTAGTCCTAAGCGAAAACATCTTTGAACTCTTTCAACAGCAGTATCAGTTCTGACTTCTCTTTTTCTGTCAAGCTTGCACTAATTGAGTTAGGCCTTGGTTCTTGTGAATCAGACCCTAGGTCAACTTCTTCCAATTCTTCTTCTGCCACAACTTGTGCATCCTTTTCTGCCACAACTTCCTCATCCTTTTCTTCTTCCTTTCCCAAACTTTCTTGAGTGGCATAACATGCCAAACTCCCGTGTTGCCCTTCTTGGGTAGGGCCTGCTTGCATCTCACCCGTGGGCCTCACGCGCCTTTATAACTTATACACGATCCTGCCATCAAGGCCTCAGACCCTGATGCACTGGGGTGTGTCGTCTAACTCCGCGATAGGCGCTTCTTTTCTTTTCTTCTTTCGCGCTAGTAGCTCCCTTAGATCGGGTTCTAGGTCACCTTAGACATCTTCCCACCTAGGCACGAAGGTACCTCGCGGCTTTGAAACTGAGCTTTCCCTGGATGGAGCCCATTGGCCGTAAAACATCGTTTCCACTAAGTGAGCTTCTGCTTGCTCAAATGGCGAGGGGTTTGTAGCTATACGTATCATCCTGCCATTCAATCTTCCTTTCACACATTGATGGTAGATGGATGGGACCAATCGGTGTTTGTGTAGCCAGGGCCTTCCCAAAAGCACATGATAGGATACTTTCGTTTTGACCACATGGAAACGAGCTAAAGAAGCTATAGGACCTACTTTCAACCATAGCTGAATGTGGCCTGTGGTGTACTCGCCTTTTCCGCTGAACCCCGTTACTTCCATCGGGTATCCTTGGATCTTTCTTTCTAAAATTCCTGCTGCTTGTAAGGTGCTCAACGGAATGAGGTTTACGGAAGCACCTGTATCTACCAAGGCCCTTTTGATGGGGATTTGATTTATGGATGCTGCCAAATAGAGAGGCCTCCTGTGATCCGAGTGTCCCACCTCCATGTCCTCATTGCTAAACGTGATCCCTATTGATTCCTATAGGAGGGCTCTGTCTTCTGGCATTTCTGCTGATAAGCACTCAACCCCTACCCCAGAGGTGATATTCACCAAAGCCTCTTTGGCTATCTTTCTTTCCTTTGCTATGAGTCCCAACTGGTCAAACAAATTTTTGAATTTGGCACTCTATTGTAGAGTGGTAATCGCCGCGGTAGGCAGGGCCAAGTTCTCTTCCTCGTCCTCCCCCAGGTCTGCGCATATTACCACTGCTGCTATATCCTTTCCCTTGTGGTTCGAGAGTGAGTTTCTTTGGATTTCCTGTTGGGTTAACTACAATGTACCTTCTTTAATCTTGCGGTGCACCAACCTGCGAAGCACCTAGCATTCTGCGGTGGGATGTTGTACATAGTTATGCAGGCGATAGAAGCGAGGATCTCTTCTTTCTTCCTTCGTGAGTTCTCTGGAAACCTGGTTGGGTTTAAAGATCTCGTCCCCTATCCATTTGTCTAGCAGCACATCCAGCTCCTTAGGAGTACACGGAATGGGTGGGGGCGTATCATATTCCCTTCCTTCTATTTTCCTTCTCCGCTCTCCAGTGGACACTGCCATAGCCTGTGGGGTGTTTCTTTTGTCTGAACTAGGTTTTACGGACAGGGCTGTCTTCCTGGCTTTCTGCAACAGCTGTGCAAACTGGGAAATTTCTAGACTTTCCAGGACAGCTCTGAATTCTCGAATCATGTTAGTCATGCACATTTCTACTAAGGTCTTTTCTTCACAATGGTCATAGCAGTCAAGTGCTATGTCCCTGAACCACTTGATGTATTCCATCAAATCTTCGTCATTCCTTTGCTTGGTCGCTTGCAAGGTTGCGAGTGTTACTGTTTCCTCTCCGTTGAAGTACTTAGTGCAAAATACATCCACCATGTCATCCCAAGTTGGGATCGATCCTGGTTTTAAGCGGATGTACCAGGTGTATGCCCAGTCACATAGTGACTTTGAAAATTCCCTCAGACATAGGTCTTCGTCTGTGGCGTAAGGGCCAAGGGTATTAATAAATTTGCTCATGTGCTTAACTGCACTTCCCTTCCTGCCATCGTATTGTGCAAAGGCCCTTGGCTCATACCTCTTGGGGTATGGTTTGCTGAGTACTTTTAGAGGGTAAGGAGGCCTTTGTGCGTAAAACCTCTCCTTAGGTGTTCTGGCTCTTTCTTGTTCCAGGAGAGCCGCTACTTTAGCCATAGTAATGAAGCGCTGTTCTGCGTTCCGTGGGACACCTCCTGCTAGTGTCTCTTCTCTATCTACCGCATGCTCTGGGTCATGCTTGCTGCCTTTCTCCTTTGTCTTATCTACTTTTAGTTGACAGATCTCTTCCATCATTTTTTGCTGTGAGTGCTGCAGTGATTGCAATACTTTAATAAAAGTACTGATATTGTCCGTGGGGACTCTTGGCTACAGCTGAGGATCAGCCCTCGTTCTGTTGGCACCTTCCGTTTGGTTAGGTTGTTGGTGGGGCGTTGTTGACCTGAATTCTGCTTGTGAGGGTACGGCACTCATATTCCATGTCGTTCTGGACTTTGGTGGCATTGTTTGCGAGAGGCTCTATTTTTTTTTTTTTTTCCTTTTACCCCTATCTGTTTCCCAACTCCCCAGTGAAGTTGCCAATTGTAAGGTGTTGGGTTGTGCTAGTGGTGTTGGGTTGTGCTAGTGGTGTTGGGCTTCTTCCTGCTGCACTAAACCCAAGTTTTTTGGATAAGGGAGTTAGGACCGGTCTGGTTTCAATTTAAGTTGGTATGGCTTGTGCGCAAACTAGGCCAGGTCTGCCAGGAACGTGTTCACGGTAGGAAAAATTGTTTCATGCAAGTTGTGGCAGACAGACATGATAATAATAATATAAACAAAAAATATCTGGCCACTCAATGGGAAAGAACCAAAAAACCCTTAAACTCAATTACAACAGCAATATTAATCGTTTTTATGGAAGGGAAAGAACAGAACAGAAGTTAACAAATATTAACACGTATGGGTTAGTCAGAATGTTTGGGAAATCGACCAAAATCCGATCCGCAGGAGCAGAGCCAAAGAGGAAAGAACGTTCCTTCTCAACGCAGTTAATCTCTCAGGAAAGAGTCCTGCCGTGGAGATTAACTGCCCTGAGGGAAACGGACCTGAGTGGTTTTTCTGCACAGATGCTCCTTGAGGTTTTCACAGAGAGCCGAATTTCATGAGGGAGAGAGGGAACCAATCTACCGGTGCATGCATATCGTTCTAATTCTCATTTTTGTCTTTCTTTCTTGTGGTTTTCTTTCTTTCTTTTCCCCCTCGTTTCTTTGCTATTTCTTTGTTTCTCTTTTTAAGTTCCTATTTCTTAGTCGAAGTTCCCGTCGTTCCCCCCTTTCTGCTCATGGCAAGACCCTCTTTTTATAGTGTCTGCCGTGACCAGATTTTACTATTTTAGCCCTTAACTCCCTTTGTCTGGTATGGGTGTACTAGCCGACCATTACTGTTCCGTTTGTGTATCACCCTCCCATCACCAAACAAGGAAGAGTATTTTGGTTGCTTGTCTACCGTGGCTCCCTTTCCTGCTACAGTTTGGGTTCTTTTTCTCTCCCTATCCCTCATGGCATGCACCTAGTGGTTCCAACTCAACTTGTCTCTTTTGGATAGTAAGCCATCCCAGCAGGACACCTCCCCGAAAGAGACTGACCCAAAATGTTCAAAATAGATTTTTCGCCTCTCCCCACCACCAAACCATGCCTTCTGAATCTCTGACCCCCCAACCTCACCATGCTTTGTATTGGCTGGGTACAGGCTGGTGGTGCCTGGGCCTTGCGCGTGCCTTCTTTTCATATGTGTCCAAAATCTGCCTATTGCCCATTCGTCTGCCGTGGTCCGGAGGCTTACCTACATTGCCTGCCGTCTGTTTTCTTTGACCTTCTATGTGGTTGCTTCTTGATTTCCCGCTCCTCTCAGGAGCTGGGCTTTATTTAATGATGGACCTTATATTTCTTTGGCCCACCTCATTTCCTGCCATATTTGTTCTGTTATTCCTGCTGTAATGATTTAATCCTGCTGGGCCTCTTTAGGCCAGTCTTTTATTCTTTCTCCCAGTGGCTCGATATGGCCACTGGTTTCTTTTCTTACTTATGGGCTCCTGTGTCCCTTTTGTTTTTCTCTTAGGCTTCCTTGGCCCATTTTCTTTCTTTGGGCTTCCTTGGCCCTTTTGCTAATTCTACATTCCCATGGGCTTTTACTAACTTCATTGGGCTTCCCTGGCCCAATAATCTTCTTCTCATCCTTGGGGTTCATGGGCCTGCCATAAACCCCTTACTTTCTTAGTTTGCATTACTTCGGGCCTACGGTAGCCCTTTCTCACTTTTCTACATCATACACTGCCCATGGGATGCTATTTCTCTCTTTCCAGACTTCTCTAAGCCCACATGCCTCTTCAAGGCCCATTTGTTTATTTCTTGGGCTTGTGATCCATTATTCCTGCCGCTTGGGCCTGATAGTTTTGCTGTCCGCTTTGCCAATTCTTTGCTGCCCTTGTTATTGGGCTTTCCTTCTTTCCACCTGGATTCTCACAAATGGCCCTCAACACCATCAAATACAAATTACAAACCTGAAATAATAATAAATCTTTTTTTTCCCCATCAAATACAGATTACAAACCCGATTCTTATTAAAACCCAACTGCAAGAGGAGCTTAAACGCAAAAATCAGCTGCAGGTATCTCAAAACTATCTCTCAAACGCAAACTCAACCCTAACAAAACCCTCAATCAAACTCTCTCTATTTCAAACTCACTCCCATCTCCTTTTTCTTTTTTAACTCTCTCATTCAATGCAGCTCCCTCCTTCTTTTCTCAACCACAACTCCTCTAGCTGATGTCAATTTTGATTCATGGTTATTTTGTTCTTGAGTTTTTATTATCTAGGCATTGATTATTTTTTGGCCCCCTTTCTGGGCATTTGATTTTCAAGACTAACTTGAAGAATTTGGATCCTTTTCCGTTTCTGATGTTGGATGAATTTGGATCCTTTTTCGTTTTTGATGTTGGACGATTTTTCAGGTATGAAGAATTCTAATCTAATCTTTTTCAAGTTCCAAATTTGATTGATATGGGTTAAAATTCATATTGAAATTGGTTTAAATGGAATAGAGCCTCAAAGTTATTTTTTAATTATATGTCTTCAATTAGGTTTTATATCGATTTAGGGATTTCAAATTGTATAGGTTTTGTAAGAAAATATTGTTAATATCGATGGATTTCTTAGTGGAGATAGTATCGATTTAATGGGTTTTTTTTTTTTTTTTTTTTTGGTGTGTGTGTGTGTGTGTGTGTGTGTTTTTGTGTTTTTGAAAGGCCTAAGAGTCGGCCTGATGATTAATTTATTTTGGCTGAAAAATTAATTCAGTGATATGTATGGGCTGTGTGTTACAGATAGTTATGGGGTTTAATAATAATTTTAGGCACGATTGATTTGTTTACCTCTTGATTTCATTTTTTTTCCTATAATGAATGTGCTGTGTAGAAAGAATTGGAGAGAAAGATCTACGGGAGGCCCTTCACTACTGTCCGATCCCCTTTGATATTGATGAAGAGATTGTTGCATTAATTGCTAATCTAACATAACCGGATGAAGCATGGAATCGAATGTTTTGTCTATGAGATTGTTCTGGTATTGGACAGATTTTTTTTCTTCTCTTTTATACTCTTCCATAGATTGTTTGTTCTTCTCTGTTCTGGTTTTTTTATATATATATATTTTTTAATTTGAATCATTGATGCAACTAAATGACCAATCTTTGGAACTCTGGCGTATTTCTCAAGGAGTCAATAGTTTATAGTTAGCATGTCTATTTGCTGGGCTTGGTTCCTGCGGTTGTTGGGGGTTTGTTTTAGTTTTGCGTTGCTGCTGAGGTTTGTTTCAGTTTTGGGTTGCTGGAGTTTTTAATATTGTTCTTTAACTGAATTTGTTTTAATTTAGGCTTATTTTTGGATTTATCAAAAATTTATGCTTATGTTTGGGCATGTGATTTTTTTGAAAGAAAAATTCATTTTGTTGACAGAGAATGTTCATAATATATGATTGTTTTAGGTCCTCAGATATTGTCAAGAACTTTTTTTTTTCTTTTTTGTTTCTCTGTTGATATGACTTTTGATTTTAGTTCTAATATCACATTAGCTACTGAGCATGTGAATCTATTTCCAACTACTGAAGCTTAGAATGACGTGCTTTCGATGTTGTCTTCCAGATCTTGCACATTTGTTTGCTGCCTCCTAAAGATTGCAATCTCTGTAGTTCTGTACCTCTATAATCATAATGCACCTAAGCATGTGAATCAGTTTCTGACTATTAAAGATTGCAAAGCCAGTAATTCTTTTCTCTGAGAAACTGAACATTTTGGTACTACACACAGACAGACATACATTGATCCAAGTCTAGGTTTAGAAATATATATTATGTTACTTTCTTTTTTGCGTGCTTGGAGTTGCAAAGGATGTAGGAGTTAATTCTCTCACTGTTGTTTTTGTAAGTAGGTATTAACTTGATTTAGGTGGTCATTTACTGCACTATTATTGATCTTCGTTATTCTGTTTTTTACAAATTATTTTAATTAAAAAAAACTAAAAAAAATACTTATTTTGTAGGTTCTACTTTCATTTTTGGATAAAGAGCTGCATACTTAACTGCATCGACTCAAGGTTTGTTAACAATTTCTGTAAAAAAAATTTTAAAAAAAGTTCCTGTTGCATAAAAATTGACTCTTTTGTTTTTAGACTATTTTCATTTTAAAAATTTTTAAAAAGTATATTTAACTTAGCTGAGTTGTTATAAAAAATAAAAGAAATATTTCTTTTAAACAGTTGGAACATATTTTTTATTGCAATTGTTATACTCATTATAATTGTTTTTAGTTGTTTTTCCAATAATTCATTGTGAGATGGTAAAATATTTCTTTTAAATGGTTGGAAGATAAAATATTGAAGGTAAAATATTTGTTTTCAATCATACAACCTGCCCTTGAATATTTTGTATCTATAAAAATTCTTCTCTTGGCTTCAACTCAAACTTTTCTCATAAACAATACTACTTTTGTTAGTGGGAAAGAAAGGAAAAACAGCTACCGTACATCATCTGTAAAGGATAAACCAAACAGCTCAACAACCCAATCTGTTCTGTGTTAGACAGCACCTTTAAGATAATATACCCAATTGTTTTGTTCTTATTACAGAATCTAAATCTAAATTCCCAAATTTTTGAATGTTTACATAAATGTATGATCTTTTTCACTCATTTTTATTGTGTCCATGCTTTAATTTAAAAGATATTGCATTAAATGACGTTGTTGGGTTATTTTGGCATTTTAAAAGGTGCAAGAGTGGTGGAGAAAGTGGAGGTAGAGGTGGAGATAAAGGAATATAAGTATGAGGAATTAGTTAAAGCCCTTGAAAATTTTGAAAACAGGTATTATATCTTTCTATTCTTTTTGTTTGTTTATCTAATTCTTTGACTGGATTGAAAAGAATTAGATTCCCATAGGTGTATAAAATTTGTTAACCCTAACAAACTTTAGTAGTTTTCGAAATCGTTAAACATTTTTGGCAGTTTTAAATAAACAATTAAGTTCTTTTCTCAATCTAACATTTTAATCTATTTAGATTTTTATCATTTTGGGTGTTATTGATGGTTGATAGTTTTGCTAGGTAGGAAGCTTATGATTGGAGGGGGGGGGGGGGGTTGGGGGGCTTTTGTTGTAGAGCAGAGAGAAGAATGAAGAAGGTTATTTTTCAAGTTCTGATACAATGTAGAGTCAACAACAATATGCTTGCACCTGTTTTCTCATATTTAATATGATAACTTAAACAAGTCTTATGAAGAAGGTTATTTTTATTGATAAAATATAGTTAGTGAAGCTGCCTCCAGCAATTTAATAAGATTTTGTTGTTGATTTACAAAACTCTTTGAATATTATGATCATTTGTTCTTAGTGCATGTCATATATTTTAATTTCTGTTAGTGTTTCTTTTAAATATGATATGTAATCTTTTGATTTGAAATTTTACCCTTTTTGTTGTGAAGGCAATAACCAGTGATAAAATATCATATTATTTTTCATCTACTCAAATTGTAAATTACAACAACAAAAGGTATGGAAGCTTCTACCTAGAATGAACATTGTAAATTGCTTCAAATGGGCAATAATTTGCTTTGTTGGTAGATTAAAAAATATATATATATATAGACACACTCACACATACCTTGGTTGACCAGCTCAAATCCTAATGAAATTTGTATACTCCTTTTTGTGTGAGTTATTCCTTAAAATCCAAAGCGAAAAGGTTCATTTAAGTTAACTAAATTGCTCTCAACCCTACTAAAATGCATTTAATTTTATTAAAAAAAATATTTAGCATTTCTAAGAACTTTCCCATGCATCGCACGGGTTAGCGACTAGTATCTATAAATTATAAATAAATTCTATTAATAAGATAATACAATTTTCACTGTTGTTTATTAAAAAAAAAAAAAAAAAATCATTGATTGTTACTATTTTATTCTACCACTTTCAATCATAGTCTAATCGTTAACATGATATTAGAATACCTGCTATCACTCCCCCAAAGTGTCAACAATGATTTAAATGAGGATTCTGGCCTTATGCCCTTTCTGCGAAACATATTTGGCATAATGCCCCTGTTTCGAAACTATATAGGGGCGTGCCCCTGTTTGGAAACTCGATCTCCGTAAAGGCGAGTTACTTAAGTAACTCGATTATGAAGAAACCGAGTTGTAGCCAGGTTCTTGCCACGCTGGTGTTCCAGCTTGGCTTTTGGGCAATAAAATATTCCAGCGTAACTGTTTATAACTCGTCAATGGGGAAAACGAGTACAAAAAACCCGAATAACAGATAATTGAGTTATTTGTATTACTCGGTTCTCTTATAACCGAGTTTTGTGCTATTCTGACGCCATTTCACATCAGTTTTTCACACGTGAAGCTGAACCCGATTAATAGGAAATCGAGTTATTAATATTACTCGGTTTTCTTATAATCGAGTTATTCTGCTATATCTACTTCTCAAGCAATTCTCCTCATCATTTTCAGATATTCTCCTCATTCCAAGAATTTTCGGTCAGAAGTTGGTGTTATCTCTCCATCATCTCAGGTTTACCTAACTCATTCTCTTCTTTGAAATACATTGAGGATTTTATTATTGTCTTGGTATAGTTGTAGATATTATAAAAATTTATCAATGATAATGTATGTTTTTTGTTAGAGTATAATTTTCATTTAATAATTTGTATTACTTATGCTTTGGTATTTTCTTGAATGAGTGTTATGTGTATTTTCTTGAATGGTATTTTAGAGGTATATTAGTTGTTTGATGTTACAAGAAACGTACAATAAGCTATAGAAATGGTGATAAATGTTATGTGTGTACATTGAGTTATATTCCTGGCCCTGCTGAAATAGAGGGAAAATGACAAGCTTACCTAAGTCAATGACACCGTGTAAGGAAAAAAAATAGGAAACAACCCAAAAGTTTCGTGACAGAAGCAAAAATAATTAGAAGAATTTCCGTTAGGCAGAATAACACACACCAAGAGCTTTTAACTTGTTAGCTGTTAGCTTTTAATTAGAAGAATTTCCGTTAGGCACAATAACACACACCTAGCATAATAATAATGCATTGTAGTGTCTTTCTTATGTCAATCGATAGTCCTATATTGTACACAATTTTTTTTTGTTTTTTGGTCCTCAATTTGTTGACATTTCAGTTTTAAATTGTGGGTTTATGCTATGAACTAGAATTTTAATTAGTTTGTAAAATAAAAAGAAAGTCGAACTTTTCCTATAGTTTCAAAAACAATCAAGAAAAGATAGTGAGATGTGTATACAACTTTGCAAGTAAATTGCTATATTTTAAATAATTTTAAAATTTATTTATTTCCACAATTTATTTTATAGTATTAACTTAAATGTCTAAATATAGTTTACATAGTTTTTGTATGACACTTATAGTTGTTTTTATAATGTTTTTTAATATATATATATATATATATATATAATTTTTTTTTTTTTTGTTAATATTGACTTCTAAGCTTGCCCCCCCTGAATTGAAATCCTACCTCCGCCACTGTCATGTAGCATCTTATGCAGCATTACATTATTTACCAACAATTGATGCACAGTGTTAACTTGATCAGTTGATGTTATTGTATTCAGTGTCAATGTCTGGTTCTGGCAACCCACAACTCTATAGGCCTCACGATGTGTTCACTGCTATGGGTCGTTGCTGGGTATTGGAAGATGAGTTTAGCTATCCAATCAATCCAAATCTGCGAAATAGTGCTTATGTTCACAATACCATGAGACAGGAGTGGGATTGGTTATTTCGTGAACAACAAATGTTTTATGATGAGTTGACTGGTTTTAAGTTGCCAGTGCCTCGGCGACTCGCATCGCAGATGCCTAGAGACACGATTGACGAACTTCGTAAAGCATTGAACCGCATAAGAGAAGAAAATAATCGAATGAAGATACGTCTTAATCGATATCGGACCCAAGTCGAGATCCGAGAGTCAGTGGAGGGAGGGTGGTACGAGCACGCACAATTCATGCACTCACTTCTTGCTGATCCCATTTATCAGTCAGATGTGGAGATGTCAGATGAAGACTAATCGTGTCGTGGTGTAATTAGACTTTGTTATTTAACTATTTTTGTTAACTATGTTTTAAATGTATGTGGGTCACTGTTGTTGCATTTGTACTATGTAAACCTTATTATTGATTGTGAGGACCATGCACATTATTCGTAATCTAGTTTATTCCCACAGAACGCATAAAAGTCAAATATTCCCACACATGATGTTTTTCAATAAGCACCTAGAACATAACAATAAGCACCTACAACATAATACAGAAAACTTAAAGTAACTTACACGATGCCACCAATATGCATGCATTGCATATTGAACACTAATGCTACTAACATTATTGACTTAACCTAGACATAACACACATACCACATAGGCATTCACTCTGACAGGTAGTCCTCGTAGTTAAGGACATTGTTACGTTCCGTCGGAGTGAGTTGCCGGTTCGTGGCGGCGGCCAGCTCTTCCGCTAGCTGTAGCATGTGATACCTGGACCTACGGAGTATCATGAGATTATTCTCTTTTTTTATTTTTGTCACTGCACGCTCATATTGATGCATATTTTGTCGTGATAGTGTGAGTGAGACACGATCAACAAGAGGCGCTCCGATTCGCACGAGATCATCGTGCAGAGCGTTGGACTCGTTCACACGAAAGTCCCACTCCCGCCGCAGTCCGGCATAGTATTCCCTCTCGTCGGAATCTCTCTCCCTCCTATAGTTATCTGGAAAACGAGGTAGCATCCAATTGCGCATTGACATTGGAAAATGTGACTTATGATCAGTATCTGTAGATGTTTTGCAAGGGTAGATGTAAATGGGAGTGGGACTTTATATAGGAGTTTTGCAAGGGTAGATGTAAATGGGACTAGGACTTTATATAGGAGTTTTGCAAGGGTAAATATCCACGTGAATGTGATTATATGTAAGGGTAAGTATTCACGTGAATAAAGATGATATGTCTAGACATTTGTATTGTTTAGTGAGGTGTTGAGGAGCACATACTAACTGCGAACATGACTTGGCTATACAGTGGCACCTGTTGGTGCACGTGGTTCGCTGAGGCAACTGTTTGATATGGCTATAGCTTATGCTACAGTAGAAGGCAGGTGATGTGTACTGCAAAGGAGGTTTTGTGTTTATTCACGTGAAGACTATTCAGCATTCCTATGCTTCATCTGACATGACTTGACGAGACAGTGCCGAGTTGCATTAAATGTTTCATAAACTTTTCAAGGATGCTCTGCATCATTGAAAACAGTGCATTGCAAAAATCTGCATATTTGTGTATTGACAAGCGTGTAGGTGATATGACTGGATAGGGTTCACGTGAAGACTATTCAGCATTCCTGTGCCTTGTCTGACATGACTTGACGAGACAGTGTCGAGCTGTGTTAAATGTATCATAAACTTTTCAGGAATGCTCTGCATCCTTGAAAACGGTGCATTGCGAAAGGATGCATATCTGTGTGTGCATGTGCGTGTAAGTGATATGACTGGACAGGGTTCAACAGTGTGACGCACTGTTGAGCAGCACATGCAGCACTGCAAAGTGTATAAGTAGAAATGGTGGACAGCTCACCCCCAAAATTAATGCATAAACTTTGAAGGGATGCTCTGTATTTTCACGTGAGTGTGGATGGGTACTTGTGGTCAGGGTTCAACAGTGCTGAGCTATCCATGGTAGCTACACTCACTGTTCCCTATGGTGGTATTTGGCAAGTGGGATTGAAGAAAGTTGATAACAACATTTGGTTTTGTAATGGTTGGCAGGATTTCGTTGAATACCATTCTATCTGTTATGTTTATTTTCTAGTTTTCAGATGTGAAGGAAAATCAAGCTTCCATGTTCTTATATTTGATAAGACTACCACTGAGATTCAATATCCAGTCAATAACAACTGTAAATTGGAAGATCATCAGCTATAAATAATAGACTTATATGAAGATGATAGAAACATATCCCTTAGCTGATTTGCCCATAAAACATGAAACCAGACAAAAGTTTGTTACGAAAGTAACAAAAAACTTTCTTCTACATAAAGAGGAAGACAGAATGAGTGGTTGGCCTGGTTTGGATGAGTCTATATGTAATGTATTTATATAAAGTAGGACAGTAGCAGAACTAAGATACACGGATTCGGGTATATGATACAGCAATTGATGGTGTCATATATATGAATTATTTGTATTATTGAATCATATGTGTGGTTAGTATGTGTGGTTTGGATGAGTCTGTATGTATTGGATCTATTAAATTTTCCTACAAGTAATGTGCAATAAATCTAAGTTGGGTGATGAGTGTTATGTGGGTAACATTCCAATTTACACAGAGAGAATATTGGAAACATCAACATATCTAAGCAGAGGACATTTTCCAACCAAAGCACAAGAATCATATGTAGCAACAAAGAACAACAGGGAAAGAATGAATTACGATTTCATATACACTTAGCTAATCCATTGAAAACATTGCAACATACATACAGAACAATGTAATACAGTACCAGTTTCACAGAATGCACGTTGGAAGGGAGTATTATCTTGAACAAATGTGTGTTTTTACACCTCGCCGGTGATGGTCTCAGTTGGGCCCCACTCTACTTCGGCGAGTCCTTGCTTTAGGAACCATATGGTTTTTCTGTGAAAGAGTGGTTGGTGTGTGTGGTTTGGAAGAGTCTGTATTGTAGAATGTATGAAATTTTCAGTTTAAATTTTCATATGTAGCAACAAAGAACAGCAGGTAAAAAATGATAAACTGATTTCATTTAAACTTAGCGAAAACTAATGAACAGTTTCTCTTTAGTAATGCAAAAGTTGAACGTACATAATCATCATTTGTCAGACGTTAAGAACAACATTTTGTATTGCACAAAATGTGTAGACATTAACAACAACGTCTAATGTTCGTTGGTAGAAATTTCTGGAAGTCATCATTGCTTGAATCTGAGAAGTCTGAAATATCTCTTTCATCATCTAACGCAGTAATTTCATTAATAGACTTCATGGCTCGCTCTTGCGCCTTCCCCTTTAGATGCTTCCTAGCTTTTTGGATTGCGTGAAAACGGTCTAGTCGCCTTTGCATTTGATTGTTCTCTTGTTCAAGACGCGCAAGTATGTTGGCAGGTTCATCTCTAGGTAACTCGGCTGAGCGTGCCTTAGGAACTCGTAACCCGTGCCATCGACAATACACCTCCAACTCACACCTCTTCTCGTATAGGGTTGACCATGGTGGTTCTGCTACGGTGAACTCTATTGCGGTTGTATCTGTACTTAGTTTTGTGGGTTTGCCGACCATGATGTGTCCGACGCTTCCAAGACTCTCGTACGTGTATATTGGCATATTAATGAAATCCCTCTTCTTTCCGACCCATTTCCCTCCATAGTGGTCTGTGTATGTCTGTAGTTGTTGATCTGCTAGAGCTTCTGATGATCCATATGTTGAAGTAGATCCAAACTTGTTTCGCATTTTACGATTTGACATTGAGACGCTGCGACTCATAGTTTACTCAATCTAGGAATTTAGTGGGAGTAGAAAGAAATTCATTATTGTGGTGCATTTATAACCTTATTTCATGGTTCAAGCATTACAATCAAAATTTAGTAGAGCTTGTCATGTCAATACAGGCTAGAAAAACACTGTATGAAGAGGGTCATAACTGTTACCAATGTCATGTGTCTAGATTCTTGTGGGGACCACCAATTTAAATATGAAATTGGTGTCTAATTTTCCTCCATCTATCTAAATTTAACTGGGATCAATTGTAATTACGCTACTATTGCTGATAGAAGTTAGGTGAATTTCCACAGTGCTCCTTTTTGAAAACTTATTCCCCCACACCCGTGTATTTTCAGGTTCACCTCTCCTTCTACAATAATCAAAACCCAAGATTGTTCCTCTCCTACTCAACTAACGGTGCATGGTCGCAGTTACCACACTGATTAAGCCACCTTAACATACAGCTCCCCTATTTTTCAATGAATGCTATTTATGTATCTTATATAGGAAGAGGTTCTCCATCTATTCCGATTTTACTTTTCTTTACAACTTTAATGGTCTTGGTTTATGCTCTGCAAAACCAATTCCAACCATTCCTAAGGTTTGATTACTCATTTCTTTAATATGCCTAAACTTTTGTTCCTTTTTGTCAAAAAATTTTGTTGTCTAATTATATAATTTGATTGCTTTTCTATGATTGATGTTGTATGTTTATTTTCCGTTTCATAACAAGTTGTAAGGAAACTGATAATTGTAATGGTCCTGGTTTATGCTTCCTAAGGTTTGATTACTTCTTCCTTTCATCTGAATATGCTTTCGTTCGCTGTTGTGAAAAAATTACATTGTTTAATTGTATAATTTATTTGTTTTCCTAGCATTGATGTTGCAAGGAAACTTAGAATTTAACTGCTCCTGGTTTATGCTATGCAGAACGAATTCCAACCATTTCTAAGGTATCTCTTCTCTTTTCGTTCATCTGCCTATGCTTTCCTTCCTCTTGGTGAAGAATGTTTATTCTGTAATTATATAATTATTTTCTTTCCTATGATTTATATTGCATGTATATTTTCTGTTTCATAACAAGTTGCGAGGAAACTGTAGTAGTGTTTGAATTGAAATTGAGAGTTCTGATAATGCATTAATATTTCCATGATGTATTTCAAAAAACTTGTTTAGAAAAGGAATTTCAAAACAGATTTGGTTCTACATCTTCTTCTTCCCCTGATTGCGTAATAGTATATTTACAGTTTTATGTGTGTACATGCCCGGTAACTTATATGATAAAGGGTCTTTACACAGCTTATTGTCTCAACAAAGGTCATCATCAATGTTTTTACACTTTATGGAAAACTCTGTTGCCAATTAACTGAGGCTTTTTAACTACTTATTTCCTTACCAAAGGCTACCTCTTTGTTATTGGTCAATTATTCCTATGCCTTATGTGACAAGTAGTTAGTTGTGATTTTCCATAGTACCTGCTTATTTTGTTAACAAAGGTCAATTTTTTCCCCTGTTTATGTTGTGATTGCAGTGTGGTTAGTATTTAACCCTAATAATGTATAACAAATTTCTTACCAGGCAGAAAAAGGTTAGCTACTTTTTTATTGATACTATTGTTATTATTATTGGTAAATTACATGACTTCTTGTTAATATGATTTTCGTTAGAGCTTTTAACATATTCGTTTTTTATGGTATTGACAAACTAACAGAACTTTGTATTTTCCCAGTTATTTAATTTTCAAGTAACTAACAAATATGGCGAGTGGTTAGCGGTAATGTTGTGTTACTGGTTCGATAATTATGGAACAAGTATATTATTTGAGATAGTTATGGACGAAGCACGAGCTAGAAGGTCAAAAAGGTGTTTGATTTAAAAAAAAAAAAAAAAAAGAAAAAAAAAGAAAAAGAGGTATTCGAACTCAAGTAGAGATGTGTTGTAGAAGTGAAGTGGACCCTGGCAACCTATTTGATGGAGGCATTGTGTTCATCATTGGCCAATTTGGTGTTTGGTTTTAAGGGAATTAGGCTGCTTGAAGTGGTAATTTACGCTACTTTTTCCCTAAAGTAATTTACACTACTCTTATTCCATGGGGAATATGTAAACAAGTTTTCCATGTAATTTACGGTATTTTTTCTTAAAATGTAATTCATGCCACTTTATTTTAGAGGGTATTATTATATTATATATTTGAGATTCAATATTATTTTACCCAATTTAACCCTCACCTAAAGTGGTTGTTATCTAAGAAATTGTTGTAAACATATTTCTTTTGTAACATAAATTATATTTATCATTTGTATAATTCTATGTGAAATTCAATTTACATTTCCTCTTTTATAGACTATTACTTTACTGCTCCATTAACAATGTTATGTGCATTTTCTCAGTTTTAATTTCATTTAATTGATATCTTTGAAATCTAATCTCTTTTTAAGTTTTGTTATGGGGGTGTAGTAAGTGGCTAACCATTATTGATTCCTTCACCGGTGAAATAAGTATATTTCGAATTTCAACTCTTTTTCACTTTTGTTATGGATGTGTAGTAAGTGGGATTTGGGTGAAACATGTAGTTTTCCTTATTTTCATAAACTTTTAAATAAGGATAGGGTCACACGAATTCCCCACTGTAATCTTAAAATTTTCCCTAAATATAAGGATATGGATGGAGAAGTGGAAACACAAAACAAATCAGTGACCGGAAACAGGAAACGTAGGTATTAATTATGAAAAAAAATCTATATAACGTTCATCGAAAAAGTATAAACGTGTATGAGTACGGCATAGGAAATTTAATCAAATACAACTATAAACCCTAACACTTTCAGCACGCGCGTGCTCAGAGTCTCTTCAATTTTTTGGGTAAGGGTTAATTTACAGCATTTATTGTAATTTTGGATTATTATATTTTCCAATCATAAAAAAAAAAAAAAAAAGAATGAAACAAATAAAAAAAACGTATGGGTGTGATGAGTATTATGTGCGGTGAATCACAATGCCGTACATTTTTTTTTGTTTGGAAAATGTAGTAATCCCAAATTATGAACAATGCTTTAAATTAATCATTATCCATAAAATTAGAACAACCACTGTGCACGTGCGTGCTCAGAGGCTAGTATGTGTTTAATCTACTTTTATGATCTCTTTTTATTTTTTTGGTGTAGCCATTGCATAACTAATCGATAATGCATATAACGAGGTAGGTTCCTTTCTGTTATCATTTCAATGATTGTAGTTTTTCTTCAAATATGCATATTATCATTTCAATGAAGGAAAAAAAGAAAGAAAGCAAATGATCATTCGATATAAAAGTCATCACACATTGTGAATATGGTCATATTATCATAAAATTAAAACCATGTTTGTGGACCTTGAAGAGTACATATAATAATATACAAATACTTGACAATCACATAAAAAAACTTGAATACAATCTATGGAAGCTACAAATTAGCCCTAAAGCTCCTACACTACAATCCCTACTTCCCCTGTCTGTTATGTATTGCCAAAGGCAATCATCAAGAGTCAGACGGTGGCGGAGGTGGAAAAGCACTGCTGTACTCTGAAAAATCTGCTCTCAACGCAGCAACCTCAGCAATAAGGCCATCTAAAAGCTGTCCATGAGCTGCTTGAGTCGTCATAATGGTCTCCATCATAGCACGAAGAGATAGGGGAGGAGGAACGGTGGGGTGTGCAGCTGTGCTGTGAGCATGTACCCCATCGTCACCAATGTCAGCAACGGTACCTGTAGGATCAACAGGACTCTGCTCAGCATGATCGTCTCCAGTGGTGGACTGTACTCGTGGCCTTTTTGATGACCCAACACTCGGTCCAACACTCCTCTTTTGTGCAGTCCGCTGTTTGAGAAAGGTGGCTCCTATAGGGGCTGTGATGTGGATCAACTCTAGGGAAGGAAAATTCTCTACTCCTACATAGCGTAGAATCCGATAGATGAAAACTGGGAAGAATAGACCATGCTTCTTACTCTTACTCCTATGCGCCCGAACAAGCGTTTCATAGAAAACGGAAGCAAAACAAATGGACGCATCAGTGACGAGGGCATACAAAAAGTAACACCTCTCTCTAGGAATAGTATGGACATGGGAGATGGGGAAGATGTTGTGACAAGCTATCCTAAATAAGATATAATTAAGCTCGGTTAAGTCACTCGAGTTAATTCTTGATGTTGTGAAGGCCAATGTCATTGGTCTTCCGCAAAGAAGAGTCATAACATCAGAGATTTCAGGACGGTTCGAGTATGAGTATGGATAAGTAGGTGTTCTAACACGAGGTACATCAAGAGCATTGGATATATCATTCTTAGTTATGACAAAGTATCGACCTCGA
The DNA here is from genome assembly GCA_029955605.1 of Quercus engelmannii. Lineage (NCBI taxonomy): Eukaryota > Viridiplantae > Streptophyta > Magnoliopsida > Fagales > Fagaceae > Quercus > Quercus engelmannii. The sequence continues at coordinate 42,782,427 of JARPSG010000003.1, forward strand.
ATCCAAGTAGCGAAATCATTATCAGAACGAATTTCGAGATTGGCATAGAACTCTCTAATCAGTGCAACTGGAGGGGGTTGTAAACCTTTACATAGAGACAACCAGTTCCTACACTGTAGATTCCTATGGACAGCAAGTGGTAATTCATCTAGATTGATTTCTCGTTCCGGCCAAATTGTCCAATACTGAATTACATTTTCAAACCTTTGCGCCTTCGTAACCGTTTCAAACGTTGTTTCATCAAACACAATTGTAGGCTTAGATGAGGAGGCAGACACTCTTTTGGCAGGCTTAGATGAGGAGGCAGACACTCTTTTGGCAGGCTTAGATGAGGAGGCAGACACTCTTTTGGCTTTGGTTTTAATGGTTTTAGACTTCTTAGGAGCCATAACTAGGATGTACAGGTGGGAATGAAAGCACAACAGAAAACCAATATTTAGAACTGCGTTAGAGACACATAAACACAATGTACATATGCATGACAAAAAGACTGCATGATATTGATGCACAATAAGCGTCAATGAATGAATGCATTGAAATGAAAAATTTTCCGTATGTACATGAACATTGACCCATACAGTCAAGTTATTTGAGAACCATGCAAACCCACAGTGTACATGGTGCAGCGGGTGTAAAACCAGTCACTACCATCCATCAATGTCTTACCATGTGGTCAATTTCAGGCAATTATACCCAATTCAACAAAACCCCAAATTCCACAAAGAACAAGATTGGCGAATGAACCAACATGTATACCAAGATGTTAAAATTTTGAATATAAACGATAGAGAACATCTCGCCAACATGCATACACAGCAACCCATGAACCAGTTCAGATGAAATGAAGCAATACATCAAAATCCCGAAATTCCCAATATGAAGACATGAACTCTAATTTTTCATTTCTCACAAATCATGTGTTCTTTGCAATTTAAGGGTAGAAAACGTGTGTACAACATCCATACAAAAAAACCCATTACCTATTTCATGTCAAAACACCAACACCCATGAAAATCCCCAAATTCCATATTAACACATGAACCCTAAATTGAATGGGCTTGTAGAAATCAGCTATGTTTATGTAATTAAAGGCTACAAATCGTATGAACAACATGCATATGTAAAAACCCATGACCCATTTCAGACCACAACACCCAAAATCATGAAAATCCCCACACTTGCATAGTTCGAAATTTCAGCTTTCACAGGGAGATTAATGCAGGATTTGAAATTAATTTCAATGGGAAGCAAGGGTAAAAGAGTCATACTACAGTTGAGGATCGATGTTTGGAACCCGGGAAGTCGCTTAGGAGCTTGAGGAATCGAGAGCAATCGACTGCTGCTACCGTGGGAGTCCAGTGCATCCACACAATGAGCTATGCTTTTTTTTCTTTTTATGAAACAACAGATAACACTGAACTGTGTATATCAGGAACCAAATAACTCGATAATACAAGCCGCGAGTTCATTATTACTCGCTTAACGGAAAACCGAGTTATATGTTTTAGACCGATCGTGCACCAATCAAGTAAGAATCGATTCTTCCAGACAACTTTGGCTGGAGTTGTGATGGTACTAAATGTACTCGATAATTAAATTATCGAGTTAATTAATGTAACTCGATTTCTCGGAGAGCGAGTACTTCTGCTTATATTTTTCAGTCACCAGTTATTACTCGATATTAATATAATCGAGTTATATGTTTTAGACCGATCGTGCACCAATCAGTTAAGAATCGATTCTTCCAGACAACTTTGGCTGGAGTTGTGATGGTACTAAATGTACTCGATAATTAAATTATCGAGTTACTTAATGTAACTCGATTTCTAGGAGAGCGAGTACTTCTGCTTATATTTTTCAGTCACCAGTTATTACTCGATATTAATATAATCGAGTTATATGTTTTAGACCGATCGTCCACCAATCAGTTAAGAATCGATTCTTCCAGACGTTAAGGACATTCACTTAATTAATAAATGGGGACTCCAAATAAGAGAAACCCCTAAACTATTTTAATACATAATCTTAATGTAATAAACTTATCTTTATCTCTAATTCATAAGAAATGGTTTAAACTCTTAAATTGATAAAAATTGAAAGCAAACAATGTAATGAACAAAATTATGACCTTCTATAAAAAAAACAGATGTACCACGGTTAGATTTTGAAAAAACAATAAATAAATAAAAACTATCTCGGCCTGTTCTTTGTTGTTTCAAATTCAAAACATAATAATAATAAAAAAATTACACTTAAGACGTTTGAATTCCACTCCCACATTGTCGAATAACCTGTTATGTTGCCCATGTATGTACATTCAGAATTCAACCATAAATCAAGTAAAAAAAATCAAAATAACAACAAATGCAAATACTTCGGCAATTCTTCCACTAAAACAACTAGTAGTCCAAAATGTTCCACAGTCCATACTAAGTAAACAACAATACCATGTCAAAGTTCCATAATAAATAACCAAGTATTCTCCTATTAGATGCCATTTTCAGTTCCATATGAAAAACTAAAACACATAACAGATTAAGATAATAAAAACCCAAAATGATTACATGGCCTTGTTCACATTATTATCGTTCATGGCAAAATCCAAGTGCCATATCAACAAGCCTTCAGACATCACTAAGAGACTGGATTAGAAGAGCTGTCTTCCTTGTGCTCATCGTTATTGATCTCCATGCTCTTTTTTTCTTCACTGACCTCTTCCAAGTGTGGCTGTACAAGGTCTACATCAAATGAATTGAATGAAACATTAAAAACGTATCTATGCATTATAAATCTGAAATTTAAAATCTGTGGGTAATGAAGCAATGTAAGCAATGAATCAATTAAACAAAGAAGTCATGCAAATAGTAGTAAGAAAAAAATGACTGGTAAATTTTTTCTAGTGTCTACTGTCTGCCAACAAAATCCAAAAACGATTCTTCCAAATATGCAGTCATGCAATTTGTATTACATTGGTATCAACCATACCATCATGCATAATTTTTCATCAGATTATTCCATTTAAATTCTCAGCCAAGATTGAGCACATTCTATATGTTCTATTTTCAGAACTCAAATCCTCCGTCCATATAGCAACTTCAATGCCATTTCAACTTTTCTCTACACCACCTCATCATTAATATTTAAAGTAAACATTATTGTACTATATGGGAAATCCAAAACCTTTTGGACATATATATTAATTGTTTTTTTAAATCATAAACTTATAACTTTGGATAGCCAACATATAAATAAAAAATGCATTACCTGTAGAAACAGGAATGCTCAATGGCACTTCCAATTTCTTTCGACATAACTCCGAATGGCGCTTCAAATTATACTGTGCAATTGCTCCGGCAGCAATAAATTTCTTTCCACACTGCTTACATTTGCATGAAGGCCGTTCTTTGCCTTTTGTCGGAAGCATCTCAAAGTCACGCCAATGGGCTGAAGTCCTCCTCTTGTAGACTTTGAGCTCAGTCTTTGCCTTCTTTGGCTCGGGAAGGTCAGACACTTCATCAAATTGGGCATCTAAGTCAGGCTGTTTTCCTTTTTTCGTGATGTCAGTACGAATCATCTGATCACTTTCCATCTAGACCAATATAAAGAAAAATTATTGATAACAAATTCAGTAATTTGAAGAAAAAGTAAGGAGTAACAAATTAATTTAAAATCAACAAAAGGAACAAACAATCTACTATTACTACTAAACAGTCAAACTTCTTAACAATTAGACACAACTGATTTAATTGGCCAAATTTGGACTAAATTTAACCCACGTATACCTCAGCCTGAAAAATTGTGCAAGCATACACAAAAATTATAATGTGTGACTACCAGGACATACCTTGCTGGACTGGATTCGGTGGTTCAAAGCTGAAGAAAAATAACCGGTTGGAATACCGGTTGTCAGGACAAGATAAATCAGAGGGGTCGCCTACGGATTTGAGGGGAATAGCGACTTTGATCGACATTTGCAGACTAGGGTTTTGGTTTTATAGTTAACAAAAAAATCTGTACTGTACTGTGTACATCAAAGAGGGGCGGTTGGAGTTTTGAGGAGATGGGTATGGAAAATTTACAGACAGTAATGGTTGACGGAAACGAAGAGGCAGTCTTCAGATTCAGAAGTTCAGAGCGGCGTGAGGGTTCAGTTTCTGGGGGGAAGGTACGTAGACATTAGTTATCAAATAAACCAGTAACAATACTCGCTACACGAATAGCCGAGTACGAAATTTACTCGATAACCCTACAAGCGAGTTAAATCAAAATTGACCAATCAAATACCAATCCAACACCAATCGATTTGTACAGACAATGGAGGATGGACTGATGGAAGTGTTAGTTTTAAAATAGTACTCGCTTACGGTATACTCGAGTAGTAATTACTATGGTAATCAGGAATTGTAGCTTTGCAATTACTCGGCTAATGAATATTCGAGTAAAAATACTCGGTAACTATATCAGCGAGTTATATTAAACCTGACCGATCACACACCAATCCAACAGCAATCGATTTGTACAGAGAAGTTTGCATGGACTGACGCAGTTCTTGGTTTTAAATTAGTACTCGCTTACACATAAATCGAGTATAAATTCCCAAAATACTCGATGATGGAATAAGCGAGTTATATTACTCGTAATCTCTAAAGCCGAGTTGTGGCCATCTTCAATTATTAATGAAATTGAGTACTTATAAATACTCGACTACTTTTATGTCGAGTTATATAAGTTTTCACTAAGCCAGTTTTTTGTAGGAGATACCAAATTAGTGGGCTTTACCTGCTGCTACCCAAGTTCAATCAGTACGTTCACATATATAGTAACCGAAGAACACGACATTTTTTTAGGGTGGCAATTTTCGGTTGTATTATGTATGTGCAGCTGGTGGATATAATTATTACTTCCCAACTCAATGAAGCTTGGTTGTAGGCTTTACCTTCACCCTCGACACTGCCAAGTTCAGTCACTTGCATTCTCACAGCTTGGTGCACATACAATGTCTGACTACCGAATGGAGCTAAGACATGAATTTCGTAAGAATTGACCAAACTTTTAATTAAGCTTTAAACCCTTTCAAACCTTTTAATGAAGAGCATCTTTTTTGTAGGAGATAGCACACCATAATACTATAAGTATTACAATCGTAATTATTATTAAGATTATGATTACAAATATGTAATAATATTGAATATTTGAATTAAATGAACAAAACAATATAAAGATAGTAGTTCATTAGGGGGGGGATAAATAGACCGAACTGGAATTTTAGGACAAATATCTTCTCGATCTCTTTCCTTAACTATACATACCCTTTTGTTTGTTGCAGTTCCCGAAGACCGCTAAAATCTGTATTTTCAATATTACTTCTATACTTTATATAGTTTATATTTATATGATTTATGTATTTAGTTTTTATATATTATGCTCATTCGGCAGAGTATCTTGATACGCACATTTTTTGCGTAAGGGTTAAACTTAAAAAATAAATCACGCAAACTAGTCAATGATGACCCTCCATGGATTCGCCTATATAAGCCGCAGTTAAAGTTGCAAAAATAAGAGCGTGAATATTGCTTGTAAATAATCCAAGTAACATGACGGGTATAGGAACTACTGAAGGTACTAGAGAAACAAGAACAAGAACTAGTAGTTCATCAGCTAAAGTTGCATTCATCTTGAACAAATCCCAACTGTATAAATTTACACTAGAGTCTTTTGCTTATAAAAGAGACCCACATAAAATGAAAATTTCAAAAAATCTATGTATAAATTAAAATTTGTCAGTTGTGGGATCTCCATCCATCATCACTATATTGCATTCGTCTAAAGCTGCCTTTGTTCAAATATGCAGATACATAGATACGAAAATCTAGAAATGAACTTTTCCATCGCACATGAAAATATCCACCCTTTGCAAATATAATTGGTATAATTGGTACCTAACTCGAAGCTGACTCAAATATTCATGTACGTCATAAACATGCTTAAGTAGCTTCATTAGTTACAAAATATGTTCCAAAAGCTGCGTCTAACATATCCAAAAAATCAGCTGTTAACATATATGCCCTCCAAAAATCTGCTGCCATGTATGCTCTCCAAAAATCTGTCAGTCTTTTATGTCCAAAAAATGTTATCAAAGTTTTATCCACTAGCTGAACGCTGAACAATAACACGTCGTCCATCTACTGTGCAAAAAACAAAGAAAAAAACAAATTGTGGTCAGCTTTCTGTTAATATCAATAGTACGAACCACTGAAGCCTGCAAAATATGCCACCAAATATGAATCAATAAATAAAAAACAAAAACCAACAACTAAATGAAAATATAAGTTTAAACTATAGAAAAATCCTTAACGTTTGTGTTGTGTTGCTATGTCCAAGCTGAAACAAGACAGTTGTGTTGTGTTTGTGTCCAAATATCATAGGTCTAATTTGATGTGCAGGGCAGGTTTCAATAATGATAATGTGATGTGCAGGACACCTTTTTTCCATCACTTTCTTGCAAATCAAAGAAAGCGTAAAGCAAGGAAGGAAATTTATAAACAGAAACATAACTAACCAAATTCTGTACGTCATAAACATGCTGGACTTATGTATATCTAGACAGAGGAGAATCATAAACATAACTAAGCAAATTCAATTTCCAAGCCATGCTGGACTTATGTATATCTAGACAGAGGAGAAGCATAATTAAGTTACTTAAAAGTAAATAGATTTTGGAGACCCTTGACCTTAGGGACTGGGATTTACATTTTGTCTGGTTTTCTATTTGAGTTTTGAATATTATTTTTAGGCCAAACTCATTTTGACAAAATAGAAGTGTTAAGGACTAGGACTTCTAGAGTTTTTAAGTTGACTTGATCATTGAGTTCTTAAGATCTCTTACTAATATACATTTTGTCATGCCATCAATATTTCCTACAAAATGTGAGGAATTCAATAAAACAAAAACCAATAAAATTCCAAAACCAGTCTTAAGTTGCCTGATACTGTCATGAAATCAGCTTTCTCTCAAGCAAAAAGTGGTAAAAGTTACCTATGACACTATGATTCTTAGCTGACCAAATAGAGCCTTTTATAATATGGTTTTTTTGGTTCATGAAGGACCCATTAAACTTATAAAATTACATAAGGAGTGAATGATTTTCTTTTTCTGTTTCTTTACCTCTACTCTCTTAGAATAGATAAAAAGTCAATCTATTAATTACACAAGGAGCTGGCCTATATAGTAGACAGAATGACATCCCCAGTTGATGATCACCTACACCATTAAGGAAAACCTTAACTGAAACAACTAGCATAACTTAATTAGTTTATTGCCAGATTGATACAGAGGTCTTTCTAGACAGATCACTGCTTTTTTAACTAGATGATTCCTGGTTGTTGAAGGACCACTTGTACAGCATATAATGTGTATAGATTTGAAAGAATTGGCCTTCTTTAATCATTACTCTTGTACGAATGTTTACAGAATTAATATAATAATTAACAGTTTACAATCTTGCATAGGATCTAGATCATAATGTATTACCAACAAAAGACAAACTAAATTGATGGATAGGAATTAGGAAAGAGGTAAGAAACAGAGTTGAATGGCCACTTGATGACAAAAGCTTTCACACGACTTAGGTGGCACCTTCATTATCTCTAATATTTGTTTAGGAAGCAAGTAATGCTTATTATCATCAAAGGGGTGTAAAGGCACTGGTATGAAAGAGGCAATCACATCAGAGTGATCTGAACTAGAACCTTAATGCAAGTAGTGAGACACTTCCCCATCCTTGCTTTTGCTGGTCCAGCTATAACATTGTTTTCTTTCCTTAGGCAAAAAACAAATTTCCATGCTTGGATATCTTCACAGACCTCTCAAAAGAAGGCTTATTCAAGATTAAATGGAAAACCACACAAAAAGCCAAGTATCATGTAAAGCAGATATTAAGATCCACCAGGTGCATGTGTTACTGATCAAATTATAAGTTAGGAATTAGGAAAGAGGAAAGAAACAGAGTTAATTTCCTTTAAAGCAAAATGCATGAGTTGACTTTAGAGTATTCCGAGAGCTCAAATCTTTATTAGATTTGTAAAGTGTGAACTGCCTTCAGAAAAAAATATATATATACTAGAAAGAAAAATTAAAGTAGAAGTAGAAAGGAGTAGTAATAAAGGGAAGGTTGGTATTGTTGCATGTCTCTTTGGGTCAAGGGGGTTGATTCTTTGCTTCTTTCAAAATAATGCAAACCAATCTTTTGCAGTTTTGCCTAACAAGCAAAAGAGAGTTTCATGCTGGACTTATGTATATCTAGACAGAGGAGAAGCAAAATTAAGTTGCTTAAAAGTAACATCTTCCTTTTATAGCCAAGATAAATCCCAACTGTCTAACAATGAGGACATTTATTTTCTCTTTTTCTTTTTGTAACTGTTTTTGTTCTGAATTGTAATTATCGAAATTGAACCTCAAAAACTAAAATAAATTAAAAAGTCCAGATATTGGGCAAGGTTTTACCCCCATAAGCTTTGTGATCATCAACGGCTCAACGATCTTTTCGTTTCCTCACAACTGCCTTCGCCGGTCTCGTCTTACCTGAAATTCAAAGGGATCACACATTACTTGAATGCACACATTCCCTATGCTTAATTTAATTATCAGAAAATGTTTGATCTGAGTATGATCATCACTTAAAGCACACAACATCATATGCAAGTCCTGTGACATTCTATTAAGGTAAATGATAAACAGTTTACATAGCATGGAGATGCACTGCCTAAATAATAAAATATAATGCAAACTGAGCACAAGATTGTTAATCTGAACAATCTGATGAACATGTAGCAGTTAAGAAAGATGCCTTCATAGCTATGCAAATAATTACTTTATCATTATGAAAATAGAAGACTAGAACATATAATGACATAGTAATAATTCCTTTCTGAGTTTTATATGTCTTTTATAATTATGCGCAGTCTATGGATAGCTTCCATGTTTCCATAAATCATGTTATTTACCGTCACCGGTCCCACAACCAGGGGGATGTATGTCAGTGCGGAGTGATCTTCGCAACCCATGTACCGGCACTATATTCTCACCCTGTATTTGTTCGATCTGTGCAGCCGGTTCTTCAGGGTTAGGAAGTGAAGGGTCCTGGGTGGGCTCAGCTTGAACTATAGGTGGTGTCGGTCGGCCAGGGGTGGGTACAAATATACAGCCACCGTCATGGGCAGAGTCGGCAAACAATGGGGGAGACAGCCGAGTGGGTGGTGGGGACCGAGGGCCAGCTTGGGCACAGGATGTGTGTTCTGCACTATTCTCATGGCCAGGGGGGTGGGATGGCTGGGCAGCAGCGTCAGACGTGCATCGCGAAGACCCGACACCATCCATGTACATGCCCCAGTCGCCCTCCAACGCCTCATCATCTGCAGAAAAACAGTTGCATTTATTAAGATAACCACAAGGGGATTGAGTCATAAAATGTCTTACTATTTGCAGCGTAGATATGATTCAATGGCATTTGACCCTTTAAACTCGCTTAATTTGGGTGCATGAGACCTCTCATATACACACTCACATGCACACAAATGCAAATACAAAATGAAGCCTCATGGTTGCTTTCTTTTCCGGTCCAGTGTTGTTACTCTGTATTCTGATTAAACCCGTGCCATTTGCAATGGCAGTATCATATTTTGCCCCAAGCTAGAGAAAATGGGCAAATGCCCATTCCAATTCCAACAATCTAGCATTTTGCCGTCTTTCCCAAATTAATTAGGGAAATACCCCTCTTTTTAAACTCAATTTTCTGTAAAAAAAATGAATTAAGCCCTATAGTGACATTTTTAAGGATCCTATAGTGACGTTTTAAGAAACTATAGTGGCATTTTATAATCCAATCTCCATGAAGTCAAGTTACATGCAATTTTTTTCTCTTTTTGTTACCTATAACTCGACTTCATGGAAATCGGATTACAAAACGCCACTATAGGTCCTTAAAACGTCACTATAGAATCCTAAAAAACGTCACTATAGAGCTTAACTTGATTTTCAGAAAATTGAGTTTAAACAGAGGGGCATTTCCTAATTAATTTGGAAAATACGGTAAAATGCTAGATTGTTTTTTTGAAAGGGGCAAAAGCCAATTTTTTCATACAATAATTATTTCAACTTTAACAATAATATTTAAGAAATGAAGTTGCCGTTTTAGGATGAAAAAATTTTCTGACTGAGACTGGAGAAATATTACTTCCACTATCAATTATTACAAAATGTTCATAAAAATTCTCTCTCACTGTTTTTGTGTTTTTGTTAACTAGAGTTGCAGTAGCATTCAAAATTTTAATTGTTTCACAAAGTCTAGCTAATTCAGGATGCAGCTGTTTAATTAGTAGCAAATGATCATATGTTAAAGCATATTTGGGTGTGCCGACACTTTTTCTTAACAAGTGAAATACGTACATATTTGTGTCAATCCTCAATGTGAGCACACATGTATAAGACCATTGCAGGACCACTTCACTAAAAATCGTAACACATTGTTGACCTATTTCCCCCTCTTATTCTATTTCCCCCTCTTATTGGATTTGACATGGTTAGATGCACCCGGATACTACTGGTTGCAGTAGCGAAAACCGAGGAAGAAAATTGAAGCGTACACAGCTAAATATATGTGGAATCAAATTAGTGTAAAATTACTAATGAAGGTACTTTATAGTGATTGCCCACCTTCAAATATAATTCGTAACTAATGCCTTGTATATCTATGGTCTAATCGACCAAAGTTACATTATTAACTATACACATGCAGTAGTTGACAACCCTAGAAAGTCAAAACCAAAATAAAATAGAGAATTATATCCTTGTGACATGAAGCGGTAGAATACCTGGTGTGCCCGTATACTCGACAGTGACGCACGATACGCAACTAGCACATGTGTCGCATGCTCTGTCGTGCTCTTCGGCCCCTTCCATCTAGTAAACATATAATTTCAAACAATGCTCATTAGTTATCATGCAAATAATATATTCCAAATAATTATCATGCAAATATTCATGCCACTGTAGTACATTTTCAGTGTACTTGGGTTGGCTATTCTTTAATAAAAAGTTCTAACGTGATATATCAAAAAAATAAAAAATAAAAAATATCATGCTAACTTTGGAACTTTTCTTCTCTAGAATGAAAGACATAAAAAGAGTGGCTCCTTTTTTCAATCTTGGATTCCCATTGGGTGCACCTATAACTTACCAGTTTAAACAAATAAAAATAAAAACAAGTCAAAATCAATGAGGGACAAAACAGTTTTGTAAGAAAGACTTATTGAAAGTCCCAGATTGAAATGAAAGGGGATACTATACTTCCTCCTCAATAAATACCTCTCCATCAAGAATTTCAAACATGAATACATTGTTTAGTTTTTGCAAGGGCCTGACATTCTTTAGTTTTTAATGTTGGGCTAGCTTATGTGTAAACCTAACATATAAGGGTTATTTATTTATATATATATATTTGTTTTCATTAGATTGTTACTTATCAAAAAAATAATATACAAGGTTTTCTTTTGTAAGAGAATAAAAAAATTTAGTAATTAAAAAAGGGGCCAAAACTAATCAAACTCCTCAAAACCAAAACTAATCAACTCGTCACACTGGCCGCTCTGGTCTGCTTCAAAAATTTAAGCTCCTTCAACTTTGCAATGTTGGATAAGTGAATATGGTGTTTTACTCAGGGAAATGACCAATTGTGGAGATGCCTTCTGAGAATTAAATATGAGCAAGATTCCCAGTGGACTACAGACGGAGTAGAATTTCCACACGGAGTGGGACTGTGGAAAGGAATAAGAGCAGGTTTTGGGAGTCCTATAAATTTATTAGATTTAAAATTGGGGATGGCATGAGGGTGAGGGTATATGGCTTGATGCATGGTGTGGGAACAAGTCTTTTAATTGGTTAGCTTACGTTAGTTTATGATCCTTTCCAAATTGCAGCTAACAAACATGCTAGGGTTAGTGATTATTTGGATGTTAGGGGTAAAGTAGTGCATTAGTACCCTATCTATGTTAGGCAATTGCAGGATTGGGAATTATTGTCTCCCTGCCCTGTTTGATTTACTGTATTCTCAATGGGTTCAGCTTTGGACAGAAGACAGCATATTGGAAACTAGATAGAAATGGTGACTAACTCCATGTGAATGTATTTTCAATTTCTTGAATTTTGTTTACCCTTTTCGTTTGTAACATTTTCATTCGACAATAGAACCCCACAATCACAAAACCAACTTGTGATTAGGGAATATGGGTCGTTCACGGTGGTGGATAAAGTTGGGATTTGGATAATTTGGTTGGGGTTGGTCTGGTATTTGTCCTTCACCGGGTAGTAGAGCAATTATAGAAATTGTGGATCATTATAGAGAAATTGGAGAAATTGTCATATTGAATAATATTTTATATTATTTATTGACAAAATATAAATTCTCCAATGACATAACCGTACATAATTTCATTTAGTATAATTACTTTCTAGTAAGTGTTTTAGCATGATACCAAAATTTATTTCTCAAAAGAATGTAGTCAAAAAAATTTATTTGGACTGAATTCATTCTACCAAAGTTTAAAATCTATTTGCAGTTGTCTCCTCAAATGCTGCATTAGAAGCTACAAAAGGCAGATTGAACCTATGGCATTAGTAAGCATCTCATGACCATGGACCCTTTTAGGACAAGAGGCCAGTCCCTAAGCTAATAGAGGCAATTTTGATTTGAAACAGGCCTATAGCTTCATTAACATATCAAAGTTACCATCAACCCCAAAAAAATCCAAGACTCTCAAACTTACCAGAACTTCCATTACCTTCATATGCATGCATTTACCAGGCAATGTATGCAACTACCAATCCACATAAAATGTTTATGCTACACATCAAAAGTGATACCAAATAATTCATGAGGTCTTTAACCTTAGACTAAACAACAATGACATACGGCAGAAAAATATTCTACCACCCAATCTAGAGACTGAGATAAAGGAATTCCAAGAATAAGAATCATCGATGGAAAAGCTAAGAGGATTTAAATTAATTTCTAAGCTCTTACTAACCCACCGTGATGCATATTGGTTAGCCAAGTCCTACAATTACTGCCAAGGAGCTCTTGACTCATGTACATCTCATATATCAATTTATGTATATTCTATGATGAATGATTTTTGAAAACCAAAAAACCAATACTTCATTTCTAAACACAATTATCAAAAACACATTAGATTGAAATTTGAAGGAGGAATATTAAACCCAAACCATCTGAGAAGTGAAAACCCAAGGTTATCTATGATATCGAACACAAGTCATTATGGGTTTCCACCACTTATTTTACTAAAAATTAGAAAGATCTAGAGATAGAGAGATTCTTGACTTGGGGATTTGTTGAAAGTATATGATTTAATCTCTTCTTTCTTCTTCTGTATTAGAGGTGTTATATACATGTAATATATACTTATTTGTCTTACCATATAAAAATAGTTAAGCATAGGGTAAAGTTAAGTTATGGCCCTGATTCTATTTTTTATTTTTTCATAATTTGATAGTTGAAGTGGGGGATTTGAACCCTGCATGTCTACGTCAAAAACACTAGGAGGTGCCAATTAAACTACAAGGCTCTTGGCTAGGTTATGGCCCTAATTATCTTGCAAATTCAGAACTACTACCAGGCAGAAAAGGACATTGGCCAAAACAGCAATGCTTTAGCATTGCCAATACATTTTAGCATTTCTAATATTAACTAAATGCAGTAAGATATTGGAATTTAAATTGGATTCAGACTAACCAAAATAATAATCATGCAAATATAATGATTGACATAAGGTGAAGACATTTGTCTTTCGCAAAATAGCATGCTTTAATCATAAAAGCAAGACAGTCTTACAAATATATGTAGGCACCACAAATCATACCAAACATTTATTGAAAAAAAATAATAGTACTTGACAATTGTATCAAACTACTCAAATAACATACCGATTGGCAAAGGGACCTGCCTCCACTGGCGGTAGTGGCAACCTCATAACAGGGCATATCAGTGGGAACCTCGAATACGCCCACAGCTGCACCAACATCACTGCTCCTCCAATCTGCTTCGCCTTCGACTCCGATGCCTTGCATAAGTGCCTGTACAACCAGGCTAATGCCCCACTACCCCAACTGTACCTCTTCGCGTTGCTGATTGGGTTTAGGAACTGTAGAGGCAGCACCGACACCCGGTCTGCCGACTTATCCATAAACAAAAGCGTCCCCAACCGATCGAGTATGTGATAGCGCGCATGTTGCTGCACTACCTCATCAGTAGCATCCGCAGCTAGGGGACCACTAAATAGTGCATCCAGCCACGTGAATCTGAGCCTCGCCCCAGCAAGGATAGAGGTGTTCTCATGGGGATGCGGTATCGGGTCTGGTGGACGATGACCCAATAACTCCAGACACAACGTAGGCCACTCCATCTTCACAGCCCCAGTAATTGGCAACCCATCAACAGGAACCCCTAGCATCACCTCAATATCTTGTAAGGTGATGCTCATCTCTCCATGCGGTAGGTGGAATGTGTGCGTCTCCGGACGCCAACGCTCAACTAGTGCTGTGATCAACGCATGATCCACTTCCAAGTTTGGAACCTTGAATAACCCTTCAAAACCCGCCTCATTTATGTACCGAGCAATCCGTGGGTCAAGCCCATGCTCGGGTAACTTGCAACTTCGACGTCTGCAGTTTAGCACGCCTGGCACTACCTGCACACGAAAGAGCATTGTCTTAGGATAGTGCACACGAAATAACTATAACAATGCTACATAATAATAATATGCAAGAAACAGTAGGCTAACTAGTTAGTCCCGAACATTTTGCAAAACGTTAGTTACAATGTTAATTGCTTATTCGCTCTACCTCAATAGCAGATAGGATCAAATTCAACATGAATGACATTGTTTAAAATTAGCACTAAGGTGATGGGCATCATGTTTTGAAATGAATGAACAAAGTGTCTCACTATGTCAAATGGAGTAGGGAATTAGGAATCAAGGTCGTTAGTTGTCTTATGTGTAGCCACGTGTAATTGTGTGCGCATGTTTGGAAAAAAGAATAGTAGCGGATTCAATTTTTTATTGATTACTATAGCTTCTAAATGACATGTACTGACTTTGAACATTTCTGCTCCATACAATGTTCTTGATTATTTATGCTTCATGCCATTTTCTCTATGGAGTAAATACAATTCTGCGTAAACCAAAACATTCTACCATGTCCAACGTCTATTTGCAAAGAATCAAAGAACCGTACAGAAATAAAATTAAATGATTTCGACATGTCAAAAGTTCAGTACAACTACACACCTGACCGGCTGGCATCTCCCAAAGCAGCGTGGATCGATGAACCGGCTGCCGCGTCAACTGTGTACCAACCGTCGGTCCAGGATCCACATTTCCCACTTGCTGCATATCTGACACGCATGCAATCATGTTAGACACGTAAACAGAGGCAAGTAATAGTGAAGAAAAGCTTGGCTTTTGCAAGTAAACACAGGCAAGTAATTGAATGTTCTACAACAAACTCACAGAAACAAATACAGAGAGACAGAGTGAGAGAGATTTGACAGAAAATTTAAAACATATAATTGCTAAACTGAATTATACATCATGCATCTATATACACTGATTTTCAATCGATTTAATCATATCAAGGAAGAGTTAAAGTAAAACACTAAACTATAAACAAGGAATAGTTCACGAAGCCTAATATGTTGACAGTAACGCAAAAGATTGTCGCTTTCCAAAAATGTTTTCATTGTTTTTATGTGTTTCGTGCAGGTGAATCCTAGTTTTCCTGAAAATATTTTAGGTTGGGTGGGAAAACACAATTAAGAGAGGCCTAAACTATTTTAGGTTGGGTGGGAAAACACAATTAAGAAAGTTATGGTGAAGGAGAGAGCCATGTCTATTGCTTACACCACCATGTGTGGACAAATGAACACACGTGAACCAATATCCTTATGAAAATATATATGGAAAGACGTGGCTCCTTAAATATCCACTGCTCTGCTTAGTGCTTGCCCCTCCAACACACTCTGTCACTCTCTATATAATGTCATTTCGAGGCCTAACATTAATGCCACAACAACAACTTTAGTACCTCATTTCCTAGTGCTTATAGCTACTTGATCATCAATAGCCTACTCCATTAAGCTAGCTCTAATTGGCAATGGCAGTCTCATCTGCAATGCAATCCATCTTAGTAAGACCAACTTTGAATCGTGTAGTTTCAAACAGATCTACTAATAGGGTGAACCAGTTTCTAATTCCCACTAGTTATGTGCCACATTTGCCCAGATATACTAGTATGCGAGTTCGTTGCATGGCAGAGGTAATCAAAAGTCTAGTTTGTTTTTCTTTTTGTGGAAATCTCAAAAGTTTGATAGAAATTATATAATCATGATCAGCTAATTGATTTCTAAGTTAAGATTTTGACTGTATGATTCCATGGCATTTCGCTTTGCAGGAGGACCAGCAGGAGCAGCCAAAGCCTGTAACAACTTCACCTTCACCACCTCAGCCCCAACAAACCCCTCATCCTGCACCCAAGGTATACCTACCCTTAACCCAAAAGATACTTCTTTCTTTGTTTTTTTGAGTTAGAAACCCTAATTATATATGACTATTTACCAAATAGTTTAAGCACACAAAATTATTCATGAACTTTTTTGACCTCGCTCAGCAAATTATAATTAAAGCAAAATTGATTTCACATAAATTTGTTATTGATCCTAACTCTATTATACACAACTTAAAATATCTCACCTTGATTTTGTGAAAAAATTGTCCCTAATTTATACATTTTAAACTTTTTAAGTAATGTCAGAGACTTAATTATAACCGTTAAGGTATCTCTTCAACTAAGAAGTAGAGATAAGTCTTCAGGTATAGGTAGGCTACAACATGCGTGATTCTTTAAATACTAAGATAAAATACAGCATTCCCTAAAATTAAATATATAAAAAATACAATATAGCATGTATTAAATATATAAAAATACAATATACCATTGCACGAGCCCACCAATAAAGCTCTTCCAACACAAAAGATTAGACCAGCAATCCACCAGTTTTAGCCAAGATAACCCACAGTGAACATTTTTTTTGTAATTATTTTTGCTGTTTTTCGTTCCCAATCCATTGACCACCCCCATCCCCCCACAGCAACCAACCCACCCTGCCCCACTATCACTGCCAACCTACATGACCTCTCTCTCTCTCAAAATCTCAATTTAATTCCTACTTTTGTTTCTTTATTGCAATTTTCCATCTGCATCAAAAGCCTAGTGGCAATTCATATTCCATTCTTTTCCATTAATTAAATTACATATCAAACCCCATACAAAAGCCTACACTTTATAGAGTCAAAAATTAATTCCGACACACAGAAATCAATACCCTAGGGAAATAAGTATAGTAGGCCAAACCACCAAAAAAAAAAATAAATAAACAAAGCCCTAGGTCCGTCAGAAGCACCCTACAGGATGTACTATTTCCATTCCCAAAAGCCACCACAAATCTCAATGCTCCCTAACTTAACCCAACCTATTATGAAAGGATTGGGTGACCCTAAAAGGCCACTAAGGCCACTAAGTTCCTTTTTCAACCCCAAATGTAATAGATGATAATAATAATAATTCGATGTACTTAGTCACCAAACATAACCCACAGAAGCTGCTAATCTGACACAATACAGGAGCTTAAACGGGCTTTAATACCAAATTTGATGTAGCCTTTTTAGGAATTTCAACACTAAACTAGATTCTTGATAACATATTGATTGTGTTGATGGCTGTTTGGTATTTAAACAATAAAAAGAACATCAAATAAACAAAGATAAAACATCGGGCAATCACACCTAGGCCTAGGCTTTCCTAAGCACTCACATTTAGGTACGAGATAGCAATTGCGATTGAAAAAAGTTGGAATGTTCATTATATAGGCTACTTCTAAATCCTTTCTTACAAAGGCTAGGAATACTAATAACCAAAAAAAAAAAAAAAACAAACAAAATTCTTTAAGAACTTCTAAGACAATTCTAGTCTCTTAAGACAATCAATTATGCATCTGTACACAAAATGTAAGTGACTTTCAACTGATGTGGTAAGTAGGTTTATATGTTCCCGTATGATATTACAAGGATAATGACATGAAACAAAAAAAATTACAAACCAAAACTTAGATGTTGAATAAAAACAATATGGCACAGTTAGAGCCCTAAGCAGAGTAAATGGCAGCAAAGGTTTTAGGATGTCCATGGTCTGTGTGTACATATATGCGTGCATATCCATTATACACACATTATATCTATTATAATAAAAACTAAACAGAGTGGAAGCTTGTAAAAGCCAGTAACTTTGAAGCTTGTAAAACCAATAGCTTCCCAATTCAACATCATTCAGCATTGAATTAAAAAGAAATTTTCCCTAATTCAAAATCATGACATAACTTGTGACATAATTTCTGGAAAAAATAGAGATTGATTTGATACACTTTCAAACTATATGAATTACAAACCAATTTCCCCTAACAATGAACACCGTTGTCATGCTAACTGTATTTTACATTAATTTCTGCCCTAGATGTGCGTCATAAAACACTTCAAAACCAAACCCACTTCAAAACCAAACCCAACAAAGCTAAAACAGCAACAATAATTATGAATACAGATAGACAACAATCTAACAGCTAAAACAGCCAAATTTATATACATTACGGACAAAATCAAAATGACTACGTATTATAGATAGTGTAATTTGTAAGTTCGTAAATTACTCTTTAAAAAAAAAAAAAAAAATTCACAGCAGGCAAAGCATCCCCAGAGAACTGCAATAAATTGAAACACATCAAAAAAAAATTATGAAATAAAACAATAAATTAGGTAGTTGATTTCTTGCGTGTATTTCGTTCATCCGGATTGAATGAGATAGGATTTAGATTTTAGCCCCAAAAAAAGGAAAAGGATTGAATGGGAATATGACAGCGAAAAACTTAGGAAGCAGCGACACTCAAATCAGATTACATGCAAAGGGAAAAAATTAAAATTTGAACTCAGCATTTACAAATTACCTTAATACGTTTGCAATCCTTTAACTCCGAAGACAGATTGGGTTGAGCTTCGGCCGTGCTGAGATTGAAGAAGTGTGGGTATGGGTATGGGTTTCGATTTAACTTCGGAAAAGGTCTACGGAACGGTTTGGTTTGGGTGCGGGTAGAAATAGGAGAATCTGAAGGTGGCTATTGACGGTGGCTACTGAACAGACTGGCGGTGGCTACTGATCGGACTGAGGAAGGGAGAGAGACTGTAGACTGCAGAGGAAGGAAGACAAACAGTTTTAGAGACGTTACATTCAAAAACTGGTTCTTATTCCGCACATAACTCGTTTTCCCCATTGACGAGTTCCAAACAGTAAGGCGGGAATATTTTATTCCCCAAAAGCCAAGCTGGAACACCAGCGTGGCAAGAACCTGGCTACAACTCGGTTTCTTCATAATCGAGTTACTTAAGTAACTCGCCTTTACGGAGATCGAGTTTCCAAACAGGGGCACGCCCCTATATAGTTTCGAAACAGGGGCATTATGCCAAATATGTTTCGGAAAAAGGGCAAAAGGCCAGAATCCTCTGATTTAAATCATTTAATAACTGATTGAGCTTCATAGTAAAAACCCTTGTAACTACATCAGGTTAATCTTCTGCATTTAAATTCGGATAAGCTATTGAGAAAATAGCTCAATAACATTTAAAATTATAGTTGTATATTTATATATCAACTACACTCATCATACACATTTTGCGCATGCAATAATACTCTTTTTTATTTATTTGTTTTTTGGTTTAGTATTATACTTTGTAATCCTTAAAAGTGATATATAAATAACCATATATATATATATATATATATATATATTTATATATTTTAAGGAGGTAAGATAACATGGAATAATGTTAAAAAATGAGATAGAGAACTGTAAGAAGTTGGAACTCATTGGAACATTTGAATTTATTGATTGGGATAAGAATTGTGATAAGTAAAAAAATTTTAGATTTGAATTAAGAAAGATGATATATGTTAATGTAGATAGATGAGGATTTGTGAAAACTGTATAAAATTTGGATAACA
Source organism: Quercus engelmannii (assembly GCA_029955605.1). Lineage (NCBI taxonomy): Eukaryota > Viridiplantae > Streptophyta > Magnoliopsida > Fagales > Fagaceae > Quercus > Quercus engelmannii. Next base: position 42,802,603 of record JARPSG010000003.1, read on the forward strand.
AAAATTTTGGAATGTTTTAAAGAATTGAAAAAAAATAAAAATAAAAAACCCATAGAAATTTCACGATAAGAATGAATAGTTTTTATGTGAGGTAGTGGATTATTTTCTTGGAAGGAGTAGTTTTGTATTTTTATTTTATTTTTTATAAAGATAATTGAAGTATTTGAATTCAAATAGATAACAAATACAGATAGGAATCAGACATTTGAATACAAATGGGTGGTGAGAATAATGGTTTTTTTTTTTTTTTCCTTTTGTAGATAGTATTATTTTTTTAACCTTTTTGCTTTTTTGAAGGAAAAAAATTAAATTAAAGGTATGTTATTTTAGAATTTGTACGAGAATATTTTGGTATGTCAAAAATTGAAGAAGAAACAGGAGAACCCTCTTATTAATAATAGTATAGATACATTTATTTGATATATTGGTTAAGATAGAGTTGTTTTTTTTTTTTTTTTTCTTTTTTAAGAAAAGAGATATGTGTGCTTAAGATAGAGATTAGTGATAAAATTAGCACTTAAATAAATAGAAACAGTGCATAACTATAAACTTGCAATCACTAAGGGTGGCATAATATATAACATTATCCCTATTGTCCTCATTAATAGTATATAATAGACAAATACCATAAGCCAATTTAACCCAATTTTAGTTCTTCACGGCTAGATCTTAGTTTGCAAATTAAGTTTTGAAATCTTCATCTTTTATCTAACATTGTTTTCAAGGATTTCAATACAATACAATTAAGGTAGACTTCAAATTCGTAAGAATACAGAGAAGCCTGAAAGCTCAAAAATGTGTTAAAACACAAGAGTTGTTTAAACCCCCAAATTAAAGATTATGGCTCGATTGATTTTACTCTAACTTATACAAAGTGCTTCTGAGAGAAAACCCTAGCCACAAACATTGAGAATTAGAGATTGTTATACGCACAATTCTCTACACAATTACTTGTGGATTTTCCTCAACTCCTACCTCTCCATTTCCATACCATTGAGAGGTTGATAGCCCAAACACTTACCACACCCTTTTAGAGTGTCAAGTGAGGTTTTGGTACTGTTGGGAAGTATTGGAAGAAGCTAGGCTTTGGCAGATGCAATCGGGCATATTGCGGGATCCAGAGAGCTAAACAAGACACGATTCCTAGAAGCCTTGTTGGAGTAGGAGCTTGGAGGGCTTAGGTGCATTGGGTAGACTAGGCTTGGAGGGTCTTTTGCTATTCGAGTATCCCAACTAATTATCTAGTGGATTGATTACTGCTTGAAGGGCGGCAGAGAGGTTTTACGTTGAGTACTTTGGTTTCCTCTTCGATAACACATCAGAGTGTTATCTTGTGTTTGCATTCTTCTTCCCTATTCTTTTACCTTTCATTTTACTACTATGTTATAATGATTATGGGTTAGAGTAGTTTGTTTATTTATTCGCTCGCATTTACTCTTTTTTGCACTTTGTATAAGCTAGAGTAAAATCAATCGAGTCGTAATCTTTAATTTGGAGGTCTAAATAGCTCTTGTGTTTTAACACATTTTCGAGCTTTCAATTAGTATTAGAGCAGGTTCACTCGCTATGGTTTTATTACCTGAGTGTGATCCTTGACCCTTTTGTGATGGACCGATCACAATCACTTAATGCTCTACCATTCTTTGATGGGAGCAACTATGCATTTTGGAAAGTCCGCATGAGGGCTTTCTTGTGTGCTATAGATGAGTTGGTATGGGACTCCGTCGAGAATGGGTATGTTAAACCCATGACAGCCAAGTTCGAGTGGGATAAGGCAACTCTTGCTTTGGCTAATGCAAACAATAAATCTATTAATGCTATATTTTGTGGTGTGTCTATTGATGAATTTCATAGGATATCGCATGTGAAGACAGCCAAGGAAGGTTGGATGATTCTTGGACTACCTAGAAGGGTACCAAGAAAGTCAAGGACACGAAGCTCCAAATGCTTACCACCAGATTTGAAGAGCTCAAGATGGGTGACGATGAGTCTTTCAATTCATTCTATGGGAAGCTCAATGAAATTGTAATTGCTAAGCTCAATCTCAGAGAGAAGATTTAGGATGCTAAGGTGGTAAGAAATATTTTGAGGTCCTTACCGGAAAGCTTTCGTGCGAAGGTCATAGTTATAGAGGAAAGTATGGATTTGGATGAGATCAAAATCCAAGAACTCATTGGATCTCTCCAAACATATGAGCTAGTATTGCCTTCTCACAAGACGTGTAAATCTTTTGCTCTCAAAACCATCACTGAGAGAATGGATGACTCCTTTGAAGAAGATGATGTGGAGAAGGAGGTAGCATTCCTTGCAAAGAACTTCCGAAAATTTCTGAAGATGAAAAACAGTGGGAAGCCATTCAGTAAAGGAAAGTTTTCATCCTCTAAAGGTGATAGGAAGGAGTTCAAGAAGAAAGATGGAAAGGAGTTTCAATCCCCTCAAGGAATCGTGTGTTACGAATGCAATGACCATGGACATCTCAAGAAGGAGTGTCCCAACTATTTGAGAGGGAAGGGTAAAGTGTTTGCCACTACCCTTAATGATTTTGAGAGCTCAAATTCAGACACGAAAGGAGAATGTGACAATGAAGGAAACTACAGAGCCTTCATGACAATTGCCTTCGTTGATTCAAAGAATGATTTGAGCAATTTGGTTGATGAACTTGGTAATATTTCTAAGAATGAGGAAATTAAAGAATCAGAAGATGAAGACATGTGTCAAAATGAAGGGGAGATCAACCTTCAAGAAGCATATGATTCTCTTTTGGAAGATTGTGGCAAATATGCCAAATTTGTAAACTTTGCTGTGAAAAAGATGAAAAAGGTTAAAGAAGAGCATAGGTGTATACTTGTGCAACACAAGGAAGCAAAGTGTTAAGTAGAAAGACTCAAGGGAGAGTTGGTTGAAGCTTACTCTAAGATCAAGTTTCTTGAACTTGAAATTATTCAGGCTAATGTCAAGGTTGAGCACATTTCTACCAAGAAACTTGACAACGTGCTGTCTTCTCAAAAATCTTCTGATGATAACACCGGTTTAGGCTATACAGGAGAAGGAAGTTCTTACAGCGAACCCAAGAAGGAAGTAAGGTTTGTATCAGCCAAGAATGATGAGAAACTTAAAGAAGTGAAGCCTGAGATTGAGACCCCTACTACTGTAGAAAGAACCATTGGTGCAAGACTAAAGGAAAAAGGGAAGTCATTACCCAAAAATCAAAGGGTGCCTCACGTGAAACATGTGTGTCATCATTGTGGTGTGCAAGGGCACACAAGGCCGAATTGTTTCAAGTTTCATGCTCTAAAAAGGGCCAACTCTATCCGTGGTCAAGAAAGTTCAAAGAAAAGACCAAAGGGAGTACAAGCTAAGGGAGATAGTGAAGGACATCTCATTGGAGATGTTATGGAAATGCTAAAGAACATATCACTATGCCTTGCTAGCTTCACTCTGAGGTTTGAAAGTTATGTAGGTCATACCCTGCCATCTAAGACTCTCACCCAAAACACTCGTAAAGAGTGGGTGAAGAAGGGTACCTATGCATGATCACTCTCTATGCCCATGCATTAATACTTCCGATGTTTAGTGTCATAGATTCATGCATCATGACATACATATTTCTCTTGTGTCATTGCTTCCAGTTTATAGCATGTTTCTTTTTCAAGTTTTGCTTTGTTCTTGTTGTTTTGTTGATCTTACTTTTCTTGTCCTGTTTTTGAATGTGTTCAAAAATTCAAAAACCCATAAAAATTGAAAAATCTCCAAAAAGTTTGATCGCTTGTGTTGTGTATATCACATGTGAGTTTAGCCTAGTACCTTCGTACTAATAGCGTAGTGTATTTATGAGCTTAGCTTGTTATGTATGCACATCTATCTGTGAAGGAGAAATCTTGAAAACTATGTGTGATTGTTGTAAATAGATCTTCAAGCTTGTCATGGATGATTAGTCAATAGTCTTAATGGTCTTGATACTTGCATAGACTTGTGTCTATATCTCTTCCCACTTTACTTTTACGTTTTTGGATTAGAGCTCACCAAATGTAAATCTCAAAATGAAAAAGAGATTATGAGCTATAAAAGCCATCACACGTACTAGTATTTGACTAGGAAAAAGGGAAAGTGACTTTTAAATTGAAATGTATGGTACTCAAAAAGCCAAAGGCTCACTCTCAATATTGAAATATCAAAAATTTCAAGCACTAATCTCAAAATAAGATGTATTGTTCAAAAATGATCAAATGTTATGATTTGTGTAGAAACCAAATGAAAAGTTTCTAAGTTTTGTAATCATTTTCTTATGGGAGGTCATATATGTTCATTTCTATAATTGAGATAAACCACTTGACTTAGTACCAGTTGTGTATGACTTGATTGAGTTGATCATTGAAGCTTCACTTTGGTTTAAGGATTATTCCACATTTGATACTCACCCACAACACACAAGTTTAGTTTAATTAATGCTTATCTCATTTGTGTGATTGTACATGTTCAAATGTGATGTGTTTGCTGAATTGCTTGATGATCAAACCCAAAAATATTTTTGAGTATTTTATATGTTTTTGAAAGTGATTTTATACTTTCGTGCTTTAAGTTTTTGTTCAAAATGCTATTTTGTGTTGTTCTTAAAAAACTAGTTCAGAGGCATTTTTGCGAGAAGCTCGCAACTAAGAGCTTCCCGCGAAAAGAGTTTAAGGGAAACCTAAAAATCTCAAAATTCATACAGAGAGTATCGCGATTGTCTCGCAACCAAGCACTTCGCATGAAAGTTTCTGTACTTCAGTGGCATTTTTCACGAGTAATTTCACGACTATCTAACCCGCAAAAAACGTGTGTTTTCAGTTTTATAGGGCTGATGTGACAGTTTTTTAAAAGACTCTTTATTTCCCTCTCATTGCTTCACTCGAACCTCTCTTAAACCAAAACTAATTTTCAAGCAAACCCCATCATTTTCAAGCTTGATTTCTGCACAATCAACTTAAAGGTATGTTTTTCTTAACCTTCTTCTCATTTTTTTTCTAGATTATGCAGAAATTAACTTAGGGTTTTAAAATTTGGGATTTTTTGAAAAAGGGGTTGGGAACTTTGTTTTTGGGCAAATTTTTTCAAAATTTTGATTGGGCTGTGTCCCATTTGATTTGTATGTATCTGTGTTGACCTCTTGTGGCATTTTAAACCTGTATTTAGGCATATTTCTATGTGTTCATGCATTGCCCATAGGTGTATTGTAGTGTTGCATGCCATGTGTTTGGCAAAATGCTCAAGTGACATTTTTGTGGTGTTCTGGACTCAATTGAGTTCCATTGTTTGGGTTTACCCTTGATTGAAATTGCTTGACATGTTTTGATTAATGGGTGTGTGTTTTACACACTTTGCCCATCTTGTGCCTCACTAGGCCTTGCCATGCACACACTAGGCACACCTCATGCACTATAGATGCACACATATGCACAGTTTCTAATTTCTTGCATTCTAGTTTTTTTTCATGGTTTAGCACTTATAGCATGTTGTTTTAACATTGTTATGTTCTGTGTTAAGTTTTTATACTTAAGTTTTTGGACTAACTTGAATCTAATTAAGTTTGTGCTCTATTTTTGTGTTATTGCACTTGCTTTTCTCTTGCTTGGAAATTATGTGTGCAGATGTCTCCATTCAAGACGTCAGTTGTGAAAGGAGGCAGCAACAAAGGAAAAGAACCTGTAATTGATGTTGATAATCTCTCACCAAGGCCAAAGAGGACTCGATCAATAATAGGAGCTTTTGAACCTGACAAGTTCAGATCCTATGCTGCATTTCAGAATTATGCAATCTATTTTCGAGAAGCTTCATTGTTGGTTGAAAGGGCCGTTGATCAGCCATCTCTCCTTGACACCAATATTCTCAAATGGTTTGCCACCAAGGATTGGAACTTTCTCCTCTCCAATCTTGATGATGCATACAAGAACTTGGTGAAAGAGTTCTATGCCAATGTCATTGTTGAAGGAGAGGAGCTAAATGTTGGGTTAGAGAAAAGATTTTCTCAGTAACACCAGTTTATCTAGCGAAGATCCTACATATTAATTGGCCAATATTCACTACACCATTGGTATATGATGAACTAAATCTGGATGAGGAGGTTCTTTGAGAAGGTTTAGGAGATAATTTGGAGTTCGCATCCAATGGGAAGTCAGTAAGTGTGGCATCTCTATCTCCCGAATTAAGGCTACTCACGATGATCATGTTTAGCAACCTCTATCCTTTGTCAAGTGAAGCTCAAAGGCGAGCATCCCTCAGAAGTTAAGCACCCATATCCTCGGCCAAGTCCAATTAACATCTGCACTCTTGATGCTAGTATGAGTCACACCAAGAAGAGTACCAAGCAAGAAAGCCATACTATTCTGGGAAATTCAAGCTCTACCTCCCAAGCTTTTGATGAACAGCTAGACAACATCATGGCTGCTCTCCAAGAGATTAATACCAAAATATTCGGATTAGCTACAATCATGCACTCCCAACACATTCGCTTTGACACAAAGTTCACATCTCTCCAGACTCAGTTGGACCAAATTCAGAGGAAGCTAGAAGAACATGGAGACTAGCTATTCCATGACAAAAAGGGGGAGATGGTGTCATTGATAGGGGGAGTGTAGAGATAGGGGGAGGAGAAACTAGAAACTACTATTTGTTGATAGTTTTATTGCTTTCTTTTAATGCTTAAGTACTTTGGGTTTATCTTTCAGTTTAATATTCAATACTTGTGTTTATCTCACTGCTTTGTAGCATTTCTTTGTACTTTTAGATGTTGCAAAACTATCTAAGTACCTCACACTTGTACCCTCATAGGATCTTGTATCCTAGATACAAATACTTCGTGTATTTTGCATTGGTTGTATGTTGGACATGCAATTGATCATTGTGATTGGTCTTTATTGCTTTGCATGTCCGGATGAGCATTTACTAGCTAAATGTTCATTGTCGTCATTCTTTATTAACTGACCTTGTTTGATCAAGATATGCTTACATGTTATATAGTGTTTACAAACTTGATCACACTTTACTTGCTCATGTACATACCATGTATTCAACTTGTCATAAGCTTAATGAAAGTTTTGTTTGTGTGCGAGTGTTTCAGGTTACAGGTATATACATGCAAGTGCTTCACAGCTTCTAGATTAGGTGTGAGTGAGTTTTTCCACTGTTCCCAAACTCACGTTTAAGTCTAGAGTCCATTTTAGGGATTTTGTCATGGAATAGCCAAAATGGGAGATTGTAAAGTTGTAATTTACAACTATGTATTTGTTAGCTTTTATTCCGTGCCAAATTTGATTGTAATTATATTCAATCTTATGTACCCTGTATTTCATGTGGGTTTTATTTGTAAGAGTTGTGTATGAGAGAGAGAGTGTGTGAAGACTCAAGGCAATTGAAGACTAAAGCTGTTTTCGCGGGTAGCTCGTGAGTAAGCTTCCCGCAAAGTGATGCATGTGCCCTGCACATGATTGGAATGCAAAGAGTCAGGACAGGATGGAGATAGCTGGTTTTCGCAAGTGTTTCGCGGGTAAGGCCTTCCCACAAGACACCCGCGAAACATTCTGTTTTGCTAGATTGTCATTTCCGATATAATCTATCCTTACCCACACTATATATACCCTTATTACTCACATATGTTAAAGAGTGCTTCTGAGAGAAAACCTTAGCCACAAACATTGAGAGGTAGAGATTGTTATACCCATAATTCTCTACACATTTACTTATGGATTTTCCTCAACTCTTACCTTTCCATTTCCATACCATTGAGAGGTCAATAACCCAAATACTTACCACACCCTTTCAGAGTGTCAAGTGAGGTTTTGGTGCTACTGGGAAGCATTGGAAGAAGCCAGGCTTTGGCAGATGCAATCGGGTGTATTGTGGGATCCAGAGAGCTAGACAAGACACGGTTCAGAGAAGCCTTGTTGGAGTAAGAGCTTGGAGGGCTTAGGTACATTGGGTAGACTTTTGGAGGGTCTTTTGCTATTCATGTATCCCAACTAATTGTCTAGTGGATTGATTACCACTTGGAGGGCGGCAAGAGGTTTTATGCCAAGTACTTCGGTTTCCTCTTCGATAACACATTGGCGTGTTATCTTGTGTTTGCATTCTTCTTCCCCACTTTTTTACCTTTCATTTTACTGCTGTGTTATAATGATTATGGGTTAGAGTAGTATGTTTGTTTATTCGCTCACATTTACTCTTTTCCGCACTTTGTATAAGTTAGAGTAAAATCAATTGAGCCGTAATATTTAATTTGGGGGTCTAAACAGCTCTTGTGTTTTAACACATTTTCGAGCTTTCAAAGCCAAATACAAATATAAATCAAGATCTCTTCAAATTCTACTCTACAAAATTCAATTCACTTCCAAAATGAAAGCAAAATGTTACATATAAGTCCAGGTAATTTAAAAATAAAAACAAAAGAACTAATCAGTATTTTAATCAAAGTTGTTAGCAACTTAGTATCAACACACAATTGATACCCATGATGACAAAAGTTCAGTTTTTCATTACACACTAAAAACAAATTCAAAAAATAAAAAAAAAAAGCATTAGAAATATTGGGTTTCTTGGATGAACAATTATTCTAGAAAATATATCCTTTCTTTTATCCGATTTTCTCTGGGATTTCTCAATCTTCTAAATTTATATCTTATGTTTCTCTCTGCATCCACATCCATATTGGATTAAAGCAATATCTCTTTCATCTTTCACAAACAAAAATCTTTTAAAGGTTTTTTCTTTGACATTCTGTTCTTAAATTTTTCTCTTTTGGCTTAAATATAAACTATGGTAAAGTTAATTCTTTCTCCTATAGAGTAGTATGTCTTGATTCCATCTATCCCAGATCATTTCTTATAATTATCTAATAGGACATTTCCTATTAGGGGTATCTTTCTGAGATAAGTATCTAACAAATCTTGTGTAAACTCTCGTACTTGGTAATAGAGTTGGCTATAATTATTCAAGTAGGGAAAAATAATTTTAATTTGATTTACAGATTCAACTACACAAGAAACTCGTAACAGAACTGAGTACAACAAAACTTGAATCTCACCACGCATAACAGAACAGATATTATACATATTACAGGAAAAACAACTTCAAAATTAAATCTCTCCGCAAAGCATAACAAAACAAAAGAACCTAAAGTAAAATTGCAAAAGAAAAATAAATATCAGCACAGCGTTCAATCTAATATTGATTTTATCCCAAAGATATCATAAAAAATAATTACATGTAACTGTTTTTAGTTCCATTAATTTACAATGAAGACCCAAAGAAACAAAGAAAAATCATTTAGTGCAGTATTGACCACAAAGTGTCAATCTATCATAGGTTCCTGAACAAAATTATTTTAGACCAGAATTCATGACAAAGGTTGAACGAAATAAAAAGATAAAAATAAAAACACTTAGTAGATTGTGAAGCTGGTAAAAGGATCCTGATGTGCCGGGATCCCCTCGTCCTTATGCATAGTATTATTTCAGCCATTTCCCGTTTATGGGTTCTGTTAGGACTGTCCCATCTTCTTTGGTAAGGTAATAATACCCGCTCTCATGAGCTGCACTAATGATGTAGGGTCCTTCCCACTTTGGGGTGAACTTGGAAAGCCCTGGCAGGTTCCTCCTCATGTGTTCCGCCATCCTTAGTACCAATTGCCCTTTAGTGAACATTCTTGGGCGTACTGCTTGTGCATATGCTCTAGTCATTCTTTGCTAGTACCTCTGGCTTATTTTCTTGGCCAGCTCTCTTTCTTCTTCTACCCCTTCCAGATCTGCTAGCCTCTTTTCATTGTTTGTGTCCTCACTTTCTCCTTGGCTTTCCTCCAAGACTACCCTTGGTGTAGGAATGACTAACTCCACGGGGCTGATGGCTTCTGTTCCATAGACTAGGGAGAATGGGGAGAATCCTGTGGTTGTCTTTAAAGAGCTCCTACATGCCCAAAGTACATCTGCCAGATGATCACTCCATTTCCCTCCATACTCATGCTTCATTTTCTTAAGGATTTTCAACATTACCCTATTAATAGCTTCAGCTTCGCCGTTTCCTTGTGGGTAGTATGGGGTAGATCTCCCATGCTTGATATGGTATGCTTCAGTTAACCCCTTCATGTCTTTGTTTATGAATGGGGTTCCGTTGTCACTGATCAATCTTTTGGGGATCCCGAACCTTGTAATGATGTGGTTTCGAATGAAATTTGCTACGGTTGCTCCAATGGCTTTTTTCAAAGGGATGACCTCTACCCATTTTGTAAAGTACTCGGTGGCTGCCAGGATCCATATGTAACCATTGGATGGAGGGTTTATAGGCCCTATGAGATCAAGCCCCCAAGTGTGAAAAGACCATGGTGTCGTCATATCCTGTAGAACATTTGGGTGAGTGTGAATTGCATCTCCCAGGACTTGGCAAGCATGACATGTTTTGACCAGCTCCTCAGAGTCCCTTTTCATCGTTGGCCAGTAATATTCCAACAACAGTAATTGCTTATACAGCCTTCTCTTCCCCGGGTGACTTCCGCAATCTCCAGAATGTACTTCCCTGACTACTTCTCTAGCTTCCTTTGGCCCTAGGCACCTTAGGGGATCCCCACGGTATCCCTTTTTGAATAAGATATCGTTTTGCAGGAAATATCTGCCCGCTAGCTTCTTGAGCTTGTGGGCTAGTGTTCTGTCGGTTGGCAGGATCCCTTGAGCCAGGTATCCTATGAAAGGAACCCGCCAATCTTCTGCAATAAACACCGCGTAGCTTTCTTCTTTATCTATTGCCAAATGACACTCCTGACATTTCTCCTGTATAATTGCTGCTTCCTTGTCCATATTTGGCCAGTAATACCCCATGCGTTGCATCCTTCCATATAGGCTGACCTTTTCTGCAACTCCACATGCTTGGGTGTGTAATTCTTCTAGCTTCAACTTTCCTTCCTTCTCGGTGATACATCTGGACAATATTCCTCCTGGCAGCCTTCTATACAATTCCCCTTCTATCTGAGTTTAATCCATTAGTTCTTTGATGTTCCCTCTAGGCCCTGCCTCTTTCATCTTTTCTTGGACTTCGTTCCTCCAATCCCACTGTTTGGACTCTCCGGGGTATATCCCTTGGAGGATCCTTACAATAGAATGTTCCTGCCTTCCTATTTTTATCAGCGTATCTCTCCCATTAAATGGTATTTGGGATCCCAGGGTGGCGAGCGCATCAGCAAACCTGTTTTCACTTCTTTGAGTGTACTCTATGCTAAAGGTCTGAAATTCCAACTCCAGCCTTTGTGCCCAAGTTCTGTATGCTGCTAAGCTTTGTTCCTGTAACGCGAAGTCACCTTTCACTTGAGAGACTACAAGATTGGAATCTCCCAACACTCTCATATGTTTCACTCCTATGCTGAGCGCTATAGTCAACCCGATTAAGTATGCCTCATATTCAGCTGCATTATTAGAGCACGAGAAACCAAGCTTGAAAGACAAGGGTATGATATCCTCATTTTCACAACTTAGTACAATTCCTACCCCATTTGAAGTTGCTGTAGCCGACCTGTCAAACCTCATGGTCCATTTCTTCCCTGGGATCTCCATTACTGATACCTCACCAGGGATTTCTTCGCTCAACGGGCCTTCCTCCTTTCCTGGGAATTGAGCTAGCAAATTTGCTATGGCCTGGCTTTTGACAACCTTGAGAGTTCTTATGCCTATATCATATTGAGAGAGCAAAACTAGCCATTGTCCTATTCTTCCCGTGAGAAGGGGCTGGTGCAGGAGTGCTTTTATGGGGTGGGACTTGGTTACCAAAAGGATTTGGTGAGCTGAGAAGTACCTCTTTAGCCTTTGGGACGCGTAAATGATCACTAGGCAGGCTTTCTCTATTCTGGGGTACCTGGTCTCGGTATCCTTGAGTGTTCTGCTTACATAATATACAGGCTGCTCATTCCCTTGGTCGTCTTCTTGTGCCAGCAAAACTCCTATTGCCTGGGAGTTTGATGCTAAGTATAGTAGCAGAGGTCGCCCACGTACTGGTGCCTAGAGGGTGGGCAAATGATTCATGATGCCCTGAATTCTTTGAAAAGCTTCCTGCTACTTCGTTCCCCAGGTAAATTCATTCCCATTTTTCAACAGTTTGGATAGACCTGCTGTAGCTGAGGCTAAATTAGGCACAAATCTCCTAATATAGGAGACCCTTCCCGAGAAGCTTTTGAGTTCCCTAACAGTAATTGGTCTTCTCATTGTGGCGATAGCTGTGGCCTTGGCGGGATCCACACTTATGCCTTTGTGATGTACCAGAAACCCAAGGAACTTTCCAACAGACACTCCAAAGGCGCATTTCATGGGGTTCATACGTAACTTGTACTTCCTGCATCTTTCAAAGACTTGCTCAAGTACTTGGAAATGTCCTGTTCTGGTCTTTGACTTGACCACAATGTCATCTACATAATCTTCCATCTCCTCACGCATCATGTCATGGAAAATGGCTGTCATGGTCCGCTGATACGTAGCCCCCGAATTTTTGAGGCCAAAGGGCATTACAGTGTAGTAAAAGTTCCCAATTGGAGTTCTGAATGCCATCTTCTCAGCATCTTTGGCAGCCATGCGGATTTGGTTGTACCCACTATACCCATCCATAAATGAGAACATTGAGCTTCCTGTAGCTGAATCTACAAGGAGGTCGATATTGGGCAAGGGGAATTCATCTTTAGGGCATGCCTTATTCAAGTTGCGAAAGTCCGCACAGCAACGGATCTGACCATTTTTCTTCTTCACAGGTACAATGTTGGAAAGCCATTTTGGGTGTTGGATGGGTTTGATAAAACCAGCTGTTAGCAATTTTTTGACCTTTTGAACTATTTGAGCTTCTACCTCAGTGTGGAAGACCCTAGCTGGTTGAACTACTGGCCTTATCCCTAGGTCCACATTAAGAGAATGGACTACTAATCCTGGGTCTAAACCAGGCATCTCATCATAGGTCCATGCGAACACATCTCTGTATTTTTGAAGCAAGGTTACCAGTTGTTCCCTTTCTTGTGCCACTAGTTGATTGCTAATGAAAACAGGCTTTCGGGATCCCGGTTCGGTTCCCAAATCTATTTCCTTTAATTCTTCCTCAGGCTGAATCTGGGCCTCTTTAACTGGTTCTTCTGAGATTTCTTCTTGGGCCATCATGCAGCTTGGTGGTCCGGAACCTTCCTGCATAATGCATTCAGGTCCCACGCACCTTCACAAATGGTAGATTAGCCTCCCTCCGGGTTCCTGCACCACCACACATTCTAGGGATCCTGAAGAGCTAGGCTCCCTCTTTTGTCTTTTTCTTTCCAGAAGGTTCCTCAGGTCACGGGTGCCCCTCCCTTCTTCTTCTTCTTCTAGGATGGGTGCCCCTGGGGTCCCTAGGGCGAGGCTCTCAGCATCTGGCTCCAATTCATCATAGAATATCGTTTCTGCAAAGTTCACTTCTTCCTAGCTGAAAGGATTATGGTTGGCAGAGATCCTTATGGGCCTCCCATTCAGTCTCCCTTTAATGCATTGATGGAACGTGGATGGAATAAGGCGATGTTTATGAAGCCACGGGCATCCTAGCAACACATGATAAGAAACTTCTGCATTAATCACATGAAACCTTGTCAAGGCTACTATTGGCCCTACCCTTAAGGCTAGCTACACGTATCCTTCTGTTGATTCTACCGATCCTCCAAATCCTGTTATTTCCATGGGAGCCCCCAGGATCCTTCTGTCAACTAAGCCTACAGCTTACAGGGTACTCAAGGCTATGAGATTGAGCGATGCCCCCGTGTCCATCAGTGCTCTTCTGACTTGAACGCCATTTATGGTGGCCACTAGATAAAGGGGTCTACGGTGGTCTGGGTGCTCAATCTCCATATCTTCATCAGTGAAGGTTATTGCATTGGTTGTCTCCAGGAAATCTCGACTAGCATGTGACTCTACTGTAAAGCATTCCATCCCTGAATCTGCTGCTATGATCATGAGAGACTCTGTGGCCACTCTTCTTGCTTCTGGTTTGAATCCTAATTGATTGAATAGCGACCTGAACTTGGGATTCTTCTGGAGGGTCCTGACTGTGCTCGGGTGGAAGGATCCTTCAGATTCTCCTGCTTCTGTCGGGTTCCCATGTATTACTACTGCTACCACCCCTTTCCCTTTGTGGTTAGGCAAGGGGTTCCTCTGCACTTCTAGCTCCTTCTGAGTGAGTTCCAGGGTTCCTTCCCTCAACTTTTTGTAGAAGAGTCTGTGAAGGGTCCAGTAATCCTTGGTGGAGTGCTTGACATAATTATGGATTCTGCAAAATAAAGGGTTCTTCCTTTCTTCTTCAGTTGGTGGCTTGGACACAATGAATGGCCTAACAACCCCATCTCCGATCCATTTGTCTAAGACATGGCTTAACTCTTCAGCTGTACATGGGATCATCGGTGGTTCCTCGAACACTTTCCCATTTGGTCTCTTTTCTCTCCTACTGATGCTGTCATAGCTTGGGACACGAGCAACCTTTTTGTCCTCATGGACGCAAACTGCGTGATACATAGATTTTCAAGGTTGAGCCTGTAATCAAAAAGCATGTTGGCTACACAGGTTTCCATGAACTTCTTTTCTTCGTGGTCCCCATAGCAATCTAGGGACACATCTTCAAATCTTTTAATGAACTGGACGAGATCCTCTCCAGGTCTCTGCCTCACCATTTGCAGGTTTTGGAAAGTGATCTTGTCTTCACCATGATAATATTTGGCGCAGAATTTTTCCATCATCTCATCCCAGGTTTTGATGGACCCGGGTCTCAGCATGGTGTACCAAGTGTATGCCCTATCCACTAAGGACTTGGCGAATTCCCTTAGACATAATTCTCTGTCTCCTGCATAGGGGCCCATAGTGTGGATAAACCTACTCACATGTTCCACAGCACTTCCATTTCTTCCATCGAAAGGATGGAACTTTGGGGGTTCGTACCCCTTAGGGTATGGTTTGCCAAGAAGTTCTGGAGGGAACGGGGGATCCCGAGAGAATTGCTTGGGGATCCCTGAGAGTTTTTCCCTTTCTTGCTCTAGGAGGGTATTGACATCTGCCAGTGTTAAGTACTGAGGGTTGGCTCTTCCTCCCACTATTGAGCCTCCTTCTGGCTACGTTCCATCTTGGTGACCAGTAGGGGGAACATTATCTCTGATTTCCTGTGTCCTGCCTTCTTTGAGAATACGAACTTCTTGCTCCAGATCCTTCAACATTGCTATCATCCTGGCCATAAGGTCTGGTTCCTGCCTTGTGCGTCTTTGTTCTGACACAACCTCCTGTTCTACCAGGGGTATCCCGCCTCCTTGCCTGGAAGCTACCTCGATTTCTCCTACAGGCTTAGAGGCCGTAGGTGGCACATTAGTTCCTTTGCTGTTTCTTTGTCTTGGAGGCATACTCTGTGAAGGGATTTCTTCTTCCATCTTCTTTGCCCAGTCCCCAGCGGAGTCACCAAAATGTGAGAGTGCTTTTTTCTGTGACACTCAGGCCCAAGGATCCCGGGCCTAAATAAAAGGTTTGGTGAACCGGGCCTAGACTCACCACAGCTAACAAGCTATTTAAGAATCAAGTGATATACAAGGGATGCTCCTGACAATAAAAAAAAATGACAAGCAAGGATATTCGTATTGAAGAATGCCAAAAACAACAAGGTAAATTCAAAAGGAAAGAAGCAGGATTAGCAAAGTGGTACAAAATTAATGCTAAGGGGATCCTGGGATTAATGAGGCATATTTCATTAATACGTTGTCTGTTAAGTTACAGAAAGCTCACTAGGACGTGATACAAGGTTCAATCAAGCTCAAAAATTACAGTCTTGAGTGGCTATTTCAGCCTTCAAAACTTGCAAAGTTTGATTCTCTTTGAATCCGAGTATGTGCAATAGTGGCTTTTACAGGATACCGGGAAGCAATATTCGTTTTCCCTTAGTGTTTTCTTTCTCTTCACCACAGATTTACTGATAGTTTTTTCTCTAGAAAATCTCTTCTTTTTTCTCTCTTTTTCGCTGCCCTTTCTTCGCAACCCATCCCTTCCTTTTATAATGGAGTTCTGGTCTTCCCGAGGAACCGTTGGTTCCCCTGTTTTGCCTTCTTGTGAACAGAGCCTGTTCCGTGCCTATCACTCGGTAAGTCCCATTTCCTATTTTTCTCATTCTTTCCTTCTTTCAGCTCTGATTCTTTTGAAAGTTCCTAGTTGGCCACCTTCTTTAGGATGTGCTGAGGTATGCCCTTCTCGGCATCACCGTTTTTTTTGGCAGTTTCCACTTTTCCCTTTTCTTTCCCATCTGGGCGGAATCCTGTTCTGCCAACTTAAAAGCCGCTTGTTATCATTCTTTTTTTTGTGCTTCCCTGTTCTGGTTCCCCGAGGTTTTTTTCTGTCTGTGCCATGAGAGGTCGCTGGGTTCTACTGGCGCTTGTGTTCTTTTGCTTTTGTTTCTTATTTCTTCTTCTGTCTTTTTCTTTCGAGCTGTCCTAGTCTTCCTTTGTCTTTGTGCCTGAAAGGATCCATGCCTCTTAATTGTTGCTGAGGATCCTGACTTCTTATCCCTTGCCGTGGTTTTCTTTTTTTTTTTTCTTTTGGATGCTTCTTCGTCTGGGCTTCAAGCCTCCTGGGCCTTTTTATTCCTTCGTGGTTCCCCTGCATCTGCTACTTTGGACTTAGCTTGATTTTTCCCTTTTGGGCCTGACTCATTCTTTTGGGCCTCCTTCACTATGATCCTTTTTAGACCTCAACAGAAACCCACTCCCGAACCACAAGGGAAAAGTAGTAGCAGTGGTAATATGCGCAGTCCCGGGGGAGGACAAGGAGGAGAACCTGGCCCTACCTGCTGCAGCGATTACCACTCTACAGCAAAGTACCAAATTCAAAAATTTGTTTGACCGGTTGGGACTCACAGCAAAGGAAAGAAAGATAGCCACAGAGGCTTTGGTGAGTATTGCCTCCGGGGCAAGAGTAGAGTGCTTATCAGCAGAAATCCCAGAAGATAGAGCCCTCCTACAGGAATCAACCGAGATCACGTTTAGCAATGAGGATATGGAGGTGGGACACCCGGATCACAAGAGGCCTCTCTATTTGGCAGCATCCATAAACCAAATCCCCATCAAGAAGGTCTTGGTAGATACAGGTGCTTCCATAAACCTCATTCCATTGAATACCTTACAAGTGGCAGGAATTTCAGAAAGAAAGATCGAAGGATGCCCGATGGAAGTAACAAGGTTCAGCAGAAGGGGCGAGTACACCGCAGGCCACATCCAGTTGTGGTTGAAAGTAGGTCCTATAGCTTCTTTAGCTCGTTTCCATGTGGTTAGAACGGAAGTGTCCTATCATGTGCTTTTGGGAAGGCCTTGGTTGCACAAACACCAATTGGTCTCGTCCACCTATCACCAGTGTGTGAAAGGAAGATTGAATGGCAGGATGATGCATATAGCTGCAAACCCCTCGCCATTTGAGCAAGCAGAAGTTCACCTAATGGAAACCATGTTTTACGACCAATGAGCTCCATCTGGAGAAAGCTCAGTTTTAAAGCCACGAGGTACCTTTGTGCCTAAGTGGGAAGATGTCCAAAGTGACCCACAACCTAATCTAAGAGAGTTACTGTTACGAAAGAAGAAAAGAAAAGAAGCACTTGCCACAGAATCAGATAACACACCCCAGTGCATCAGGGTCCGAGGCCTTGATGGCAAGATTGTGTACAAGTTATGAAGGCACATGGGGCCCATGAGTGAGATGCAAGCGGGCCCCACCCAAGAATGGTAGCACGGGAGTTTGGCATGTTGTGTCGCTCAAGAAAATTTGGGAAAAGGAGAAGAAAAGGATGAGGAAGTTATGGCAGAAAAAGATGCACAGGTTGTGGCAGAAGAAGAATTGGAAGAAGTTGACGTAGGGTCTGGTTCACAAGAACCAAGGCCTATCTCAATTAGTGCAAGTTTGACAGAAAAAGAGAAGTCAGAACTAATACTACTGTTGAAAAAGTTCAAAGACTTTTTCGCGTGGGACTACAGTGAAATGCCAGGATTAGACCCTGGGCTAGTTGTGCATACATTAAATGTAGACCCAAAGGCCAAGCTGGTGGCCCAGCCTACTAGGATATTTCACACAGAAATAGAAGGGCGGATAGTCAAAGAAGTACAAAAATTGCTAGCCGTAGGATTCATCAAGCCTATTCAACATTCTCGCTGGCTATCCAACATAGTACCAGTAAAGAAGAAGAACAGCCAGATATGTTGTGTAGATTTCAGAAATCTCAACAAAGCCTGTCCAAAGGATGAGTTCCCATTGCCAAACATGGATTTTCTAATAGATTTTGCAACAGCAAGCGCCATGTTTTCGTTCATGGATGGGTTCAACGAATACAGGATGACACCAAATGATGCGGAGAAAACTGCTTTCAGAACACCTATGGGCAATTTCTACTATATTGTAATGCCCTTCGGGTTAAAAAATGCAAGCGCAACTTATCAACGGGCAATGACGGCCATATTTCACGACATGATGCACCAGGAACTAGAGGACTATGTGGACGACATAGTGGTTAAATCAAAAAGGAGAGAAGAACACTTCTATGTGTTGAAAAGGGTATTCGAAAGATGCAGAGCCTTTAAGCTAAGAATGAACCCCCTCAAGTGCGCATTTGGGGTGTCCTTTGGGAATTCTTGGGTTTCCTGGTTCACAACAGGGGGATAGATGTGGACCCGGCCAGAACCACGGCTATAGCAACTTTGAGACCTATGGTCACGGTAAAAGAGTTAAAAAGTTTCTTAGGAAAAGTCTCATATATCCGAAGATTCATCCCTGGGTTGGCATCAATCACTTCTGCTTTCACTAAGTTGCTCAAGAAGGGGCAAAGTTTTGAGTAGGGGGAAACACAGCAGATGGCCTTCAAGAGGCTACAGCAGATAATGATGAACCTCCCCACGGTAAAGGCCCCTGTCCACAAAAAACCATTGCTACTTTACTTGGCCACCAACTTGTATGCCATTGGTGCATTGATTGCATAGGAGGATGGAGGTGGCGTCAAGCAGCTAGTGTACTACATCAGTCGTGCCTTAAAAGATGCAGAAACTCGTTATCCAAGGGCGGAGAGAGCATGCCTGGCCATTGTATATGCTTCGCAAAGGTTACGTCATTATTTCTTAGCCTACGAAGTATGGTAGATGACTAAGTCCCATGCCATCAAAGCTTTGTTACAACAACCGATCCTTTCTAGCAGGATATCTCTGTGGTTGTTACAATTGTCATAGTACGACTTGAGAATTTGGACACCTAGGGCAGTGAAAAGTCAGGCTATAGCGGATCTATTGGCATAGTTTTCGGGAGAGGAAGAATTCCCGCTGGATGATGAAGTTCTAGGGGAACTAGCCGTGACAAAAGAGGTCAGAGAACAATGGGTAATGAAATTTGATGGGTCTTCTACTACCTAGTCTGGAGAGGTAAGAGTAGTCTTGTATCATGAAGAAGACAAGGCAGTGGCGCTGTCGTTCAAACTAGAATTCCCTTGTTCAAACAACACGGCAGAATACGAAGCCTACCTAACCGGGCTAGCCACGACTCCCAAAATGGGAGTCAAACATTTGAGAGTATTGGGAGATTCAAACCTGGTCGTCTGCTAGGCCAAGAGAAGCTTCTCCCTAAAAGAGCCCAGCCTAGCCCCATACAGAGCAATGGCCCAGAGGATGGAAGAAAAATTCTCAACCTTCGAAATAGAGCATGCTCCAAGGAATGAAAACCGGTTTGCGGATGCATTAGTCGCACTGGGGTCACAAATAATTTTCGAAGGGGATAGCACCAGGATAGAAGTCAACAGAAAGGAAGAATCCATCATTGAGGTGTTGAAGGAAAGGTTCCAGGAGGAACAGTGCAAAGGGCATTGGCGAATCCCCATAAGGGAAGTCTTGATAAAGGGAGAAGATGACGTAAAATTAAAAATACTAAAAGGTTACGCCTTAGTGAGAGAGGAGTTGTACCGCAGGATGCCAGGTGGGGTCTTTGTCCAGATGCGTGGGGCAGGAGAAGGCCCAGAGAAAATTGAAAAAAATACACGACAAGACTTGCGGGTCCTGCGGGAAGGTTAGCCTTTACCGCAGACTCCAAAGGGCAGGCTTCTATTGGCCAAGTATGGGTAAAGATGCAGATCAAGTCCAAACCCAGTGTGGGACCTGCCAGCTTGCGGCAGACAGAGAGGAAAGTTACGCTGTATTCATCAGCGAAGACTGGAGAAGCCCTTTCATATAGTACCTAATAGAAGGCATCCTACCATAAAAGCACAGTGAAAGATACAAGCTTAAGAGGTTGACAACACGTTACTTTTTGCATAACATGGTCCTTTTCAAAAAAGGATATGATGAAGACCCTTTGAGGTGCTTAGGCCCTGAAGAAGCAAAAGAAATGATAAGAGATGTACATTTAGGGGAATGTGGGGAACATCAGGGGAATATGGGGAATACTAGGGGAAGAAAAAGCTTTACAGATGCCTGCTGTAGATAGGCTACTACCGGCCTACCATGAAAAGAGATACGACAGAATTTGTGAAAAAGTGCCACAGTTGTCAAGTACAAGCCAACTTGATTCATACCTATTCACAGAATTTACATAGCATGGTCACCCCATGGCCCTTCTACACTTGGGGGCTAGATTTAGTAGGACCAGTTAACCCACCATCAAGTGGATACATTTGGATATTAGTGGCTACAGAGAATTTTACTAAGTGGGCGGAGACAGTATCACTCCATAAGGCCACAGGAGGAACAGTGGAAAATTTCATCAAAGAAAATATAATTGTAAAGTTTAGGGTACCCCACAGGATCATCAGTGACAATGGCACACCATTTGTTAACAGTGATGTAAGAAAGATGCTAAAGTTCTACCAAGTCAAGCACCACCGGTCATTGCCTTATTACCCTCAAGGGAATGAGCAAGTAGAAGCAACAAATAAAACTCTCATCAAGATTATCAGTAAGATGAGCCAAGAATATACGGGAAGATGGGCGACACACCTGCCAGACGCTCTTTGGGCTTATAGAAATTCACCAAAGTCAGCCACAGGCTTCTCACCTTTTTCCTTAGTCTACGGAACTGAGGTAGTAAGCCCAGCAGAAATAATGACTCCATCCTTGAGAGTCATGCAGATGCGAGAAAAAGAAAAGGAGGGAGAAGTCTTTGGCAAAAAGGTGCGAAGATCTAGAAGGACTTAATGAAAAGAGAGAAAAGGCCCAGGAACGCAGTCGCAGATATAGACAAAAGATGACTGAAGCCTATGGCAGGATCACCAAGGAAAGAGTGTTCGCAAAAGGAAAACTTGTGTTAAAGGTGGCAGATTATATCAGGCAAGGCATGGCAAGACCATCTAAGTTTGCACCGAAGTAGGAAGGACCCTTTGTGATAAGGGAAGCACATTAAAGTGGATATTACCATCTGACTCAAATAGATGGCAGAGACTTAATGGATCCCATCAATGGGAAGTGGCTGAAACGTTATTATGCCTAAGAAAAAGAGTTATGTGGTTGTCCCTTTCTTTTGTCTTGTTAAAAGCTTTTATGTTTCCTTTACTTTTTTTTTTTTCAAGTGGTTATGTCACAGGACAATAAAATTGTAACATGCTTTCATGAATATGTAATGAAAAAGTACGAAGTATTAGCATTATGTTATAGCAATAGTAAAAGTAGTAACAAAGTGTAGCATCATAATTACAAACCCAAACTGTGGTAAACACATGCCAAATAAGTGTTATAGGAAACATATAAGTATTCTGGACAAAGTAATAAAAGAAGGAAAGCAAAAAAGAAGAAGAAGGGAACTACATCATCATCAACAGTGTTCGAAAATGAGAGTCTGATCTCCAAAACAGCTAGGCCCACCAATCTTAGAAAGAAGGCACTCGTGACAACCCTCCAGGTCTGTCACCTCCTTCTTCAAAATCTCAATCCGGGCATCTATAGCATCAACAGCTGGTTGAACTCTCCTCATAAAAAGGGCTCGGACCTCACGGAGGTGATCTAGAACAAACCCCACAGCAAAACCCACATTGATAAGCTCCTGAATCGCAGCTCTCCACTGCAGGATCCTTTCGATAGAGACGGTGTCAACAAAGATGTGCTCAATGTCATTATCACGCATCCCAATATCTTCAAGAAGTGCTCCCTAGCAGAACGGCCAAGACGAAATCCCTACATAAAATTACCACGGCTATTGTAGACCATCTCCAAGTGGGAAACACAATCCTCAAGAACTTAGAAGCCATAAAAATCCACGTAAGGAGGAATAGAAGCCCAAAAGTTTGCAGGGCCCGTTAACCTCGGACTGATCAAAGCGGGCGAAAAAGGCTACAGCTTCATTCGCAGGGTCTGGGATGGTGGCAAAATTGGTGCCCACCTCAAACCGGGAAGGGGTAATGGGAAGTGGACCTATTAAGAAAAGACTAACAAAGAAAAAATGAAGGAGAAGATAAAGGGGAAAGGAAACTTATTGAGGCCAGCAGGAATGGGGGCTGCAGGTACAACAGAAACAAGCACTGTGAGTACAGCAGAAACAGGTGCAGTGGGTACGGCAGAAACAAGTGCAGAAGGTGCGGCAGGAATGGGCGCTATAGGTATGACAGGAGCAGGCATCCCTACGCCTGCTGCGACTCCTGGCCGCTCAAAAGTCTTTGCAAACAGGAAGATAGGCATACAGATGAAAGAGAGCAATGAGCAATGCAAATACATATAAGAAGAAAGCAAAAGGAAAAAAAAAAGTGAACTTAACAGAAAAGAAGAGAAGACACATACCCATAAAATCAGGCTCGGGTGGAGCACTCTCCTCTTCGTCAGAATCAGAAATCCTCTTCTTCAGGATAGGCGCATTATCAGGATCCTCAAGAATGTCATCGGACCCCACAGAGGATAAGTCTGTGTCGGGACCACGTGTAGCAGAATTGGGAATGGAGGATGGAGTAACAACCAGAGAAGAACTGTCCTTTGTAGCCTGGGAGAGAGTCGCAAAGGGGTCCTGGTGGAAATAACAAGTGGCAGAACAGAGGAAGTGGTCTTGATCTGAACGGCAGCAGGAGAAATGGCTCTCTCTGGAGGAGCAGGTGTCTCAGAAGAAAGAGGTGTAGTCTCACCAACCTCTTCAGTATGAGTACCTTATTCTCTGGGTACCGACTCAGTGGAAGGGTAGGAGCTTTGGCAGGAATCTTATGCGCAGTAGTAGAAGGAGCAGGTGTTGCAAATGCCACATCGGCACCATAAAAAAAGCCCTTCATGGGTACACCCATGGAGGCAGAGATCTCCTTGGCAGTAGGGCGATATACGGAGAAAGGTTCGGGCTCCTCCTAAAAAAAAAAAGAATATAAATATGGATGTGAATACCAAAGGAACTATTAACTATATGAGGCAAACAAAAGAAATGTGGCAGAGGGAGCACATGTGAAGAAAAGAAAGGGAAGAGAAGAAAAGGGACGTACCTCAAACTCGGGCTCATCAAGTAGAATAGGATAGGTGACTGACGAGTCCTCCTTATACTTAGACTAAAAAAAAAGGGGGAAGTTAGCAAGGTTAGCCGCAAGAAAGATAAGAGGTATTTAAAATAAATAAATAAATAAATAAATAAAAAGAGGATAACTTACCCTCCGCTCAACAGCAAGCACGAGATGAAGAGTTGTCTTCCTTTTGCTAGCTCGGGTTCTGCTGGCAAGGGGAGCACCTGTAGGTAGCAGTGGAGTAGCAGGCTTGGATTTACTGGCAGATTTAAGCTTGGCAAGAGTTGTCTTACTTGGTGCAGGAGTGTTTGTCACTTTAACCTTTTTCTCCCAATCGGGAGGATAATTGCCAGTGTGCCAATACCATCCTTCTTTCTCTTAATCCTATTCGAAGATGGCTGACTGATTCTATTTTCTAGCATATGCCAAGATAGACTTGGAAGGTAGGAGCAAGCGGGGGTTAACCGAAATTACCATACTGAGCCCATCAAGGGGAATAAGAGAGAAATCGCAACTACCCACTAGCTCTTTCTCGAATGAAGTCATCACCGCTTGCTAATAACCATGCATGGGAGGAGTGCAGAGGCCCTTCCTTAGTGAACCAGGAACTGTAATTGAACTGAAACACTGCCTCCAGAATTCAAAGGCAGTATGCCGTAGAAAGGGATGAACCAAAGTAGGAGACTCCATGAGGAAGGAAATATCATTGGGAATATCCTGATCTAACCCAAACTGTCTTGTTACTCGGTTAGCAGGATAATGAATGAACATGATGCCTTCATCGGCTAAGTAAGGCAACCATCTGGCATTAGTGGCCACCAAATAAGTGATCCCCGTCTCATCAAAACCAGCCAAGGGAGTAGTAGTCCCAACAGTATCGGCAAACAAACCCATGGCAGAATCTATGCATGTATAATTTGCACCTAAATTTCTATAAACCCTCCAAGAAAAACCAACACCTTCATCAAAAGACTCAACAACAGAATAATTAATAGGCTTTAAGCTAGACCAACGGAAAGCCAGCGGAAAATCATACTCAAATCTACCGCAAAATTCAGTAATTACCCTCGGACATGATTAGTACTTATCTCTAGCAAAGCGAGCAGGTCTACACTTTGTCAAATATTGGGCACAATGCTCGAATAACAACTGCTGCAGAATAGTACAGTGGATGGAGGAGGTAACTATGTGACAGGATCCCGCCTGACTCTCGTCACTCTGCAGAATATCTAACTGGACATATAGATGCCCCAAGAACATGGGGGCCAACGGCAAGCTCACCCCGGCAGATATTTTGATGGCTAAACGAAAGTATAAGGGCTTTATGGCATAGTGGGGGTGGGACCCAAAAACAAATTTACAAAGCCAAAATGCAACAAAAGTCGTGCGGCGAGTAGCTACAGAGAACTTAGAAGAAGAACTAACCCAGTATGACAGTTTGGAGTTCCCGGCCATCCTCTTCTTCAATTCGGCCTCAATAGCCTCTTCTTCCAGAGAAAATTCTAGAGTGGCAAGATTGGCATCACTAAGGATAGGTAGGAGTAACTTATTAGCCACATCTTCAAGGGTAACGGTGAATTCGCCGCACGAGAAAAAGAAGGTGTGGGTGGTGGTAAACCATTGTCGGACCAAGTGTCAAAGGTTGTAGAGGTCCCAGAAGTTGGACAGGCAGTGAGATGAAACGAAGGCTTTCAGGACACCGGCTCGTTGCAACAACCCCATAAAACCCACATTAGACAACTTGTTATCTACCCATTCTCTCCAACCCAAGGTCGTACCCAACCCAAATTCGAAATGGATGGGCACGGGAAGTGAGATGCCTTGGCAAATGGCTAGATCAGGGATTGAGGAGGCCAACGGAGCCCAAGAGACATTGGGGTTTTGCTAGCTAAGGGTGAGCCACACTCGACCTAGCGGCGGCGACGCATAGTCGCCAGGAATCTTTGGGAAGTGAGGGTGGATTTCGTACCATGGATCGATCAGAGGGGCACATTCACTATCAGGGTCGTGTTGTGTCTCTTCCGCAACGGAGTGCTCTGACTCAGAATACTTTGCCTCCTCGCCTACGTCGGGTATAGTGGGAGGGTTGGAAGCGATTTCTTTCCCTTTACAGAGGGAAGAGCCTTGACTTTTCATTGGTGCCATGGTGATAGGGCTTGACCGGAGTAGATGGGTATGAGTGTTTGAAAAGAAAAAGACGGTGAAGAAAGGGAGACGAAGAGAATGTGTTCTTGGAAAAGAAGAAGTTTGTGTTTAAAGTGCAGAGGGACTCCTCTTTAAATACTCAGGTCATTAATAACGGCACAAAGGAAGGCGGGGGGTCAGCCATCAAAATGGGATGAAATTAATGAAATGACGGCTATGCTTAAAGAATAACTGCCAAACTGGGAAATTCAAAGAGACAACCCTGTTCGCTGCAGGAAAAGAAAAGAAAAAAAAATATATATATATATATATATATATATATATATATATATATGAGGAGGGGTCCACTGCTTAAAAAGGCCTGCAAAGGAAAAGAAAGAAGAGAAGAAGAGAGGACAGAAACGTCTTTTTATTCACATATGAACTGCAGGAGCGCTTTATATGTTCAAGGGGCCAAATGTTGAGGGTCATTTGTGAGAATCCAAGTAGAAAGAAGAAAAGCCCAACAACAAGAGTAGCAAAGAAATGGCAAGCAGATAGTAAAACCATTAGGCCCAAACGATAGGAATAATGGATCACAGGCCCATGAAATGAACAAATGGGCCTTGAAGAGGCAAATGGGCTTAAAGAAACTTGGAAAGAGAAAAATAGCATACCCATGGGCAGTATATGATGTAGAAAAGTGAGAAAGGGCCGCCGCAGGCCCAAAGTAATGCAAACAAAGAAAGTAAGGGGTTTATGGCAGGCCCATGAACCCCAAGGATGAAAATAAGGTAATTGGGCCAGGGAAGCCCAATGAAGTTAGTAAAAGCCCATGAGAATGCAGAGTTAGTAAAAGGGCCAAGGAAGCCCAAAGAAAGCAAGTGGGACAAGGATGCCCAAGAGAAAGACAAAAGGGACACAGGAACCCATAAATAGGAAAACCAATGGTCATACCAAGCCACTGGGGGAAAGAGTAAATGGCTGGTCTAAAGAGGCACAGTAGGATCGAGTCATTACAGCAGGAATAACAGAACAATATGGCAGGAAATAAGGGAAATTAAGAAGAGGGCCAAAGAAATATAAGGTTGTTGAGGTCTAAAAAAAAAGGGTCATAATAAAATAAGCCCAAAACAGAAGAACAAGTCAAGCCCAAAAGGAAAAATTCAGGCTAAGCCCAAAGCAATAGATACGGAAGACCCATGGGGGAAATAAAAGAAAGGTCCAGAGGATCCTGAAGCCCAGAAAAGAAAGAAGCATCCAAAAAAGAGACCACGACAAAGTATAAAGAAGCAAGGATCCTTAGGAACAATCAATAGGCATGGATCCCTTCAGGCACAAAGAAAAAGGAAGACTGGGACAGATCGATGGAAAGAAGACAGAAGAAGAAAACAAGAAATAAAAGCAAAAAATGCGAGCGACCTCTCATGGCACAGACAGAAAAGGCCTCGGGGAACCAGGACAGGGAAGAAGAATGATAACAAACGACTTTCAAAAATGGCAGAACAGGATTCCGCTCAAAAAGGAAAGAAAGGGAAAAGAGGAAGATGCCAGAAATGGGGATGCCGAGAAGGGCATACCTCAGCACGTCCCGAAGAGGATGGCTAACCAGAAGCTTTCGAAAGAATCAGAACCAAGAGAAGGAAAGAATGAGAGAAAACGGAAAAGGGACTTACCGGGACGATGGGGACAGGACATGCTCTGTTTGCAAAAGAACAAAACAGGGGAACCAACGATTCTCCGGGAAGCCCAGAAAACTCCATTATAAAAGGAGGGGATGGGTTGTGAAGAAGGCAGCGAGAAAAAAAGAAAGAAACACAAGAAAGAAGAAATTCTCTAGGAAAAACTATCAGAAAAATCTGTGCAGAAAGAAAAATACTAAGGGAAAAACAAATATTGCTTCCCGGTATCCTGTAAAGGCCACTATTTCACATACTCGGATTCAACGAGAATCAAACTTTGCAAGTTTTGAAGGCTGAAATAGCCATTCAAGACTGCAATTTTTGAGCTTGATTGGACCTTGCATCACGTCCTAGTGAGTTTTCTGTAATCAAACAGATAATGTATTAATGAAACACTGCTTCATAATTCCCAGGATCCCCACAGCATTATTTCTTTTTATCGTTTTGCTAATCCTGCTTTCTTTCCTTCTGAACTTACGTTGTTAATTTTTGGCACTCTTCGATATCCTTGTTTGTCATTTTTCTTTATATTGTCAGGAGTATTCTCTGCATTCACTTGATTCTTAAACAGCTCGTTAGCTGCGGTGAGTCAAGGCCCGGTCCACCAAATCCTCCCTTTTTCATTCAGGCCCGGGATCCTTGGGCCTGAGTGTCACGAAAAAGGCACTCTCACAAAGGTCCATCATCAAATAAGGCCCAGCTCCTAAGAGGAGCGGGAAATCGAAAAGCAGCCTACATAAAAGGTCAAAGAAAACGGACAGCAGACTATGCAGGCAAGCCTCCAGACCACGGCAGACGAATGAGCAGCAGGTAGATTTTGGACACATATGAAAAGAAGGCACGCGCAAGGCTCAGGCACCACTAGCCTATACCTAGCCAATACAGAGTATGGTAAGGTCGGGGGTCAGAGATTTAGAGGGCATGGTTTGGTGGTGAGGAGAGGAGAAAAATCTATTTTTGAGGTTCCGGCTCAGGCTCTTTCGAGGAAGTGTCCTGCTGGGATGACTTACTACCTGAAAGAAGCAAGCTGAGATGGAACCACTAGGTACATGCCATGCAGGATAGAGAGAGAGAAAGAACCCAAACCGTAGTAGGAAAGGGTGTTACGGCAGACAAGCAAACAAAATACCCTTCTTTGTTTGGTGATTAGGGGTGGCACACAGACGGAACAGTGATGGTCGGCTAGTACACCCAGATTAGACAAAGGAGGTTAAGGGCTAAAACAGTAAAATCCGGTCACGACAGGCACTATAAAAAGAGGATCTTGCCGTGAACAAAGAAACGGAGCAACAACAGAAACCTTAACTAAGAAATAGGAATTTGAAAAGAGAAACCAAGAAATAGAAAAAGAAATGAGTGGGAATGAAAGAAAGAGAACAACCAGAAAGAAAATAAAGTGAGAATTAGAATGGCAGGCATGCATCGGTAGATTGATTCGCTCTCTCTCTTACGAAATCCTGCTCTCTGTGAAAACCACAAGGAGCCTTTGAGCATAAACTATTCAGGTCCGTTTCACTTAGGGCAGTTAATCTCCACGGCAGGACTTTTCCTGAGAGATTAATTGCGTTGAGAAGGAACGTTCTTTCCTCTTTGGCTTTACTCCTGCGGACCAGATTCTAGTTGATTTCTTCATCTTCTGATTAACCCATACATATTAATATTTGTTCACTTTTGTTCTATTCTTTTCATTCTGTAAAAGTGATTATTATTGCTGTAATTGTGTTTGAGGGTTGTTTGGTCATTTCCCATTGAGTAGCCAGATATTTTATTTATTTTATTATTATTATGTATGTCTGCCACAACTTGTCTAAAATAGCTCTGCCTACCGCAAGCGCGTTCCTGGCTAACTTGGCTTAGTTTGCACACAAGTCAGATCAACTTGAGTTGCAACTAGACTGGTCCCAACTCTCTTATCCAGAAAACTTAGGCCTAATGCCACAAGAAGCAGCCCAACATCACTAGCACGGCCCACCACTTTACAGTCACTAAAACTATTTTTAAGAAAATTCAGGCACATATAGCGATGAAAATTTTCGTTACTAAAACTATTTCTTAGACAATTCTACTACATTTAGCAACAAAATATTTCATCACTAAAACCAAAAAAAAAAAAAAAAAATTGTTGCTATATTTGGAGACGGAAAAATTCGTCGCTAAAACTAATTTTTTGTTTTTATTTTTTTTCATGTCTTTGATATTAACCTGTAACCTGTCATTACATTATTAAAACCTCACATTTGAATAACACATTTATTTCAACAACATATTTATAAGAAACAATCCATACATTCCACAATAAGTAAAAAATAAAACAAGTATCCAATTCAATCCATCCATACAAATTGTTTGCAAAACATACAATAACACAAGATGTTTTATAACAATACAAAAAGTTTAGCATAATATAATTAGGACCAAAAGAAGATGTCCACAGATGTCTTCAAGTAGTGCCAAAAGAAAATGCCTTAAAAGCCACCAATAAAAAATCTGCACAAATATAAAAAAACAATACTACATTAAAATCGTAAAGTAAAAACATTGACTATGTTATAAGAAACATTTCTAACAATGCATTAAGGTAGCCACACCAATGAATTAAAATCACAACTTCTAATATATAAGTTGTAGAAAGTAAATATAGATTTTCAAGTATAATATAATATAATTAGTTTCAAATAATGCATTAAAAAAAGTAGTTACACCATATAGTGTGGCTCACTAAAATTCATCACTAAAAGTACAATTTGTTGTAGTGTTTGATTGACTAGGAAGACTCTGACAAACTTTATTTCAACATTGAAGAAACCCCATCTAAAAGTGACCCATATGAAATTTTGGATCTAGTTGAGAAAACTATAATTTTTGGACAAGTTGCTGCCAAAGAATTTGTGTTAGAGAACCAGATAAGCGGAGAAGAAGAATAGTTAGAAGAACGTCACTACAGGGAGCAAACCCACCAAGCACTGCTTCAAAGTGATGTCGTTTCACTGCTTTAGGGACATCACACCGTTTCGCATTCTATATTGGATGAGTCTGCAACATTAACTCCAAAAGAATCTGAAACTATAGTGTACAAATCTATTTCCAAGCCTAATCCTGATCCACCTTTTATTCAATCTAAGTCAGGCCCACATGTTAGACAAACTGCTAGGAAATCTATAAGGCCTCAAACAAAACTTCCAAGCCCACTTCATAAGGCCATTAATAGTTGGAGTTATTCAAGCCTTGAAACAAGTCCACTAGCAAGCCCCACTTGGAGTCCAATTCGTCAAACTCATTGAGTCTCTAAACTTGAAAAAAAAATTGGCAGATTCACTTGACTTGGAAAATTTTTACCGCACTAACAACGATAAAAGAGAAGTTTCTCCTCGTTTTCAAGCCCAAAACAACAAGAATTTAAAGGGTAAACAAGTTAAAGGTATTTCTAATCCTCATTACAAAAGAAAAAGAAATTTTAGCAAATTTGAGAGAAAAGAGTCATCAAGATCCATAAGACAAAGACGCAAATTAAGTTCCTCACAATACAAGGGAAGGTATGTAAAATCATTTAGAGGATATCCGTGGCAAAACCCAAGAAGAGCATATAGGAGGGGATACATGAATGATTACAAGTGTCATTTTATGTAATAGTTTTATAATTTCTTTTAAATAGTGTGCTTATATATAATTGCGTTTTATTATACATTTTAATTTTATTTTCCAGTTTGGTTTATTTATATTTTTCAAAGACAATATAAGAATTTTTATTGTACTTAATTTGCTTATATAATACTAAGTTTGGTGTGATTATTAATTCTATTTTGTTATCACATTATGCATATTTTTTATAATTTTTTTGGGTTCTATATTTAACCAGCCGCAGACTAATGCGATACATGGGAATATATATAAATATTATGTAATAGGGTGTAATATATAAAAAAGTAACACTTACTTCAAGTATTGTCATTTACTTTTTAGATTTGTCCAAGTATTTTTTTTATTTTTTTATCTTTACAATTATATCATTTTATTATTATTTTTTTTTTGTTTGATTAATATCTTTTTAAGGTGAACCATATCATTCTAACTTCTGCTAATTCTAACTTCTGCTGTAGTGTGTTATATTTACCTAATATACAACTAAACTTTATAAGTTTCAAATTAATTATTCAGTTTTTTCATCTCTTAAGGAATAAAGAGATTATCATGATAATCAAAACTCATCACAAAATTACAATGTTATCTTAACCAAAATTAAAATGAAACTAAAGGAATAAAAGATAGACTTTATAATAATTTGTTATTCAAAAAATTGGTAGGCATATTCAAAATCATAACCATGTAGATTGTTTTTTAGTATAAACTCAAATTCCTAAAAAAAAATTCAACCAAAACTATAAAAGAGAGAGAGAAGACTTTATAATGGGAAATTGAAAAAATACAATACCAAAACACTTAATAAAAAAAAAAAAATCACTCTTAATTAGAATTATAAGAAAGAACAAAAACTCACCAAATAAAAGTAGAGAGAGAGAGAGAGAGAGAGAGAGAGAGAGAGAGAGAGAGAGTACTCACAGTTTTTGTGTGGGAAAAATATGTATTGAATGGAAGAAATGATATCATATTTATTCAAAATAAAATGGGAAGAAGAATAACCAAATTATAAGAAAGAGAAAAGAATGAAGTGTAACGGTGAAGTAAAAAGTAGTGGGGGAGGTAAAGAGGCAAAGAGGGAAGGGAATGATAATCAAAACTCATCACAAAATTACAATGTTATCTTAACCAAAATTAAAATGAAACCAAAGGAATAAAAGATAGACTTTATAATAATTTATTATTCAAACAATTGGTAGGCATATTCAAATTCATAACCATGTAGATTATGTTTTGGTATAAACTCAAATTCTTATTTCCAAAAAAAAAAAAAAAAACAAGTATTACCCAAACAAAATTCAACCAAAACTATAAGAGAGAGAGAGAGAAGACTTTGTCATGGGAAATTGAAAAAACACAATACCAAAACACACATTAAAAAAAAAAAAAAAAAAAAAAAATCATGATAGAAGATTTGGACATATTAGGATTAATTGTCCTAATTATAATAATAGTAACAAAAATAATGAATCAAGCAGATTATAATGATAATTGAACCATCATTAGACAATTGGTGAATTGATTCAGCCGCGACTCCTCATACAGCAAGAAGTAAAGAATTATTCTTTGAATTGAAGGAAAAGAAGATAGGAGAAAATAAAGTCTATATGGGAAATAATAGTTATAGTGATGTATTAGGTGAAGGAAAATGTAAATTATCATTTAATGGTATTGTTTTAATTTTAAGTGATGTTTGTAGGAATCTTATTTATGTTTCTACTTATAGTGATGTATTAGGTGAAGGAAAATGTAAATTATTATTTTATGTACCAGATGTTCATAGGAATCTTATTTATGTTTCTACTAGATAAAAAAAAATTAAAAAAAAAGAAAAAAAAAAGGTTATGAAATTAAGTTAAAGTCCAGTTGTGTGACTATTTGTAAGGGTAATGTAAAACTCAAAGGAGTAAGAATTGATGATATGTATGTATTTAACAATAATATTTATAATAAAGATTCTATTTGCTATTACTCTGTTGTGTCAAATTCTTCTTATTTGTGGCATCTTAGATTAGGACATATTAATAAAAATAAAATAGATTGAATGAGTAAAAATGGTTTATTACCTAATCTAAACACTGAAAATTTTGATGTTTGTGAATCATGCATCAAAGGAAAGATAACATCAAAGCCTTTTGCTAAACATTGGCAATCTTTAGAGTTATTAGAATTAATCCACTCAAATATTTGTGGATCCTTGAGAACTAAAACACACAAAGGAATGAAATACTTTATCACCTTAATTGATGACTATTCACGATATAGATTTATTTATCTAATCAAACACAAATCTAAAGCACTTCAAAATTTTAAAAATTATAAAACTGAAGTAGAAAAACAATTAGAACAACCAATTAAAATTATCAACAATGATAGATGTGGTGAGTATGAAACTTTTGATGAGCTTTGTAAGGGGGAAGGAATTAGGCATATTTACACTATGCTTTACAAACCTCAAGAAAATGGTATAGCTGAAAGACAATAGAACTCTGATGGAGATGTCAAGATCGATGGTGGCTCATTCAAAATTTCCACTCACTTTTTGGGGGGAAGCTTTGTCAACTACCACATATTTATTAAACAGAGTTAATAAAAAGTACAAGGATCTTACACCTTATGAATATTGGACTGATCACAAACCATATTTATCAAACTTAAGGATTTGGGGATTCAAAGCTCATGTACTAATACCGAAACCATTAAAAGATAAATTAAAAAGGAAGACATGGGAGTGCAAATTTATTGGATATGTTCAAAATGATAGTGGTTATAGATATTATAATCAAGAAAATGGATTGATAAAAAGCAGGGATGCTATTTTCCTTGAAAGCACCAATCAAATTACACCACTTGAAGAGATAGGGTTACTAAAAGACCTTCATAATGAAAATAATGATCAATATATGGATGCTTCTGAAAGTGGGAGCAAAAGAAAATTAGATAAATTGATACCTGATCAACAAGCCTTTGATCCTGAGAAGAGTGGGAGTAAAAGGATTAGACGATCATCAACTGTGCTTAAAGATTATTATTTGTTTAATATAGAGGAAAATTTAAGTGAGGACCTAGCTAATTATGGACAAGCAATGGCATGCAATGATTCAAAACAATGGCAAGATACTATGATGGATGAACTAGAATATCCATCAAGAAAAATGATGTCTAAGAACTAATAGTTTTACCAGATTGAAGAAAAGCCATTGGCTGTAAATGGGTTCTAAGAAAGATATTTAAGGCTGACGGTAGTTTAGATAAATATAAAGCAAGATTGGTGGCTAAAGGGTTTACTCAACAACCCTGTGTAGACTTTGTTGATACATATTCACTACTAGCTAAATTTGCTTCAAATAGAATTATTATGTCTATTGTGGCGAGAATGGATTTAGAATTGCATCAACTAGATGTGAAAACAACTTTTCTTAATGGTGAATTAAAAGAAGACATTAACATGTTACAACCAGAAGGTTTTGAAATAAAAGGACATGAAGATAAAGTTTACAAATCAAAAAGATCCCCGTATGGACTCAAACAATCTTCTAGACAGAAAATGGTATTTAAAGTTCCATCAAGCAATATTGGAGATAGGTTTTGAGATGAGTCCACTAGATCACTGTGTTTATGTATTGAGGTACTACAGTGAATTAAAAATAGGCGTAAATGCACTTTTAGTCCCTCGTTTTGACCCAATTTTTATTTTGGTCCCTACATTTTATTTTTACCACTTTTAGTCCCTAAACCAATTAACGTGTGACATTTAAGTCCTAACTAACACGTGTGCTAATTACATGCTTAACATTTATACAGAAAAGCTAAGCTACTTGTCGTTTACACCATGTGTTATTCCTTTGCTAGTCCTGTCGTTTTGTTCTTTGATCTGTCGTTTGTTGACTTCTTCTTATTTTCTTTGCTCTTATCTTTGTCAATCTCTTTGCTAATTTGATAATGTACAAAAAGCCACTTGACCTTCTTGACAGTCAAGTTACTTGTTTCAATGATTTAAAAATAATGTGACATAATAAGCCTGATTGGTATTCTAAACTGCCATATAATTGGCTGTAGTAGATTTCTCCAACACGGTTTGCAAAGTTAGGTAGAAATTTTCAAATTATCTGTACCACATTTTGTATTCTACTTTATATTCCGTTAATCACAATTTGTCATGTATTTATTTTTTTCCATTTTAAACTTTGACGATTTTATAAAGAAAGTTACACAAATACATAGCAAGTTGTGATTGATGGAATATAAAATAAAACACAAAAAATGGTATAGAGGATTTATATTTCAATTGCACTTTTATATATTTATCTTTTATGTGAAATAAATGACTCAAAATATAAGTTAATCCAAACACATCATATGTTTAGTTTATTCATTTTTCTTTTCTTTTTTTCTTTTTCTTCTTTGGCTTATTTGTACATTTTCCGTTTGCTAAAATCACAGGGTTTTTTTTTTTTTTTTTTTTTTTTTTTTTTTTTTTTTTTTCTTTTTTCTTTTTTAACTAACTTATATTTTAAGTTAAATAAGTCAGTGAAAATTTAAAAATGTTGTTATAGTACCGCTTATGTTCAAAGGCTTATTTTCTTAGAAAGATAAATCGGGGGAAAAAAAGCTGAATCTAAAATGAGGTTTTTTCAAAAGCTGTAAAAAAGAGAAAATAAATATATCTATAATCTATAAATATGTATGTGCAATATCTTGGAAATCTCTCGTACCAAAAATAAATGGTGAGGGGTCGTCTTCACGTAGTGACACTTCCTTGGTCTGCCTTTGGCCATATGTTTCCCTTCTTTCAACTCTCCCTTGCCCTAGCCAAAGCAGGAGTTCATGTTTCCTTTGTGTCAACCCCAAGAAACATCCAAAGACTTCCCAAAGTTCCTCCTAATTTAGCATCTCTTATAGATTTGGTGGAGTTTCCGTTACTCACACTAGACAATGAGATCTTGCCTGAAGGGGCCGAGGCCACTGTGGATATTCCACTAGACAAAGTTGAGCACTTTAAGATTGCATATGATCTCCTGCAAATTCCATTCAAGCAATTCATCGGAAATCAATTGCCAGATTGGATTATTGTAGACTTTTGTGCTCATTGGGCTGTTGATATTGCACAAGAGTATAATGTCAAGCTCGTGCTCTTCACTGTTATGTCTGCTGCAACCACTGTTTTCTTGGGGAGGCCACCAGGATATGTTTTTCTTTCTGACCAAACACCAACTTGGGCATCACCAGAAAGTCTAACAAAGCCGCCTGAGTGGGTTAGTTTTCCATCTTCAGTGGCATGGAGAGAATATGAGGCACCATTTGTACATGCAAACCTATATACAAAAGATGCTTCGGGCATAAGTGACGCTGCAAGGATTTCAAAGGTCCTGTGTGCATGTAATGCGTTGGCTATTCGTAGTTGCAAGGAGATTGAAGGTGAGTACTTGAATTTACACGAGAAACAGATGGGAAAGCCGGTGTTTTCAGTGGGTTTGCTCCCTCGGCCTCATGAAAGAACTGAAACATCAAAAACCAATGATGGGTCATGGAGGAAGATCTTTGAATGGCTTGATAAACAAGTTCCTAAGTCATTTGTGTTTGTAGTGTTTGGCAGTGAGTGCAAGCTTAGTAAGGAACAAGTTCACGAGATTGCTTATGGGCTAGAGCTTTCTCTAGTGCCATTTTTATGGGCACTAAGAAGACCCTTTTGGGGAACTGATGAAGGTGATATTTTGCCTTTTGGTTTTAGTAATCGAATATCTGATAGAGGAATGGTGTGTTTTGGTTGGGCTCCTCAGATGGAAATTTTGGCACACCCAGCGATTGGGGGATCATTGTTTCATTCTGGGTGGGGATCTGTGATTGAGATATTGCAATTTGGTCATTCTCTTATTGTGTTGCCACTTGTTTATGATCAGTCTCTGAATGCAAGTCTTTTGGTAGATAAGGATTTGGCTGTGGAAGTTGAGAGAGGCAAAGATGGATCCTTTGATAGGGATGGCATAGCCAAGGCTCTGAGATTGGCCATGGTGTCAGAGGAAGGAAAGACATTCAGAGTTCGTGCAAGGAAGGCCGCTGCTATATTTGGAGATGAGAATCTACATCAGCAATACTACATTGGTCGGTTTGTTGAGTATTTGAAAAATGGGGAATAAAACAGCAGTGATTGTCGACATTCATGGTAATAAGGCTTCGGTTTTTCACAGGAGCCAGCAGCATCCTTTTAAACTTTTCCATTTTTCTTTTTTTTTTTTTTTTTTTTTTTTTTTTTTGGGGAGAGAGAAAGCATCCTTTTAGACCTTAATTAAGAATGATTGTCTTAAATTTATGTTGGCACTTTCTAGTAAAGCTAATCACATCTATTTTCAATTTCTTCAAAAATCAAGAAAAATGCTTTCAAAAATCAAGTAAAGCTAATCGCATCTAGGTAGAATGACTAATCTATATATCTATATATATAATAATAGGTGAATCTGAGAAAAGCTCAAATTAGATTTCTAAATTAGAGTTTCAATTTTACGCCATATGTCCTAAATTATTTATTCTTAAAGAGCTTTATTTTTTAATTTTAGAATCAAATGTGGGACCACATTATAAATATTTATTTAAGTGAGTTATTAAATACAAAAACCAAAGAGTCTAGAGTAAATAAATCGTAAAAAAAAAAAAAAAAAGTACTTCACAATAATAAATAAATAAATAACATGGACAATTTACATTTTATACCTAATAATATCTTTACAAAATTTTTTAAAGTATTAAAAAAATATAAAAATGACTATCATGAGTATTTAAATTATATATATAAGAATTATATTATACAACTTATTGTATATCTTTAAGTGTATCCATGTATATGCATGGGATTACAAACTAGTATATATTACTCCATCCGTCTCAGTTTATTTGTCCTTTATTCCATTTTGAGATATCTCAAAATATTGTCCTGTTTCTAAAAATAAAAGTTATTAATTTACTAATGTTCCTATTATACCCCTACTTTATTTTCAAAACTATTTGAAAAGAAAAATAACAAATATATAAATATATATATATATATGTATATATATATATATATATATATATTTTAAAATCAATCTAATTGAGACACCTTTTTAGTTGCCTCATTAAGAATAACTCTTTTAAAAAAAATGATAAATTTATTTAAGAGTAATTTTGTAAACTTATACATTTTTATAAGGTAAACAAGACAATAAACGATGTTCCCTTAAGAAGTTTGACTTTTCAAACAGGACAAACAAATTGGAACGGAGAGAGTAATAGACAAAATTTAGAGAAAGTTCAATTGGAATTTGAAATCAGAATGCAATTTTGTGTTATGTATCTAAATTTATGTGGGAATCACACCATAATTATTCACTTAAGTTTGTGCCATAAGTCACTTATGGTTTTTAATATTTGTGCCAAATGAGTTAATGAATGCAAAAGACAAAAAATCTAATATTAATGAACTACGGAGTATAAATTAAAAAAAAAAAAAAACCGACTACATACTCAATAAAAATCACCACATGTTTTATCTTATTAAAATTAGGAAAAAAATGATCATTAGTAGTATTAAATTTAGGTAAGAATTTTAATATGTGACTTGTGGGAACACTTCCCGCATTAAGCAGTTTTTGTCCGCTTTGGAGAGCCAGTCCCTCAGGGTTTTGTCACGAAGGGGTGGGAGCTCAGGATTTTCACCATTTGGGCTTGACACCCGAGTCCCATATCGCCTAAGTAACCCTCCCATTCATGGTTTATAAGCTTCTGGAGTGACCATGAGTGTACCACCACTGCCCTTTTAATGTGAGAACACTTCCCGCATTAAGCAATTTTTATCCGCTTTGAGGAGCCAGTCTCTCACAGTTTTGTAGTAGTGGTACACTCATGGTCACTCCAGAAACTTATAAACCATGAGTGGGAGGGTTACTTAGGCGATGTGGGACTCGGGTGTCAAGCCCAAAGGGTGAAAATCCTGAGCTCCCACCCCTTCGTGACAAAACCGTGAGGGACTGGCTCCCAAAAACGGACAAAAACTTTTTAATGCAGGAAGTGTTCCCACATGACTAATTACATTTACTTTTTTTAAAAAAAAAATTGACTAATTATTTATATTCTTATGATAAAAATTGTGTTTAATTTTAAATGTTTTTATACGTATACATTAATGCATGTGTTACATGCTATTTTTTTTAATTATTTATAAAAAAAATAATTAAAAAAATAGAATGTAA
Source organism: Quercus engelmannii (assembly GCA_029955605.1). Lineage (NCBI taxonomy): Eukaryota > Viridiplantae > Streptophyta > Magnoliopsida > Fagales > Fagaceae > Quercus > Quercus engelmannii. Next base: position 42,841,712 of record JARPSG010000003.1, read on the forward strand.
CACATGTAAAGTATGTTTTGTCAAAGGATTTACCAATTTTATATAACATATGTCTCAAACAAGTTTCACATATGTCCTAACACTACATTAGATACTAATTAGAAGAGTGAGTTGTTAATATAAAATATAAAGTTGGACGCATACCAATTGGTTTAAACTTCCTGATAAGTAGTGTTCCTATATATTATATTAAAGGCTCCATCTCTTTCTTTTCATAACATTATCATGTAATTACTTTTATCATTATCTCTCAAAAAGAAAATGGCTAGCTAAAATGAACAAACAAAGCAACATGATTGCAAATGAATATCGACCCACCATGTAATGGATGTTTATCTATCTGTTCTTCATGTTGTTTGGTATATCTGACATGACAATGTTTTGAGCATTCACAGTTCAGTAGATAATATAAGTTAACTCAATGGATTATGATTAAAGCATTACTTTCCGTGCCTAAAATGACTTCCTAGAAATATCTATCGGCATGCGGGATCTAAATCTAATAATAGAAAGCTCAAATTTACCGACTAGTTGTCTTCCTCACTTCCAATGAGAATTGAGAAATGCCAGATGGAGATAGATGGTTTGTTAGCAGTTATTCGAGAGTTAGGCCTCATATCTCGAAAATTTCTTATCATACTTTTTCTAGATAATGTAATAATGTTGCACAAGCATTAGAAGGATCTGCAATGGAGATATTCTTTTTCATTGTACAGTACTGATTTTTCATTCATAGATGATAGATCTCTATCCCTTTTGATTCCAGAAACAAAAAATTTATATAATAATAATGTAAGGCGGAGCCAAGATTTAAAATAAGGGGAACAATCACCTGGCTAGCTGAAGATAAAAATAGTGCATATATAAACTATATAGATGAAACAAGAGTTAATAGTCATTAGAATCTATTTGAAACTAACAACAAAATTTTTACTGTTAAGTGAAATTCTTTTAGTTTTTATTTCCACCCCATTTATGGTCAATAAAATAAAAGTAAGGGTCACAGCTTTGGATAATTCACCTTTTTTTACCTTCTTTTTAATGCTAAACTCATACCATCCCATTTGATTATTATTTTTAGGTAAGTAGATAATAGGGAGAGGGGAGGTAAGATTTGAACTACAAACATAGCTTATCATAATAGATCTCATTACCATTAAACTATTACTTGAATCTCACAATTCACTTTGAAAATTTAGTTCAAAGGATAGACTCCTACATATTAATGTTGAAGACTTAAAATAATTATTGACCAATCTCACGTGTTACGAATTAAACAACACTTGTTATATATCAATAACTAGTCTAAAATTAACAAATATGAAAGCAATACTCAAGCTTTTGTAACGAAATGAAAAACTAAAGGATAACATCTTCAACCAAAAAAGCATTCCAGGAATCTAGTGCTGTAAAAAAATAATTGAAGAAAAATTGTTACAACAAATTTTTTTTATAAAACCTTTATATAGCTGGACTTTTTATTGCAAACTCTGTAAATGATCCATTATAGCCTTCTTATAGTAGTAGCCCTACAACGTCCTTTGGAATCTTCCTCACCAAATTTCCTCCACAAACTCTTTGTCTACATGAACCAAAACCTCCGACACTCTAAAAAACCTTTTTGAATATTTTGCAATTGCGAGCCTCACTTGAAAGAAATCTTTCTATTAATCTCTCATACACTCACACTTTGGGATCGCAATTTGCAATCGATGAGTGGGTAAACATCTAAGATTTTTGGAGTCTGATTCAATATAGAAAGGCACAAGGTACCTCTTAATAGCATAGTCTATGGTAATCTATTCTTCTAAAAAAATATTGTGCAAAGGCAGGTTTATATAAGCGCACACTAGGGTTTGAGAAAAAACAACACTAAAGTTCGGTCAAACAACACTAGGTAGATAAAACCCTACTATCTCGGGTTGATTTAATGTTTCGCTTGGGTGAGATTCACTTTTGTTTTAGTGAAGTTCTTCATAATTCAATTCTTCAAGAATTTTTGAGGTCCTTGTGCCAGCTGACAATTACAATGAATGAAATGCACCAAAAAAACACAACTATTATAATACAACCTTATCATATCAGAATTCAAAGAAACTAGAAGAGCTAAATGAATCACATGAATCCAGAAGTCCAAGTAGCAGTCCAGAAGTCCAAGTAGCAGTATAACTGAAGCAGAGATCAACGACATGTAGTTTAAATATAAAAGCTACATGTAGTATAATGCTAGTTAGTGGACATATGACTTGCACGTGTTTTACTTAGCTGTACTTTTCTATTAGTTAGTTAGGAAGTTTGTTAGATCAGATAAGTTAGTTTTTGGGTTGGTTTAGCTGCTTAAGTGTTACTATAAATATCTTTAATTATTCCAATTATACGCAGATCAATAAAATCATTTTCTCAATAATTCTCATATGGTATCAGAGCCTTCTTGCTCTATTTTCTCCCAAAATTTCTAGGGTTTGTTCTTGAGAGTCTTGAAGCTTCGTCAATGGTGGAAGCAACGAATACTTCGTCTTCTTCCTCTGTGCAAGATCTTGCACTTGTAGAGGATATCTCAAATCCTCTGTTTCTTCATCACGCTGAGAGTCCTGGAGTCATGCTTGTGTCTGAACCGCTGATTGGCGAGAATTATCATGCTTGGGTTCGTTCAATGAGGAAAGCATTGGTTGCTAAGAATAAATTTGGTTTTGTCAATGGTAGTATTACTCTCTCTTCGCCATTATAAAAACTCCAGCAGCTGTTGATGCTTGGATTCGATGTGACAACATGGTAGGTTCTTGGTTGACGAAGGCTGTGTCACCTCAAATTCGAGTAAGCATCACCTACAGGGATACTGCTCTGGTAATCTGGAATGACCTCAGGGATACACATTCTCAAGGGAATGGACCTAGGATTTTCCAGCTTCAGAAAGATATAGCTTCAATGTGTCAAGGCGATTCTTCAATCACCAACTATTTCACTCAATTGAAGCTTTTCTGGGATCAACTCCAGAATTTTAGGCCTACTCCTACTTGTTCTTGTGGGAAGTGTACCTGCAATCTGCCTCAAAAGATTGAAGATCTTCATCTTCAAGACTCAGTCATGCAATTTCTGATGGGACTCAACGAGTCATATTCTCATATCAAAGGTCAGATCTTATTGATGGAACCATTGCCAACCGTCAACAAAGCCTACTCTTTGTTGATTCAAGAAGAGAGGCAGAGGAGTGTAGGGATTGGCAATTCTGTTCACATAGAGTCTACTACTCTTACAGTGAAGGGATCTGATGCTAATTCCAATCCTAATTTTCCTGCTTTCTTTGCCAATTCTGGTGTTTTTGGAGGAAAGAATTCCAAAGGTAGAGATAGACCTATATGCACTCACTGTGGGAAGCTTGGGCATGTCATGGAGAAATGCTTCAAACTACATGGCTTTCCTCCAGGATTTAAGCCTAAAGGCAAGAACTTTAGGGTGAATCAAGTCAATGTTCAAGAGGCTTGTGCAGATGATGATCATACCTCTGCTAATTTTCCTTTCACTCAAGAGCAATGTTAGCAATTTTTGACTATGTTGGGGACTCAAATGCAAGCTGCTCATCTTAATTCTGGTGGCAAGGAAACTCAGTTCAATATGGGGAACAAGGAAACACACATGGCTAACAGTGTGATCAAGCCTAATCCATTTGTGTCTTTTTCTTCCAGTGGCATAGATGCTCTCACCATGGCAGGTACATTTAATCATACTTGTCCTAATTTGAGGCATTCAGTCTTTTCTGTCAAAATCACACATAGAATAGCTTTTGGTGGTAATGTTTGGGTTATTGATACTGGAGCAACAAACCATATAGTGTATTCTGTTAATCTATTGACTGACTTTACTGCTGTTAACTGTGTGGTTGCTCTTCCTAATGGTGAAACTGCCTTAGTAACTCATATTGGTTCTATGTGTCTCTCTGAAAACCTTGTCTTAACCAATGTGCTTTGTGTTCCATCCTTCTCGTTCAACCTTTTATCAGTTAGCCAGCTCACCAAGAAAATACATTGTTGTCTCATTTCTTGTCTACCTTCTGTTTCATTCAGGACCTCAATTGCTGGAGGACGATTGGTGTGGGTGAAGTTCATGATGGGTTGTATCTTCTTCAACATAGCCCCTCTGATACTTGTGCCATTCCAACTCAGTCCCAGGCTATTCCAAGTTTTCATTCTGTTTTCAATTCTGTTTTTCATTCCATTTTTAGTCCCAATAAATCTCATGTTGTCAATAATGTCAAAGTTCCTTTTTCTGTATGGCATTCTAGACTTGGGCATCCCTCTGATGCTAAGATTTCTGTTTTGAAAAATGTACTTCCTGTTCTCAACTCTGTCTCTAATAAAATCTGTGAAATTATGCTCATGGAACACTGGGTTAGTTCCTATGTGAATAGCAGCTTGAGAGTCACTGAACAACAAGGCAGCCTGACTATGTTTTACATCCAGATCCTTAAGTAAATACAAAATCCATGTCACTTCACATACTACAACAGCCATGGCCCTGTACTCTGCTTCTGCCATGGATCTTGAAACTGTGTTCTGCTTCTTAGACTTCCAAGAAATGAGAGAGTCACCAAGAAACACACAGTAACCTGTGATGGACCTTCTAGAATCAGTACATGTAGCCCAATCAGCATCTGCAAATGCTTTGATATGCAAAGAGGATTGAGAGGAAAAGAACAAACCTTGTCCTGAAGTACCCTTAAGATACTGAACCACTCTATAGGCTGCCCTGAGATGAGGCTCTCTAGGCTTAGACATAAATTGGCTCAACCGGTGTACTGAGTAGGTGATATCAGGCCTAGAAATGGTAAGAAACAGCAGCCTGCCTATCAGTCTTCTGTACATACCAGCATCAGCCAATAACTTGCCTTCATCTTTGCTTAACTTGAGATTTATCTCCATGGGAGTTTTAACAGGTTTACACCCAAGCATTCCCACATCATTGATCACTTCAAGAGCATACTTTCTCTGGCATAAAGAGATGCCTTTCTCAGATCTAGCCACTTCCAAACCCAGGAAGTATTTCAAACTGCCCAGATCCTTCAACTTGAACTCCTTATTTAAGAGAACCTTAAGGTCTGCTACAGATTGAGGATCATTGCTGGCAACAAGTATATCATCAACATATACCAAAAGTGCCATGAAAGAAGCTCCAGAGTGCTTGGTGAACAAAGAGTAGTCTGCCTTAGACTGCAGAAAACCATGTTGCAGTAGAGTTGTTGAAAACTTTGAATACCATTGTCTTGAGGCTTGTTTAAGGCCATACAATGACTTATTCAGCTTGCACACAAGCTCCCCCTTGCTGGGCAGGCCTGGAGGAGGACACATATACACTTCTTCATGCAAATCACCATGAAGAAATGCATTGTTAACATCCAATTGATGAAGAGTCCAGCCTTGCACAGCAGCCAAAGATAGGAGAAGTTTAACAGTCACCATCTTGGCAACAGGAGAGAATGTCTCAGTATAATCTAAACCCTCTTGTTGAGTATAACCTTTGGCCACTAACCTTGCTTTGTACCTCTCTACACTACCATCTGACTTGTATTTGATTTTGAATACCCACTTACATCCAACAGCCCTTTTATGTGGAGGCAAAGGAACAAGAGACCAAGTGTTATTAAGTTCTAAAGCCTGAATTTCAGCTGCCATGGCAGCATCCCAATTAGGATCACCAACTGCCTGATGGTAAAACTGAGGTTCTGGAATTTGGGAGATACTATTGCAAAAATGAGAGTAAGAAGGGGAAAGTTTATGACTAGAAACATAATTGGCAATAGGATATATGGTGGAAACAGCATGGCATTTGTAAGCTTTAAGATAAGCAGGTGGCTTAGAGATCCTAGTAGACTTCCTAGGAACAAGAGTGGTTGGAACAGGACCAGCTGGAAGGGAGTGAAGAACATGGACAGATTCAGTGGACAAAGAAGAAGAGGGAAGGTCAGGAATAGGAGTAGTAATGTCATTAGGAACAAAAACAGATAACTCCTCAGGAAGATCAACAAAATGTTCGTCAAGAATAGTGGAATCAACATGAACAGAGGTATCTAATATAGGAGTAGAATGGTGAATAGAATCAGTGATAGGAAGAGGTGGAGCATCAGGAAAGCAATCATGATAAAGGGGGTCAAATTGAGATAAAGGAACAGAAGCAGGAAGAGACTGAAATGGAAACACAGATTCATGGAAAAGAACATCTCTAGAAATGAAACAAGATCTGGTCTGCAAATTTAAAAGCTTATAACCCTTAACCCCAAAAGGATACCCCAAGAAGACACACTTAAGATCTGCGTATAAACATAGCCAGCTCACCAAGAAAATACATTGTTGCCTCATTTTCTTGTCTACCTTCTGTTTCATTCAGGACCTCAATTGCTGGAGGACGATTGGTGTGGGTGAAGTTCATGATGGGTTGTATCTTCTTCAACATAGCCCCTCTGATACTTGTGCCATTCCAACTCAGTCCCAGGCTATTCCAAGTTTTCATTCATTTTTCAATTCTGTTTTTCATTCCATTTTTAGTCCCAATAAATCTCATGTTGTCAATAATGTCAAAGTTCCTTTTTCTGTATGGCATTCTAAACTTGGGCATCCCTCTGATGCTAAGATTTCTGTTTTGAAAAATGTACTTCCTGATCTCAATTCTGTCTCTAATAAAATCTGTGAAATTTGTCCCCTAGCTAAGCATAAAAGACTTCCTTTTCCATTTCATAATCATGTCTCTGAATTTCCCTTTGATTTGATACATTGTGACATATGGGGTCCCTATGTGGTACCTACTGTTGCAGGTCACAAGTATTTTCTCACCATTGTTGATGATTGCACTAGATCAACTTGGGTGTATCTTATGAAATCTAAGTCTGAAACCAGGTCCTTATTACAATCCTTTTATACCATGATTAAGAATCAATTTGGTAAGTCTATTAAAGTATTTAGGACTGACAATGGACTTGAATTTCAAATGAATGAATTCTTTAAACCTCATGGCATCATTCATCAGCACAGTTGTGTTGCTACTCCATAACAAAACTCTGTTGTGGAGAGAAAACATCAGCATATACTCTGTGTTGCTAGAGCCTTAAGACTTCAATCAAATATCCCTATTGCTTATTGGGGTGATTGTATCCTCACTGCTGTTCACCTTATCAACAGACTCCCTTATCCTCTTTTGAACCACAAATCCCCTTTTGAGCTTCTTTATAATAAACTTCCAGATTATTCCCATCTCAAAGTGTTTGGTTGTCTATGTTTTGCTTCTACTCTCTCTCACAATAGAGGCAAATTTGATCCTAGGGCTCTTAAGTGTGTCTTCTTGGGGTATCCTTTTAGGGTTAAGGGTTATAAGCTTTTAAATTTGCAGACCAGATCTTGTTTCATTTCTAGAGATGTTCTTTTCCATGAATCTGTGTTTCCATTTCAGTCTCATCCTGCTTCTGTTCCTTTATCTCAATCTGACCCCCTTTATCATGATTGCTTTCCTGATGCTCCACCTCTTCCTATAACTGATTCTATTCACCATTCTACTCCTATATTAGATACCTCTGCTCATGTTGATTCCACTATTCTTGACGAACATTTTGTTGATCTTCCTGAGGAGTTATCTGTTTTTGTTCCTAATGACATTACTACTCCTATTCCTGACCTTCCCTCTTCTTCTTTGTCCACTGAATCTGTCCATGTTCTTCACTCCCTTCCAGCTGGTCCTGTTCCAACCACTCTTGTTCCTAGGAAGTCTACTAGGATCTCTAAGCCACCTGCTTATCTTCAAGCTTACAAATGCCATACTGTTTCCACCAAATATCCTATTGCCAATTATGTTTCTAGTCATAAACTTTCCCCTTCTTACTCTCATTTTTGCAATAGTATCTCCCAAATTCCAGAACCTCAGTTTTACCATCAGGCAGTTGGTGATCCTAATTGGGATGCTGCCATGGCAGCTGAAATTCAGGCTTTAGAACTTAATAACACTTGGTCTCTTGTTCCTTTGCCTCCACATAAAAGGGCTGTTGGATGTAAGTGGGTATTCAAAATCAAATACAAGTCAGATGGTAGTGTAGAGAGGTACAAAGCAAGGTTAGTGGCCAAAAGTTATACTCAACAAGAGGGTTTAGATTATACTGAGACATTCTCTCCTGTTGCCAAGATGGTGACTGTTAAACTTCTCCTATCTTTGGCTGCTGTGCAAGGCTGGACTCTTCATCAATTAGATGTTAACAATGCATTTCTTCATGGTGATTTGCATGAAGAAGTTTATATGTTTCCTCCTCCAGGCTTGCCCAGCAAGGGGGAGCTTGGGTGCAAGTTGAATAAGTCATTGTATGACCTTAAACAAGCCTCAAGACAATGGTATTCAAAGTTTTCAACAACTCTACTACAACATGGTTTTCTGCAGTCTAAGGCAGACTACTCTTTGTTCACCAAGCACTCAGGAGCTTCTTTCATGGCACTTTTGGTATATGTTGATGATATACTTGTTGCCAGCAATGATCCTCAATCTGTAGCAGACCTTAAGGTTCTCTTAAATAAGGAGTTCAAGTTGAAGGATCTGGGCAGTTTGAAATACTTCCTGGGTTTGGAAGTGGCTAGATCTGAGAAAGGCATCTCTTTATGCCAGAGAAAGTATGCTCTTGAAGTGATCAATGATGTGGGAATGCTTGGGTGTAAACCTGTTAAAACTCCCATGGAGATAAATCTCAAGTTAAGCAAAGATGAAGGCAAGTTATTGGCTGATGCTGGTATGTACAGAAGACTGATAGGCAGGTTGCTGTTTCTTACCATTTCTAGGCCTGATATCACCTACTCAGTACACTGGTTGAGCCAATTTATGTCTAAGCCTAGAGAGCCTCATCTCAGGGCAGCCTATAGAGTGGTTCAGTATCTTAAGGGTACTTCAGGACAAGGCTTGTTCTTTTCCTCTCAATCCTCTTTGCATATCAAAGCATTTGCAGATGCTGATTGGGCTGCATGTACTGATTCTAGAAGGTCCATCATAGGTTACTGTGTGTTTCTTGGTGACTCTCTCATTTCTTGGAAGTCTAAGAAGCAGAACACAGTTTCAAGATCCACGGCAGAAGCAGAGTACAGGGCCATGGCTGTTGCAGTATGTGAAGTGACATGGATTTTGTATTTACTTAAGGATCTGGATGCAAAACATAGTCAGGTTGCCTTGTTGTTCAGTGACTCTCAAGCTGCTATTCACATAGGAACTAACCCAGTGTTCCATGAGCGTACAAAACACATTGAAATAGACTGTCACATTGTTAGGGATAAAGTGCAGGCAGGAGTTATAAAGCTGATGGACATTCGTACCCAATGTTAGATAGCTGATTTGTTGACAAAAGCTTTGAGCTGGAGTCAATTTTCTGGTCTTCTTACCAGGATGGGCATCTCCAATATTCATTCTCATGATGTCCATCCTGAGGGGGAGTATCAGAATTCAAAGAAACTAGAAGAGCTAAATGAATCACATGAATCTAGAAGTCCAAGTAGCAGTATAACTGAAGCAGAGATCAACGACATGTAGTTTAAATATAAAAGCTACATGTAGTATAATGCTAGTTAGTGGACATATGACTTGCACGTGTTTTACTTAGCTGTACTTTTCTGTTAGTTAGTTAGGAAGTTTGTTAGATCAGATAATTTAGTTTTTGGGTTGGTTTAGCTGCTTAAGTGTTACTATAAATATCTGTAATTATTCCAATTATACGCAGATCAATAAAATCATTTTCTCAATAATTCTCATATATCATGCATGTCATAATCCAACACTAAAATCCTAACACACTTCTCAAAAGGAGTATTTAGAGCTGGGGGGATTTTTATCCAGAATTGAAACTCTCTTTCTCATTTAAAGGGGGGCCGGGGGGGGGGGGGGGGGGGGAGTTGTTAGCTAGCTAGAATGAAGATTGAAGGAAAATTAAGTTCAAAAAGATATTTGGGATTGAATACACAGTCAATTATATATTTTCTTGCCCTTTTCATCTTTTTTTGTCAAAACGAATATACAAACAAATATCCTCAACTTAGATACTCTAATAATGAAATTGATGAGAAAAGGGAGAGGGAATTTTCCTTTGAGTGTTGATCTTTAAAATTCCAAGCGAATAATCATCACCATCTCTGCATAAATGAATCATTATCCTAGAGAACCAAAGGGTATGTAAGCTAATAGATACAGCTTTTTGACAACTGACACAATTTATGGCAATGTGTACTCAGACTGATTATACTATGGGCATGCTATGTTTGTGTTTAGTGTAGCCCAGTACAACTAATATACGTACAACTATAATACTCCTAGTCCTAGGGGTCTAGGGAGTGTTGCCCTCAACTCCTTCTTTGCTTACATAACCATCTTGACGTTTGAGCTTACGTCTTAAAGCCATTGCTGTTTTTCATCCACAGGAGGCAAAAGAAAAGGAAAAAAGAAGCAATGGAGAAAGAATAATGATTCCATGTGAAACCTAATTAATTATGGACTATGCACTTAGAAAATAGAACGTGATACTTTAGTTTAGATAAAGTTTAATTAGAATTTGAAATTAAAATCCAATTTTGCATCATATGTCTAAATATATGTGAGAATTATACTATAATTATCCACTTAAGTTTGTGTCATATGTCCACTTAAGTTTTTTAATCTTTATGCTAAGTGAGTTAATAAGTGAAAAATACTAAGAATCTAATATTAATAAACTATAAAATTAATAATAAAAAAAAAAAAACTAATCACATATATTCAATAAAAATCACTACACAACAAAGATCACCACACATTCTATCTTATTAAAAATTATTAAAAAAAAATTATCAAAAAAAAAAATTGTCATAAGTAGTATTAAATTTAGGTAAGAATTTTAATATGTGACTAATTACATTTACATTTTTTAAAAAATAATTTGACTAATTATTTATATTTTTATGATAAAAATAGTGTTTAATTTTAAAAGTATTCATACGTATGCATGTTTTAAATGCTATTTTTAAAAATAATTTCACTAATTGTTTATATTTTTATAATAAAAATTATGTTTAATTTTAAATACATCCATGCATTTGCATGGGTTATGATGATGCCGAAAAATCACCAGTGATTGTGCCCTCGAGTGATTCCCGCAGATCCCCTCGTGGACTTCTCTCATGACGTAGTCTGCCTCCTCGAGTCCCAAACACCTTAGGTACGGGCGGGAGAAACCTCTTTTGTATAGGACTTCTTTTATCAAAACAAAACGCAATGCTCGGACCTTCAATTTTCTAGCAACGTCCTTGTCGTCCGATAGCATGCCGTCCCTTAGGTAGGATACTAATGGCGTGGTCCAGTTGTTTTCGCTACCAATCTCCTACACACTAGTTACTTCATCTATGTGTGGAGAATTTTGAACGAAGGATAGTACCTGATTGGGGACGAGCATGTATTCTGCTGAGGCGGCCTTTGCTAGGCGGTTGGCGCACTCGTTCTCTTCCCTCGGGATTTGGATGAATTTGATCTGGAGACCGTCGATTTGACCCATCACCTCTTCAAGGTACTTCTTCATTCTTCCATTCTTGCATTCATAATCACCATTAACCTGACTGGTGACGACCTAGGAGTCACAGTATACGACCATGTTCTCAACTCTTGCTGCTCTTGCGAGGTCCAATGCTACTACTAAAGCCTCATATTCTGCTTCATTGTTGGTCGTAGGAAAGTCCAGGCAGACCATGCACTTGATCTTATCTCCTTCTGGGGTGCGAGTATCATATCGGCGCCTCTAGCTTACTTGTTTGATGATTCGTCTGTATGGACGCTCCATTGTGAAACTACTTCTGCCCCCTTGCCTTTTATGAATGTGAATTCGGCGATGAAGTCAGCTACCCCCTGTCCCTTGACAGCAGTACGCGAACGGTATCGTATATCAAATTCGCTCAACTCAACTGCCCATACTGCTATCCGTCATGTAGCTTCAGGACTACTCATGGCTCTTCTCAAAGGCTTATCTGCCAAGACAACAATAGTATGGGCTTGGAAATATGGCTTGAGTTTCTGTGCCGCGGTCACTAACCCAAACGCTAGCTTCTCCATCGGAGGATACCTTTCTTCTGCTCCTCGAAACCCTCAGCATTTAAGGTAAACCGGTTTCTGCAACCCGTCTTCTTCTCTTATCAAAGTTACGCTGACCGTGGCTTGCAAGACGACTAAGTACTGGTAGAGTTCTTCCCTCGGTTTGGATGGACTGAGTAAGGGAGGAGTGGAGAGATACAACTTAAGATTCTCGAACTCCTGCTAGCATTCGTCCGTCCATTCAAACGATCTCTTCAACATGCGGAAGAAATGTAGGCATTTATCTATCACCCTTGAGATGAACCTGTTCAATGCTGCTATCTTGTTGTTCAGGCTCTACACCTCCTTTACCGTCTTCGATGGGGCTAAATCCATTATAACTCATACTTTTTTGGATTGACTTCAATTCCCCTTTGGGATACCATGAATCCCAAGAATTTCCCCGCTGTAACCCCGAATACACATTTGTTTGGATTTAACTTCATGTTGTATGCCTGAAGAGTGTCGAAGGTCTCTTGGATGTCATTTAAGTGTTCGACTTCTCGTAAGCTTTTCACCAGCATGTCATCTACATAAACTTCAACATTCCTCCCGATTTGTCATGCAAACATCTTGTTCATCAATCTTTGGTACGTCGCCCCGGTGTTCTTGAGCCCGAATGGCATCACTTTGTAGCAGAAGAGTCCTTGGCTTGTAACAAAGGAAGTCTTTTCTTGGTCAGCCTCATCCAGTTTGATCTGATTATATCCAAAAAACACGTCCATGAAGCTCAGTAGCTGGTGTTTCGCAGTTGAGTCTACCAAGGTATCTATTCGTGGAAGGGGGTAACTATCCTTGGGGCTGGCTTTGTTGAGGTCCGTGAAGTCTATGCACATCCTCCACCCTCCATTGGCCTTTTTTTACCATAACTACGTTTGCCAACCAATCTGAGTAGTATACTTCCCGAATGAAATCTGCTTCTAGTAACTTCTGAACCTCCTCCGCTATCGCTTTGTCTCGCTCTTGAGCAAACACTCACTTCTTCTACCAAATGGGAGAGCATGAAGGCAACATGTTCAATATGTGAAATATGACTGAAGAGTCAATCCCTAGCATGTCCTTATGACTCCAGGTGAATACATCCTGATTCTCTTTTAGAAACGTCATGAGCTCGTGACGAACCAACTGACTCGCCAACGTACCCACCCTAGTCGTCTGCTCAAGTCTGGAATCGTCGAGTGTTACTTCTTTCAGTTCTTCCATAGGTTCTGCCATTCGTCGTTCTTCTATGCACATGGTTTGCTGGTGGTCATCCATTTCTAGCATCGCAAAGTAGCATTCACGCACTGCTACCTGATCAGTGGGGAACTTAATCATCAGATGGTAGGTTGATGTTACAGCCTTCCATGAATTCAAAGTAGGGCGCCCCAATATGGCATTGTATGCGGAAGAGCAATCAACGACCAGAAAGGTTACGTTCCCCGTGATTTGCTGAGGGTAATCTCCGACTGTCACCAATAGGGTGACTACACCTAGTGGGTACACCCGTGTTCCTCCGAATTCTATGAGCGGGGCATTGGTTGGGATTAATTGTTCCTTCTCTATTCTCATTTGCTAGAAGGCCGAATAGTACAAAATATCAGCGGAGCTTCCGTTGTCTACCAACACCCTGTAGTTATTGTAGTCACCTACCCGTATATTGACTATAAGTGCATAATCGTATGGGTGGTGGAGTCGTCGGGCATCTTCCTCTGTGAACCCAATGACGGGATTGTCAACTCGTGCCATCTTCGGGGCGTACCCTGTTAGTTGAATATTCTGTACCATCTGTAAGTATGCCTTTCGTGCCTTCTTAGAGGAACTGGAAATCTTGCCCCCTGTGATCATCCTTATATCTCCCATAGGTGGCCTAGGTCACTCGTTGCCTCTTCGGACTGGTGCACCTGGGTTTTGCTCTGTTCCTTCATTGCCTACGAATTTCTACAGCTTTCCTTGACGAAGGAGGGCTTCTATCTGTTGCTTCAAGTTATAGCAATCAGACGTATCATGGTCGTGGTCTCGATGGAAACGACAATACTTATCCCTGGGCCTCTTGCTGGGATCGCCCTTCAATTTGCCAGGGAAAGTTAATGCTCCTTTATCTTTGATCTGCATCGGACCTGATCAATTGAGGTATTCAAGAGCGTGAAGTTTGTAAGCCTCCCCATCGGGGGCCTGGATCGTCGATCCTCTCTTTTATCTCTTGTTCTAGCCATCTTTCTACCCCTATCCTGTCGGGCTTCCTCTTACCTCTCTCTCTTCTTGGGTTTTTCTTAGCGTGCTAGCAGCGCATCTTCAGCATTCATGTACTTGGTGGCCCTTTAAAGCACATCTGACATAGTTTTCGGGTCATTCTTGTATAAGGAGAATAAAAATTTACCTTTTCGTAATCCGTTCGTAAAGGCTGCTACGAGGATCTTATCGTTGGCTTCGTCGATCGAGAGTGCTTCCTTATTAAAACAGGTTATGTAGGACCTTAGCGTCTCATCCTCTCGCTACTTAATATTCATCAGGCATGCAGTAGACTTCTTATACATGTGTCCCCCGATGAAGTGCGATGCGAATTGGGCGCTCAACTCTTTGAAGGAACTAATGGAGTTGGGCGTCAGCCTGCTGAACCATATCCTTGCGGGGTCCCTCAGCGTGGTGGGGAAGGCCCTACACATAATCTCGTTCAGTATCCCCTGAAGGTGCATCAGGGTCTTGAAAGACTCCAAGTGATCCAGCGGGTCCTTGTTTCCATTGTAATTTTCCACTTGCGGCGTATGAAACTTTGAAGGAAGGGGAAAAGAGTTGACGGCCATGGTGAATGGTGAATCTGTTCTGTGGACCAGATCGTCGAGATCATTGGAAGCTCTTCCCTTAAGCGTGTTCATCATTCATTCCATCCATTCTTTCATCATTTGTATCTCCTCGAGGATATAGGGCGAGGCCGTATCAGTAATGGGTGGATGACTTATGTCTTGTCTATCCGGTCTACTCGGGGCGTTACTACCCTCCGGCCCCTCTTGGTTCCTTCAGTCAGCACTGGTACCTTCTTGATCTTCCTCTTGGGTTCCCATCACCGCATTCTTCTATTGCAATTGTTCCTCAAGGGTTTGGTTTTGTCTGGTGAGGCGTTCCACTGCTGCTGTGAGGGTTTGGACCTGTCTCTCCATGGCAGTAGGGCGTGGCTCATCTCCCTGAATGTTGTTGGTGGTTGCCATCAAGCGAGTAAGTACCATGCAACTCTTTGTCTGGGAAGCGTTTGTATGGCTTACAAGTCACTGTCTTTCCCATAAACGGCACCAATTGATGATGCCGAAAAATTACCAGTGAGCCACACAGTCCTTGCACACTCGAAGCAAGACCTGTACAATAAAAAGAGAAAAGCTAGCAGAGAGCACCAGTGTGGTGCCGGCCAAATACCCTCTGAAGGTCAAGTTAGGACTATTCTCACAACTCTAGAGTGCTAAAGAGGGGTAAATTATGCGTACCTATTTTGTGAGGGTCTTTGGGTTTTTATAGTAGTGTAAAATCAGACTCCTATGCTTGCGCAACAAGTCTTTTCCATATAGGGAAAATCCTCATTAATGGGTGTATTTTCCAGAATCCTCTTTGTGTTAGAATTCTATTCATGATGGAATTCTACAAGCTAGGGTTAATCGTGAGACGCAAGTCGTTTCCATTTAAGATTCCTTGGAGACCACATAATGACCAAATTAGTGCCACGTGGCCTATTGGTCCATCCTCCCTGGCCCAATCATACCAGATCCGTCCACTTACCTTGATCTGTTAGGCCCCTACAAATGGACCCGTCATCCATAACTCTAATCCGTCATCTTCACTATTCTTCCTCTTCAGGTTACATGCTAGTCTATATATATAATAATAGGTGAAGCTGAGAGAAACTCAAATTAAAATTCCAAATTAGAGTTCTAATTTTGTGCCATGTGTCAACAAATTGTGCCATCATAATTATCTTTCCAATTGTTCAATTAGAATTTGAAATTGAAGTTCAATTTTGCTCCATTTGGTTAAATGTATGTGGGCCATTCTCATTAAAACCACTTTTGTGTATCGAGTTAAGTGAGTTACTGGGCTAATTAAGTTTTTTCTTGATCTTGTTGTCAAACATGAAAACCAAAGAGGCTATTTTTATACCCAATGAAATCACTAATTTCACAAGAGACAGGGGGAGGGAGAGAGTCGTAAGGCACAAGGCGATATATCTTGTACCCAACATATATGCCGAGTACCTCATAAAGAGGTGGGCCCCATAGTCCATTTGGCTAAATGTATGTGGGTCATTCTCATTAAAACCACTTCTATGTATCAGGTCAAGTGAGTTACTGTGCTAATTAAGTTTTTTCTTGATCTTGCTGTCAAACGTGAAAACCAAAGAGGCTATTTTTATACTTGATGAAATCATTGATTTCACAAGAGACAGGGGGAGGGAGATAGCCGTAAGCACGAGGCAATATATCCTGTACTCGGCATATATGCCGATTACAGGATGTACAAAATTGTAAGGCACTATGAAGGAGAGATTGAGGACCACCACCATGTCAGACCATCTCCCACCTTCAACCTAGCCTCTTGCCACCAATATATATTGCCTGAACCACTACTGATACAGGTATCTTTAAACAATAAAAATTGGTATCAAATATGATTTAGGTTCTGTTATTTTGGGTTGATTTTTATTAATTTAGGTATTTGGGTTATTGGTTATGATTAAGGTTGAATGACGAAGAAAGAAAGGGCATGATCAAAGACGTTTGAAACCCATTTAGCTTAGGGTTGACAATCATTGAAGGTATTGCCGAGAAACAAGGAATTTTCTTTGCTTAAATGTGGTTTGGTTGTCATCCCACTACAACAAAATGTATTTTTAGTGTCGAAAAAATTCGTCACTAAAAGTCCAGTTTTTTGTCGCTAAGGACCTTTAGTGACGAAATCGGACTTTTAGCGACGAAACTCATTTCGTCATTGAAACCCCATCACTAAAAGTCCTGGTGACGAAAAATTTCATCACTAAAAGTCCGATTTGATTATAAAAAAAAATAATAAAGAAATAAAATAAATAAATAAATAAACCATTCAGTGAAAACATTTCATCGCTAAATGTTTTCCTCGCTAAAAACACCATTCAGTGACGAAATTATTTCGTTACTAAAAAAACTTTAGTTTATTAAATCACATTTAGTGACGAATAATTTTGTCACTAAAACTATTTTCGGGTACATATAGTGACGAAAAAGTTCGCACTAAACTATTTTTAAGAAAATCTAGGCACATATAGTGACGAAACTTTTCATCACTAAAACCATTTCTTACAAAATTTTGCTACATTTAGTGACGAAATATTTCGTCACTAAAACAATTTTTTGTTGCTATATTTGTGACGAAAAAATTTGTCGCTAGAACTTATTTTCTATTTTTATTTATTTCATGGCTTTGATATTAACCCGTAACCTGTTATTACATTATTAAAACCTCACATTTGAATAATACATATATTTCAACAACACATTTATAAAAAAAAAGATCCATACATTCCACAAGTAAAAAATAAAACAAGTATCCAATTCAAACTCCTTCCATACAATAATTGTTTGTAACATATACAATAACTCAAGATATTTTATAACAATACAAAAAGTGTAGCATAATATAATTAAAACTAAACGAAGATGTCCTTATATGTCTTCAAGTAATGTCAAAAGTAAATCTCCTAATAAGAAATATGTACAAATATAAAAACGATACTACATTAAAATCGTAAAGTAAAAACATTAACCATGTTATAAGAAACATTTTTAACAATGCATTAAGAATAGTCACACCATGTAATGTGGGTCAATTGCTAAAATAAAGTACTAACCAAAAAGTGTTTTAACTTGAAGTTGAACCACCCCCATAGGTAAGAGCGTCATCATAACCCTTACTCCTCAAAAAGTTAAGAATATTCTTTTAGACCTCTTCTTGCTTAGCTTATGCCTCTTGGTCCTTAGCTCTTGCCTCTTTGAGCTCAATTATCTCATTTTCTAGCTATTGGATATACTCTACCGAGGAATTAGATGAGGCAATGGTTACTAGAGAAGAGGAAGGTCTCATGCCAAGTCCTTTTGCAATACTGGACTTCTTCTTAAAAACCAAGTTTGAGATCTCCTCTTGTGTAAGAGGAATTGCATTAGGATCTTGACAATAATCCTCTTGCACTTTGAGAATATTTTCCAATCATTTGAAAGAGAGAAAGAAACAAACAATCACAACATTAATACTACATATGTTATAGCTTTATAAACATGATAGGAATGGAATGATAGGGATGAAATGATATACATACATATGTCGCTTCATCCTCATGGTGTATCTACATATTTGTATTTGGATTGAAATGAACATCTTTGATTTTTCCAATTCAGGAACTTGACCATCATTATTATTTGTCTGATTAATTAACATTCAAGTGTTAGATAGATATACTTAATTAATCACAACATGTAATATACTAAGGTTAAAAAATTATACATTCCATGTACATTATAGCTAAATTAAGTAAAGTATAATCTCAATAGTAAAAATAGGGTGCAGTTGTAATTAAGTATATTCTGTGTAATTACCAATCGTGCTAGTTAATACATTGGTAGTCTGCGCTTCCGCACTAGAAAAACTTTGGACGAGAGGACTTACTGCAGGAGGTGTTTCCACAGATTGGATCGTAGATTGGACCATCGGGATAGATGCCTCACCTCGTAAGCGTGTAAATCGTCTTGGTGCAATCTGTAACTAACAAACATACAAATAATGGAACGATAAAGTTATTATCATCTATTGTACCCTTTGGAACATCTATTGTACCTTATGGATTACAGAATTAGATGACTCATCATCATTGTAATCATCACCAATAGATGGTACATAATCATCATCTACCACAACACTAGCTCTACTTCTTTTCCCTTTTGCACAATTGGACTGAGCAGTATCCTTTAGAGAAGTTCAGATGTGCTTCAACCCCAAAGCATCAATTCTCTCTTAGTTTTGCCTCATTTTATCCAATCTTGCCATCTCATACCTCAGTATGTTATGAGTGTATTTGGCCTTTTTGGGCATTTTTTGAAACTATGTATTGACATGAAAGATAAGTACAATTACTACTAACTTAACATCAAAGTCCACACCATTACCCATATCAAGCAATTTACAAGTGCAAAATTTGAACACAATTGCTACTAATTCAACACAACAAATGACCACATTAATATCCATATAAAGTTCAAGATAAGTACAAAACATCTCAAAAACAATTACTACTAACTTTACATATCATAGTCTACACCATTATCCATATCAAGCAATTCACAAGTGATAAATTTGAACACAATTACTACTAACTCAACACAACAAATGATCACATCAATATTTATATCAAGTTTAAGATAAGTACAAACAATTGCTATTTAGACAAGCATAAAACTTTAAGATAAGCACACAACATTTAAGACAATTGTTATGAACTCTACATATCATAATCCATATCAAGATCAACATCAGGTATGTCATGCTCTTCATTTTGATTAGCATCTCTTGAAGTTCCACCTTCAAGAACAACCTCAGTTTCAACATTATCCATACAATAGTCAATAATATTGTCCTCAACATTGATAAAGACAATATCAACAATCGCTTCTTGTTGGAATGCGTCACTATCTTCTGTATTATCATTGGATTCTCCACCCCTGACTTCTGGGACATCAAACACTCCCCTATGTTGGATGGATTGCACAATTTTTCAAGGTTCGCCCGATTTGGTATCTTAAAGGTAAAAACTTGTCTCGCTTGACTAGAAAGTATAAAATGGTCATTTTCATACCACCAACTTGTAACATTAATGCTTATGCAGTGTGCATCGGTTCTTATCGTTCTCCTTCGACCATTGGTACCAGTATTGTACCATTCACACTGGAACAAAACAACTTTATGGTGAAACACATACTCCAATTCCCAAATTTTGCACACATGACCATAGAAGTCGTGCATTTCTCCCTCATGGTCCCCTTCGGTACATACACCACTGTTTTGGGTTACACGACGATTGTCTAGGTCTCTTGTATGGAACTTTACACCAGTGACCATATAAACTGTGTACTCATTCACATACTGCTTAGGACCATTTGCTAATGACCATAATTGTTTAGTAGCTTCTGGTGACTCGTTAACTTTTGTTGAGGTCTAAAAAGGGTCATAATGAAATAAGCCCAAAACAGAAGAACAAGTCAAGCCCAAAAGAAAAAAAATTCAGGCTAAGCCCAAAGTGATAGGTACGGATGACCCATAGGGGGATAAAAGGAAGGCCCAAAGGATCCTGAAGCCCAGAAAAAGGAAGAAGCATCCAAAAAAGAGACCACGGCAAAATATAAAGAAGCAAGGATCCTCAAATCCCTTCAAGCACAAATAAAAAGGAAGACTGGGACAGATCGATAGAAAGAAGACAGAAGAAGAAAAACAAGAAATAAAAGCAAAAAACGCGAGCGACCTCTCATGGCACAGACAGAAAAGGGGCCTCGGGGAACCAGGACAGGGAAGAAGAATGGTAACAAATGACTTTCAAAAATGGCAGAACAGGATTCCGCCCAAATAGGAAAGAAAGGAAAAAGTGGAAGACGCCAGAAATGGGGATGCCGAGAAGGGCATACCTCAGCACGTCCCAAAGAGGATGGCCAACCAGAAGCTTTCGAAGGAATCAGAACCAAGAGAAGGAAAGAATGAGAGAAAACGGAAAAGGGACTTACCGAGACGATGGGGACAGAACATGCTCTGTTTGCATAAGAACAAAACAGGGGAACCAACGGTTCCCCGGGACGCCCAGAAAACTCCATTATAAAAGGAGGGGATGGGTTGTGAAGAAGGCAGCGAGAAAAAAAGAAAGAAACGCAAGAAAGAAGAAATTCTCTAGGAAGAACCATCAGAAAAATCTATGCAGAAAGAAAAATACTAAGGGAAGAACAAATACTGCTTCCCGATATCCTGTAAAGGCCACTATTGCACATACTCGGATTCAACGAGAATCAAACTTTGCAAGTTTTAGTGAGCTTTCTGTAATCAAACAGATAACTTATTAATGAAACACTGCTTCATAATTCCAGGATCCCCACAGCACCTTTTTTTTTTATCATCTTGCTAATCCTGTTTTCTTTCCTTCTGAGCTTACGTCGTTAATTTTTGGCACTCTCCGATATCCTTGTTTGTCATTTTTCTTTGTATGTTGTCAGGGGTATTCTCTGCATTCACTTGATTCTTAAACAGCTCGTTAGCTGCGATGAATCAAGGCCCGGTCCACCAAATCCTTCCTTTTCATTCAGGCCCGGGATCCTTGGGCTTGAGTATCCCGAAAAAGGCACTCTCACATTTTGGCGACTCCGCTGGGGACTGGGCAAAGAAGAAGGAAGAAGCAACCCTTTACAGAGAATGCCTCCAAGACAAAGAAACAGCAAAGGAACTAATGTGCCACCTACGGCCTTTGAGCCCGTAGGAGAAAACGAGGAAGTCTCCAGGCAAGGAGGTGGGATACCCTTGGTAGAATAGGAGGTTGTGTCAGAACAAAGACACGTAAGGCAGGAACCAGACCTAATGGCCAGGATGACAGCAATGTTAAAGGATCTGGAGCAAGAAGTTCGTCTTCTCAAAGAAGGCAGGACACAGGAAATCAGAGACAATATTCCCCCTACTGGCCACCAAGATGGGACACAGCCAGAGGGAGGGTCAGCAGTGGGAGGAAGAGCCAACCCTCAGTACTTGACACTAGCAGACGTCAATGCCCTCCTGGAACAAGAAAGGGAAAAACTCTCAGGGATCCCCAAGCAATTCTCTCGGGATCCCTCGTTCCCTCCAGAACTTCTTGGCAAACCATACCCTAAGGGGTATGAACCCCCAAAGTTCCATCCTTTCGATGGGAGGAATGGAAGTGCCGTGGAACATGTGAGTAGGTTTGTCCACACTATGGGCCCCTATGCAGGAGACAGAGAACTATGTCTAAGGGAATTCGCCAAATCCTTAGTGGATAGAGCATACACTTGGTACACCACGCTGAGACCCGGGTCCATCAAGACCTGGGATGAGATGATGGAAAAATTCTGCGCCAAATATTACCCTGGTGAAGACAAAATCACTTTCCAGAACCTGCAAATAGTGAGGCAGAGACTTGGAGAAGATCCTGTTCAATTCATTAAAAGATTCGAAGATGTGTCCCTAGACTGCTATGGAGACCATGAAGAAAAGGAGCTCGTGGAAACCTGTATAGCCAACATGCTTTTTGATTACAGGCTCAACCTTGAAAATCTATGCATCACACAGTTTGCTGACCTGCTACAGAGAACCAGAAGGACGGCGCAAACCATGAGAACGAAAAGGCTACCCGCGTCCCAAGCTATGACAGCATCAGTAGGAGAGAAAAGAAAGAGACCAGATGGGAAGGTGTTTGAGGAACCACCAGTGATCCCATGTACAGCTGAGGAGCTAAGCCATGTCCTAGACAAATGGATTGGAGATGGGGTTGTTAGGCCATTCACTGTGTCCAGGCCACCAACAGAAGAAGAAAGGAAGAACCCTTTATTTTGCAGAATCCATAATTATGTCAAGCACTCCACCAAGGATTGCTGGACCCTTCGCAGACTCTTCCACAAAAAGTTGAGAGAAGGAACCCTGGAGCTCACTCAAAAGGAGCCGGAAGTGCAGAGGAACCCCTTGCCTAACCACATAGGAAAAGGGGTGGTGGCAGTAGTAATACATGGGAACCCGGCAGAAGCAGGAGAATCTGAAGGATCCTTCCACCCGAGCACAGTCAGGACCCTCCAGAAGAATCCCAAGTTCAGGTCACTATTCAATCAATTAGGATTCGGACCAGAAGCAAGAAGGGTGGCCACAGAGTCTCTCATGAGCATAGCAGCAGATTCAGGGATGGAATGCTTTACAGTTGAGTCACATGCTAGTCGAACTTTCCTGGAAACAACCAATGCAATAACCTTCACTGATGAAGACATGGAGATTGAGCACCCAGACCACCGTAGACCCCTTTATCTAATGGCCACCATAAACGGCGTTCAAGTCAGAAGAGCACTGGTGGATACGGGGGCATCACTCAACCTCATAGCCTTAAGTACCCTGGAAGCTGTTGGCTTGGTTGACAGAAGGATCCTGGGGGCTCCCATGGAGATAACAGGATTTGGAGGATCGGTAGAGTCAACAGAAGGATACGTGCAGCTAGCCTTAAGGGTGGGGCCAATAGTAGCTCTGACAAGGTTTCATGTGATTAATGCAGAAGTTTCTTATCACGTGTTGCTGGGACGCCCGTGGCTTCATAAACATCACCTTATTCCATCCACGTTCCATCAATGCATTAAAGGGAGACTGAATGGGAGGCCCATAAGAATCCCTGCCAATCATAATCCTTTCAGCCAGGGAGAAGTGAACTTTGCAGAAACGATGTTTTATGATGAGTTGGAACCAGATGATGAGAACCCCGCCCCGGGGACCCCGGAGGCACCTATCCTAGAAGAAGAAGAAGGAGGAAGGGGCACCCGTGACCTGAGAAACCTTCTAGAGAGAAAAAGACAAAAGAGGGAGCCCAGCTCTTCAGGATCCCGAGAATGTGTGGTGGTGCGGGAACCTGGAGGAAGGCTAATTTATCGTTTGTGAAGGTGTGCGGGACTCGAATGCATTGTGCAGGAAGGTCCCGGACCATCAAGTTGCATGATGGCCCAAGAAGAAATCCCAGAAGAACCAATTAAGGAGGCCCAGATTCAGTCTGAGGAAGAATTAAAGGAAGTAGACCTGGGAACAGAACCAGGATCCCGAAAACCTGTCTTCATTAGCAGTCAATTGGTGGCTCAAGAAAGAGAACAATTGGTAACCTTGCTTCAAAAATACAGAGATGTGTTTGCATGGACCTATGATGAGATGCCTGGTTTAGACCCAGAGTTGGTAGTCCATTCTCTTAATGTGGACCCAGGGATGAGGCCAGTAGTCCAACCAGCTAGGGTCTTCCACACTGAGGTAGAAGCTCAAATAGTCCAAGAGGTCAAGAAATTACTAACAGCTGGTTTTATCAAACCCATCCAACACCCAAAATGGCTTTCCAACATTGTACCTGTGAAGAAGAAAAATGGTCAAATCCGTTGCTGTGTAGACTTTCGCAACTTGAACAAGGCATGTCCTAAAGATGAGTTCCCCTTGCCCAATATCGACCTCCTTGTAGATTCAACTGTAGGAAATTCAATGTTCTCGTTTATGGATGGGTACAGTGGATACAACCAAATCCGCATGGCAGCCAAAGATGCAGAGAAGACGGCATTCAGAACTCCGATTGGGAATTTTTACTACATTGTAATGCCCTTTGGCCTCAAAAATGCGGGGGCTACGTATCAACGGACCATGACAGCCATTTTCCATGACATGATGCATGACGAGATGGAAGATTATGTAGACAATATTGTGGTCAAGTCAAAAATCAGAACAGGACATTTCCAAGTACTTGAGCAAGTCTTTGAAAGATGCAGGAAATACAAGTTACGTATGAACCCCATGAAGTGCGCCTTTGGAGTGTCTGCTGGAAAGTTCCTTGGGTTCCTAGTACATCACAAAGGCATAAGCGTGGACCCAGCCAAGGCCACAGCTATTGCCACGATGAGAAGACCAACTACTGTTAGGGAACTCAAAAGCTTCCTGGGAAGGGTCTCCTATATCAGGAGGTTTGTGCCTGGTTTAGCCTCAGCTACAGCAGGCCTATCCAAACTATTGAAAAAAGGAAATGAATTTACCTGGGGAACAGAGCAGCAGGAAGCTTTCCAAAGAATTCAGGGCATTATGAATCATCTGCCCACCCTCCAGGCACCAGTACGTGGGCGACCTCTGTTGCTATACTTAGCATCAAACTCTCAGGCAATAGGAGCTTTGCTGGCACAAGAAGATGACCAAGGAAATGAGCAGCCCATATATTATGTAAGCAGAACACTCAAGGATACCGAGACCAGGTACCCCAGAATAGAGAAAGCCTGCCTAGTGATCGTTTATGCGTCCCAAAGGTTGAAGAGGTACTTCTCAGCTCACCAAATCCTCTTGGTAACCAAGTCCCACCCCATAAAAGCACTCCTGCACCAGTCCCTTCTCACGGGAAGGATAGCACAATGGCTAGTGTTGCTCTAACAATATGATATAGGTATAAGAACTCCCAAGGCTGTCAAGAGCCAGGCCATAGCAGATTTGCTAGCTCAATTCCCAGGAAAGGAAGAAGGCCCGCTGAGCGAAGAAATCCCTGGTGAGGTAGCAGTGATGGAGATCCCAGGGAAGAAATGGACCATGAGGTTTGACAGGTCAGTTACAGCAATTGATAAAGAAGAAAGCTACGCGGTGTTTATTGCAGAAGATTGGCGGGTTCCTTTCATAGGATACCTGGCTCGGGGGATCTTGCCAACCGACAGGGAACTGGCCCACAAGCTCAAAAAACTAGCGTGCAGGTATTTCTTGCAGAACGACATTTTATTCAAAAAGGGATACCATGGGGATCCCCTCAGGTGCCTGGGACCAAAGGAAGCTAGAGAAGTAGTCAGAGAGGTGCACTCTGGAGATTGTGGAAGTCACCCAGGAAAGAGAAGGCTGTACAAGCAGTTATTGTTGTTGGGATATTACTGGCCAACGATGAAAAGAGACTCTGAGGAGCTGGTCAAAACATGTCATGCTTGCCAAGTCCTAGGAGATGCAATTCACACTCACCCAAATGTCCTACAGGATATGACGACGCCCTGGCCTTTTCATACTTGGGGGCTCGATCTCATAGGGCCCATAAATCCTCCATCCAATGGTTATATATGGATCCTAGCAGCCATGGAGTACTTTACAAAATGGGTAGAGGTCATCCCATTGAAAAAAGCTACTGGAGCAGCTGTAGCAAATTTCATTCGAGACCACATCATTACAAGGTTCGGGATCCCCATAAGATTGATCAGCGACAATGGAACCCCATTCATAAACAAAGATATGAAGGGATTAACTGAAGCATACCACGTCAAGCATGGAAGATCTACCCCATACTACCCACAAGGAAACGGCCAAGCTGAAGCTACTAATAGGGTAATATTAAAAATCCTTAAGAAAATGAAGCATGAGTATGGAGGAAAATGGAGTGACCATCTGGCAGATGTGCTTTGGGCATGTAGAAGCTCTATAAAGACAGCCATAGGATTCTCCCCATTCTCCCTGGTTTATGGAACAGAAGCCATCAGCCCTGTGGAGTTAGTCATTCCTACACCAAGGATAGTTCTGGAGGAAAACCAGGGAGAAAGTGAGGACGCAAGCAATGAAAAGAGGCTAGTAGATCTGGAAGGAGTAGAAGAAGAAAGAGAACTGGCTAAGAAAAGGAGCCAGAGATACCAGCAAAGAATGACCAGAGCATATGCACAAGCAGTACGCCCAAGAGTGTTCACTAAAGGGCAATTAGTGCTAAGGATGGTGGAGCACGTGAGGAGGAACCTGCTAGGGCCTTCCAAGTTCACCCCAAAATGGGAAGGACCCTACATCATCAATGCAGCTCATGAAAGTGGGTATTATTACCTTGCCAAAGAAGATGGAACAGTCCTGACAGAGCCCATAAACGGGAAATGGCTGAAGCAATACTATGCATAAGGACAAGGGGATCCCGGTACCTCAGGGTCCTTTCACCAGCTTCACTATCTGCTAAGTTCTTTTTATTTTTGTCTTTTTATTTTTCAGCCTTTATCATGAATTCCGGTCTAAGATAATTTTGTTCAGGAACATGTGACAGATTGACACTTTGTGGTCAATACTGCACCAAAAGACTCTTTCTTTGTTCCTTAAAAATGACTATGTTTTAATGAAATTCCTGTTTCTTCAACATTTAACTTTTTCTTTAAATACTGCAAAGACCAAATTTGGATAAATTTAAGGAAGGATACCTGAGTAAAAAAAAAGGGGGGGAGAGTATGTAATACCCTTTTACATATGGCCCAGGATCCACCTCACAAATAATTTCAGATATCCCACAAACAGTTCCAAGTGCATAGGTCTAGGATCACAGAATAAAAGTAAAATATCTAGGATACCTAGCCTAGCACTTGGCAAAAGGGGAACCTGTCAAAGTTCATGAACTGGGACCGTATCTCAAAAAAATATATACATAGGGAAGGATACCAGTGTACCCAGTTCAGTACTTGCATAATAGATTACCGGGTACCTGGACCAGAATTTACAGTGAAGCCTGTGGAAACCATGGTCCAGGACTCAGGAAAGAAAAGAGCCATAGGAAAGAAAAGGCAATATACCAAAGAAAAAGGCAGATTCACATATTAAGAAATAAGAAGTAGTTTTGAAACACAAAAGAGAAAGCAAAGAGCACACAAAAGAGAAAGCAAAGAGCAGAGCAATGTTCAAAAAAAAAAAACTTATACAACCCCAAATTGTTTATGTAAATCTGAAAAAAATAAGCTAAGGAATGAGGCCGGCCAACAGGGAGGCATCCGGAGAAATAACAGGCACAGCCAAAGTAGAAAGGATCCTCTGCCGCTTGACCTTCAAGTCTTGTAACACCTTGTGAGCATGAGCCAAAGCTTCCTCAGTAGCAGCTATTTCAGTGTCTATACTCTTGAATGATTGCCTTTGAAACAGCGTATGAGCCAGCAGACGCAAGTGATCCAGCAGAAAAGACAAATTAAACTTGGCCTCTAGAAGGTCTTGCACCACCCCTCTCCACTCCAGAAGCTTTTCTTCAGACAAGGAATCTACAGAGGAATTCCTTAGGGAAATCAGCACAGCACATAGCAACTCCATCAAAATATTGCCTAGAAAAACGCCTCCCCTGAAGCCGCTGGTAAAATCCCCGTGACTCTTGAGCAGACTCTCTAGCAGCAGCAGGCCTTCCACAGGAACAGAGAAGCGCAGGAAGCTGCCATAAGAAGACCCAAAAACATGGAAGTGGCTGGCAGGAAGACTGTTGAATTCCAAGAGATCAAAGCGAGCCAGGAAAGAGGAAAGCCTTGAATCAAGATCTGAGGCAGCCATCTTCGAGGCATCCCCCATCACTGTGTCACCACTTGCAGAGACAGGAGGACTTGCAGCCTTTTGCTCTGGATGAAGGTCAGCAACTTGAACAGGTCTCACAATTCCTTCAGGGATAACAGGCTCAGAACCTGCAAAGCCTGTATCAATATTCAAAAAAAAAGAAGAAAAGAAAAGGAAGAACAGATTTAGTCTAAAAAAAAAAAAAAAAGGGAGAAAAAGAAGAACAAACCGGTTCCAGCTTCTTGGGGCAGAGCCTCTTCTTCCTGATCTCCTGACTTCCCCGAAGATTCTGGGAAGGAACATAAGGCAAGTTAAAGAAAAGGTGAAGGACCAATGGAAAAGTGGCTAAAGGAAGGGATAGATGCAGGGGGCTTCGCCATATAAAGAAAGGGGGGGGAAGAAAAGGAAACACGATGGGAGCAGCTTGCACTCACCTTCTGAGCTTTCTGATTCTAAAGAAGAGGCAACGCTGGGAGCGAATTTCTCACTGGTTTGACCTAAAAGGAAAAGGAAAAGGAGGAACTCAAGAAAAACTGGAAAAGAAAGTAAAATATAACGCTATTTCAAGGAAACAAGGTTTACCTGTTTGTTTGGATAAAGGAGTGTCTCCCAAAGCACCTTTATCTGACAAGGATTGAGGAAACACAGTCCTGATAGGACTAGGAGTGCGCTCAAGATGGGGACTTTGAGATGACAGGATCCTAGAAGCTTTGGGATCCTAAGAATCCTGGGAACCTTGCATCGGTTGCCCGGTTTCCCCAGCTGGATCATCAGTAGGGGGCTCCTCCCCCATAACAGGAAAAACAACAGAAAGAGCTGTGATAGTTTCCCCCCCCAGAGCCTTGTCAGTCATAGGAGGGGATACCTCCACCTCAAGGAAGAAGAAGCGGAGAAGGCAGTGTCAAGTGAAAAAAAAAAAAAAAAAAAAAGAGAAAAACACAGCAGCAGGAAATGCAAACAACACAATGTCAGAACAAAAGGGAAAGAACAAAAGAAAAAGGGGAATACACATACCACGTCGTCTCCAGAAGATTGGCTCTTACCCTTCTTGTGATCAGACTTGCGCTTGGACTGCAAAGGAAATCACCACTCGTCAGCAAAATAGAAACAAGTGCAACAAGGTGAACAGGTAAAAAAAAACAGAGAGAAGAAGGAAAGAAGTCTTGCCCTTCTCTCTCTCTCTACAGATTCTCTAGAAGTCTTTTGCTTACTACGAGTACGCCCAGAGGGTCCTAAAGGAGGCTGGGATACCAAACCAGAGGATCCTAAAGAACCATGGACTGAAGCAGTCACAGGAACCTGGGGAAAAGAAGACTCTACCTTGGTCTTCTTCCGGGTCCTTGAAACCAAAGGTTCCCTGACATCCTTGCCTTCCCGAGATGCCAAGTGTGCTTGAGATTTCCCCGTTTTCCTTCTTTTCGCCTCAGAGCCTATCTCCACACCCCCTGTACTTTTGCCAACATCAGCAGCTTTCATTTTCTTCGACTTGACATCTTTACCTTTACTCGGAGCAGTGGCAGCACTTATTGTCTCTGTTGCACCCTTTTTGATGGACACCCCAGAGGAAGCACCAATGATGAGACTATCACCCAACCAGGTCTCAGGAAAATCCTGTCCATAAGCCACCAAACCTCCCCTGGAGGCATGCCACTCTGCAAACCCAGTCTTGCTGCTTGCAGCAGCAGAAACAATCCCAGCAGTAGGAAGGGATAAACGTCTATTGGATGTCGGAGCGGAAACAATGCTAGGATTCGGGGCATCCCGAACTGTACCAGTGCCAACATAATCAACAAAGGACTTTTGTACTCTTCTCCAATAACTGGTATAGCCATTAGAAGCAAAGACTCCTCTTTGGGAGTTAGGCACTGCAAATTGGGGGCTCCTCCGTGACCAATAAGAAAAGGCCTGCAGCCTCAAGAAAGGATCCAAGGAAGGAAGGGATGGCACCACATCCTTAAAAACTGGAGGAATGTCCTGATCAAAACCAAATTGTCGGAGCGCCCGGTGTGCTGAATAATGAGTATATTTCGGGCCACTTGAAGAAGGCACAGGAAGCCAGGAGGGGCTAATGCAAGCAAGATAAGCCAGACTACCCTCATCACCACGGCGCAAGTCAAAGGTATTACCTGTAGAAGATAAAAAAGAAGACAACACAGAATCACACGCAAAGCCAGGACCAAACTCACGAGGGGATCTCCAATATAAGCTCCCTGCTTGGTCAAACAACTCCACAAGATTGAGGCCACCACCTTTCAAGCTAATCCAACGAAAAATAATGGGAAAGGCATCAGTAGAATTGCCACAAAGACCCTTCACTATGTCGGGGGATCCTTGGAACTTATCCTTCACAAATTTCAAATTCCTGCACTTAGCCAAAGTAGCTGCAGAACGGTCCCACATGAAAATCTGAAGAATAGCACAGTGAAGAGATGAAGTGATCACATAACAAGAATCACCCTCAGCCTCATCTCCATGAAGCTGGTCCAATTGAGAATAAACATGACCCAAAAACAGAGGGGCCAAAGGATACTGGGTACCTCGAGCCAACTTGATTGCCAACGGAAAAAACGAAGACTTAACTCCGTATCCAGGGAACTCACTAAACAAAAACTTACTAAGCCAAAAAGCCAGGAAACCGGCCCACCTCACTTCCTTATCTTTTTCACGAGAGAGGGTCATCACCCATCTCCCCATCCTAGCCGGCTTACCACCAGAAGAGGCGGCGCGACCACCGAAATGACCAAATAATTTTTCTTCTACCACGAGATCCTCACCAGAAAGGTTAATATCAAAGGGATTCTCTTCACCGAACACTGGGAGGAGGAAGTTATTAACCACATCCTCTAGGGTGATTGTCAATTCACCAGTAGAAAAGAAAAAAGTATGAAGGGAAGGGCACCAACGACGTACCAGATGCCTGAGCCCTTTGGCGTCTCTGAAGCCCTCAAGGTTTCTGGAAATAGCCACTGCCTTTAGGATACCGGCGCGCTCCAAACGACCCACAAATTCAGCATCAGACAGTTCCTTGTCTACCCATATAGGCCAGCCCTGAATCTTTCCTGGAACAAAATCAAAGAAAATAGGAACCGCCTCTCGGATTCCTTGTCTGATCTGGAGATCAAAAATCTCTCTAGGGTCAGGAACTTGGGCGGAACCAGCGAAACCCGCTTGACCAGAAAACATCCAAGCGTGAGGGGATGGAGGAGCCTCACCATGAGATATATGAGGGAAAAATAAACTGAGAGAATACCAAGGATCCCGTAAAGGGAAGGCCGGACGTTCAGTAACCTCGTGAGAATCACTCGGAGCAGAACCAGAAGAACCTTCACCCTCAGAAGGACTGGGAGTACGCTCTCTCCTCTTTCGAGAAGAAGAAGAAGCCATCGAAACAACACGCACTATGAGAAGAAAAGAGATTGAAAGTGCGAAAGGGAGGAAGACCAGAGTAACAGAGAAGAAGAAAAAAAAAAAGAAAGAGAAACACAAAGAGTGAAAAACTCAGAGAAGCAAAGTGATAAGATGAAACGGCTACAATAAAGGCGCAAATAGCAGTTGGGGAAAACAGTTTATGGAAAGACGCGCCAGTTGCCAAGAAATTTAATTTGAAGTGATCAGCAGTTATTAATGAGAAATAACGAGAAACGAGAAAAGTGTGTAGAGGAGTTTTACCTCAAATACCCAACTGCCACGTCCCGTGTAAAGAGGAAGCTACAAAAGGTAATAATTATAAGGGAATGCAACACGCAAAAAGGAGGTAACTAAAAGCAGCAGAAAAGGGCCGGGATCCCAAGTAAAAAGGAAGGAAACCCAGTAGAAGTCGAAAAAAGTGGGATACCACGAAAATCTTAGGAAACCAAAATCACTCACGCGTGGGTTTCAGGCAACCCACGAGCTCGGGGGGCTAAATGTTGAGGTCTAAAAAGGGTCATAATGAAATAAGCCCAAAACAGAAGAACAAGTCAAGCCCAAAAGAAAAAAAATTCAGGCTAAGCCCAAAGTGATAGGTACGGATGACCCATGGGGGATAAAAGGAAGGCCCAGAGGATCCTGAAGCCCAGAAAAAGGAAGAAGCATCCAAAAAAGAGACCACGGCAAAATATAAAGAAGCAAGGATCCTCAAATCCCTTCAAGCACAAATAAAAAGGAAGACTGGGAAAGATCGATAGAAAGAAGACAGAAGAAGAAAAACAAGAAATAAAAGCAAAAAACGCGAGCGACCTCTCATGGCACAGACAGAAAAGGGGCCTCGGGGAACCAGGACAGGGAAGAAAAATGGTAACAAATGACTTTCAAAAATGGCAGAACAGGATTCCGCCCAAATAGGAAAGAAAGGAAAAAGAGGAAGACGCCAGAAATGGGGATGCCGAGAAGGGCATACCTCAGCACGTCCCAAAGAGGATGGCCAACCAGAAGCTTTCGAAGGAATCAGAACCAAGAGAAGGAAAGAATGAGAGAAAACGGAAAAGGGACTTACCGAGACGATGGGGACAGAACATGCTCTGTTTGCATAAGAACAAAACAGGGGAACCAACGGTTCCCCGGGACGCCCAGAAAACTCCATTATAAAAGGAGGGGATGGGTTGTGAAGAAGGCAGCGAGAAAAAAAGAAAGAAACGCAAGAAAGAAGAAATTCTCTAGGAAGAACCATCAGAAAAATCTATGCAGAAAGAAAAATACTAAGGGAAGAACAAATACTGCTTCCCGATATCCTGTAAAGGCCACTATTGCACATACTCGGATTCAACGAGAATCAAACTTTGCAAGTTTTGAAGGCTGAAATAGCCATTCAAGACTGCAATTTTTGAGCTTGATTGGACCTTGTATCACGTCCTAGTGAGCTTTCTGTAATCAAACAGATAACTTATTAATGAAACACTGCTTCATAATTCCCAGGATCCCCACAGCACCTTTTTTTTTTATCATCTTGCTAATCCTGTTTTCTTTCCTTCTGAGCTTACGTCGTTAATTTTTGGCACTCTCCGATATCCTTGTTTGTCATTTTTCTTTGTATGTTGTCAGGGGTATTCTCTGCATTCACTTGATTCTTAAACAGCTCGTTAGCTGCGGTGAATCAAGGCCCGGTCCACCAAATCCTTCCTTTTCATTCAGGCCCGGGATCCTTGGGCTTGAGTATCCCGAAAAAGGCACTCTCACATTTTGGCGACTCCGTTGGGGACTGGGCAAAGAAGAAGGAAGAAGCAACCCTTTACAGAGAATGCCTCCAAGACAAAGAAACAGCAAAGGAACTAATGTGCCACCTATGGCCTCTGAGCCCGTAGTAGAAAACGAGGAAGTCTCCAGGCAAGGAGGTGGGATACCCTTGGTAGAATAGGAGGTTGTGTCAGAACAAAGACACGTAAGGCAGGAACCAGACCTAATGGCCAGGATGACAGCAATGTTAAAGGATCTGGAGCAAGAAGTTCGTCTTCTCAAAGAAGGCAGGACACAGGAAATCAGAGACAATATTCCCCCTACTGGCCACCAAGATGGGACACAGCCAGAAGGAGGGTCAGCAGTGGGAGGAAGAGCCAACCCTCAGTACTTGACACTGGCAGACGTAATATTAATTAGTAATAAGTAATGACGAAACTATTTAAATGTTTAATTTTTATTAGTGTGATTAAATTTTAAATGTCTTACATGTTCTCTGAACCACTTGGGAAACGCTTGTCATTGGATTTGAGTTATGGCTTCTCTAGTAGGATTATGCAATGTGCTTTTGTGTTCATTGTTAAAAATAAAGTGATTTATTTTCAACTAAGTATTGCAGATAATATTCAAAACTTGATCAAACAATACATGCATATGAAATCACATACTTTAAATAAGGCTCTAGCTCAGGACTATTGTACAATAAGTTCCAATGAGCAGTATCAAGAAATGCACGAGACAAGTTGCCATCATTTCGCCTACCACCTATAGGTCGGGCAGTTTGTGAAAAAACTATCAATCCTTCACTAGATTCACCAAAATCTTCATTTCTTTATCTTCGATTATGCACAATTTCGATCCCATCAATATACAAAGACTAGTTGTTCATACATTCTTTGAGAATGTGCCTCTGCAATTGAACCTTCTGGTCGAGCTCGATTGGAAATGTATCTTTTCAATTTTCCAAGATACCTATGAGGAAAAAATATGCACATTATGTGATTTTATACCACATGGGAAAGATACAATTGATGGATGCATTAAAGGATTTAATTACCTTTCAATTGGGTACATCCTCCGATATTGTACTGGGCCTCCTAGAATTGCTTCTCAAGGCAAGTGGACCATAACATCAAAGAATACTAGAAGAAAGAACCTCTCAAGCTTGCATAGTATAAGAACTATACGTTCTTCTAATTTCTCCAATTCACTCCGCTTTAAGATCCTTGAGCATAAGTCTTGGAAGAAGCTGCCCAACTCAAACAATACAATACTAATTTCTTTGTGTGCAAACCCTTGCAACCCAATTGGAAGAATTCGTTGTAGTAGCACATAACAGTCGTGGCTTTCAAACTATATAATCTACCATTTTTTGCATTCACTAACCTTGATATATTGGCTGCATAGCCATCTGGATACTTGACTAACTTCAAAAAGTCATAAAAACCATCACTTTCATTTGGGCTTAATGAAAAGAAAGCCTAAGGCTTGTCATATGATCCATCAGGATGTTGTTTCAAATGCAACGTGTGCTTAAAGTTCATATTTTGCAAGTCTATCTGTGCCTTGTCAGTATCCTTGTTTCTCCCCTCAATGCCCAACAAAGTATCGTAAGTACTCTCACTAATGTTCTTCTCCACATGCATGACATCAATGTTGTGCTTAAGTTTTTTATTCTTCTAGTACGGAAACTTATACAAAATACTTACCTTTGACCAATTTGGCTCCCCAATAAGTTGTCTCTTCTTGTTACTTGGATGCTTTCGTAAAATTATATTTGGCATTCTATCTAGTTGCTCTTGTATCTTTCCCACTTGTAACTCTAAAGATCTCTTCCGTTTCTTTGATAAACCATTATGCAACCGACTATGTCTCCAACTGACTATATATTTTTAATAATAAAATGCAATATTCGCTTTTTTTTATTCACTATTTTATCTAATGCTATCCGCCGTATGATAAACCAAAAAAAGAAGAAGACCAATAGCATCACTTAAAATGCAATATTTTTTTTTCATTGTTTTATCTAATTCTATCCTCCATGTGATAAACCCAAAAAACAAAAATTGACCAACATCATTATTACAATTAACCACATGGGTTACATACTAGTATATACTAATATGTAAAACTGAGAGAAAATCTAATTAAGTTTTAAATTTGATTCCAAATGTTGTCTAATTTTGCGTCATGTGTCCTATTTAAGTTTTTTTAATTTTTGTTCTAGGTGAGTTAATGAGGAACAAAAGACGAAAGGTCTAATATAAATAAATCATAAAAAAAAAAAATCAATAAACAAAAAAAGAAAAAGAGAAAGTAAATTCATGTGTATATCTAAAAGAAATTAAAATATAAAAATAAAATAAAAGAGAGAGAGAGAGAGAGTAATTTGAATCGAATATGTGTGTAATTGTAATTTTTTTAATTGTATCGTGCATATGTACGAGTTATACACTAATATAATTAATCTACTTATCTATCAAATAATTAATCAAAAACACCCACAAAAGAAATTAAGAAGATATTTATGGAATCCACGTTAACCTTTCATCATGAATATTAAAATTGACATGACCATTACAAGGAAATCAGGAATCTATCCCTAAAGCAAATGATGGCATATGAATCAAAACACACGATTAAGCTAACCATAATTATATGCACAAAGATGCACATAGTCCTAAAAATGCATGAATATTGTTATTTTGCATGAAAATGCATGGGCATGTAACAATGCTAATGCATAAACCCTAAATGTGAATTCTCTACATGTTGCACGGTAATGTTAAAGAAACTATTTTTAGGGGTGGCTTTTCTGAAAAAGATTTTTCGAAATCCCTTATATCACACTGTCCATTTCATACTTATGTTGTTATGACTCTTCATGATGAATTCCATTATATCATATGAAGTTTTCTATATTTCACTTGAAAAAACCTATTCTATATGACATGTGAGTGATAATTTTGAAGAATGAAAACCATACTTTAATTTTGGTCTGTTTGGATTGAGAGGAGGAAGAGGGAGTAGAATAGAATTGACCCAAAATTAGTCTACTTTTTTGCCAACTTTACTCTACTCCCATTCACTTCCCCATTAATCCAAACAGGCCCTTAATTGTTTTCATTATTTCATGTGATACAAGTTCTCCATGTTGAAATCTTGATCCCACTCTACAAGGATTATTTCATATGAAAGTTTTATAAATTTTTTATGAGACGCAACTTAATTCATGTTTGGGACAAATGAAATTAAAGATTCGTAAAGCGAATTAGTAATTAGTAATTACACTAAAATCCTACACTATCATGCCATCGAACTAATAGAAGTTTACAAATTCAACGATATCAAACTCTATCATAACGTACCGTTTCATGTGTGAGAAATTTATTTGGAGAAATTGTACTTTACCCATTTATGGTTTGGCCCGTTTTAAAAGTGCCCACCCGTGGTTTAAAAGTTATTACTTAACCCACCTGAGGTGACCTTTGTTAGACACCCATTACCCACCTCTGCCCTTTTCGTTAAAAAATCCCCTTTACTATATAAGCCACAATAGAAACAGAATTAGAAGCAACATATTGAAGAACGACTTCTCTCTCACCATCTTATAAATCAAATATTCAAACCCAAATCCCATATCGTGACCCAAATCTTGTTCAAACAACACAATAATTGGTTCCTTCTTGATGTATATACTACCAACAAAAAGAAGCCCAGATAGCAAGGGAAAAAAAAAAAGGAACCCATTTTTTTTTTTGGAAGGAACCTTGAAGATTCTCCATCTTCTTTTGAAGCCATAAATAGAACAAATATGCCAAATCCTAAAAACTCATAGTAGGAAAAACTAAACCAACCTAGAAATCCATTACACTCGCAAATCCATTAAACCCAAAAAATTTGAACCCACCAACCATAAGGAAATTTAAACCAACCCAGAAAATTCAAACCCACAAATCCATTAACCCCAGAAAATTTGAATCCACCACTCTCTCCTGCTTCGATCTCAACCAATCTAGAAAATCAAGTTGCTCTGCTGCTCAACCGATCTCACGATTTCGTTTTTCTTATTTCTTTGTTTTTGTTTCCTAGTCTGGGGTTTTGGGCGGTGGCTAACAGCAATGGTGGTGTTGGAGGTGGTAGTTTGGTGAGGCTATGATTTGGTGGTTTAGTGAGTTGGCTGTGGTGTTGGATTTGTTAGATTGCTGGGTTTTTTTTTTTTTTTTTTTTTTTGTGCAAATTTTCTTGCTAGGTTTTTCTTGTTTCTTTGTTTTTGCTTCCCAGTTTGGGGTTTTGGGCGATGGCTAATAGCAGTGGTGGTGTTGGAGGTGGTAGTTTGGTGAGGCTATGATTTGATGGTTCAGTGAGTTGGCTGTGGTGTTGGATTTTTTTTTTCACAAATTTGTTTCTACTTGAAAATTTGGATTTTTTTAGAGAACCTAGCAAAAGAGAGAGGGTTAGAGTATTAGAGAGAGAGGGTTTTTTGGCTTTGTCTACCCTCTTTTGTAAAACTTTGTGCTAATTATGTATATGAAAAATGATGAAACAAATTTTATCTTAACTTGCTTTTTGATATTTTTCTTTTATGTTTTATGTGAAGAAGAAGAAGAAGAATGAGAGAAAAGAGGAGAGAGACATAAAATATAATGAAAAAGACACATTTACCCCTATTTTTAACGGTGAAAAGAGAGAGGTGGGTTATGTATGTCTAACAAAGGGCCCCTCAAGTTGGTTGAGTGACACTTTTTAAACCACATGTGGCTTAGTTAAAATTGGCCAAACCACAAGTGGGTTAACTACAATTACCCAATTTATTTTTTGTAGATTTCCTAAATCTAACCAGACTTATCATTTTCTCAAATAATGAATGAGTATTTTCCATGATAAATTATACGAAGATTTTTTTTTTTAATTGTATATGAAAGGAAATGAATGAACCGACTTACATTAAAAATTAGTATATGTACAACTAACATCAAATACCAATTAACAATTCTAATTCTAAATAAGAATAAGAGAATTTTTATGGACACAATAAAAATCTTATAATATTTTCACATTACACTTGTTAATTGTAGTTGGTTCCCATCTAATATTTTTATCGAGACATGTTATATATACAACATTTTCACAATAGATCCTAAATGATAGGTTGATACTTGCTTTTAATGGCAGTTAAGAAAGTAATTTTAATGATATTAAAATAATCAATAATAACCTGTTACCTAGGATTTGTTGAGAAATTGTTTTGAACGTAGCATTTCTCATTTTTATTATTTTATTTTGACCTATGAGGAACTGGCATCTCAACCATTGTGACAATTTTTTTTAGCCCTGTCCCCATGGGCAACGCATTGTGTACTAAGGAAGGAGTTTGGAGGCCTTATGGTAGCACGGACTTCTTTTTCTTTCTAGATCATGTGAAGGGCACCCGTCCAAGATCGTACCATTCCTTTACAAAGACAACAGACGCTCTCAACGGCTAGGCGCCACTCTCTTTCTTCCCTAGCACAACTCTATGATTAATGCTTAGAACACATTTTCTTACATATTTTTCAAAGAACGTGAATCAAAATGACAAAAATTAATGGATGAGATAGGAGTCGTGCATGAAGGTAATTATCTCATCCATTAAATTTTGTCATTGCGATTCATGTTCTTTAAAAAATGAGTAAGAAAATGTGTTCCAAGCATTGATCATAGAGTTGTGCTAGGGACACAACAAATTAAATTATCACAATAGTTGAGGTGTTAGTTCTTCATAGGTCAAAATAAAATAATAAAAATGAGAAGTGTTACGTTCAAAACACTTTCACAAATTTAGAGAATAGAATTGGGTTTTCCAAGTTCTCAGTGAGGCGAGTAGGTCTCCTTCTCCACTCTCTGTAGCATAGGGCTTCCCTTCTCTTTGAGAAGGACGTGTTGTTCCCTCTAGTAACAACATTACTAGGAGGGCTAGGGTTCCATTGTTGTATATAGGGATACCGTACTTGTCTAGGCATGGAGGACCTTGCTCTCAGGTGGAAGAGGTTATCTCTGTCTGAAGTGGAGGATAAGAAATTTGATCTTTCAAAGGATAAAAACACCTCTGACTTTGTCCTTGCCACGAATTTCTTCACTCGAAGTTAGCAACTTTGAAGTTAGCAATGTAGGTGACAATATTATATTGTAGACACTCTATTTTGCACCCATGATTTAAGCAAGGAAGATGGCTGGAATGACCATCCATGTACCCCAAAAATCATGATTACAATACATGCATCAATTCATTCATTGGATATCATAAAAATGATCTTGAGCTTCTAACAGCCGCAACAGTGTGTCCGGTTTCCAAATCAAACCATCGATCAAAAGATATCGCATGATCAAGTTTGCATGGTCAACATGCATTATTTCTAGGTAGAATCGACCATGCCTAATTAATTTAAATTAATTCTAATTGATTAAACAATTAAAATTAATTAAATAATGTTGTGATTGGTTTATAATTAGTGTCTAAAATAGGATTGCTTGCATAGGAATAAAAGGGATAATTGGATAACAATAAAATTGTGGATAATCTAAACTTTATCAAAATTTATTTTTTAGGGTATTTATCTACAAGATAATTTTTCCTAAAAAAACTTGAATTATCTAGAAAAGAGATGAAAAATCTTAGAATACGGATGAAAAACATGTCTAAGTGCAAGGACTGGCTCAAGAAAACCTAAAAAGAGAGTCCAAAATGCACCCAAACATGAAAGTACGTTTGGTGCCCAAGAGTACCATTCGGCACTTTTGGAGTGCCGAACAGCACTTTAAAAGTGCTGAATGGCACTCTTTTGGGCTTTGGCCCAATTTCCTCCAGGTGCAGATAAGGCACACCCTTTTCGTAGAAGGATGCATCCCAATTCACATTCTAATCGTCTGAGCTATTTTTTAGAGTCTCCTAGCCTCTATAAATAGGGACTGGATCTCAAAATTTAGCACATTCTTTTACGCTCAAGGAGAAACACCTCTTCACACTTTCAAATCTCTCATTCCCCTTTTTTGGTGTTCTGTTTTAAATTAGGGTTTTTAGATTTCCAAGAAAATTGAATAAATTTTTTTGAACTCTAAAACATCCGCTCAAGAACAAGAAGTGCTCCATGCAAGAGGTTGTTTCTAATAACCCTTTTTCTTTATTCTTCTCTTTTGTGATGATGCATGTATTTTTCTATTTAGTTATCCATAATATGAATTGCTAATTATTGTTTTGTTCAAAGCATGATTTTAAATCTTTTATAATTGTTATGATCTTTTTTAATTTCAATAGTCTGCATATAACC
The DNA here is from genome assembly GCA_029955605.1 of Quercus engelmannii. Classification (NCBI taxonomy): domain Eukaryota; kingdom Viridiplantae; phylum Streptophyta; class Magnoliopsida; order Fagales; family Fagaceae; genus Quercus; species Quercus engelmannii. Next base: position 42,882,298 of record JARPSG010000003.1, read on the forward strand.
AATTCTTTTTCTTAAAATAAAAACAAATTTGCATCTTCCTTAGATGTAGATTTGAATTTTTCTTCAAATAAAACAGATCTGCATCTTCCTTAGATGTAGATTTGAATTTTTCTTCAAGTAAAATGGATCTGCATCTTCCCTAGATGTAGATCTGAATTTTTCTTCAAATAAAATTGTCACAACCCAAATCCATGGAATATGAATTTAGATGCGTGACTAACCTGCTAAACTTATATAACTTCATAAACATAATTAATCCAAAATAAATTAATACTCCAAAGAAACAATAACAATACTCTTAAAAACCTCTTACAAAAAATCTAAACTCCACAAATTGGAAATAATCTCCACTATATAAAACATGAATTACAAAATAAAGGTAACTAAATTTCTATAAGTCTTCAAGTAATACTGAAGTCATCTACAACTTCCATGCTCTACCTTGCACCTTACAAAGTGATCCAAATGTTCTATATTCCCAACTACACTTTAATCTAAATAATAGTAATTGATGGGGTGAGCCACACATCTAGTAAGTAATCATACAGAATACACAACGGAATAGAGTCAAGCAAAGCGCGAGTATTCTGATTTTTCACAAACTCATTCAATGATATCAAAAATATTTATTCTAAAACACATAATGAATCACTTAATACATACGTAATCACATCTTAAAATCATTAGAAAACACATATACATAATTGATCAGAGCACAGTGTCACATATACACATCACATATTCTCACATACAATCCTGTGAGAGGATACCAACATCTAACCCCTGTTGGTGAGGGATCAACACATATTCTCACATACAATCCTGTGAGCGGATTTACACATTTATCTGATCAATTCTAAAAACATTTATTTTGAGTCACATATCACAAAACAAAATATATACAAAATAGAATAATTTTCTTAATATTAACAATTGTTCCAAATATAAAGGCATAGCGAAAATCACAATATCGAAATGAACATAAATCAAAGGATGCTTGACTCTCTTAGGGAATGAATAAGAACTGAAGAGTTTATATAAGTATTTTTACAATTCTTGCATAAGTTTGAAAACCCAATTTGCTAAAAGAAACGTCTTAAATACCATTTGAAAAATAAGAATATGACTTTGAAATCACTTGGTTTTAAACAAACTTAAAGAACAAGACCCTTTTTAGAAAACTTACTTTGAAACTCAATTATTTTCGGAAAATAGTTTAGTTTAGAAATCATCTTTTAAATGAGATTTGGACATTCAAAACATTATTTAAAATTCGAAGTTTCTCTTTAAAACATTGTCTAAAAGTCGAAGTTTCTCTTTCAACAATGTAAAAATAATGCTTTTGATAAACTTTAGAAAGCGTAAGCTTTAAAAACATGACTTTTGAAAATCTTTAACTTCTAAGAACCTAAAGAATAAAACTTGTGCATATTATGCATAATTACTTACAGCACTTGAATCACTCTGAAAGTCCAACTAAAACACCCTCCAAATAGTCTCAAAATACTCTTAAATAAGACCTATAATCAATCATGAAAATTACTTAATATCCTCCACAAAATATAAATCTTATTGACTTATACAAATTGACTCACTAAAATTATACTTGCTAAACTAAATGATAACACTAATGCAAAGCATCTCTACCCAAGAATATGATTCCTTGAATTTATCAAAACTCAGAGCCAACAGCCAATACTTTAGGATTTAATATATGTCCTAAACAAAAGTAAAACCTGAAACATGAATAAGGCTCTATAACTAAAACTTTGTTCTAAAATACACATTATGGACAAACCTAGGATTTAATATATAACCCCAATGAAAACTGTGGGCCAAAATTAATATGACTAGTTCATGGACTTAATATCATTGACCCTAATGTATTAAATATCTAAGCATTATTTTGAGATGAAATTAGAATTTGGGTAAAAGAAACAAGTCTGCCATTATCCTTTGAAAGAATTGTAAACGTGTTGATCTCTAATGGTTCATTGTAGTCAAAGTCTAGGCAAAGACCATCACTTCATCCATTAGAGAACTTGGACTTTGACAAAAGTGAGAGCTAACTAGTGGCACATGGGTGGGGTCAGGTGCAAATTCTCCAGCAAGTTAGAATTAATGTTACGGAAGCCCAAAAGTTCTTATAGACCTATTAAAGTGACGCTAGCCTTATACATGGATTTAACAATTTCGGCTTTTGCTCTAGGGTCCGAACAGTGGCAACCTAGGATTCCAGAATTATTGAAACCGTGTAAAATTGTAATCTAAGAAATTACCAATTCAACAATCTACACCTCACTAAAGTTTTCTTTAATAAAATTCTAACTCCTTAATTCTTTGTTTCTAACGGTGAGAAATCATCCCTTGAAAAATTTGATTGTCTCTTCACTTGTATATGTTTTAAAGTCCAAGGAAAACCTCTTAACCTCTTTGATAAAACCTTTTTTATGAAAACCCTAACGGTCTTTTCCTCTACCCTGTAGTTTGTATTAAAGATGTGGGCTTAGTGGGGTAACGGGCTGCAGTTACTAATAAAAAGAATACCTATGGCCCATCAATTATATTTAAAAGAAAATTTAATAATAACCTCAAATAAAAGTATGTGGGGTATTACAAAAATGGATCTACATCTTCCCTAGATATAGATTTGAATTTTTCTTCAAATAAAAACAGATCTGCATCTTCCTTAGATGTAGATCTGAATCTTTCCTCAAATAAAATAGATCTGCATCTTTATTAGATGTAGATTTAAATTTTTCTTTCAACAAAAACGAATCTGCATCTTCATTAGATGCAGATCTGAATTTTCCTTCAAAATAAAATAGATCTGCATCTTCATTAGATATAGATCTGAATTTTTCTTAAAAAATATAAAATTAAATTATAATTAAAATTAAAATTAAAATAAAACTGATTTGTATCTTCCTTAGATATAGAACTGAATCTTTAACATATGCAAATTTTGAAATAAAGAGAAAGTTCATGCATGATTGTATTTATGGTTGTTTGTTTTATTTGGTTCGTGTAGCATAAATTATTTTATGAATGAAATCCTCTCTAGAAAAAAAAAAAATATATATATATATATATATATATTTCATATTTTTGAACAAATAAAACTAATCTGATTTTTTCTGTCATCAAAAAAACATTTTTTTACCATCACAAAATAGATCTGATCTTTTACAAAACTAAAATCACTTTTTTTACACAACAAAATTAGATTTGATTTTTTTTTTTTTTTTTTAAAAACCAAAAGACTTTGTTTTCATTAAATAAAAATAGATCTGAATTCTCTTTCCAAAAACCATTTTTCTTACACAAATAAAACAGATCTGATTTTTTACAAACCAAAATCAATTTTTTTAACTCACAACAATAGATCTGAATTTTTTTTAACAAAGAAGAGGATGCATTCATAAATAAACTTGTGTGATTTAGTTTTGTTCATATGTATAGCATGTCATTCATAGCATGCATAAAAGGGTACATAGGTCACAAGAGTCTAGAAGACCAGAATCTGATTGGGCGGAATAGGTGCCTAACACCTTCTCATTCCGTAACCTAGCCTCCGAATTTAGTTTCTTTGGATAGGTAGACCTAGGTCTTATCTTTGTTTTATTTTTGGTAGATTGTAACTAGGACAAAAAGCCATGTAATTATTTGGTAGTTTGTAACTAGGACCCAAAGCCATGTAATTTTTAATTTTTCAAACCTGCATTTTCTTTTATTCAATCAATGAAAATGGTACAATTCAGTCATGTACTTTTTTGTATTTAGTTTTTCTTATTTTTTTTGTATAAAAAATAAGTGGTGGCTCCACACCACTTACCCAAAAAGAGAGGTGCCCCTAAAAAACACTCCAAAAAGTCTCTTTTTTTTAGAGGCACCCAATTTTGGTGGTCTCTCACATCTATTGATAGCCTTTGAGTTGGTGAACCATGGGCTTTCGATAGACACTTGGTGGTTTTGCAAAGGTATGATGATTCTGTCCCGGTTCAGGAACTCAGTTTTGACAAAACTTCCTTCTAGGTTCAAATCCATAATCTACCCTTTTCTCTATTGACAGTTGAGGCCGCGGTTAGTCTTAGGGAAACTTTGGGCATTGTTTCAAAACCGAAGGATGCAACTAAGATGAGAGGTGGAAATTTCATGAGGGTATGAGTTGTAATGGATGTTACGAAACTGTTGTTCAGGGGCAGAATGATTACATGGGATCAAGGAAGAGAAGGCTGGGTTTCATTTATGTATGAATGCCTGCCAAACATATGCTGCTGGTGTGGTCACCTCTCACATGATGATAAGGAGTGTGTCATGTGGCTTAGTAGCAAAGGTACTCTATTAGGGGAGGAGCAATAGTTCGGACTGTGGCTCAGAGCAACTTAATTTAATCTAGCAAGGAAAAAAATAGTCAAAGTGCAAGGGTTTGATTGCTCGGGGACTCACCGATATCCATCACGTAGGCCAAATGATAATAGCTCGGGTTATAATGCGGATACACTAAAGGTCTCCAATCTAGTTGGGGTGTTAACACTATTGAAGTGCCTATTGAAGGTCCAGGGAATACGATGTCAATGGAGGTGGTAAGGAGTGGCGGTGCTCAAATGCATGACAGACACGTGCATGGAAATGACACAGCTAGCCCACATAAACAAATCCTAGATTTCGAGGTGATGATTCGAGATATTGATGAGGCAATCAATACTGATCCTAAATTTTCGAATTCAAAAGGACACAATCTGAATCCATCAGTCTCTATGATTAGCAATGATCTACATATTGGGAATAACACAGTTATAACCGAGGATTTGGGGCCTAATCCACAGAATTTGAAAAATGTTGAAGATAACTTGCCTACCCAAATCTCTAGGGAGTCTTCTACGGAAGTTAAATTTGAAGTGGGTCGGGTTGATAACTCTGTGGATAGAAAAGAAAATAAAGGTGGGCCCAAAAGAAGTAATGGTAAGGGTAAAAATAAACTTAAAAACTCTTATTGGGCCGGTTAAAGGGAATGAGGAGAATAATGGGTTGACAAAGAAAAGCCCAAAACAGGGATGTTGGACTAGGCTCCATACAGGACCAAAAAATAAGGATAGGATGGAGATTATAGAAATGGAGAGTGACCCAAAGAGAAAGTGTGATGCTATCAAAACTGATCTCACTGAGGTCACGGGGAAGGAAAAGAAGCAAAGGTTGAATGAGGAGACTAGAAGCCTCAATATTCTTATGGCAACACATCTAGGATTGGCGGAGGTTGCTAAGCAACCCTGCTGAGTCCAATGAGTCCAATGTAACATGAAACATGGCCTAATTGTACCAAGTGAAGGGAAGAGTGGAGGACTAGCTTTGCTATGGAAGGAAGAGATAATAATGGAGGTTCAAACGTACTCTTAGACACATGTTGACGCGTTGGTGGATGGTGGAGCAGGTATAGGATGGTGGCACCTTACGAGGTTCTATGGCAATCTGGATACAGCAAAAAGGCTTGAGCCATAGGCAAAGCTTAGACACTTGAAAGGAACCTTGACCCTACCATGGCCCACAATTGGCGACTTCAATGAAATCACAGGAGCATCGGAGAAGAAGGGTGGGAATGATAGGCCAAGACAGTAGATGAAGAATTTCGTTGAGACCATTAACTACTATGGTTTGAGGGACTTGGGTTTCATTGGCCTAAAATTCACGTGGTTGTACCAGAGAGCGGATGGTTTGCAAATTAGGGAGCAGTTGGACAGAGCAATGGCAACCCTAGGGTGGATAAACATCTTCCCTAAGGCCAAACTATTCCACCTTACTTCTCCAGTATCAGATCAATCATCGTTAGCCCTTCGAATGGTGCAGAAACCGTGGAAGAAGAAGGCTAGGAAGACTTTTAGATTTGAATCAATGTGGCTTAGAGATCAGAGATGTGAAGAGGTGGTATAGGAAATGTGGGAGGAAGGTAAGTTGGCAAGCACAGGGAATATGTTAGGGAGTTGCTTGGAAAAATGTCAAACCAAATTGGAAGTATGGAATAAAATGGAATTCGGACATGTGGGTAGTAAGATGGCTGAGTTGCAAAAACGGCTTGCATGGATTGAACTTTAACCTTCATCCCTTGAGATTAGTCAAGAGTTGAAGAGTACCCAAATCGACCTAAACTGTTGGCTAGAGAAAGAGGATGATATGTGGCAGTAACAGTCAAGACTTAATTGGTTTCGATCAGGGGATAGGAAAAATCTCATCGAAGGAATACTAGATGTAAATGAGGTATGGCATGAGGATGCGAGAAAGGTGGAAGAAGAGGTGGTGGCATATTATGATGAGCTGTTTACCACGAGTCACCCAACAGAGTTTTCATAGCTTATCCAAGCTGTCCAGCCAAAGGTGACTACATCAATGAACCAGATGCTTACAAGAGACTTCATTGCAACAGAGGTCAAACTGGCTCTAAAGCAAATGTACCCACTGAAAGCACTAGGACCGGATGGTATGCCCCCCCCCCCCCCTCTCTTTTCTTTCAGCACTTTTGGGCTACAAATGGTAAGGTGGTCACAGCAACAATACTGGATTTTCTTAACCTTGGTGTTTTTTCTCCTGACTTTAACAAAACTCACATTGTTTTTATTCTAAAGGTTAAGGAGCCAAAAAAGGTAACTGATTATAGGCCTATTAGTTTGTACAATGTGGTGTACAAAATTGCATCAAAAGCTATAGCTAATAGGCTAAAGAAAATATTACCTTCCATTATTAGTGATACCCAAAGTGCCTTTATGCATGGAAGGTATACTGATAATGTACTTGTGGCCTTTGAGACTATACACCACATTAGCTAGAAAAAAAGGGGGAAAGGTTGGGGAGATGGCTCTGAAGCCTGACATGAGTAAGGCATATGGTAGGATGAAATGGGTTTGTTTGGATAAAATCATGGAGAAACTGGGTTTTGATGTAAAGTGGAGGAGTCTTATTTTGCAATGTGTCACATTTGTCACAAATTCTATAAAGATTAATGGGGTTCCTAGAGGAAATATTGTTCCATCTAGGGGGATCTGTCAAGGAGACCCTTTATCACCTTATCTCTTTATTTTATGTGCAAAGTTCTCTCATCACTGATAAAATCTTCAATGGTACATGGTGTCATCAGATGAGTTACTGTTTGTCGTGGTGGCCCAAAACTATCACACCTTTTCTTTGCAAATGATAGCTTGATTTTTTGCAAGGCTTCTCTTGCAGATTGTGATGCTCTCCAAAAAATCCTGAAGGTATATGAGCAAGCATCAGGCTAGCAGCTAAATCAGGCAAAAACATCCTTATTCTTCAGTAGTGTTGAGATCCAAAATTTCACAAGAAAAGCCCATTCCATGAAAAGTAAAGAAGGCCCAATTCAAGCAACAAGAAGAATCAACATTAAGGCCCTATTTATGTTCAAATTTCCAACAAAAAGGCCATTAAAAAATCTAGCAATGAAAGAATTGGGTCGGGATACCCAGAGGCTACTAGAGGCTTGGGATCTTCGGGACATGCAGCACAGTTAACGTGGGATTGAGACAGCTCAAGAGGGGTACCACGAAATACAAGAAATGAAAAACAGATATGTCCTTCTCAAGTACCCAGTGGTGCAGCAAAGAACCAAAAAGTTTGGAAAGTGACAATTCATGAACAAAAAGGTGGTACATCGAGAAACCCAGAATGAAGAACTATAAAAGGAAGTGGCTGGAAAAACCTTCAACCCAGCAAATGGATTCCGTTCACTTGGGAAAAATGACAGCAAGGAAAGACAACCAAAAACTGAGTCTAAAAAGTAAAAAGTCTTGAAAGAAGAAAGGATGAAGGTTAGCTCTCCAAGGACACCTCGGAAAGGAAGGTCAGTAAGTGGCTTTTAGGAAAACAGATTTAAAAGAAGAAAACTATGAGAAACAGAGAAAGAATCAGCTGTCAGAAATGGCTGGCATAACAGATGCTCTGGTACCCAGCGAGCCAAAGGGGGGGAATCAATGGTATCCTGAACCCTAAAATGATAATATAAAAGGAGAAGGCAGCCAACATTGAAAGGGGATTCAGGAATAGGGAATTAGAACAAGAATCATTGAGAAAACTCTATCAAAAACCCTAAGAAAGTAGAAAACAGTGCCCGGTATCCCAGAAACAGCCATTATAGAACATATTTGGATTCAAAGGGATGAAAACTTTGCAAGTCTTAGAGGTTTACATAGTCATCTAAGTGTGTAATTTTTGAACTTATTTGGACCTTGTAACATGTCTTAGTGAGCACATTGTAATCCACAATGAAGAAAAATAATGAAATATCTCATATTGATTTGAGGATCTCTAACAATTACTTCGCGTATTTCTTTATTATATTATCTTCCTTTATTGCTTCTTGATGCTCAATACATATATTCTTGCTTGTTAGTTTTTCCTTTTACTCAGCCAAAAGCTGAGTCCTTTTACCAGGGTCCTCACTTCAACTTAGGCCTTGGACACACTTAGCCTCCAAAGAAACATATGCCAAAACATACACACATCAGATATCTCTCTCTCCCACAAAAATCCTTCTCACCTAACCATCTTGGAAGGTAATGCCCAAGCAAAGCCACTCGGACTTGAGTTCCAAATCCCACAAGTCTTGTGCAAAAGCACTAAGTCTGTGAGAATTGGGGCCAGGATCCTCGTGGCTGAATCATTCTCATGAAATTCATTTACATATATGTATATGTATTAAAATATATATATCCCAATCTAAGAAACTAACAATTATTTGAAGATATGTGTATTGTATAGTGTGTTTTATGTAGCACCTATAGAGGTAAAGGGAAAGAACAAAACATTATTGCATAATAAACATGGAGAAAGATCATATAATTCAAAGAATTAGCATTCTAGGTTCTTACAGGCCTAGTACGCCCCGGGATCCCATGACAGTATGCCCGGGATCCCACGGCAGTACGCCCAAGGTACCAAGTGAATGAACTCTTTTAAATGTTTATACAATAAAAGATAAGCCTTAAACATTCTATATTAATCTCTTTCTCATTATGAATATTATGAATACTTATTTTACTTATTAAATGGTCATTTTATGACACAAACACTTATAATGGTATTTCATTGCTTAGAAGGAATCGCATTTTTGCCTTGAGGAGATTTATGTGACTTGTGCACAACTTGGTTCGTAATCACCCCTCATTTAGTTGTGGTGAACCAAGCCTAGTCCACCAAACAACAAGTAAAGGGCCCAGGATCCTTGTTTCCACTTGGGCCTGTGTGCTAAGAAAAAAAGCACTCTCACATTTTGACGACTCCACTAGGGACTGGGAAAAAGTAAAGGGAAAAAGCAGTCTCTTTGCAAGCATGGCTCCAAAGTTAGGAAACACCTAGAGGAAGGAAAGTTCCTCTTAGTGCATTCAACATCAAGATCCCAAAAGTGCAGGTTCCTCCAACGAACATTCTACCAAGGGACTCTATATGGAATTTTGGGAAACTTCCCAACACAAGATAAGTTTTATGCATCATTATTTTCTCCTTTTTATATTTTGAACATAATGGACTAAAATCTATGGTTTTCAAATGGATAACTATCACTATGTTGCATGAAAGCAAAAGCATTGTATTGTTTAGTAATAGAAGTAGACACTTGTTCTACACAATATAGAATCATAGATAAGTTTAGTTGTCATACTCATCCTCCAATTAAGTGGACCTCATTTAAAGATATTCATAAAAGATAACTGCCCAGTTGAATTAATTAGTTTCGAAAAATAATAAATAATTAATTAATTATTTTTTTATAACAAAAAACTCATGTTTATTTTAAAATTTATTTTGGCTTGGATAATTCCTTTATACTATTGAGAAGTATAAAAAAATAATAATAAAAACTGATTCAAGGGACAAAATTATCTAGTTTGACAATGAGAGGCATGCCCTTTTTTTTGCCCCTTTCTTCTTATAAGGTACAAAAGTACCGAAAAGTGTAGGATTGGATTGGGACCAATCAGGGCCAAGAGCTGAATGGTTGGACCCTCTTTGCTCCACAAGGACTTGGAATCTTTGGTGCCCAAGCCCTTAGCTTAGCTCAACTTATTCTTCAACCTTGTGTTGGAGGTGGGGTATTGCAATATTGTTTTATTTCAGCTTATTGGTGGTTGAGACCATGTTGCTAAATGGTTTTGACATTGATCAAAAGTTCACAATGTTTTGAACATGGCATGGGATTGGCTGCTGATGACTCCACACCCTGAGCAATAGAAAGAGTAGGAGGGAGTGATGAGAAGAAAGCTGGTCAGTTTGATTAGCATTTATGCAGTTAGTTTAGTCCTAAACTTTGAAGTCCAAAACTTGAAGATGCTTGTTAAATGAGGTATTGGTGGTTTGAAACTACTTTGTGCCATTGGTCTCCAAAGCCAACTTACTGGTTTCATAAAAACTTAACTAATACTAAAGGTGTTTTGAGAGTACAGCCAACCTATAGAGTACAACCAAAAAGTTGAAAATAAATATTGAACTCAGCTAGAAGAAGCAAAATCTTGTTTCTCATGAGGATTCTGCTCTTTACAAAAAGGGGGTAAGAGGGGTCATGTAATAATATTTTAACAATCAAAACATTGTCTCATTACTAAAAAAAATGGAGAAGTGAGCACAAAAAAAAAAAAAAAAAAAATAGAAATTGATGAAATGAAGATTGTATGAGCTACATAATAAAGCAATGGCCCCACATTTGGGGGCTAATGTATTTTCTTTCTTAAAAAAAAAAAAAAAAATTCATGATATTGTTTCATTTATTTAAAAAGAAAAAGAAGAAAGAGAAGTAAGCGAATCAAAGAGGCTTGATGAAATGTAAATTACATAGCAAAAGCAATTGCCTCACAATGTGGGGCTAAATAATTTTGCAGCAACTTGATAATAATATCACATGGTGCAGGTTAGTAAAATGGACAAGATCCTTGACTCCTGGAAGTAAAGCCTGGGAGATCCTTGGCTCCAGGAAAGTAAAGCTGAGTACACCTTCAATTCCAACAAAGCCTAGGAGATCATTGGTTCCAGCAAAGGCAAAGTATTTCCACGAATCTAACAAAGTAAAATGGTTCCCAAAAAAAAAAAAAAAAAAGAATGAAGGCATCAAGAAAATGGATAGAAGTTCCACAACAGCATCAAGAAAAGGTGGATCAAGCATGATTCAACAACCACCTCATGTCTTCAGGGCTAAAGCCTATTGTGTGGTGGACCTTGAATATATTTTGAAGAAAAATCAAAAGAAACACTATATTGCAAGTCAGCAGCAAAATCAACATTATTGAAAGCTCAAAAACTATACAGTGCATCTATCATTTCTTACAGCTCAATAATTGGGTTCACCTATGGAAATAACAGGATTTGGAGGAGATACAAAAACCACTGGAGGACATCTACAACTAGCTCTAAAGGCCAACCATGACATCACAAGTATTTTCTAATCCTCTCAATATACCATTAGTACGTGAAAGAGGGATTGAATGGAAAGCCCACAAAAGTCACTACCAATCTTAGTCCTTTCATCCAGCACAAAGAAAACTTTGTGGAAAATATACTTTATGGTGAATCGGCACCAACTGGAGAATATCCCATCTCTAGGATCCCGGGGGGGCTCCCATCTCTAGGATCCCGAGGGGCTCCCATCCTAGAAGAAGGAAGCAATACCCATGGTTTGAGAGATCCCTTGGACAAAAAAAGGTAGAAGGAGGAAGGCTAATATACTGCTTATGAAGGTCCTGGAGAAACTTACGGATATAGAAAGGAAGGCATAAATCCTACTAAAGGAAAAAATAGAAGAGGTGAACTTGGGGGCTGACCCAAGGAACCCGGGGCCCATCCTAATCAGCAGTCAGTTATCAGTACAAAAAAAAAATGCAAGTGGTGGAGCTATTGAAAAAATATGAAGATTTATTGGCGTGAACTCCTTCAAATTAAATAAGGCGAGTATTTCCTTTGCCTAACATCGATCTCCTCATAGATCCAACTAAGGCAACAACAATATCAACCATGAAGAGGCATACCATGGTCAGGGAACTCAAGAGCTTCTTAGAAAGAGTTTCTTACATTAGGAAGTTCACACCAAGACCAACCTTGGTCACTAGTGGACTATCCAAACTGTAGAAAAAGGGAAATGTTTTCATATGGGGAGTTAAGCAACCAAATGTCTTTCATAAAACTTCAACAGATCATGAGTCATTTGCCTACCATATGGGTACTAGTCCAAAGAAAAATTACTATTGTTGTACCTGAGATCTTGATCCCAAGCATACAAAGCATTGAAGGACACCGAAATAAGGTATCCCAACATAGAAAGGGTGTGTATGGTAGTCATGCACTTCAACAACTGAATTATTACTTTTCATCCCACCAAATCCTATTGGTGACAAGCTCTCATCCAATAAAAGCCTTCCTCAATCAGCCCTTGCGACCTTGAAGAATAGCCCGGTGGTTAATATTAATTTCCCAATACAATATAGGTTTGAAGGATCCCCAGAGCTATCAAGAGCTAAGCTATAACAAACTCGCTGACCCAATTCCCTGAAGAAGAGAAGTACCTATTAAGTGAGAAGATCTCTAAAAAAGTAGTAGCGGCAGAGATCCTTGTAAAGAAACAGACTATGAGGTTTGTGAAGATAGCCTTTAATGAGCATGCCTAGAGGAAGCCTTCCTCTTCCAGGATCCCCGTAAGAGGATCCCCCACCTGAAGAAAATACCATGGTAGAATCATCTTGGTGGAGCTTCTGGCCACCAGTTCACTAGTGAGAGCAACCTTAGATGACTCATAAAAGAAGACTATTTCCATAAAAGATTTTGTCACAGCCAAGAGAGGATATTTTAGAAGATCCTCAGAGAAGAAAACAAATCCTCAACCCTTTAAAGAAAAGAAAAGAAATCAATTCAGTGAGCCTACTTGAAAACGAGGGGCTATAAAGGAACTTTTTTTGAAGATTGAAAAATTCAATAGTCATGAACAAATTTTCCAAGTGGCATGACCTAGGACTTGGGAAAGGGAAAATTTTCCATGTACCTAGCCCAGGACTTGATCAAAACAGAAATTTTCCAAGTGGCATGGCCTAGGACTTGGGAAAGGGCAAATTTTCCATGTACCTAGCCCAGGACTTGATCAAATCATAAATTTTCCAAGTGGCATGGCCTAGGACTTGGGAAAGGGCAAATTTTCCATGTACTTAGCCCAGGACTTGATCAAAACATAAATTTTCCAAGTGGCATGGCTTAGGACTTGGGAAATGGCAAATTTTCCATGTACCTAGCCTAGGACTTGATCAAAAAAAGAAATTTCCCAAGTGGCATGGCCTAGGACTTGGGAAAGTGCAAACTTTCCATGTACCTGGCCCAAGACTTGACCAAAATAGATTTTTCCAAGTGACATGGCCTAGGACTTGGGAAGAGCAAACTTTCCATGTACCTGACCCAAGACTTGGCCTAGAAAAAATTTTCTAAATACATGGCCCAGAAATTGGCCAAGAGCAAAAGTTCCCAAGTACGACCAAGAAAATGGTCAAAAGTAAAAGTTTATGGGTACAAGCTGTAGCACGTACCAGCAATAGGTAAAAGTGCAAATTGTAAGCATATCACAGTCATGGCTACAACTTGTAGCACGTACCAACAATGGGTACAAATTGTAGCACGTACCAGCAATAGGTACAAGTCGTAGCACATCCTATCAAAGGATGCAAATTGTAAGCAAGTCCCAACGAGGGGTACAAAGAGAAAGAGCCTCGAGTGGGTATAAAAACCCAAAAATGGGTGTATAAAGTGCACAAGATTGACCTCCTTGAAAGGAATTGGTTCAAGGGAGCCTAAGGAAGCAAGGAAGGCGTAACTTAAAAATAAAAAAATAAAAAATAAAAATTCTAAGAGTACATCACTCGAAGCTGCAAAAGCATGGGTACTTTTGCAAGTCTCTATACAAAGAGATTAGTCAATGACATTGCAAACTAGCTAGCGACATTTCCCTCCTCCTACAAGGTGCAAACTCGCCAAAGGCTTAGAGGTATTTCGACTAAACAAAAGAAAGGTACCCTTTCTTTAAGCCCATTCATTAATACCATGTTTGAATATATCAAAACATTGCAAAATGTTGTGCAAGAGGTATCACCCATGCACTAATATTTTATTCATATAGATTAAAACTTAAATTCTAATATTTTGGTCTTCTTACTTGATCAATTATCAAAAATCAAAATTTGGAATTCTTGTGTGGTTGAAATCTTCACATGGTTTCATATACATGAAGTAATTTTTATTGTTATATCTTATTTGGCAATTGTCTTTTCTAGTGCATACACTGGGGGCTAAGGTAAGATTAAAAATTTTCCTTAGATATATCTTTCACTTCTAACTTTACTATACATAAGTTCAGCCACTGTTATTTTCTTTGGCTCATGAACTATATGGTATGTAGTAATTCAACAACAATATAATTGGTGGCATGGTAAGTGAATAATTTGCTGCAATTTGAAATATTATACAATCTCTCACAATCTGGAAAAAGAATAAGGCAAAGATCAAGAGCATCCACTGGAAGAGCAAGATCTTTAGCTAAAGCAAGGCATGGAGATGTCCTTAAGCCTTCTAAGTCCTGGCCTCAGGGAAGTTTCTATCTCTTAATACATTTTGGGAAGAATAACTAACCCTGATTAGACTCTAAACCAGCATGTTTTTATGATTCAATGATTTATGATATCAAGGTCCCATTGGTAAGTCACTATCCATGGACTAAAAATCTCATGTGGCAAACATCTTGGTGTCATTCACCTTAGCCGTAGCAAGCATGTACTACAATGCATAGAATATCTTTGGCAAAGTTCATGGGGGCTCCCCTCATTCAACCTATTTTGTAAAACAAACAAAATCTTGTTGACAAAGCTATGCTATCTTATATTAAGATTTAATATGCATTCAACATGATTTTTGTATGCTACTTTCAAAAAAGCATATCCTAGAATTTTAGTGCTAGAAATATACTCTTAGCATCAAATACGATACAAATATAATTTGGTTATACATATATATCTGCATATATTATTGTCAGTTTGACAAAGTTGATTTATTGAATACCAATCTACAGCTTAATACTAACATGAAGGTGAATTCTAATCTTTCGCAACATGTTAGTTCATCCCATGAAGGAAGTGTAGCAATTCCTTTGGAGTTTCCCTCCAGAATTATTTGATCTACACATTGGTTATTCAAACCAAGAAAGTGTCCAAAAACAATTTATTTTCTCGCGCGTGGGCTACAGGTAACCCACGAGCTCGGGGGGCTAATGTTGAGGTCCAAAATTTCACAAGAAAAGCTCATTCCATGAAAAGTAAAGAAGGCCCAATTCAAGCAACAAGAGAATCAACATCAAGACCCTATTTATGTTCAGATTTCCAACAAAAAGGCCATTAAAAAATCCAGCAAAGTCTAGTGAAAGAATTGGGTCGGGATACTCAGAGGATACCAGAGGCTCGGGATCCTCAGGACATGCAGCACAATTAACGTGGGATTGAGACAGCTCAAGAGAGGTACCAAGAAATACAAGAAATGAAGAACATATATATCCTTCTCAAGTACCCAGTGGTGCAGCAAAGAACTAGAAAGCTTGGAAAGTGACAATTCATGAACAAAAAGCCGGTACATTGGGAAACCTAGAATGAAGAACTATAAAGGGAAGTGGCTGTGAAAACCTTCAGCCCAGCAGAAATGGATTCTGCTCACTTGGGAAAAATGACAGCAAGGAAAGACAACCAAAAGCTAAGTCTGAAAAGTAAAAAGCCTTGAAAGAAGAGAGGGTGAAGGTTAGCTCTCCAAGGACACCCTGGAATGGAAGGTCAGCAAGTGGCTTTTAGGAAAAAAAATTTAAAAGAAGAAAACTATGAGAAACAGAGAAAGAATCAGCTGTTAGAAATGGCTGGCATAACAAAGGCTCTGGTACCCAGCGAGCCAAAGGTGGGGAATCAATGATATCCTAAACCCTAAAATGACACTATAAAAGGGGGAAGGTAGCCAACATTGAAAGGGGATTCAAGAATAGGGAATTAGAACAAGAATCGTTGAGAAAACACTGTCAAAAACTCAAAGAAAGTAGAAAACAACGCCCGACATCCTAGAAACAGCCACTATAGAACATACTTAGATTCAAAAGTATTCAAACTTTGCAAGTCTTAGAGGCTTAGATAGTCATCTATGTCTGTAATTTTTGAGCTTATTTGGACCGTGTAACATGTCTTAGTGAGTACATTGTAATCCACAATTAAGAAAAATAATGAAATATCTCATATTGATTTGAGGATCTCTAACAATTACTTCGCTTATTTCTTTATTATATTATCTTCCATTACTGCTTCTTGCTGCTCAATACATATATTCTTGCTTGTTAGTTTTTCCTTTTACTCAGCCAAAAGCTGAGTCCTTTTACTAGGGTCCTCAATTCAACTTGGGCCTTGGACACACTTAGCCTTCAAAGAAACATATGTCAAAACATACACACATCAGATATCTCTCTCTCCCACAAAAATCCTTCTCACCTAACCATCTTAGAAGGTAATGCCCAAGCAAAGCCACTCGGACTTGAGTTCCAAATCCTACAAGTCTTGTGCAAAAGCACTAAGTTTGTGAGAATTGGGGCCAGGATCCTCGTGGTTGAATCATTCTCATGAAATTCATTTACATATATGTATATGTATTAAAATATATATCCTAATCTAAGAAACTAAGATATGTGTATTGTATGGTGTGTTTTATGTAGCACCTATAGAGATAAAGGGAAAGAACAAAACTCTATTGCATAATAAACATGGAGAAAGATCATATAGTTCAGAGAATCAGTATTCTGGGTTCTTACAGGCCTAGTACGCCCTGAGATCCCACGACAGTACGCCCGAGGTACCAAGTGAAGGAACTCTTTTAAATGTTTATACAATAAAAGATAAGCCTTGAATATTCTATTTCAATCTCTTTCTCATTGTGAATATTATGAATACTTATTTTACTTATTAAATGGTCATTTTATGACACTAAAACACTTATAATGGTATTTCATTACTTAGGAGGAATCGCATTTTTGCCTTGAGGAGATTTATGTGAATTGCGCACAACTTGATTCGTAATCAACCCCCATTTAGCTGTGGTGAACCAAGCCCAGTCCACCAAACAACAAGGGCCCAGGATCCTTGTTTCCACTTGGGCCTGTGTGCTAAGAAAAAAAAGCACTCTCACAAGTAGCAATACACCCAATGCAATCCAAGAGGAGATCAAGCAAAGATTTGGAGCTCAAGTTATAAAACAACATGAGAAGTACCTGGGCTTGCCCTCATTAATAGGGAGGAATAAAAGAAATGCATTCAATGAGATTAAAGAGAAACTTCGTAAAAAGTTGGCAAGGTGGAAGGAGAAGATGCTGTCTAAAGCTAAAAAAGATGTGTTAATCAAGGCGGTAGCCCAAGCTATACCAACATACACCATGAGTTGCTTTAAACTACCGGATTCATTATGTGAAGAATTGACAAGTATGATAAGGAACTTCTGGTGGGGACAAAGGAAAAAGGAAAAGAAATTAGCTTGGATGAGTTGGGAGAAATTGTGTGATCCAAAATCTAACTGTGGTATAGGGTTTAAGCAGCTTAAACAGTTCAATCTGGCTCTCTTATCAAAGTAGGGTTAGAGGCTCCAAACCAATCAAAATTCCTTGGTTTACCGGGTTCTCAAGGCGAGATATTTTCCACGGTGTGATTTCATTGAGGCTTCTCTTGGTAAAAACCCTTCTTATTCTTGGCGTAGTATCATGTCCGCTCAAAACTTGGTTAGAAAGGGTGTACAATGGAGAGTTGGTAATGAAAGCAATATTTGAATTGGGGTGACAAATGGCTACCTTCATCCTCCACATACAAAGTTGTTTCACCCAAGCAGTTTCTACACCCAGATACAACGGTCAGTGAGTTGATTGATCATGCCACATCAAGCTAGAAGACAAATATCCTTGATGCCTTATTCCTTCCCTATGAGTTAACAAGTTTGGAGGGTCGGGAATGTGCTAGGTTGACAATTTTTTGGGGGTCGCTTATTTAGGGCCTTTTGTATAACTTTTTTTTTTTTTTAAATGTGATGGGCCAAGAAGATTAGTATAGTCGAAAGTCTAATATTCCATATTATGTTAGGTTTTAGACCCTTGTAAAGTTATGGGCTGTACTAGTGGTGTTGGGTTACTTCCTGCTACACTAGGCCCAAGTTTTCTGGATAAGGGAGTTGGGACCGGTCCAGCTGCAACTCAAATTGGTCTGGCTTGTGTGCAAAGTAAGCCTGGTTTGCCAGGAACGTGCTTGCGGCAGGCAGAGCTGTTTCAGACAAGTTGTGGCAGACATAATAATAATAATAAAATAAATAAAATATCTGGCTACTCAGTATGAAATGACCAAACAATCCTCAAACACAATTACAATAATAATAATCACTTTTACAGAAGGAAAACAACAGAACAAAAGGGGGACAAATAGTAATATGTATGGGTTAATCGAAAGATAAAGAAATCAACTAAAATCTAGTCCACAAGAGCAAAACCAGAGAGGAAAGAACGTTCCTTCTTAACGCAATTAATCTCTTAGAAAAAGTCCTGCCGTGGAGATTAACTGCCCTGAGAGAAACGAACCTGAATGGTTTATGCACAGAGGCCCTTTTTGGTTTTAACAGAGAGCAGGATTTCGTGAGGGAGAGAGGAAATCAATCTACCGGTGCATACCTGCCGTTCTAATTCTCACTTTATTTTCTTTCTGGTTGTTTTCTTTCTTTCCTTCCCACTCGTTTCTTTTCTATTTCTTGGTGTCTCTTTTTCAAATTCCTATTTCTTAGTAATGGTTCCCGCTGTTGCTCTATTTTTCTATTCACGGCAAGATCCTCTTTTTATAGTGCCTGTCATGACTAGATTTTACTGTTTTAACCCTTAGCCTCCTTTGTCTGATCTGGGTGTACTGGTCGACCACCACTGATCTGTCTGTATGCCACCCCCTCATCACTAGACAAAGAAGGGTATTTTGCTTGTTTGTCTATCGTGGCACCCTTTCCTACTACGGTCTGGGTTCTTTCTCTCTTCCTATCCCTCATAGCATGCACCTAGTGGTTCCAACTCAGTTTGCTTCTTTTGGGTGGTAAGTCATCCCAGTAGGACACTTCCTCGAAAGAGCTTGAATCGGAACCTCAAAAATAGATTTTTCCCCTCTCCCCACCACCAAACCATGCCCTCTGAATCTCTGACCTCTGACCTCACCATGCTCTGTATTGGTTGGGTATAGGCCAGTGGTGCTTGGGCCTTGCGCGTGCCTTCTTAGGAGCTGGGCCTTATTCGATGATGGGCCTTATATTTCTTTGGCCCACTTCTTGATTTCCCTCATTTCCTGCCATATTGTTTTGTTATTCCTGCTGTAATAACTCAATCCTGCTGGGTTTTTTTAGGCTAGCCGTTTACTCTTTCCGCTAGTGGTTTGGTATGGCCATTGATTTTCCTACTTATTGGGCTTCCCTGGCCTAATTACCTTATTCTCATCCTTGGGGTTCATGGGCCTGCCATAAACCCCGTACTTTCTTTGTTTGCATTACTTTGGGCTTGCGACGGCCTTTTCTCACTTTTCTACATCATATACTGCCCATGAGTATGTTATTTCTCTCTTTCCGGGCTTTTTTAAGCCCACTTGCCTCTTCAAGGCCCATTTGTTTATTTCATAGGCTTGTGATCTATTATTCATGTCGCTTGGGCCTAATGGTTTTGCCATCTACTTGCCAATTCTTTGTTGCCCTTGTTGTTGGGCTTTTCTTCTTTCTACTTGGACTCTCACAAATGACCCTCAACATTTAGCCCCCTGAACATATGAAGCGTTCCTGCAGTTCATATATGAATAAAAGATGTTTCTGTCCTCTCTTCCTCTCTTCTTTCTTTCCCTTCGCGGGCCTTTTTAAGCAATGGACCCTTTCTCATATATATATATATATATATATATATATTCTTTTCTTTTCTTTTCTTTTCTTTTCCTGTCGCAAACAGTGTTGTCTCTTCGAATTTTCCAGTTTGGCAGTTATTTTTTAAGCATAGCCGCCGTTTCATTAATTTCATCCCATTTTAATGGCTGACCTGTCGCCTTCCGTCGTGCCGTTATTAATGACCTGGGTATTTAAAGAGCAGTCTCTCTGCACTTTAAACACAAACTTCTTCTTTTCCAAAAACACATTCTCTCCATCTCCCTTTCTTCACCGTCTTTTTCTTCTCAAACACTCATACTCATCTACTCTGGTCAACCCTTCTCACCATGGCACAGGTGAAAAGTCAAGGCTCTTCTCGCCATAAAGGGAAAGAAGTCGCTTCCGACCCTCCCGCCATACCTGACGTAGGCGAGGAGGCAGAGTATTCTAAGTCAAAGCACTCCATTGGGGAAGAGACACAACGTGACCCCGATAGTGAATGTGCCCCTCTGATCGATCCATGGTACGAAGTCCACCCTCACTTTCTTTGTTTGCATTACTTTGGGCCTGCGACAGCCATTTCTCACTTTTCTACATCATATACTGCCCATGGGTATGTTATTTCTCTCTTTCCGGGCTTCTTTAAGCCCACTTTCCTCTTCAAGACCCATTTGTTTATTTCATGGGCCTGTGATCCATTATTCCTGCCGCTTGGGCCTAATGGTTTTGTCATCTGTTTACCAATTCTTTGCTGCCCTTATTGTTGGGCTTTTCTTCTTTCTACTTGGACTCTCACAAATGACCCTCAACAACCTTGTCATTGAAATACAAGTGAATTAGATAAGTGATTAAATTAATCCAATTATGCAAATTTTCAATTCACAAGTTAAACAATGTGTCACCAATCACACAAAATCAATCACAGTGGAGATGACAATAAGGTGACAAAGTGGAAAAAACTCAATAAAAACTATTTAAAGAAGAAAAAAAAAAACATTACAAGGCAAACCTTCCCTAATGAAGCAAATCCATTATAGTAAAAGAAGTTTAATCATAGAAAAAACCTTTTCACTCTATTGGTGTGTAGACAACTTACAGAGAAATCTTTTCGACACTAAAATGTCTAGACTCCTCAAGCATATGAATTTCTTCCTTGGATGACGCATTAGAAATCACAACTGAAACCTCCAACTGATTCTAAGCACCTCCTAGAGACTTCTCCACAGCAGAAACATATGTGTTGTCTAGGGCCAACCCTTGAACTAGGCCAATTTGGCCATTGCCTGAGGCCCCCAAGTGGAAGGGGGGCCCCAAAATTTTGAAAAATAAGGGGTAGTAGAAATAAAATAATAAATAAACAATTTAGTTTAAGATGAAACTCAAAAAAATCTGATACATCCTTGTGACCAAACAACAAATCTGGAACATTCTTGTAAACATTGGTACCCCAAAATATTCTTTGGTCTAAACAAAATCAATTATCCAAAAAAAAAATCATCATTAACCTCTAGACAAATCAAAAATCAACTGGATAAAATGCAAATCTGGTCTTAAAAATTACCCACAAAACAATCTCAAATCAAAACAAATCAAAAATCTCAAATCTCTAAAATTTACTCATACCTTTTCTCTCTCTTAGCTCTTGCTCTTCGCCTCTCTCTGTCTCAACTAGATGATGATAGTTTGCAAAAATACTGTCTTAAACTTGAATCTTTTCTCAAATATGATGTTTATTATGATATTGATGGTTTAGATTTATTTTCAGGGTTAAAAGTTTTAAAAGAAATTTTACAAATAAAATAATATACTCTAATTGACATACTAAATTGTATAAAAAGATTAGATTCATTTTCAAATTTATGCATTGTTTATAGAATTTTATTAACAATACATGTTAGAGTTGCTTCTGCAAAAAAAAGTATTTCAAAATAAAATTAATAAAATCATGTCTAAGATTGACAATGTCTCAGGAAAGATTAAGAGGATTAACTATACTATCGATTGAAAATGAGATGTTAGAAGAACTTGAATACAAAAATTTAATTAATCAATTTGTATCTCCAAAGGCAAGAAAAATATATTTTAAATGAAATATATTATAATATAAAAATATTAAATAAATATTAATTTAATTAATACATAAATATAAAAAAGTCTTGTTTTAATTCTCGACTAAGGCCCCAAAATATCTAGGGCCGGCCCTAGTGTTGTTGTTGAAATGACTTCAATGTGAATATGTGATCACCAAGAACTTATCGTATGATGTTCTATGTAATCTCACTTTACGGGTCGATGAGTGGCAGAAATTGAAGCAAACAGAAATTTCATTCCTTGAGCTTGAACTTGGGGTGCATTGTCTTGAACAAAATTAAGAGATTTTTAAACTATGACAATACTTACATTTTTCACGGTTTGCCAACATTTTCCTAAAAATATGAACCTAACACATTGTTTTGAAAATTTTAAAATTTGGGGGTGGGGCATGGCCCCCTTGGTCTTCGAATAGCTTTGTGCCAGCACTTGAGGATTGCCATGTTCTCTCCATAGATTGTTGTTCTACTTTGGTTATGATGTTGCGTGTTGAAAAGATTAATTAATGATAAAATATGCCTGGATTGCATGGGGCTTTAATTTTATTGGCAAGATGTGATGATGTTGAAGGGTTCTTGTCAAATGAAATGCGGTTTTTTTTTTGGTGCTGAATGATGATTTTTTTTTTCCTTAGAATTACACGGATTTGATAGCTCTCAGTATGATGTCTGTCCACGCACAAGTGCGATGTGATGATTAGGGGTGTGCATAGGTTGGGTTGGGTTGGGTTAAGAGAATTTTTTGACCCAATCCACAATAGTGGGTCAAAAATTTTTCAACTCAACCCATCACATAAGTCCAACCCAACCCACATGGGTCGGGTTGGGTTAGGTTGAACCCATGGGTTAGAAAATTTTTTATTACTATTATTATTAAATTCAGCAAAAAAAAATATAAATATAAATATATAAAAAAAAAAAAAACCCAAAGATTAGTATCAATGTAACTCCTTAAAGGAAAACAATACTAATGACTAAATAACAATAGTAATTTATTAGGGTTTCTGTGAGCTAATTGGCTTTTATATAGGATAGGAAGAGCTGGTTATTTTAAAAAATTATTAATTATAAAATATATTTTAAATATATATTAAATATATGGGTGGGTCGGGTTGGGTTTAGTGGGTTTGGAATTTTATGACCTGAACCCAACCCGACCCACTATTCTAACTCACCAAGCCCTAAAAACCGACCCAACCCGATGAGTTGGGTTGAGTCAGGTCAATTTTGGCGAGTTGGCTACACACTAGGCCTAGTGATGATAATGCACTTGATAAGTTGCAAAGAAAAGAAAACAAGAAAAAGCACCCACTTGACTGGAAAAATGCGAATTTGGAACTACGATATGATAAAAAACCTCTCAACACTTAATATAAATATATATATATTTTTTTTTAACTGGAATCAAACTTTCATTTAAATCAAAGAAGCATCAAAGTTTACAAAATCAAATGCAACTGATGGAACCTCTTCCATCCAAAATAAATCTGAATTAACATGTTGGGCATATCTAACAAGCACATGTGCCACCCTATTACCATTTCTCTTAGTGCAACTCACAGAAATCCACTCCAAAGCTCCCATCAAATGCCTAATGTCACCAACAACGTTCCTAAGAGCTGACTGTTTGTCCTTACCTGAAGCAATACACCTCGTAGCATTGACACTATCACCTTCCACTATGAGCACTGTGAAGCCAACGTCTATTGCAAATTCCAACGCCTTACGACACGGGAGCAGTTCAGCCTCGACACCACCCTGAACTACCAGACCCTTGGCTGTCATTGCTACCATGACTTCTCTACTAGAGTTTCTGATCATAGCACCGAACCCAGAACTGGCATAATCCGCGAACACAACTGCATCATAATTTAGCTTATACACGGACTGTGGTGGAGGTTGCCAGCCCGTCCTAGCGTTCTGCAGTACCTGCCGAGTCGTACCCAACACCTCATCAGCTTGTAAACTGTCTTGTGACTACTGGAACTCCTCAAGCAACTCAGCAGCACGCTTATTCAACCAG
Organism: Quercus engelmannii; assembly: GCA_029955605.1. NCBI lineage: Eukaryota > Viridiplantae > Streptophyta > Magnoliopsida > Fagales > Fagaceae > Quercus > Quercus engelmannii. The sequence continues at coordinate 42,906,358 of JARPSG010000003.1, forward strand.
CCCGATTCCATAAATTTGCCTTCATGCACCACTCTATTCCGCTGGTTCCAAATCAACCATGTCTGCACTAACATTAGCTCCACCTCTGTTTTGTCCATCCAATCCAACAGGTACTCCAATAGAGCTACAAAGTCAAGTTTCCCCGTCCCACACTTCTGCAAGGCCCTAACACTACCATGCCAAATATCCTGAGCTGCTGTACATTCCCATAAAACATGAATGGTTGATTCCTAGAATGTGGCACAGAACGGACACAACTCATCCAACAAAACTAGTTTCTTCTTGAGGTTCCTTCTAGTTGGAAGAATATCATGACATGCCCTCGACCCAAACGCCTTTATCTTGTTGGGGATCCGTAGCTTCCATATAGTTGCCCACACCTTACTAACTCCACTTCCTGATGATGGTTCAACCCAATCATCCTTCTTCAAGAGAGCCCTTGCAACCTTGTAAGCCGACTTTACTGTGAAGATGTCATCCTTACTATGCTTCCAATAAATAGAGTCAGGGACTTGCCTTCGACTTAGAGGAATATCACATATAGCTTCCCCCTCTTCCCGATTAAAGTTAGCCATAATAAAATCTCTTCGCCCACACATGGAGGTCTTGGTTTATCAAACTTGACACCCATACTTCCTCTTCATCATCCCTCACCGACAAGAAAGGCTTATTTGTAGGGTACTTTGGAATTCACCTATCTCGATAGACATTAATAGAAAGTCCACCCTCACGCCAACAATGTCCAGATCTTAAAATAGGTAAGGCCGCCACTAAACTCCTCCACACAAACGAACAATTAGGTGATTCTGTAGCCTCAAGTATTGAAGTTCTAGGGAAATACCTTACTTTAAAGCACTGATAGATAAGAGAATTTGTATCTTTTAATAGCCTCCATCCTTGCTTGGCCAACATGGCTAAATTAAATGATCTAAGGTCCCGAAATCCCATTCCACCATCCTTCTTTGACAATGTCAATTTATCCCAACTTTTCCAATGAATTTTCCTTTCATTCCCAACTTGGCCCCACCAAAACCTACCACTTAAACCATCCAACTCCTCACATAATTTCGATGGGAGCTGAAAAACACTCATTGTATACGTTAGTATAGACTGAGCAGCCGCCTTGATGAGAACTTCTTTCCCAGCTCTAGAAAGCATCATTTCTTTCCACCCCTGTAATTTTTTCCACGCCTTATCTTTAATGAAAGAAAAAGTATGGTATTTTGCCCTTCCAATTAAAGTAAGCAAACCCAAATATGATTCAAACCAAGACACTTCCTTCACTCCAAGAATCCCCAAAGCCTTCTGCTTCTGGTGGTCAGTGGTGTTATTACTGAAATACACTAAAGACTTTTCTAAATTTATGCACTGCCCAGAGGCTTTAGCATAAACTTGAAGGATCTCAACAATAGCATGAATTTCAGCTGGTGAAGCCCTGCTAAAAATCAATGAATCATTTGCAAAGGGAAGATTAGTAATCTTTGGTGCATTTCTACAAAAAGACACCCCATGCAAAGTCCCTCCTATCTCTGCCCTGTCCAGTAACGAAGTAAACCCTTCTGTGCATAACAGAAACAAGTATGGTGAAAGAGGATTGCCTTAACGAATTCCCCTAGAAGGCAATACATTACCATACGGTCTCCCATTCACAAGAATAGAGAATGAAGTCATAGTGACACAACTCATCACCCTTTCTTACCATGTTTTAGGAAAACCCAACCACTGCATAACCCCCTGAAGGAAAGGTCACTCCACCCTATCATATGCTTTACTAACATCGAGTTTCAAAGCCATATACCCTTTCTTCCCTTTCTTCCTGCAGTGCATAGTGTGCAATGTTTCATATGCTAGCAACACATTATCAGTAATAAGACGCCCAGGAACAAAAGCACTTTGAGTGGGAGATATGATATTATGTAACACCTGCTTCAGTCTATTGGCTAACACTTTAGAAATTATTTTGTAAATCACATTACACATACTTATGGGCCTAAAATCGGACATTTTCTCCAAGTTCTTCACTTTAGGAATCAGCACAATGTAAGTATGATTAATATCAGGCAACATATGACCATTATTCAGAAATTCCAACACAACATCAACTATAGTATCATCCACAACATGCCAAAATTTTTGGTAAAATAGAGCATTCATACCATCAGGTCCAGTTGCCTTTGTTGGTCACATTTGGAACAACACCACTTTAACTTCTTCAGCACTAAACTCATTGGAGAGGGTATCATGCATCTCAGGTCTCACCTTCCTTGGGACTGCATTAAGACATTCCTCCATCTGATCACATGTACCTGCACAAAACAAATTGTCAAAATAACCAGTAGCCACATTAGTTATATCTTCCACCTCCTCCGCCCAATTCCCTTGTGCACATTGAATCCCCTTAATATAGTTCTGCCTTCTTCTCTGGGAGGCTTTTGAGTGAAAGCATTTAATGTTCCTATCACCATGTTTAAGCTACGGGATCCGAGACCGTTGCTCAGCACTCAATATTTGATGTGACATAAGTGAGTCCCATTTCCACCTCTTGAGACATTTATATTATTTGTAAGATGATTCTTCTCTTTAAATTGGACTTTATATGGTTCAAAAATACCATCATTAATGAAGGATAACTTCTCATAAAAATAGGATCATAAATATCAAATAACAAATTTTATTTTGAATTCAAAAATACAACTCCTAAAATTTAGCATTTTTTTCCTTCACATTCATATTTTTATTTTCTGAAATTTATCATTTTTTTATTCTTTTTTCATCCGAATAAAAGTAAAACACCATGAATTTAAAAAATAAAAAACTAAGAAAATTCCTAAAATTTAGCATTTATTCCCTCATGTTTATCTTATTTTTCCTACCCAATTTTTTCTGTATATCACTACACCATTTTCAAACACATGTTTAAAAGAGAAATTACTGTTACTGTTTATCTCTAAAATTTATCTTTTCTATTTATTTGAGAAATTTTTTTTTCCAAATTATAATAAATGTAAATTATTAACTTTTATAATTAAAAAAAAAAAAAAAAAGTCTTTGTTCTAAACTACTAGAATCCAACCACTGAATAGAGATCATGGAACTCTTTATCTTCTCCAACCACTACCAATCACGAGAGAGAGTAGACTCCCCTCATATGAAACATTAAACCAAAATCTAAATTTCCATTGCTCAAAAGTATTCACGTTCACAACAAAATCAACAGCAATTACCAGTATGACTTAGGCAATGATTCTTTGAACCCATAAACAATTGAAGAAATTTTCAAAGTAAAAATTCAAAATGGTAATTATAAAAGAGAAAGCAAAAACAAAGAAAACTATGCCAAGCTCTCATTTTTTTTTTTTAATTATTATTATATATAATATAAGATAAGATGTCATGGGAGAAACCCAAAAACCCCACCTCAACCAACCTGGCATAGAGGGAATCACAGAGCAAAGATCATCCCAAAGAAAAGACAAATATATATTGAATTTTTAAAAATAAAAATAAAAATTTGATATGCTTGAGTAAATTGAACCAAATGTTCAGATAGAGTAAATGCAACAAAAAAAGATACAAATTTTTTTTTTTTATAAGATTACCAATATTGGTTACAGATCATTCAAACTAGCAAAAAACGAAAGTTACTGTATGTTCCCAAAAACCAACTAAAAAAAATGCTGCTACATTCAAATAGGATCCAACAAATTCATCACAATTCCTTGATGCTTCAGTGCACACAGTGCGTTCAAGACATTCTGCCCATTTTAAGATACCCATATGCATAATATTAAGGAAAGGGGACACTAGACATGGAGCGACCCGTGAAAACGTTTTTTTTTTTTTTTTTAATCTAAATCGACCAGCATTGACCCCGGACTGGGTTTGTTAAAGTTGCCGGAGCGGACGGGTCGGTTTTCAAAACTTAAAAATTAAATAAATAATCCTAATTTTTAAATAACGTAGGCTTTGTTTATTTTATTTTGAGAGAGACAGGAAAATGAATAGTCGCTGGAGCCTGGATGTGCCCCAGCCTGGCTAAGAGCATCTCCTGGATGTGCCCCAGCCTGGCTAAGAGCATCTCCAACTGGTTTTGCTATCTCATTCTATTTTATCATCCCAAAAAACTACTTTATTGATTATACAATACAATTTTACAAGACTTCCTCATCCTAACTTTTATTTTCCTATTCTACTCATTAAAATAATATTTCAACACAATAAAATAATATATTCCACAATCACCATTATTTACAATACAACACATTATTTATTCTCTCTTTCTTTCCGTTCAAGAACCACAATCACCACCACCACTGCACTACACACACCTGACACCACTAGCACCACCACCACCACCACCACTACCAACAACCCATAATCTACCGTCAACATCCAAAAAAAAAAAAAAAAAAACCGAAACCATCAACACCACAAAAAAAATAATAATAATAATAATAAAACACAACAACCCATGGTCAAAAACCAAACCCACGCCCATCGGAAAAATCCACTCTATCAAAACCCCATCAGAACGAAACCCACGCAATCAAAACCCGATCTCCATATATGCCGAGCAAAACTCCGATATCCACAAAACCCAGGCCGATCAAAACTCCATCGGAACCCACCCGATCTCCTTCCGTCGATCAAAACCCCATCTGAACCCACCCAAAATCAAAACCCACCTCGCCACACCGATCTCCACGCACGATTAGCCACAACCCACACACCCCACGATGAATTCTATGCAAAATGGCCAAAACAGCTTCGATGGCAAGTCTTGAATGAGAGAGGGAGTGAGTACACAGTCACACGAAAAGAGAGCTAAAGTGAGAGTGCTGAGAGAGAGTGAAGAGAAAGTGCTGAATAAAAAACAATATTTATTTTTAGTATTGAGCTACAGTACCATCTTACATTTAAGATGGTACTGTAGCACAATTATAAATTTTTTTACAATTTTACAATTTGACAAGTCCAGTTGGAGCTCACTTTTAATGCCTTAATGCTAAAACATGCTAAAAAATGGCATTTAGAAGTCCAGTTGCGGATGCTCTAATGCCTAATTGCTTCCCCCGTTTTGCCTGACTCTCATTTTTCTAACAATTTAATTCCCTATTTATTATCATTATATATATATATATATATATATTATTAATATATTTATTTTCCAGATCAGTTAATTCTTAATAAATCATAATACTATTATCTATCATTATTATTCCAAATTCCAATTCCAATAGTAGTTTGAGGGTTTTATACTATAAAAATCTGAGACAAATGTTCCAAAAAATTACAAATAACTTCTTCACACATTTCCACACACTTTTTCACTTACACGTATTTTAAAAAATTACAAACAATATTACTCAAACTTCTCTACCAAACAGCCCCATAGATTCTCTTTCATTTTGCAGACTAACGAAAAAAAAATTACTTATACAGATTGTCTAATGATAACAGATATGCATTCTGTAAAAGATGTGATGACCAAATTGAACGATTAAAATAACGGGATGTGCTGCAACTAGTGATATGTGTCCTCATTTATCTTGTTTTTTAGAAACGTGTCCTCATTTATCTTCAGTAATAATTGTCAAACTATGTTTCTCTCTTATATAAAGTCTATGGTTAATATGAAACCAATTACTCTGATGCATTAAAAAATAATAATAATAATAAATAAATAAATAAAAACTTTTAAGTTTTTAACTCTAATGTAGTATTTAACGTAAATAAGATTTTTAAAATTTGAAAATAAGATTTTTTAAATTTGAATAAATTTAGAGAGTTACTAATCTGATACATTGATGTTGGTTCAGACATTTATCAAGAAGTCAGTTCCATTTAAAACTCTACCCATTTGTTTCATAGATAAACTAAAACCTTGAGTTAATTTTTTAGATGAATTATGTTATTTGAATTCATACAAAACTCAATCGAAAAAAACAAAACTCTACTCTTCTCAATCTTATGGTGTTTCAATTTAGCTAAATTTTTATTCCTCTTTCAAACTGTTTCTCTCCTCTCCCTCCTTCTTCCATGAATCAAAACCTTTGAACTCAACCATGAAAGCAAAAGATTCAAATTATTGTTCTCTTAAAAGAATAATGGCTTGCTTATTTATATGTATGATTCTCTCTTACTTGTTTGCATTTATATACAAGCCATATTATTGTCCCAAACAATCTTTCTTAGTCCATCAGCAAGATAATTCTGCGATATCATCACTTGGTCCCACTCCTAAGAAAACAAATCTTTCCCTTATAGTTTCTAGTCCAATTCCTAGCTAACTCCCTAGAAAAAACAAATCTTTCCCATATAGTTTTTTGGCATTGCATCCTCAGCCAAACTTTGGAACAAAAGGAAACAATTTATTAGTCTATGGTGGAGACCCAATGAAATGCGTGGAAATGTTTGGTTAGATAAGCATGTCAAAGTTGAACCTAATGATAATGGTTTACCTCCTTTGAGGATTTCCAGTGATACTTCAAAGTTCCAAGTACAAGCACATGGAAGGCCATCGGTCTGCCATACGTATAACTCGCATAGTATCAGAGACCTTGAGGCTAGGTATGAAGAATGTTAGGTGGTTTGTAATGGGGGATGATGACACATTTTTTGCTCCTGATAATTTGGTCAAGGTTTTGCAGAAGTATGATCATAATAGCTATTATTATATTGGAAGTACATGTGAAAGTCATTTGGAAAACATAGACTTCTCATATAATATGGCCTATGGTGGTGGTGGATTTGCTATAAGTTATCCATTAGCAATGGCACTTGAGAAAATGCAAGATAAGTGTATACAGAGGTATCCAGGTTTGTATGGATCAGATGATCGAATTCAAGCTTGCATGGCTGAACTAGGTGTTCCTCTCACAAGTCACAAAGGAAAAAGGATTTCACCAGGTTAGCTTCTTTTTCCTCTTTTTTTTTTTTTTTTTTTTTTGCTTAATTAATATGCATGAAATTAAGAACCTCATTTTTTGTTTGTTCCACTAAACTTTTGTTAAAATAATGAAAAATAATTTTGTATTTATGTTAAGATATAGATAGGAGAGAGTTTGGAAACTTTATATAAGAAACACGGATGTTTTTTTTGTTAGAATACTAAGTATTTTTTTTAACACACACAGGAAGAGGAAAAATGGTTTTTTCTATCCAAAAGGAATTGATAAGTGGTTAAATTACAGTAGAATTTTAGCTAGATAACATTTCTAAAAGTAACCATTATAATAATATTATAATAATGAGAACCAGTTTCTACGCCAAAGATTTATTATTGTAAACTGATTATTGTAACCCTTTATGTGTGTAATTAAAACTAGTGTGTAACCCATTCCACCGGGTTTACTCCAATAAATAAAATATTAGACAAATAATATAGAATTTAGATAAATAGATAGGGATGTTTTTTTTTTTTTTTTGAAGAGAATAGATAGGGATGTTTTATTAATTGTTAATAGCTAAGCTAATTTAGGTGCCATCAATGGGTTTAAGCAAGACCGTTGTCTTATATCAATGGGCATAGTTTTACAACTAGTCGCTAACCCGTGCGATGCACGGGATAGTTAAACAAAATTTATACACATTCACTTTTATTGGTACAATCATTTGAAAATAATTCTAACTAATACCCAAATGTAAGAGACGCATTGACTTACTATTTAAAGTAGCCTTCTGAAGAATTTACATATATTGTGTAACTGAACCTTAATTTCTCATCAACAATAAAAATATGGAAATTCAAAACAAGGAAAGAAAATAAAAATTACAACAATTAATTCCATTATCTTTCATGCTATACTTTGTAATTGTACGAAATTAAGTCAACAAAATTTAAGTAGTTGTAATAAAATTGGCTTCTACTATTCTCTATTCTATAGAGATATGAACATATTGGATTTCTCAAACAATTACCGGTATTGTAATAAAATGATTTATTATTGAAAATAAGAAACAAAGAAAATCTGTCTATAGCTTAAGAAACACAATATAATAAAATTAAAGAGATAAAATTTTCGGAGGACAAAATATTATAGATAATTTTAAAAACAGATTATACACTTAAAAGGGTTAGTAATTTATAGCACTTACCCCCCACTATTAGTATACAGACACCAAGTACGATCGTCGTAACCCTTTGAAAGAACCTTCCCCAATTGGACCCTATAAAAAAAAATAAAAAAATAAAAAAAAAAAACACCCAATTGATCCAAAAGGGTCTAAAAAGCACACAAAATCAATTCAAAAAACAAAAATATGAGACAAAGTAATTACTTTCCGCTGCCAATGAAATCGTCTTTTGTATTGCTGTTCCAAACTGCAACACTTATCTCTCTAAGGCCTTCAATTAACGAAAACACAAACTTCTCTTGGAATACCGGAGTATTATGACCATCTATACACACACACACACAAAACAAAATCAGCATAACTCACTATAACTCTATAGAAGCCTCAAAAATATAAAGAGAAATTAAAGGGGTTGAATTTGTTATTTACGTTTGGAGGGGGAGAGTTTGCAGAAACTATGGCTTTATATTTCTTAACTTGAGAGAGGGGTAAGGTGGCTAGGGTTTTGAGGGTAAGGTGGCTAGGGTTTTGAGGTGTTATAATGTTTTTATTTTTTATTTTTTAAATATTGTGCTGACGTAGAAAATTGTGGTGCTATCAGAGGCTTCGGTTTTATATATAGAATATATAGATGATGAATTAAATTAATAACGTGCCTAAAAATTAGCTATAAATAGAGGAAATAAAAAATATTCATCTCTAATAATTATTTCTTCTCATTGATGATTAGTTTGATGTGTATGGCAACCTAGTGGGCCTCCTAGCAGCGCACCCAATTGAGCCTCTAGTCTCGTTGCACCACTTAGACATGGAGGCTAATTACATATTCCCCAATACGAAGGACAAAGTGGCCGCCCTAAAACGATTCAGGCGCCCAATGAAGATGGACTCGGCTGGGCTGATGCAACAATCCATTTGCTATGACAAAAATCGAAATTGGACAGTATCTGTTTCATGGGGCTACGTTGTACAAATATTCCGAGGCACTTTCTTAGCCAGAGATACGGAATTGCCTGAAAGAACCTTTGTTGATTGGCACCATAAAGCTGATAACACTGCTTTCTCCTTCAACACTCGCCCTAATAGTATGCACAAATGTCAAATACCTTTTGTGTATTACATTTCTACTGCTACAACTTCAGCAGCCACTGAATAACTTCTACATAAAACTCCGCTACAAAACTGCGAATGGCAAATGCCAAGTCCTTCTCAAATTGAAATTGTGGATGTTTACAAGACGCCCAACCCATATTTGTGGGATAAGGTAATCATTTTTTTTTTTTTTTCCTTTCTTCTTTAGGATAATAATCAATACTTCATGAGATAATGCCTAATTTAATTGATGTTAACACTAGAAAATGTATTTAGGCTGCGTTTGTTTTGGTGTAAAACCATTTCAAGAAATGATTTTACACCTCACTGCATGTTTGGTTGCGCATGGAAAATAAAATTTTCCGCAAAAGCATTTCAGTTGACCGTGTGTTTTATGGCTTTGACCTGGAAATTGGTTTACACTTTCATTTTCATTACAAACCATTTCAGGGTCTTAGACGCACAAAGAGAGAGAGAGAGAGAGAGAGAGAGAGAGAGAGAGAGAGAGAGAGAGAGAGAGAGAGAGAGAGAGAGAGAGAGAGAGAGAGAGTTACCGATCCACCCAAAACCAATCACACCCCAGCACCAGCACCACCATATATCTTGCACCACCACCGAGATCGCATCACTACCGAAGACCAATCCACCCAGACCGATCCACCGAAGATTGCATCACCCCAGACCGATCGCACCTCACCAAGATCGCATCACCACCGAAGACCGATCCACCCAAAACCAATCTCATCGACACCGTCGTCTCGATCTCGTCGCCCATAACCCATGACCGATCTCTCCCTTTCCCTCTATTTTTGATTACTCTCTCTTCCTCGCTCTCTCAGTTTGACCAAATGGTGGAGTTTAACGAATGGTGTTGTTTTGATTTTTGTTTTTTTAAGTTTATATATTGAAATTTTCTATTATAAAATTTGTTTGATAACTGAGAAAATGGGTGAGAAAATGTGAGAAAGTAGTAGGAAAATAGCATTTTCAAAATGCAACCAAACACATGAAAACATTTTCTAGAACAATTTTCATAATGTGGCCAAACACTTGAAAATATTTTCCTTTCTCGAAAATATTTTACACCTGAAAATATTTTACACTCGGAGAATATTTTACATTCAACCAAACGCAGCCTTAGTCAACTTGAGTTACGAATTTAATTTATAATCATATCATCTGTTATTATCTTGATTGATAACTTACATTGTTCTTTGTATTTTGAACAGCCTCCAAGAAAAGAAACTGCTGTAGGATCTTGCCAACTACCAAGAGACGTACTATGGTAATTGATGTGGGAGAATGCAAAGAAGATGAAATTATTGCATTGCGGTGACAAAACTAGTATTGATTTTCCCTATTTTGTTGTTAATATTGTCCCTCATAATTTAATGATTTCTTCATCAATGCATGAATGTAAGAACATTGTCAATGGCCTTGTAGCCAAGTGGCACCCGGGTTCCTTTGTAACATGTTAATCGGGAGTTTTATCCCCCACACTTACCAATCCAAAAAAAAAAAAAAACAAAAAACAAAAATGTAAGAACATTATTCAGGAAATAAAAAATTCTTTCATCAAAATGTTAAAACCAAGTTTAACTTCTTTTTTTTTAATAGTTGCACAAGTCTATTATAAAAAATTATAAAAGTTATGAAACTAACATAGGAGGCTCATATCTTATTGTATTAACCAAAAAAAAATGTTATCAGAATGTTCAAGACAATACAAAAACATTTCGAAAATCCTATTAGAAGGCTAATATATTATCTAATATTCTAATATAATAGTAGAAGCCTTTAAAGAGGTACTACCACGTTAGGAAAAAATACCCCTTAAAAAATTGACACATATAAGTTAAAAAACGATAAATTATATTGATTGGCAATACTCTACACAGTTTAAAAGCCTCTCATTGTAAATAACCTAAAAATAACCGGTTAAAACTAAAGTATACACGCAAATAGAAATAGAGAGGCAACGAAAGAGAGAGAGAGAGAGCGAGAGGTGACGAGGAAATGGGGAAAGAAGCAGAGAAAGAGAGATAGAAATACGATACACACAGAGATAGAAATAGAGGGAGGCGATGAGGCTTGGGACACGGAGATAGAAACAGAGAAGAGAAAGAGGCAGAACGGTAAAGACTACATCGATTGGGCATAAGAAATCAAAACACGGTTAGTGTCAGTTTTCTGCCGCCATCCGTTCCCTCGCCAGACTTAGAACACCGAAATCGCAGGCACACACTAACCGAATTGAGATTGAGGAAGAGAAATCTAAGTGCCATTAACTCTGTCGATCGCCGAAACTGCCACCGGTTTTTTCCCACTTTCTTATACCTGGGTATTTAATATGACTTAGTTTTTCGGTATTTTTGTTGGATATGTATAGATTTAAGTATTTGCTTTGATGTTTTGGGATTTTTTGCTACAGTCTGTAGATTTCAGATTTTGATGTTGTTTGTTTGGTTCTTTCCTTCTTGCCCTAACTCACTTTTTCTCTCTTGCTTTCCATCTCTGTTTCTTTCCCAAGAAAGTTGTGATTATGCTTTGTTATTTGCTATTTTTCTTTAAAGAGTATAACTCAAGGGATTATTCAGTTTGCGTAATTAGAAACAATGAGGTTTTTGATTGGTTGTTGAGAAAATGGAGGACTAAGTGAGGGAATGATAAGGGAAATTGGAATTTGTTTTTGGTTCAGTTGGGGACTGATTGAATGAGCAAAGTTTGAGTTTTTGGTTTAAACAGTAAAAAAATGTGTGAAAGGCTATTAATTTGATTCTTCATTTGTTGCTGGAATTGTACTGGAAAAAGAAATAAATGTGAACAATATTAAGGCTTTTACTATTGTTTTTATTTTAAATTTTATGCTTGGCATTTGATGCGACCTTTATTTTTTATTATTATTATTTTTTTAATTCAAATACTTATCTTAGGAATGCTAATCTATCCCCCCCCCCCCCCCCCCCCAAAAAAAAAAAAAAAGGAATGCTAATCTTAGCAATTAAAGAAAGCTTACATTTTTTTCTCACATATATAAAAATTATAATCTTCTCTGTTGCCTATGACATTCACATCAAATGGTATTCCCTCACCCATCTATCATCCACTTCACCTTGATAGAGCATCTCTTCTTTCTCCCACTATTTTTTCCCATAATTTAAATGGTTAATTTGACATGCTCTGTTTTTTTTTAATCTCTTTTTTCTGTTTTTTATTGTTGTGTTTGGTTTTGGAGGCAGAACTTCAAAGCATAAAAGCCCTAGAACCATATGTAAACCAAAATCTACAAATTTTATTTATTTATTTTCATTTTACTTTGTACTTCTAATTTGTTTTGTGTTTTCTTCATTTCAGATATTCCTTTCTTTTTTGGTTTTCAGGAAACATAAGTCTCTGCTCATGAAAGCTTGCAACAAGTTGTCGTCCTAACACAGATTCTAATATGTACATCTCTTTTCTTTTTAAAATTTTCTTTTTGGACTTTGTTTGCTTAAGTAATCCAATTTATTGCTCTCTTAACACATTATTATAATATTAATATGCACTTGAATATTGTCCTAGCAACGTTGGTCGAATATGGGCTCAAATTGCAAATTTGGAATTACTAAGTTGTAAGTGTAAAACCACGTAAGTGATTCATTTTAACGTACACACCTGTTTAGGGCGTTTTGTTGTTACATTTGAATTTTTCAGTGATTCATTAAGTGTTGTTTCTTTTACATGTGATATTTTGTTGGCCCAACTTTAGCCCAAAACTCCAATTCCTTCAAGAAGGTCACTCTTTTCCTCTCCCTCCGAAAAAATCGGATCATATATTTGTTAATCATTTTAATTTTTATTTAGTTTTACTAATTCGTTTATTTTGAAATTACTTTTAGTTCAAGCATTGTTGGTTTGAAAAGTCAATTTGGATTATAAGACTCTAATCTGCACCTAAGAATTTGTTAAATTGTTTGTTCGTTTTTCATATTTCAATTTGTGTCCAATAAGGTTCCCTTTCTTGCTTTCGGCATGTTTTCATTTTCATTTTTTTCTTTTTTATTGTTGTGTTTGGCCGCAGAGAAAAGCTCAGATATTTTCAGTAGTATAATTTGAGTTTTTATTTATTTATTTGTAGGTGGTATTGACAACTTTCATTGTGATTTAATGGTTGGGTTCACATGAAAGCTTCTTCGAGAGCAACTTGGCCATTGTTGGTGGCAATGTACGGTTAGTGAGGACGGTTGTGAGTTGTGAGGTGATTGGAGCAGCAGTATTCCATTTACCTTTCTGTCAATCTCAATTTCTTGCTTAAGGTAATAAAAGGTTTCCACCTTCTGTTGGGTGTGAAAGGAGTGTGGGTTGTTTTTTATTTTTTGGTTTTGATAGGTTTTCCCAACTCTTTCATGTTAGAGTTTATTCATTTGATTTTAGCAATGGTCATGAATTTTTTTGGAGGAAGGGTTTGTGTATAATAACATGACTGATAAAATTTTAAATATATATTTTAAATTTTTTTTGTTAGCCCACCAAGGAGGTTAAATTTAATCTCAAACCATTGATATTGAATCACTTTTATATTGTTATTTAGTTGTGAAAGTTTAATATGTAGAACTAGATGCATTTTTTTTTTTTTTTTGGCAAGTTATCCCATTTAGTTATAAAATCTACTACAATTTGAAACTATCTATATTTGGTATGGCTTTTGGAGCCTAGATATGTCTTCTCCAGCGATCACTTTAGCCCAGAGATGTTTGCCAAAGCTTCGTAGGAGTTTCTTTATGTTGTCTTGCTCTAAGTCTCTCACCCTCAATTCGTCTTCTTCTCCCTTCCCTTCAATTTTAACCTTCTTAGATGCCTATTTATTTATTTATTTTAATAACATATTAGTAAGCTATCTCAGTAAGTGCAAAAAAAAATTACAGATTACATAGTCTCCTGTCATATAATTTGCAAAGACTATGATTTCAGACTACAATATGAGAAAGCATGGTTTGTTTGGTTGATACTAGAAAACAACATAGCAAAAGGCCATAATGTTTCTATGATTGAACACAATCTAATATTTCGGTTTTGGCCTTTTTTTTCATTTTTTTATTGTAAGAGCCTATTGCATTTTCAATATAAAATTTTCTGTGTCAAGGATATTTAAAAAAGAAAAACTCGAACCCATTAGATTGAGAAGTCTGTTTTACTGACAAGCCTTTAACTTTTAGTTACTTTTTGAAGTATTTTTCTTTAATGTTTGGTTTTTCTTTATGCCTTTTAAGTTTTGGATTTTCTAAAAATAAATTAGTCTTGAAGGAGTTAGTAGTTAGCACTATTTGAAGAGTGAATTGCACTGGTATAGGATCAACAAAGTTAACCAGTTTGTACTGAAAATTTAGAATTGGGTATCGTTGAGAGTGATTTATCTAATGAGGAGAAAAAATAATCTATTCAGGTAGTAATTCTACACTAACAAATGCATTTAAGAAATGAGAATCGTGAGAACAAAAAAGAAAGCTTGATACTTTACAACTACTAAGTTTGGTCTAGAATATCAAATTTTAAGGCCTACTGTTATTGGCATCATAAAGCACAAAACAACTTGCTATATTCTATTTTCATTGAATACTTGGTATTATTTTGTTATGAGAGATGGTAGTTAAATAGTATTAATGTTATAGGTTATAGCAATCTAACACTGATCATCTTGAATGCCATTTTATATTCTATTATGAATTAAATTGCCATAAAAGGTTAGGATAAATCTATTAGCCAAAAAAAGAAAAAAAGAAAAAGATAGATCATCTATCTTAGCATTTATCTAGAGATTGTGTTTGTGTAATGTGCAATAAGCATTGACTTTACTATGGGTTTGTTGAGTTTGCATCATCTTTACATGTTTGATAAAATATGTTTGGTCCTGCATTTTATTATTGTCATTTTTTTTTTTTTTTTTAAATTTTCCTTCCCAAATGAAAGGCTTTGGATTGCTATTTGTTGAGTCTAAATTGCTAAATTATTTGATTGGTTGCACTTGATGTCATATGAGCTTGCTGTACTTTTTTGTAGAATATTTGTGTCGACCGCATAACAATAGATTGTATGGATTAGGGGTAGCTATTCATGATAGTGCAATCCAATGTACATGAGCAACGTGTGTAAAATTAGAAGTAGGGAATGACCATATTGAAGTGCAGGCTATAAGATTACAAAGTGTAGTGCTTTGTGAATTTGGGGCTTCAAGAAGTTGAAGTGGAGTGTGTAGTAAAAAATTTGATAGATGAACTAAAGTCAGTTGGTCCACTAATTTGCAGATTGCCCAGATCCTTAAATAGTAGTGGGCTTAACTCTTCTATCAAGAATATATGTTTCTCTTATCATCTTCCTCGGAGCAGCATATGAAGCAAAGAATTATATTGATGTAATATATTGGCTAGAGGAGTCCCTTCCATGTATTATGAGTCTAATAGACAGTGATGTACCTGTTACTTAATCATAATATTATTAATAAAGTATACACTATAGTTTTATTCACACACAAAAAAAAAGGGTGTCTCTGTTAAGCAAATTCAAAATATTGTTATTTTTCCAACAATCTAGAAACATTTTTAGGCATGTATGATAGGGATTCGAAACATGTAGATACCTTCATACAAATGTATTTTTAGTGTAGTTACTCCTTTGTTTGATATTCCATGTGTACTTAGATACATTTTAGTAAAGATTGTTGTTTAAAAAAAAAAAAGAAATAGTCATTAATTTTATCCATTTTAAAACCATAGTACCTTCAAGCAAAGTAAATATCTAAACAACTAACCATCCACCCCCTTCCATATTTTCCATCGCATTAAGTATAAAGTATTAAGTTGATTATTTTCTAATTCATAAAATGATCCAGCATATTGCGCGAGTTAAATGCTAGTTTTATTAATATTTGAGATGTAGAACTTAGTTCATTTCGCTGGAGTAGATTTACAGTTTTTTTTTTTTTTTTTTTTTTTTGCCTCATAAATTCAACATTAAAGATGGGATGTATAGATAATTATGAAATCTATTAAGATTTTAAAAATAATTTATCCTATAACTTCGAGTACTTATCATTTTAATTTCAAGTATTTATCATTTCTTTAAATAAAATTTAAGGGAGTAAGGATTTTTTTTTTTTTTTTCACTGATTTCAAAAGAAAAACTGAAAAAAGAAGTCTCGATGATAATAGCCTAGAAATTGATATTAATAGAAAATGCTGGAATATAGGACTTTCGAATTATCTGAACAATCAGTTTCTCAAAAAAAAAAAAAAAAAAAAAATGAATTATCTGAGCAATCTTGGAATTTGGATAATCATAATCACGTGGAAAAGTCTCTAAAGTGAATCCAAATTCCAAGAGTCATTCTACGGTAAATCTGCAGGAAGTATATCCTGTTTCCGTGAAACTAACTCAGCTCTTGGTTCTTATCAAAAAAAAAAAAAAAAAAACTCAGCTCTTGGTGTTTCTAAACCCAATAAAAAGTTAACACCTGTCTTAAAAACACATCAGCAAATCAAATCATCTGCTCCTTAAAGGACAAGATTACCCCTGAAATTTCAAACCACGCCATTTACCACCTAAAACCTCTTTTGCAAATTGAAAATCAAAATCTTTCTCCTCTCTCTCACCGCATCATTTCTCTCTCTCAACTCCAAACCCATAGCCACTGCCTTGCATCCCCGCCGGATCTGCGCTGCCGAACTCCAAACCTCCGGCGCTATCGGCCTTTGTCTCATCGGAAATTCCTTAAAATCCTCTATCCTTCTCCTTGCTTCTTAGCCCCAACGACAGAATCTTTCTCGCCACTTTCAACCCCCAACAAGTGAAAAAACAAGTTCAAGCACTTGTTTATGATCGTTCAGATTCTTATTTTTACTGATGATGATGGATTTGGCACCATAATCTCACCTGTCTATTTTTTATAACCAAATCTCAGAACACATGATGTTGCAAGATCTGTATGATGATGGAGTTGGATTTGCAGATCTGTTATGGGGTGAAATTTGGGTGTTTTTGTTTAGGGAAGAGAGAGGGGTTTGATGGGGTTTGGTTTTGTGAGCTTTGGGTTTATTAGCTATCATTGTTTATCATTGTGTTTATTTTGTCCACCGTATAAAACCGTTCTTTGTTTTAGTTTGTATCCTTCAATGAATATAAACTTACATGTAGGGATGGCCATGGGTAGGGTATGGATCGGGTATACCCATACCCGACCCGAAAAATTTACCCATGGATACCCGATTATCAATACCCGTTAATATCCATACCCGAATCTTACCCGAACATATTATCCATGGATATCCATACCCTACCCGAAACCCGAAACCCATTTAATTTTATTTTTTTTTATTTATTTATTTTTTATTTTTTATTTTTTGTATTCAAAACATTATAACATAAAAAGTAACCAATCTTAAAACACATTCATATATCAAAACATAAAGATTGCAAATAAGAGAAGAAAGCATAAGAAGTTTATAACTTTAAGTTGACAAATAGCTCCTTCACCATATAAGAAATCTCATCATCTCACATTTTTAAAACATATAAGAATCTAGCCAAATATGATCACTTCCATAACCATCTCAGTAAGATTCTGTTAAGAGAAACAGAGAGAGAATGGAGCAAATAGGTTGAAAAATAAATCAATCCAAAGACAACAACGAGAAAAGAAATGGAGCAACACAATTAATTAGCATCTTAAGGTGCTTGAAATGGACTGTATCATTTTTAGTCTAACACCATCCGAACAAGATACATATATTAATTCAATGCTCCAATCCGAACCATAAACTAATACTCTGTAATTACACAACAGAACAGATGCTAGCTTAATGTGAAGATATGCTAAAACATTTGTTAGCATTACATGCATCCAATTTCACTTGCAAAAAGTACTAGAGTTATGTCTTTCTTTCTTTTTTTGTTGAGAAATTACTAGAGTTATGTCTTTGGTAACTCATTATACTATTTATCTTCAAACATGAACAAACAATAATCTTCCCAGATAACCAAAGTCTCCATTTCCGATAAAGAATACAAGCACTAAGAAGACTAACTAAAGTTTTATCTTGCTCAACTCGCAACTTACTTATTTAAGAATGCATCCCTTTTAAGTGGTTGGTTATTTAGTTGGGCTGTGATTCCATAATGAATCAGAGGACTAGTGGAAATGAGCTTCAGCAAAACTCATATCCCAAGTTACAGACTCAGATCGTACTTACTTCAATATATATGGGTCCACGTCATTTCTTTAAAATCTAAACTACAACTGCAAAAGCCAATACATGGACAGTGATTCCAAAACTCAGTTGCTACTAAATTAAACTGCAAAAACAAGCATAAAAGTTGAATATATACTTTAATAGGTTTCTTACAACCTTTCATATTTAACAAACAAAAAGATAGTTTTATAAATGCAAAGCTACACATGAATAATCTAAAGAATAACAAAATTTTATATAAAAAAAAAAAAAGTGTCTTTTATATGCATATCAGCCACTCAGGGTCTAAGAACATAAAAGTAGAAAACCAGTATCGAATTTTTTTTTTTTTAATAAAAGGCCTAAACTCAGAATACCCAGGTGCACACCCATCTGCTCCATGAAAATCAAATTCAAAAGCACCCAGATGCTAGCCAAAACCCAAAAAGCAACAATAATCAAAGAACCCAGAAACCCAAAGGAAAAGATGGGAAATTTTGAACCCATATGCAGAAATCAAGAGTAAACAGTGAAACAGTTTCATATTCACATACACAAACACAAATCATTTCATGAAAATCTTACAATTACGCCTCTCTCTACTTAGCATATCATTCTAACTCTACCGAGGAGGAGGTCGTAAACATGATCGGCGATTTGGAGGAAGGTAGGGGCGGAAACGACGGCGAGGAGAGGCGGAGACTGGAGAGCTCTGAGAGAGAGAGAGTGACGGTGAGGACTGAGTGACCTTTTTACACAAATTTTGGCAGAGAGAGTGTGAGACTGATTGACGGTGAGAGCACTGAGAGAGGTTTAGGGATTTTTTTTTTTTTTTTTTTTTTTTTTTTTTTTTTTTTTTTTTTTTACGGGTCGGGTATGGATAATATCCATACCCTACCCGAAAAATTCGGGTAATATCCATACCCTACCCGATTAAGCTCTACCCATTAAGAACCGGGTATTACCCGAAATATTTGGATCGGGTAGGGTTGGATATCCATTACCCAATGGGTATGGCCATCCCTACTTACATGGTATTGGGCTACCTATATTAATATTAATGCTACTGAAGTAAGATTATAAATTGTTAGCAGTGTACTTTGTTACTTGCATATTGTCTATATTGCCTTAGCTATAAATAGTGTGGAATCTGGTACATTTTGTTAGATACTTTTGAATTATATCAATATACCCTGTTTCTTTCGATTTGCATCATTGCACTATGTGGCTCTAGTTCCTGTTATGGAACTTTGCTAATTTTATTTAGTGTGAGTTTGAGGTTTGTCTTTGTGGATGGGATGGGAGGGAATCCTAGAATGATTCAGGTCAATTTTTGTATTCTAGATTTTGAAGTTGATATTGCCGGTGGTGGTATGAGTTTGGATGAAATTAGAGTTTGAATATGATTTTACTAAAAACTAAAAGAAAAACTAATTTTAGGAGTAAAGTATAAGAATAGATTAAAACAAGTTTATCAGATTTCTGTCTCGATCTACTTGCTTTCTTTCTACTAATTTGGCTAGATTTTTATCTTTATGATTTTTTTTCATATTCATTTGATATTTTCATATTCAGAAGTATTGTCTTCCAGGTGGATTGTTTGGTTTACTGAAACTTCAACTTATGCTAAATGCGTGTCTCTCAACTTAGTTTTTTTTTTTTATTGATAAGTAGCACTCAAGTTAGGTTTGATGGAAATGGTATATTATATTGTGTGAATTTGAAGGATAGATTTATAGTAGTCCCTAAATTTATGGTTTCTAAAACTTTTCTTTTCTCTTCTTTCATGGTTATTCTCTCTCTCTCTCTCTCTCTCTGTTTTTTGTTTTTTTTTTTTGTTTTTTGCTATACAGTCTTGAACTTTAATTTAGTTATACATTGTTTGAAAGTAAAAAATCTGTATTTTTCAAAACAAAAATTTGCCAACTAGTAACTAGATTCAATATTGTCTATTTTGTGTATTTTCCATTAAATATTAATTTAATGGGCTTTAAGTTGTTAAAAGCAAAGAAAAATGTGTTCTGAAATTGTTAACAAAAAGTGAACTTGATCTGAATGTTTAGTTTATGTTTTCTAGTATCTGTGTAAAATGACCATCTAACCAACCTTAAATTGGATTTGCAGTTTGTCAATTTGCAATTTTATGACATTGGTAAAAGGGAATGGAAGTTGCTGAATAAGAAATGAGAGTTGATAAATTAAGTTGTGCAGCCATGGTGGTTAGGGACTGGGAAGGTAGTATTATTGTTGGTACAAAAATGGACACAAAAGCCTCAAGGAGTGTAGCAGAAGCAAAAAGCATAAGATGGACACTAATGATGGCAAAATTGTTAAAGCTAGATATGGAAGGAGACTCAAGGATCTGTTTTAATGCACTAAACAAAGTAATACTAAAGGAGACTCAAGGATCTATTTCAATGCACTAAACAAAGTAATGCTAAGGGAGAATGGCCATACAAATCCATGGAAATTGAGGACTATGCTTGAAGACATATTGGACTTAGAAAATGAGATGAACCAAGTTTCATTTGGATTAGGAGAGATGTAAATCAAGTGGCTCATGAGTTTGCTAAGTGGGTCTTAGTTAACAATTAGAATGGATTTGTAAATTGTGGCCTTACCTTATCATTTGCGTTATGTGATTAGGAAGGATGCTTTGAGTTGTACAGTTGTAGTTTAGATATTTTTAATAAGGCCTGGTTTATTGTTAAAAAATATGTCTAATGGGTGATTTGGTTTGGTCACACGGTCCAAGATTTTTTTCAGACTATAAGAAACAAAAAAAAAAAAAAACAAAAAAAGAGAATATGCATACGTTATTAATAAATACAAACAGAGTTATTAATGGTTGTATTCATATTAATACTTCAGAAGAACAAACGTTGAGCTTTTCCCCAGAAAATAACAAATCCCTTACTCCCACTTGTAATAAAACTAATTAATGTGTTGCTTGTTTTTTCTGTTTCTTTTCTCCTTTTCCTTTTCTTATAATTGTTGGTTTGCTTTGTGCTTTTCTTGCATAGAGCAGCCTTTTCTTGCATATATATCATTCTTAAAAAAATAAAAATAAAAAATAAAAAAAAATATTTGTGAAGATTTAGGCGAGAATTGTTAATTTGGGACAATCAAATTAAAAATTTTAAGCAAATATTTTTCAACCAATAACAAGGAAATAATTTTATATAACATTAAGCCACTCATATGAATAACAGTATGCATACATCAAATTAAGAACTTGAAATTTGTTGCTCTTTTTTTTTTCTTTTTTTTTTTGAGAAGACCCTGAAAAGTTAGAATAAGTAGTAGATTCACTATAGTATCAACTCTTAAACTTCTCTTCCCAAATCCAAATCTCTATGCAGAAAAGCTTGTGACCACATTAAAAGCTTGCCAGCTTGGTAATTGTTGACTATTATGGCCAAAATATTGTCATTCACTATATTATCCCCTTAACTGGAACTTTCCATGAGTGCTACCATTCATCCTAATATAGCACCTGCAACAACCTACAAAAATACCAACGGAACAACGTTCTTTTAGAATCATATCATTAGTATAACAAATGCTTAGTCATTTAGATCAAGGAAAAAAAATCTTTTAGAGTTGTATCATTGAGAAAATTAGAAAAAGGAATAGAACATGATTTTTTTTTTTTTTTTTCATTATTTTATCCTAAGGAATCAATACATTACCATCAACAGTAAGTTTTGTCATTTATGTCAAAGAAACTAAATAGGTAAGATCTCCATGCCTTGAGAAGTATAGATCATTATAAAAAGATCTTTCTTTATGGTTTTTTTTCTTTATATAAAGTTTAATGAGTCTTACCATTTCGACCACTGAAGGCGGACTTTCCTCTTTAAGAATAATCATGCCAAAGGCACATGGTCATGGTAACAAAAAGAAAAATTTCAAACTTTTTTTTTTTTTTTTTTTTTGGGTAGCTTCTTGTTTTTCATTATATAGATTTCAATCCATAAACCAATTACTTAATCAAGCCTATGTATTAGACACAAGGACAACATAAAAAATTATATTTGTATAAATGTAAACCAAAAAAATGCAATAGTTTTGAAGTGGAGTATGACTAAGTGAATCACGTAGAGGTCTAACATTAGAGACAAGGTGTTCGAAAGGCAGCTCACAGCATCACACACAATTTAACTTAGTAACTGGAATAAGTAGCATACTATATAAAATTAACAAAGTTCCACAGCAGAAACTAGCACCACATGGTGCCATGATACAAACAAAAAGAATATAAATCAAATGATAAACATAACTGATATTGATATGGACAAAACTTAGGTACAGTATAAGTACTATTCCTTAAGTTCCTCTCTTAAGATTCAACTATATGGCTACTTATCTTAAAAATACACTTCCATCCCATGAAAAAAAATCTATATGGCAGAATCTTAAAAGGAGAACCTAAGGAACAGCAACAAAGTACTGTACCTAAGTCTTGCTCGATTGATATAATCCAAAAGTATTTAACAAAATGTACCAAATTCCTTAATATTTATAGCTAAGGCAATATAAATTATATGCAAGTAACAAAGTAAACTGAAGTATGACTCCAATAGCATCATACATCACCTGCAAGGAAACATTAATATTAATATAGGCAACCCTAAGTTTATATTCATTGATAATAAAATAAAGATACAAACTAAAACAAAGAATGGTGTTATACAGTGATAAAATGGACAAAATAAACACAATGATAAACAATGATAGCTAATAAACCCAAAACTCACAATACCAAACCCCATCAAACCCCTCTCTCTTCCCTAAACAAAAACACCTAAATCTCACCCCATAACAGATCTGCAAATCCAACTCCATCATCATTCAGATCTTGCAACATCACGTGTTTTGAGATTTGGTTATGAAAAATAGACCCTTGTAAGGTGAGATTGTGGTGCCAAATTCATCATCATAAAAAAGATAGGCCCTTGTAATTTCGGGTAGGAAAAAAAAAAGGCATACAAATAAGTTGTGAAAAATACATAAAATAAACAGTAAAAGAGAGAGAGAGAGAGAGAGAGAGAGGAAAAAAAAAAAAAAAAAAAACCTTCTTGCAACATTGGGGGTTGAAAGTGGCGAGAAAGATTCTGTCGTTGGGGCTAAGAAGTAATAAGAAGAATAGAGAATTTTAGAGAATTTTCAATGAGACAAAGGTCGATAGTGCCGGAGGTTTGGAGTTTGGCAGTGCAGCCTTGGCGGCGATGCAAGGCAATGGCTATGGAGGTTTAGAGTTGAGAGAGAGATATGGTGCATTGAGAGAGAGGCGAAGATTTTGATTTTGATTTTGCAAAAGAGGTTTTAGGTAGTAAATGGCGGGGCTTTGAAATTTCAGGGGCAATCTTGTCTTTTCAAGAGCTTTTGCTTATTTACTTTTTTTTTTTTTTTTCAAGATAGGTGTCGACTTTTTATTGGGCTTAGAAACACCAACAAAGAGCTGAATTGGTATTACGGAAACAGGATATACTTTCTCATAGATCTAAACCATGCATTCTAATGCTTTTAATCTTGACTATTTAAATAATTTAAATGGGTTACCATTTACTGGTAGAATAGGTCTGGATATAAGTAAAAATAAATAAAAAATAATGTTGCTCCTCTTCGCCGATCTTCACCATGTCTACCCCCAACTCTCAGGTAATCAATTTTCATCGTTTTTCTTGAATTTTATCCTATAGGTTTGTGCTTTTGAATGGTGGGTTTAACCATTTTTTTCTCTATTATTTATGTTGGGCCTATTTGAGAGATTTTCTTTCATCTAGGAATTTTAGAGCACTAACATTGGAAAAGTTGTGAAATTTCCAATTCGGCAAATTTGAATTGAAAATGAAACCATTTTCTTCGATTTCCCCCCAATTGTAACCCATGCGAAATTTGCCCCCTAAAATATCCTTTGCCAATAGTATAATGTGAAACTTATAGAGATTTTGATTTTGGTTTTAGTTCTTGGCAATGGATACCTCTAATTCCTAACATTACAACTACCATATCCAAACATAAAAGGAGAATCTGAATATGAAATCAATAATTTTTCCTTTAAAAGTTGGATACAAATACAAATATACAATCTGATAAACTTTGACTAAAATTAGCAACACTTATTTTATTTTTAAATGTTACCAAATCCTTATTGAGATGTATCAAAGCTACTATTCAACTGTTGAGGCTCTTTTTCTGTCTTTTTGGTTGATGAGCTTGATTGTTCTCCTTGTTGGTAGTCCTTTCTATTGTGTTATCAAAAAGCTTATTGTTTGGATGATGATTGAATTTCCTAGAACAAATTTTTTCAACCTGGATCAGTGCCTAGCATTTATGCACCAAAAGGATATTTTTTTTTTTTTTGTTTTACATTTGAAGAAGAGGCTACAGGTTCAATTTCCCACCAAAAGCAAAAAGTTTGGAATTGCATATTTGTGTCTTTGTTTTACAACCCTTTTATTGCTTGAGAGGATTACTCATATGTAGAGCAATGTTGTTTGTGTAGGATGCAAATTCTACCAATGAAGTGTTGCGTGGCAAGATAAGGCAGCTTGAAAATTTGCATTCGTCTGTCAGCAAATGAGAACATTGAAGAAGTCGTGAATGATTGTACAAAGCATTCTCTAATTTTTGGGACAATGCTAGTACTTTAGCTGGTGAAGTGGAACAACCCCAGAAAACATTCCCAAAAGCATTGTTTTCTGCTGGTTTGCTTACTTGTTTGGCTTACTTGATTCCTCTCCTAGCTGCAACTGGGGCTTTAACTCTAGATCAAGAAGATTGGGTTGATGGGTATTTTGTTGATGCTGCTGAAATAATTGTTGGGAAGTGGTTGAAAGTTTGGATTGAAATTGGTGCAATTTTTATCAGTTATTGGACTATATGAAGCCTAATTGAGTAGTTGTGCATACCAACTTCTAGGAATGTCAAGTTTAGGATTTTTACCACAAATTTTTGGGGTAAGATCCACCTGGTTTAATACACCTTGGGTGGGAATTTTGCTCTCAACATTGATTACACTTGTAGTTGCTTACATGAGTTTTGTAGACATAATATCTTCAGTGAATTTCTTGTATAGTTTAGGGATGCTATTGGAATTTGCATCTTTTCTTTGGTTGAGGAGGAAGTTACCCACAGTGAAGAGGCCCTTTATAGTTCCCATGGGGTTACCTTGGCTGGGGATTATGTGCTTGATTCCATCTGGGTTTTTGCTCTATGTAATGGCAATGGCTACAAAAACTGTCTATTTGGTAGCTGCTCTGCTTACACTGGTTGGGATTGCTTGGTACTTCTTGATGCATTTTTGCAAGTCCAAAATGTGGCTTGAGTTCAACAATGTTGGAGAAAAGTTGGAAGATCAAGATTTGGAATAGGCTGATAATTACTGGCTGTGAGGATCTTAAGATATTGTATCTTTTTTTATCTTGGCTAAGAAAGTTTTGTAAACACTGTTTGCAAAAGAAATGGATACTTTGATTTTCTTTCTAGTTTCCATAAAGGATAACAATTATAAAACAATTGAATTTACAAAGGACACTTTTTTACAATTATACTCTTGATTAATCAGGTGGGGCACATTGAGCTTATGATGTGGATGTGGTGGGTTTTAAAAGCTTTATATTTTATTCAGGCATTTATACTATCACATAAAGAACATGTGATATCAATCATTGAAAAGTGATTTCCTTTGATGCACAATTTAGTCCAGGACTACAAGATATGTCATATGCCTCCAGTGATCATAGTGTATACAGTTGCAGAATTCAGAACCTGATATTGTATTCAAAGAAGTTAATATCAGGAGTTTATTATGAAGATATTATAGAGAGAATTTAGAAAGATTTACAAATGAGGCTGATGTTCCGAATTAGTTAACTTGCCAAGTCAGTCTAGATATTGGAACAAGAAGGCTGAATATTGACTCCATAATGGAAGGACAGCTACATTTGAAATGGTTAGAATGTATCTAGTACCATGTTATTTAAAATTTAAAGCTGTAACATAGGGTCTTACTTCTTTATTGCACACTTGTTATTGTATATAATCCACACACATCATCTATTTTATGTATTAAATTAATGTGGACAATTTAGGGATGTAAACGAGCCAAACTTTGTTGAGTATTGCGTGTTTGAGCTTGGCTCATCAATAAAAATCAAATGCTCAAGCTTGGCTCGAGCTTGAGACAAGCCTAAAAACAGTTGGGCACATTGATGCAGATGCAAGTTTTCCCTTACTAACTTCTCACTCTCACTGACAAATATTCCCCAAAAACCTTGCATGTTCATGCATGTCAAATTTTGTTGCTTGGGCTCAAATTGTTTATTAAAAGAGTCTAAAACTAAGGCTCAAACTTGGCTTATTTAAAACTAAGGCTCAAGTTGAATGCCAGAAAATACCAACTTATCTGTGTTTTGGCAATGAACTTCAAGAAAGTAACTTGTGCTTAATTATTGAAGAAATTTTAATCATGGATTCCTTGTTGTTTCTTTACACACACACACACACATATATATATATATATATATATATAAATTAATACTTCTCATATAATAATTTATCATATTATAACTGCTTTATTTTTTAATGATAAAAAATTAGTCTCCCTTTCAAAAAAAAGAAAAAAAGAAAAGAAGAAGACAATTCACTAAATCGCTAAAGATAAACATTGAATTTCCCATTCATTCAAAATAAAAACAATTCACTAAATCATAAACAATCTCTCAATCATCATTTTATACAAATCACTATCATTTGAGTGACCAAAAATAATCATGTAGTGGAATTTTTCTAGCATTTTCTATAATTTTGGAATGTTCATTTTCTTTTGAAAGCACTAGATTTGATGCTAAATTGCAAACGTTCTGACCAGTTCTCCTACAAAAATTAGACACTATTGATAAAAAAAGCAGTTTAAGAAAATTATGTGAAAACTGTAAAATTTACTTCCAATAAATATATTATCAAAAAGGTTAGATTTTTTTTGATAATTTTTGTATGCATGTGTTTAATAACATACATGCGACAATCATACTTGAAATATGAAAACAGTTAAAATTTAAAAAATTTAAAAGATTCACACAATAGTTATCTATATGTGCAAATCTATAGTTTAGTACGTACCCATTATTTTTTTTATAGGATTCGAGGTGGGTGATTTCAAAGGAAATTTGGTAATACTATAAGTATAGTTGTCTTTTTCCAAATAACTCAATAATTTATCAAGACCTATTACTTATCACAAAGTAAAATTCAAAGCAATTATTAAGTACAAAACTTAACAAAATCACATATCAAAATTATTATTGAGTACAAAGAGAAGGAAACAATACCACTGTTTGCACGTTTTTTGTTCGCATGTCTTGCCTAGTTGTGCTTGGCAAAGAGTCCAATATATGTATTTGAACTAAAGTCAACGACACATAAGTACTAGTAACTATTATTGTCATTCACAGGGATATAAATCTACAAGCACAAATACACAATGTATTAGCATGTGTTAATGTAAAATACACAAGTGTGTTGAGTAAAATTACATGTTCACAAAACATCAATTTTGACATATACCTGTCATCATTCCTATATGTATTTTTAAACCATTCTAGTGTGGAATTGCCGTCTTCATCAATTATTTCTTGCTACAAACATATATATAAAGAAATAAGTAAGTAAAAAAGTGACTTTAGTGGTGGGCTCAAATGTAAAAGTACGGCTAGATGTGATATTGGTACTACCTAATTTGACTATAGAACGATCAAATGTGAGAAAAAAAAAAAAGAGAATTACCAAATGTGACAAAAGAACAGTCACATGTGATGTTGAAATTGCATAATGTGAGGATGAAACGATCAAATGTGAGAAAATAAATAAAGAAACCACTGAATGTGACAAAACTACAGTTACATGTGATGTTGGTACTGCATAATGTGAGGATGAAACCGTTAATTGTGAAAAAAAAATCATAAAATGTGACAAAAGTACTGTCAAATGTGATGTTGAAACTGCACAATATAAAGATGGAACAATCAAATATGAGAAAAAAAAATAAGAAAATCATCAAATATGACAAAAAAATTGTCACATGTGATGTTAGTACCGTAAAATATAAGAATAAAACAGTCTAATATGAAGATTTGATAACATGATATAGTAAGTTATCTACTAAAACGTATCGTACCAAAAAAAAAATAAAAATAAAAAAAAAAAGAAAAAAAAAAAAAAAAAAAAAAAAAAAAAAAAAGAAAGAAAGAGGAGGGTACGGTAGAATCACCCGAATTCCAATCGGTGAGGACTGAGACCTGAATCCATGTGGTGTTGGTGTTCTGACTTGTGAATATTTCATTAGGGACACGTCTCTGTTAATTATCGTTGACCCCGTCAAAAACAGCACCGTTTTCACTGTTGTCCAAATCAAACCCCACTTTACCACTTTGTAAAGGCAAGGGACCGATTCCATACGCGTACAACCCAGCTTCCATCTAGTCCTAACTTAGAAAAAGGAAAATAGTACTACTAATAGATAATTTTATGACTTACATTTTAACGTTTGCTAAAAATTAAAAAAATAAATTATAAAGTAATTCAAGCATTCATTTATTATATTGTTGAGGTTCATAAATCACTTCAATTTGTAAGTTTTTAGTATTTTGATTTTTCTTAAAAGTATTTTTGATTTTTAGCACATGTTTACTTTTAATCCCTTAAATGGCTTAGTCAAATTAAAATATGATAACTCATCACTTTGTATACTCTGAAAGCAATTGCTTTGAGTTTATGGGGAAGTAAAATTGACCATTTAAAATTTTTGTGACTAAAAAGGATTGCTTAAAAAAATAAAATAAAATAAAAGATCAGTTTAAGCTTTGTTAATGGCCTTATAGATTTAAGTCGTATTTTATGGAATTTTCAATAGAGGTGTCAAGAGTTCAAATTTTCATCTAAACTGTCTTAATTAGAAATAAAGAATTTAAAATCACTTTAAGCTCTACAATAAGTTTAGGGACATAGGGTTTGTTTGGTACGTGGGATCAAGTGCTAGTTTTCAAAAATGATTTGGAAATTGTGGGTTTAAAAAGGGTTGTAGAATCGTGTGTTTAAAGTATTCATAATAAAAAACAAACATGTTTGATATCATGATTATAATAACATATTTTCAAAAGTTAAAAAAAAAAAAAAAAAACAATTGTGTGTTTGATATAAGTGTATATTTTTTATTATAAAAAACATGGTAACTACCTAACATGTACAATACATTTATTAATATTTCTTATAACAGAGAGATTTCGTGCTATTTCCATTTACTATCTTCTTTCTCATCAAAAAATCCACTCTTCCCCTTCAAAAAAAAAACCATGAATCCTTTGTGAAAAAAAAAAAAAAAACACCCAGGAGCTCAGTCTTCTTCCACTTCTATAAAACTCACAAATTCTTTGCAAAAAATTATATTTAATTTAAATAGGTGGGTACATAACAAATTTTTATTCGTAAAATATTTAGTGGTACAGAAAAAAGGAGACAGAAAATTTAGACCCATATTAATGGCCAAAATGGCCCATTAGCATTAATTTTTGAAATATTTAGCAACAGAGCACTGTTTCGGAAATAATTAGGGAAGTACCACTTTTTCCGAAAACGCCGCTATAGGGCCCGAAAACGTCACTATAGGGCTTAAAAAACGCCACTATAGGGCCCCTTAACCTGTTATGGGGACTTATAAAAAAATTTTGCAGGAAAACGCCGCTATAAGGCCCAAAAACGTCACTATAGGGCTTAAAAACGCCACTATAGGGCCCCTTGAACCTGTTATGGGACTTATAAAAAATTTTTGCAGGAAAACGCTGCTATAGGGCCCGAAAAAGTGGTATTTCCCTAATTATTTCCGAAACAGTGCTCTGTTGCTAAATATTTCAAAAATTAATGCTAATGGGCCATTTTGGCCCCATATTAATAGCTCTAAATTGAAAAGACAAACCGTCTGCCAAACAAAAATTTTGGTTTTTTTTTGTTTTTTGGTCACAATTTTAAGGGTTTAAATTTTAAACACCAAAAAGTAAAAACTATTATTTTAACTCAAGTAACAAACAGACTCATAGCTTATGAAAGAAATTGTTATTCACGTCGACCGACCTCAACAAGTCGTGGCAAAAGTAAACGGTGGTGGAAGAAGTGCAAAGTAGTGGTGGTAGAAGAAGCTCCATGACTATGAGTGATCGTGTATTTTGGCGTAGAAAAATCAATCCATACGTATCGTAGTCGGGTAGTGCAGCCTGTCGTCAGCCAACCACAACAATACGCGTGGACCCCACAACGCAACTCGGTCTTCAATTCTTCATCTATACAAACAAAGTCTTCTCTCCTTACAAATCTCAGAACTCTCTTGCAGTATCTCGGCTTCAACTCTCTCTCTCTCTCTCTAATGGAGTTTCTACACAGAAGCTTTGTTTTGACTCTCTTCCTACTTTCTCTCTCTACCCTCACAGCTCGCTCTTACACCTTCTTCTCTCCCGTCGATAACTGCCTCATCGACTGCGGCTCCACCCTGGACTCCACCGTAGACAATCGCCTATTCATTTCCGACTCGTCCCGCTTCAAATCTCACTGGCTCAGCTCAACTCGCTCTGTCTCACTCAAAAGCAACAACCCTTTTGATGTCTCTCCTCGTATCTACCAAACAGCTCGAGTCTTCACGAAGCCTTCGGGGTACGAGTTTAAAATCAGGGACAAGGGGACCCACATGGTACGTCTTCATTTCCACAACCTTAGTTCTTCAAAATTTGATTTTAATGATGCTCAATTTCATGTTCTCGTTAATGGGTTTGTGGTTTTGAGTGATTTCATTGGTGGGAATTTAGACGGCCCAAAAGTTATGGAGTACCTGATCTGGGTTGAGACTGGTAGGCTTGTAATCACTTTTGTACCCACTTGTAAGTCTAAGTTTGCGTTTGTGAATGCTATTGAAGTGATTTCTGCACCCAAAGATCTGATTGTTGACACGGCTCAGTACGTGAGCTCTGAGAAAATTGAGCAGTTTGATGGGTTGGTTGAACAAGCTCTTGAAGTTGTCTATAGGGTCAATGTGGGAGGGCCTAAAGTTACACCTTTTAATGATACTTTGTGGAGGACTTGGGTTCCTGATAATGATTTTTTGAAGTCGAGTTTCGGGTCGAAAAGGGTGTATTTTAGTGGTCGGATTAGGTACCAAGTGGGAGGGGCAAGCCGTGAGGTTGGTCCGGATAATGTGTATAATACAGCACGAGTGATTAAGAGTACAAATGCTTCAATTCCTGATGTTAACATTACATGGGTGTTTCCTGTGAAGGGGGGATTTAAGTATCTTGTTCGTTTGCATTTTTGTGACATTGCTAGTATTTCAATTGCTTTGCTGTATTTCAATGTGTATGTTAATGGGAATTTGGCATATAAAGATTTGGATTTGTCGGGTGTTACCAATTATGTATTGGCTGCTCCGTTCTATGCGGACTACGTGGTCGATGGAGATAGTTCTGGGGTTTTAACTGTTAGTGTTGGGCCTTCAAATATGAGCTATGCGTATGGGATCGATGGTATTCTAAATGCTGTTGAGATTATGAAGTTGAATAATTCGATGGGGAGTCTTGTTGGCGACTTGCCTGCGGAGTTCATTTTGAAGAGTTGGCCAAGAGGAAATATCCATGTTTTGGTTCCTTTGATTGCTGCTGTTTGTTTGCTGGTAATTCTATCTTTGGTCATGCGTAGGAGGATGACTGGATTAAAGGACTCTGTCATGTGGTCAAAATTGCCTACGGATGTTTCCAATGTTAATGTCAAGTCGAGCTCCCCACAGCCATAATGTAATTTGGTACGGATCTAAAACTATAAGGATTTACGTGACATATAACACGAGCATGCTATAGAAAATTATTGTAGTGCTTATCTTTTCTGGGGTTAGGAATTGTTGGAAGAATAGTAGAGTTCCCCGTTGTATTCTCTGTAACATAAGATAAATATAAGTTTGAATATAAAGTCTTGAAAGAGCTTCATGTAATTTGCAGCGTACCGTATTACTCCGTGTAAGTTGTATTAGTAGTATATAGTTAAAGCATACATTTATTGGCTTTTGTCTGTTGCTGTTATGTTCTTTGTGCTCCTTAGTGAGCTAGAGTTGTCATGATTTGCTTTGTTTTTGAAAATTTTCCATACACCTCTGTATTCAAGTTGTGCAATCCCTGTAATAAGTAAGCCTTTAATGATGTAACAGCGCCATACTTATCCATTCTCAACGCACAACTTCTTTCTGATTTTTAAATTTTGTCTGTGAGGTGGATACAAGCCTCAAGTACACATACTCATGGACGATGGTTAGAATTTTTTCCTTTCCTTAATAAGATAATAAGTTGGGAGTTTTCTTTTAAAGAACCAAGTACTATTTACAGTTTGCTTGAGTAATTAGATTTATTGTTCAAGTTTTACCTTCAATGGCTTGGTGTCCATCCTAGGCAACACTAGTTGTTAATTTATAGGTTTTGTTTTCCCTTGCTCAATTTATAAGTTCAAATTTTCAATAGCTTGGCGCTGATTTTAAGATTTCTCTTCCCCCACCCCACCCAAAAAAAAAAAATTGTGAGATTTGTGTATTGCAACAGCTTTTGGTGTGATATAACCAAGGTTATTTAAGTGTTCTGAATTACTTCAGCATATGTTGATATAAAAAGAGATTAGTAGACTTTTCTTAATTGTAAAAATGCTTGTCTTTGAAATCTCTCCGATTTTAAGTAGCTGATGCTTGAATATATATAATTTAATTAGTTTTTCTTTCTCCCAAATTTCACATTTTGTCTGTCCAATTAGAGAAAGCTTAGAGAGAC
Organism: Quercus engelmannii; assembly: GCA_029955605.1. Classification (NCBI taxonomy): domain Eukaryota; kingdom Viridiplantae; phylum Streptophyta; class Magnoliopsida; order Fagales; family Fagaceae; genus Quercus; species Quercus engelmannii. The sequence continues at coordinate 42,939,575 of JARPSG010000003.1, forward strand.
AAGCTTTTACAAAACATTTGACACCTGATTTTGTTTGTATGTGCATTACTCTAACAAGTACTACCTTCTCTTCCATGAGAATATGAGATTCCATAACAGAGTTATATATGGATGAGATAGCAATGGGGTTCCCCTGACCTTACAAACAAACGCCCAGCCGCAGTAGAATGTGCTAGTGCATGTCAATAGAAGAAGATGAGGGAAAGAACGGGGAAGGTGAATGGTATTCAGATATCCTACAATACCTCAAGGATGGGACATACCCAAAATCTGTAGACAAGAATGACCAATTGACCATCAGAAGGTTGTCCACTAATTATATTATTTTTGGAAAGAAGCTTTACAGAAGATCATATGACGGAATTCAACTCCTTTGTGTAACTGCTAAGGAAGCATAACAAATAATTGAAGAGATTCATGAGCCAAGTTATGGGCCACACATGAATGCACACATACTGTCACGAAAGATAATGAGATAAGGGTATTACTGGACTACTATGGAAACAGACTGCGTAGCTCATGTTCGTAAGTGCCACCAATGCTAAGTCCATGGAGATCTGAAACACATGCCACCTATGTCATTACATACCATGACTTCACCCAGGCCATTCTCTACATGGGGAATAGATATTATTGGGAAGATTCACCCAAAAGCATCCAATGGCCATGAATTTATACTTATCGCTATTGATTACTTCACTAAATGGGTAGAAGCTACCTCATACAAGGTTTTGAACTCGAAGAAAGTTGCTCAATTTATTTAGACAAATATCATTTGCCGATATGAGGTACCACATGAAATTATTTCAGACAATGGGTTGCATTTCAAAGGAGAAACAGAGAAGCTACTCCGATAGTACAATATTCAGCACCACAAATCCTCATCCTACCGTCCTTAGACTAATGGGACAGTTGAGGCTGCCAACAAGAATATAGGGAGAATCTTGAAGAAGAGTATGAAGACCTACAAGGATTGGCACCTACAATTACCCTATGCACTTTGGGGGTGTAGGACATTGATTCGATCTTCCACAGGAGCCACTCCTTATTCATTGGTGTATGGGATGGAAACAGTCCTTCCCATTGACATGGGTGTTCGATCATTGAGAACAGTACTGGAGAGTGAAATCCTTGAAGTAGATTGGTTGCAAAGCAGATATGACCAATTATACATGATGGATGAGAAAAGATTGAAGGCCTTGTATCACATTCAAGGTTATCAAAGGAGGCTTAGGATAGCTTTTGACAAGAAAGTAAGAGCTATAGATTTGAAGTTGCGAGATTTAGTGCTAAAAGAGATCCGAGCCCCGATTCAAGATACAAACGGGAAGTTCAAGCAAAATTGGGTAGGTCCATTTATTCTTAAGCAGATATACTCTAGGGAGCAGTAAGGTTGATAGACTTAGATGTAAACCCTTTTATTGAGCCAACCAACATGGATCAATTGAAGAGATACCACATCTGAGGTAGAAGTCTGAAAACACCACTGTTGACACCCAGCTAAGTGGAAAAACCATTGCCGCCGCACTTTCGTTTGACCAACTGTTGTGGCGACAGCTCTTGCGCATGCAGGGCCCCGTTGGAGGGTCCCTCTCGATGTGTATGCGTGTGTGTCTCATGCGGAGCATCGGGTGCTCTCTCTCTAGGTGGAGGAAGGTAGGTCTACCTTTGGCGTTATGGCAGGAATCTAGGCTAAATTTTAAGGGATTACCAAAAGTAAGTGGAGTCGCCACCAGTCATTGGGTTTTTCTAAGGTGTGATTGGTCACCTGTTTTTAGTTGATTTTATTACCAATCCTAGGCTAAGAAAAAGGTCATTTTTCCTAATCTAACATGGATGGAAAAAAAAATCTTGATTTTTAGGTTTGGAAGTTTGGTTACATGTGGGGAAGGTGTTAGGCACCCCAGAATGCCTGTTAAGGACAGTCCTTTGTTTTGATAAAACCTTAAATTTTGGAGATTGGCAGTAAAAACATGATTTTGGCATTGGCTTTCAGAGCTTTGCATACATGGGGGCTTTGAGGTTTGGCTTTTGAAAGGGTGTGGTCCCAATCTATGCTTTCCTATGGCATTCGAGTCGAGTACCAGATTTCCTCTGGTAACACATCACCTTACTTTCGCATTGGAAATTAGTCATTGCTTTGCCTTAGGTGACATGGACTATGACGATCACACTGGAAGGCGGGAGCAAGTATATATAAATACATCATGCACAATACAAGCACACAGATTAGGAAAGTAAATGCCTACATCCCTAGAGCATGGCCCAAAATATTAGTGCAGGAAAGTAAACAGGGGTCACCATAATCTAGAGATGCGTAGAAAGCCAACGAGTGGCGCAAACCAACATGGCAAGCATATCATTGCACAGAGCAGAAAAGAGGAGGGTGCACACGAAGCAACCCGACATCCGGAGATGCCTCCCAAGTGGTTACATCCAAACATGGCCTCATGGGCGTCGGATGCACCCACACAACCACATACGTGCTAAGGGTGTCAAACATGGCAAAGCCTAGAACAAGAGAGGCTAACACAAGCATGAAGCATGGAAGCAAGCAGGCACACATGCAAATAGGGGTGATCTAAACCCTTTGATATGTGCCAAGGTGTATGGACGATGACAAAGACCATAGGGTCTAGATCGGGTTCGAACCAATAGGCCAAAAAGCAAGAAAGAAAGATAAAGCGACAAAATGGCTAGAATAGCACATGGCAAGACAAACATAGCCTAGATCTAAGCACAAAAAAATGGCATGGGTAGCGGATGCAACCACACAACCACATACGTGCTAAGGGTGTCAAACGTGGCAAAGCCTGGAACAAGAGAGGCTAACACAAGCATGAAGCATAGAAGCAAGCAAGCACATACATGCAAATAGGGGTGATCCAAACCCTTTGATATGGGCCAAGGTGTATAGACGATGACAAAGACCATAGCGTCTAGATCAGGTTCGAACCAATAGGCCAAAAAGCAAGAAAGAAAGGTAAAGTGACAAAAGGGCTACAATAGCACATGACAAGACAAACATAGCCTAGGTCTAAGCACACAAAAATGGCATGGGCGTCGGATGAAACCACACAACCACATACGCGCTAAGAGTGTCAAATGTGGCAAAGCCTGGAACAAGAGAGGCTAACACAAGCATGAAGCATAGAAGCAAACAAGCACATACATGCAAATAGGGGTGATCCAAACCCTTTGATATGGGCCAAGGTGTATGGACGATGACAAAGACCATAGGGTCTAGATCGAGTTCGAACCAATAGGCCAAAAAGCAAGAAAGAAAGGTAAAGTGACAAAAGGGCTACAATAGCACATGGCAAGACAAACATAGCCTAGGTCTAAGCACACAAAAATGGCATGGAGTGCACAAGCACATGGAAGATGGCATGAAGCAAGCAGAGCATAGATCTGAGCACACATAGATCTAAGTACATAAACATAGATCTCAACATAGGCAAGGCAACACGTGTGTGGGCATGTGAAAGCTAGTGCATAGACATGGAAGAACATGAATCGAAGCATATAAACATGTATGAACGTGGATCTAAGAATAAAACATGGCAAAAAGCATACGAACACATAGATCCAAGCAAAGCCTAACCATAGACATGATATCAAGCATGTGAGCACATAACCCTAACATCAACGCAAAGCAAAGAGTGGAATGAAACAAAGGGAACATGGCATAAAACCCTAAGCATGTAGATCTAAACATATAAGCATGAATGGATGAAGATCTAAGCATAAAACCTGGCATAAAAACCCTAAGCATGTAGATCGGGACAAATAAACATGTGAACAACCATAAAAGAACATGGATCTAAGCTAAAAACATGCTAGAAACAAGATAAAGAGATAAAGCAAGAAACATGTCAAAGAAAACAATAAAAACATATTATTCTAGTAAAAAGAAAGATAAATGCTAGAAAATAGATCTCGAAGGAAAAAGAAGATTAGGTGCAAAAGCAATACCTTGTGTTCTTGGTGAAGAGGGAAGAATCAAGAGACTTTGATGTGTTTTCTAGAGTGTTTTTGGGCTTTTTTTTTTTTTTTTTGGGTGTTTGGAAGAGAGAAAAAATGTAGAGAGGAACTGGGTAGAGAGCAAATTTCAAAAAAATGCCGGTTTGATGGGTGCCTGGGGTTATTTATAGCCCTAGGCGTGTTTTTCGAGGCAGTGGCCATTCAAGGGCTGCCAGCCTAAACCACCTCTGATTGGGCTGATCTCGACAACTTTGGATATATATTCATTTTTAGTTTCTAAAAAGGTATGGAACTCAAAAATCCAACGGTCGGACCAAAAGTTATGGCTCTCGGAATTTTATGGTGTAGCAATCGGTACGTCATCTCAGTTTTTGTGATATCTCGGCCGTTCTAACTTAGATTTCAACACATGAATAGTCTTTGGAATGAGAATTTGATAATATTCGCAATGACATTGGTTTCAACCAGTTCTGACAGCCGGATCAATATTAGGGTTTTTGGGCCCACCTAAAGTCAACTTCGGGTCAAACTTGGTCAAAGTGGCTAAAAATCTCCGAGAAGCTCGAGTTTGATGAAAAACTGTGAAAGATATTATTTTGTGTGGATTTTGACCATGTTTGACCTTCGGCAACCCTAGGTTGACCAGGGGAATTTTGGTCATTTTAGCTGGAAAAGGCACTTTGGGTGCTCTCGTGTTTGAATGGGTTGTGCCATATCATTCTCGATGTTCTTGTGGCCCCATGGAGAGAAAATGATATTTTTGGGTTTTTTGGGGTACGACACGCAAATCGAGGGCGAACAAAATACGGTATCAACAACCACATCTAAAAGTGGTAGTAAATTATGTAATTCCCCTTTTTAGGGTTGTTGAAAAACAAAAAAAAGTTAGGTTGAAAAACCAAAAGGGCAATCTATGCAAAAGGAGAGTAAAAAAGAGAGAGAGTGAGAAAGTTTGCTAGGTTGAAAACCCGAAAGGCCAACCTAAGCAAAAATTAAGGCAAATAAAAAATGAACTACGTGATGACCTAATCATTTTGTCAAGGAGGTATGTAGGCAACCATACATTGGTCCGGTCACAACTTCACTAAACCCAACATTAACCCATTGAGCCAAAAAAAAAAAAATGTTTTCATAATTCAACCATTCCAGTAAGTCATTCCATTATACACACACACACACACACACACAAAAACCAAACCCTAAAAACCTAAACCCTAAACAGAAACCTTAACCTAAAAGTCCTAAATAATTCTAAAGCTTAACAGTTTCACATCAACTTTTAAAATAAACATGTTCAAATCCAAAAATAAGATCATTTTATCCTCAGTCATTTCTCCTTTGGTTGTTCGTTGATTTCATCTGTGCTAGGTACTTTGTCATCTTTGTCCCTCCTTTTAAACTCACAGTTGTTAGCCTCGTGTCTTTCTCGGTTGTCTCTAAGAAATTGTTTTCTCATAGCAGCCATGTCAACCTCCTTGTCTGCAATTTTGTGCCCCAACTAGTTAGAATATTTTGTGGTCATTCTATAGAAGTGAACCTTCACAAAAGATTGATCCACTCAATCTGCCATCTGCAAACCCAATAACATGTTCTTTATAGAAGTAGGATTAGTGTCCACAAGAGTGAAAGGTTTTCTCCCTCTCCCATCTGGAATTCCTTGCTCATATTGGAATTGCCTCAAGAGTCTATCTGCCTTATAGAAAGATTCTCTCCTTAATCCAACTGTGAAGATGTGATCTGATCCTAGAGACTGCAGCAGAGGAAGTGGACACTTCCACTTATAACAATTCCATCGAATTGAGGCACTGGATTTCTTGTTCAAAAATTTCACCTAGTCGCTTTCAGTTTGACACTCTGTTTTGAGGACAGTCCTACTAAGGAAATTGCCAGGACCATAATTCACAACAGTAGGCCTGTCATTCATGTCCAGTCTTTCCATCAACCATATCTACAAAGTCAAGGGGTTGCTAAGAAAGTTTTGTGACTCTCCACCATGAAATATAGAGTCCAATCCTAAAAGAGTTTTTGCCAAGATCAGAGAAGTAGGATTATCACCATCCATAATTTGACTTACAATGCTTATGGCTCGAGCATCTACAAAACTGGGCCTCTCAGAGTAAAGCAAAAGTTCCCCTATGAAATAGAGAGCCAAGCTAAAAAAATTTTGCATGTTGTCAGTCACTCCATAAATGGGTTTGTTAATAAGCCTTGAAAGAACTGCACTTAGATTCACCATGTGTCCTTCAATCAGGCTACCAGAAATTGAAGTAAGAATTCCTAGAGCATTGGACAAAGTCTCCCTGTGTCTAGAATCACAAGAAATTGCTACTGATTTTTTGTTAGGATCATAACCCAGAATAGCTGAAAATTCTTCAATTTTGGGACAAAGTTCAGCAGTTTGAAACCGAAATACATGATCGTCAAGATCCCAGAACTTCACAGTAGCATGAAGGAAATCCCACTTGATCTTGACATTCCTCAAAGCCTTGATTCCCTCAAGCTTGTAGCTTGTAAAATTGGAATTAGAGCTAAAATCAAAGCTACGAACCCATCTATTGATATCATGAATGGTTGAATGAGAAGAATTTTGATTGTTAGTCATGGATGACTCTTGCTTGTGATTATTATGTCTTGATAACTTTGATACAGAGATTTATTTGTAGGAAAGATGTTAAAATAAGCTACCTTAGTCCTTAATCAAGTTTAAATAAGTTTCAAGAAAGTGTTTTATGGTCATAAAGGGATAAAATATTTTTCAAAAAAACCCAAAAACATAAGAAACGCGTTGGAAAAGCGCAAGGAGTTGGCCCGAAATTGGGTGTGCCTGTCGGCACCTTAAAGTGCCAGTTGGCACTCCCTAAGTTCCGAACGACACTCCCTAAGTGCCAATCCGCACTCCAAAAGTGCCAGTGGCACCTAGTGTAACTGAGCTCCAATCATCTCTATTTAGTGTTTTTGGGCGCTTCTTGGGTCTGTTATGACTCCGTTTTTCACTCAAAAAAAATTGATTGTGTAATAAAAGTTTTCAAAATTTTGGACGAAGTGTCAAACTTGGGCATTCAGGCATACCTTGTCCATTTGTTTCCAAAAAAAAAAAAAAAGCGTCACCTGTATCACTGCTTTCAAAATTTTTGATCAAATTGAGATTTTTTTTTTTTTCAAAATCATGCATTCATCTCTTAAACTAGGGGCATTAGGCTATGCCTTATCCCCTCTTTCTAAAAAAAAAAAAAAAATCACTCATTCCTTTTCAAAAGAGAGAGAGAGAGAGAGAGAGAGAGAGAGAGAAATTCTTTAAAAAAAAAAATGAAGGGTTATCAAGCATAAAAGTTTCCAAACTAGGGGCATTTGGCCGTGCCTCATTCAAGTAAGTGCAAATCCCATCAGATTTGGTTAGATAAATTCAAATTGTTCACTATAAGCCTTTGACAGGTAAATTCTAATCTTGTCTCATCTGGGTTGCAACAAGATCAAAAACAATCTAAAGGTAAAGAGCTAAAAGCTAAAATTAATACAAATTGTCTGAGAAGTACTATCTTGTTTTTATAGGAAAATTGAAATACAGGTCAAGCATCATTTGGACTCCAAGTCCGCTTGCGGGAAGATCTCCTTAACCCACCTCTAGAGAAGCCACCCTTAGCGTCTCCTTCCTAACTTGCATAAAACCAGGATTCTTGCTGCTGGTTCTAAAGTTCAAGGTTTTTGATCCTCTCCTCCAAAGATCTTATGTTGGCATTGACCAATGCCATCCGGGTATTCTGAAAAATCAACAAAGACCAATGTTAAATCAATTATCATGGAAGTTCAAGGCACCCCTCACCTCCCCCCCCCCCCCCCCCCCCCCCCAAAAAAAAAAAAAAAAAAAAAACTCAAAAAGCCTCATCTTATACCCAGTTCACTTCATTGATCACATATTGGGAAGATTGAGTGCATGCTACCAGTTGCAAACCTCTAATCATCCACATGCTTTCCTCCATAAGATCAGTCCTGACTTGAAACACAAATGCACCAGTTCATGAACAGTTCAGTGAGCCAAAATAAAATGAGGACAAGAAACTAAAGGATTCAGGAACACACTAGGTCACTCCAAGGGACATTTGGAGTATGCTCTAGTCTGTCTAAAGCCATAGAGCTGTATGACCCATCAGGATTCATCAGTTCATATTGCCATGCAGGAAAATGAGGATATGTCTCCATAAAGGAACTAGAAGAGCCGCTAACATGGCTAGGAGGGGGATTCTCTTCTACCTCTTCCTCCTCTTCAGAAGATGAAGCCTAAAAGTGCAACATGCAGATATTTTCATAGAAGCTGAAACATAGAAGATGAAATGCAATTTGACTTCAGAAGGAAATTGAGATACCGAGATTACAGGAATGCCAGCTAAACCACATTGTAATTAAGTCTAAACAAATTCATGATAGTCTCTTGGCGTCCCCGAAACAACATGGCCAATTTGAGCATGAGCAATTTCTTCATTGGCTAGAAGGTCAGCCAATCGGATGGAGGGACAAGGAGGAACCAGAATTGTCGCAGGAGGGTACACATGTTGAACCTGAGGCAACACTTGGTCACCAAGATACCAGTACCTCCCATGGCCATACTCAAACAATACCTGATGAGCATTCAACTCCTAATCCCAGTCACACTCAACATACTCCTCACACCCAAGCCAAGGATCCAAAGACATTTGAAAATCATAAAGGGCCTAGAATAAGAAGAAGACCAAACCACAATTAAGCACAAAAACTCTTAACTAAAAACAAAATCCCCTAAAAAAAAAAAAAAAAAAAAAAAAGCCTCACATCAGCAGCAGTTAAGTTGTCAATCACCATACGCCAAACTTCCAAAGAACACTTGGAAGGCTTTGACAAATGGTATTTGGGCAACCAATGGAGAAACCTCGAATACATGCCATCAACATCTTCCCGAACTTGAGGACCAACCCAAAAATATTCATACATCCAGACCTGAAAAAAGCAACATACATCATTATGACATAGCCAAAATGACTTTCCACGACCCACACATAGCCAAAAATTCCAAATCTCACCTGCCAAACAAATGGAGTACCTCCTAAGCTTGAGAGACTACACCTAGAAAGTTGAGTCATGAAATGCAAGAGGGTTGTGTAAGCCATGCCACCCTAATCATAATTTTTTATCTGGCCAATATCCCTCAGACTCCACAAATAACGCAAACTCATAGTACTACCCAAGTCTGGACATAAGAAAGTTTCAATGAAGAGAAGCGTGACCATGCGTGTGCTAGTTGCTACAGTCTTACAGTTCTCGATATTTTCATACAGCCACATCAAGGAGACATTTTTCCTATTCAGTTTTGAAGGCATCACACCCAAAAGACTTTTAATCTCTTTTGAAGTGAGGAAATCATTGACCATGATTCTTTCACCACCCAGTCTTAAGCCAGTAATGACTAAGAAGTCATAAGGTGTCAACATCACTTCACCAATTCCTAGAAAATGGAAAGTGCACGTAGTGTCCCAAAACTTCTTTGACAGAGCAAGGAGTAATTGGAGATCTTTGTACTCATGAGTGTCCTGATTCAATAAATCTTGGAAAAAAGTCTGGAAGCCTGCTTCATCAATGATGTTCTTAATATCTGGAGACAATATCTCTCATATGCCTTTCAACATCTAGAGGCTATCTCGACTTTTAAGGTTTTGCAAAACGAAGTTGGCCAATCATTGAGATGCTCACAAAATACTCATTCCAAAATACTCACTCCAAATTAGAAAAAAGAAAACAAAAAAAATCCCATGCCTAACAAAAAAATTTTGCCATGTCTAAAATTTTGTTCCCACCAAAATCTCATGTCCAACAAAAACTTCCATGTCAAAAAAATTTTCCAATGACCAACCAAAATTTATCCATATCTGACACAAAAAAATCCATACCACCTAAATTTTTTTTTTTCATACCCATGTCGATAAAAATGTCCATACTCATGAAACAAGACTTACACCTTCCAGTAAAATTTCCACATTCATGAAAATGAATTTGTTCAACCAAGCCTACACACTAAATTTTTATGACTTCAATGCCCACAAAATTCAAGCCAAAACACATTCAACAATACCACAAAATACATACATTGCCAAATTTCATGAGTCATCAATACTGTCCAAGTTACATCATGCCAAATACCTTAACAATCTAAAAATGTCCTAAGGCCAAAATTACAACATGATCAACCATACAATGCAAAATTTCAACAAGAGAAAATAACCACCAAATGACAATGTCTTAACACCAAGCTTTCAATAAAACATGAAATTAACAAATTTCCCAAAAAAAAAAAAAAAACACTTACCTTGAAGTCCATTTTGGAATGTGGTGCATGGGTCTTGGGGTCTTGAAGGAGCCCTTCTTCATCATTCCATTCAAGAGATGGGTGGTATTTTTTCCTATTAAAAGTGAGAAAGGAAGGCCCATTGGAAGATGCCATTGTCAATGTAAAGAAAATGGAGGTTTGGAGATGGGTTTCAAAAATGGGTTTGTGGCAAAAATGGACAAGAACACAAAGATCTGGATTTTGAGGTAGATCAATGAAAGAAGGTTGAGAAGCTTAGGAAAGTAATTTTTTAAATGGTGTAATGAGGGAGAAAATGCAAGTTGGTGAAGTGTGTGAATAGTAACAATGGAGGAAGAAGGAAGAAAGAAGAGAGGAAAGCAAAGAGAAAAAAGAAAAAGACAAGAAATAGGGGCCAAAATCCCCCCCCCCCCCTTTTTTTACTACTTGAGTTTACTCAGCAACTTAGGTTTGATTGAGTTGACTCAATCAACCCTAAAAAAAAGAATTTTTTTTTTTTTTTTTGGAGAAAAGGGAAAAATCAAGAAGAATGAATGAAATTTTTTTCAAAGATTTCCAAAAATAGATGACACCAATATCAAAATTTTGTGATTTTGAAGGAAAACTAAACTCTTAGAGATGATCAAAGACAAAGGATACCATTTTTCAAAAAGAAAACTTTCAAACTCTCAATTCCAAGTTTCAAGTTTCAAAGACAAAATCCTTTTCAAAGGACTACAAAAACCAATCAAAGTTTTATTGCAAAAAATGAAAAAATTCAAATCAAGAAAGAACAAAGGAAAATCACACGTCTTGTTAAGTTCTAAAAGTTTAGAACAATTGGCAAACTGTGAACACAAACTTGTCTAGATATAGATCCTAGAGTCTATTGGTGTTAATAGACAATGCTCAAGTTGATATAAGTCAAGATTCAAGAACATACAAGCTACAGGAAGAAGATTTCGTAATCTGCCTAGTTCGACCAATTGAAAGACACGCTCGACCGATTGAAAGACGGGTCTGTAGAATTTTAAGTTCGGCCCAACAGCAATTCAAGCCCAAAAAGGATTAGGGTTTCAGATCTACTTCTTCTTGTATAAAGGAAACCCTAGGCACGTTTTATTATGACTTTAGAGGAGCTCTTATGTGATCTAAAATGTTCTGTGCCTTCCTCTATCAAAGTCCCTATCGGATATCACTCTCATATCTTTAGAACCGGTAGATCTGAAGTTGTCGCATAAAGATCAACAATAGTTGAAGATATAAACCTTCAAGGGTGGTCTTGTAGTCACAAACAAGAGAGTTTGTGTTGATAAAACATTGAGTGGAGTCTCAAAGTCACAAGTGTGGGTACTTATGTTGCAAAGGCCAAGGAAAGAAGTAGTCTGTAGACTCGGAGCTGTCATGGGCTCGTGGTACTAAGTTCTACGTGTAGTTGCAATAGAATGTTAGTGGTCTAAGTCTTATTGTAAATTTCAATTCTTTCTAATGAATTTGCTTTTTACCTTAAGGATAGCTAGGTTAAATCCTCCCCAGGTTTTTTACTGGTTTCATTTTCCTAGGTCATCATATCATTGTGTTCTTTATTTTCCGTTGCTTTACATGATATGACTTTATTGTTTTAACATAGATCTGAATAATAAACCTAAGTATTTACTTGGTTAATTAATTAGGTTAAACAATCTAGTTTATAGGGATCTAAAAACCTAACACATCTAAAAAAAATGGAACAACAAAGAACTCATCGTTTAAAGTCTAATTCCAAATTTTGATCTTTTGCCAGCAAGATCCCAAGGTTCTGAGGTAGAGAAGCCCCATGGACACCGTCCATTTAGATCGAGGTAGAGAAGCCCCTTGGTCGCCACAATTCAAGATTGAGATAGAGAAGCCTCTCAATCATCCCAAGGTTCTAAGGTAGAGAAGCCCCTTGGACACCTTCCATCAAGATCGAGGTAGAGAAGCCCCTTGATGGTCACAATTCAAGATTGAGATAGAGAAGCCTCTTAATCACCCTAGGTTCTATGGTAGAGAAGCCCCTTGGATACCTTCCAACAAGGTCAAGGTAGAGAAGCCCCTTGATCATCACAATTCAAGATTGAGATAGAGAAGCCTCTCAATCATCCCAAGGTTCTAAGGTAGAGAAGCCCCTTGGACACCTTCCATCAAGATCAAGGTAGAGAAGCCCTTTGATTGTCACAATTCAAGATTGAGATAGAGAAGCCTCTCAATCACCCCAGGTTCAGAGGTAGAGAAGCCCCTTGGATACCTTCCATCAAGATCAAGGTAGAGAAGGCCCTTGATTGTCACAATTCAAGATTGAGATAGAGAAGCCTCTCAATTGCCCCAGGTTCCGAGGTAGAGAAGCCCCTTGGTCGTCACAATTCAAGATTGAGATAGAGAAGCCTCTTAATCGCCCCAAGTTCTAAGGTAGAGAAGCCCCTTGGACACCTTCCAAAAAGATTGAGCTAGAAAAGCCCTTTGATCTTCACAATTCAAGATTGAGACAAAGAAGCCTCTCAATCGCTCTAGGTTCCAAGGTAGAGAAGCCCCTTGGATGCCTTTTATCAAGATCAAGGTAGAGAAGCCCCTTGATCATCACAATTCAAGATTGAGATAGAGAAACCTTTTAATCATCCCAAGTCTCGAGGTAGAGAAACCCCTTCGTTCCCTACCATTCAGATCGAGGTAGAGAAGCCCCTTGGTTATCACATGTCATAGACTGAGATAGAGAAGCCTCTTAGTCACCTCAAATTTCAAGATTCACATCATTTTTATCAATCATCAAGTACGTCAAGTGTTCCTAAATTTCATTTTTTTCAAGACAGCAAAACAGTAGTTCTATGTTCCATGGTTTTTGCTTCTATGGCTAGGTGATCTTTGAAAAGTCAACCTCGAATAAATCATGTCTGCTAAAATCAATGTCTTTGGTTTACATTGACATTTGCTTTGCAAACTTTGTCAATGAGGGGCATTCCGTAGACACTCAATTTTGCACCCATAATTTAATCAAGGAAGATGGCTATAGTAACCATTCATATACCCAAAATTTATAGTTGCATTACATGCATTAATTCATTCATTGTATATCATAAAAATGATCTTTAGGTTCTAATGGTTGTGACAGTATGTCTAATTTCCAAATCAGACCGTCGAATTGAAAGATATTGCATGATCAAGTTTGCAGAGTTTACATGCATTTTGTTTGGGTGGAACCAACAATGCATGATTAATTTAAATTAATTTTGATTGGTTGGAAAATTAAAATTAATTAAATAATTTTGTGATTGATTGTTATTTAGTGTCAAAAATAGACTTGCTTGCATGGGAACAAAGTGGATAATTAGATAACAAAGAAATTGTGGATAATCAAAACTTTTTTGGAGTGTTTATCTACAAGATAATTATCACTTTAAAGACCTGAATATCCAGAAAAGGGGATTAATTTTTAGAATACAAATTAAAAATGCGTCTAAATGCAATTCTCGGCTAAAAAATCCTCAAAAAATGAGTCCAAATTAAACCAAAATTAAAACATGGGCTCGGCACCCAAGAGGGCCATTCGACACTTCTCAAGTGCCGATCGGCACAAACTCGAGGCCCGACCCGAGGACTCCTGGATTGAGATAAGCCCACCCTTTTTTGATTTTTTAGAGATGAGGACGCATCCCAATTCTTATCAGATCATTCAGTTAATTTTTCGAAGCATTCCAACCTCTATAAATAGAGGATGCCTCTCAAAATTCAGCACACTTTTTTACACTTTCTGACTCTTCTTTTGATTTTCAAATCCCCTTACGTTAAAGACATTCTGGAGGCTCTTGCCTTAGGAATTTCTTTTTTGTAAGTAAAGTATTTTAGGCTTCAAAGAGTTGAATAAATTTTTTTGAATCCTAAAATATTCTTTCAACTAGAAGAGCACGCTCATGCAAGAGGGTTTTTTTTTTTTTTTTTTTTTTTTTTTTTCTCTCTCTCTCTCAATTAGTTTTGTTGATGATGCATGAATATGTTTAACATGTTTTATTATTTCTTGCTCTTAATGTATAATTACCATCTTTTGCTTGATTTTTTCTTTAACATGTTCTTAGATGATTGTTTATTGTGGTTTTCTTTCTTAAATTTCAAAGTCTGCTAATGTCTATCAAAGATTTTTTAAAAAACTAAAAAAATTGATCCGATCTTTTCAAATATGATTTTTTTTTTAAACCAAAAACTGATCTAATCTTTCAGATCTAATTTTTGTAAACCAAAAATTGATTTGAATTTTTTAGATCTGATTTTTTTTAAAAGCGCAAAACTAATCTATATTTTCAATGAATACAGATATGATTTGTTCTAAATTCAAAGTGATCTATATTTTCATTAAATACAGATCTGATTTTTTTAAAAGCACAAAACTGATCTATATTTTCATTAAATACAGATATAATTTTTTCTAAATTCAAAACTTATCTATATTTTCATTAATTATAGATCTGATTTTTTCAGAAATGTTTTCTTTGACACAAAACTACAGATCCTGAAATTTAATGAAAGGACTGAAAATTAGGTTGTAGTTTTTTTATTTATTAATGTGATGCATGTGTAATAAATTCATCGTATGAATGTGGACCTCTTTTTCTAAAGTCTTTTTTTAATTATTTCTTTTACATTAAAAAAAAAAAAAAATATGATTTTCTTGATAAAATCTTTCTTTTTTTTTTTTTTTTTTTTTTTTTTTTTTTTTTTTTTACTTTACACAAAACAGATATGATACTTTTTAACAAAAATCTCATTCTTTCTTTTACATAAAAACATATCTAATTTTTTCTTGATAAAATCACTTTTTTTAAAAAAAAACTTTTACACAAAAACAGATTTGATACTTTTTTGCAAAATCTTATTCCTTTTATTGATAAAATAGATCCGATCTTTCATTACAAATCAAATTTTCTTTTATACACAAAACAGATCTGAATTTTCCTAAAATAGAGGACACCTTCATAAGGTAAATTTATTTGAATTAATTTTAGTCACGTGTCTGTCATGTATGTTCAACATATCATTCACATCATGCAAAAAATGGTATATTGGTCATTAGAGTTTAGAAGACCAGAATCTGTCTAGGTGGAATAGGTGCCTAACATCTTCCCATTCCGTAACCTAGCCTCCGAGCTTAGAGTTTTTGGATTAGTAGATTAGTATTTTTTTTTCCTTTAATTTTGGTGGATTGTAACTTGGACCAAAAATTTTGTATTCTTTTACATAGATTGTAACTAGGACCCAAAGCGTTATAAGGTTTAATTTACCAAAATTTATTGTTCTTTATTCAATCAATAACATTCAAAGAATTTCTAAATGTTTATTTTATATTTAAATTTTTCTTATTTTTTTGCATAAAAAAAAATTAGTAGCAACTCCACACTACTTATCCGAATCTCTTTTTTGAGAGCACCCTATCAAGAAGTGCGGTCACTCACAATCTCTTTTTCTTTTTGTTTTATTTTTTATTTTTTATTTTTTCATTTTTTTATATTAATGTTGATTAGAAATTATAATTTCAATAGGATTTAAACTCTATAATTATATCAAATGAGGCTCAGCAAATATATGTCATTTTTAATTTCAATAGGATTTAAATTTTATATCAAATGGACTCTACCAACATATTCATCCTTTAAAAAAAATTATATAACCAAATTTGATTAGGATCCAAGACCCTAACCAAATTTGATTAAGAATCCACAACCCTATATTATATTATAAATACTATTTTTTACGGATTATTTGTTACAATTTCAACTCGGCTTTTCATTCTTTATTACAGTCTATTGCATTGATTTTGGTACTTGGAGCTCCTTCAAAACAAAAGATATGTAAAGTTTTCTTATTAGGTTTATTGTTAACATATATGAGAGATATTTTGGTCAATTAGAAAAAGTTTGATGAAACATAAAAGGAAAAAGAACTAAAGAATGCACAATCTGAATAATAAAAAAAAAAAAAGAAAAAAAAGGAAAAAAGAAAAGAAAAGAAGAAGATTGTATTAGACAGAGGCTTTTGGAGATTGTTGTTTTTATTTTTGGAATTCTTTACGTTTAGGTGTACGTATGTATTGGATTTAATTGAATTGAAATTATCTTTGAAACTTTGGTTTTGACTGAATAATGAAAATGGAAGAAGAAGTATGTTCCAATATTTGGAGTCTTTTGTATATATGTTGTTGTAGTTTAAATTTGGTATTTGAATTGTTAAATTGTTTATTCACAGTTTCATTATTCATCTATTAATCATGAATAATAATATTGCAATTTGCAACAATCATGATATGGTATCAATGATGTGATCATTCTGAATGCTTTCCTTTAGAGTTTAGATAGAGTCTATTTTACGATTTAAAAAATTTACAATTAAAAGACTTTTGGAATTACATTTTTTTTTAAAAAGAATTATTGAATACGTTGGATCTTAAATGGCTTCTATTAAACTTCATCCTTTATGGTATCATTAAAAAAAAAAAAAAAAAAAAAAAAAAAAAAAAAAAAAAAAACTCATATAGATAGGTATTAGGATATTATTTGGAACTATCATAATGGACTAACGTATTACACATGATATGGATCTAACTATAACATTCTATGCTATAAAATAAAAATTGGGCCTATGGTTATCTTCTATTTGCAAAAAATGGTTAAATTCTCATTAATTGTGATAGTTTACTTTTAGGTAAAATAGAAACTCTATTAACTAAGTTTTAAGAAATTTAAAATTCTATTTCAAAAAATTTCCAAAACATTAGATTTTATTTTAATAATTTTATATTGTAGAAGAATAAAATCTATACATTATATACAATCATTATTTTAGTTACCTTCTGAAAGTTCACTTGGTGCATAAAACACTAGTGAATGTTTAGACCCCAAATTTCAAATTAACAAACACAAGCTTATACTCAAACAATAAATGTGTGGAATGATAAGTACAAGCAATGCACAAATAAACAAACTACTCTAAACCATAACTAATCACAAAACAACAGCAATTAAAAGGCAAGAGTAAGGGTTAGAGAGATGCAAACACAAAGATAACACCGGCACGTGTTATCAAAGAGAAAACCAAAGAACTCGGCAAAAAACCTCTTCGCCACCCTCCAAGTGGTAAAACGATCCATTAAAGAATAAAATTGGGATACACTAATAGCAATAGACCCTCCAAGCCTAATCTACTCAATGCACCTAAGCCCTCTAGGCCTCTTGCTCCAACAAAGGTTAAGCCTAACCGTGTCTTCCCTACCTTTCTAGATCCCGCAATAAGCCCATTTCATCAACCAAATGAATTGGTCCTCTCTGTACTGCTTGCCAAGCACCAAATAGCCTCCTCACTGATATGGGTATGGTGAGATAAGGATATGGC
Organism: Quercus engelmannii; assembly: GCA_029955605.1. Lineage (NCBI taxonomy): Eukaryota > Viridiplantae > Streptophyta > Magnoliopsida > Fagales > Fagaceae > Quercus > Quercus engelmannii. The sequence continues at coordinate 42,957,258 of JARPSG010000003.1, forward strand.
TAATGAACTTCTTAAGGGTATGTCAATGGAGAGAGTGAGAGAGTAAAGGAATTTGAGAATCAAAGGTTTATTGTGGATGAGTCAATCTTGTTGTTCTCTAGGGTTTCTCTCTCAAAATTCTCTCTAGAAGCTCTCTACATTTCGTGGGTATAAGGGTATTTATAGTAGGGTACGTGAGGAATATGAACTCATTTTTCTGCAAAACAGGGTGTTTTAGAGACTAACTCACGACTGGGATGAGTTGCGAGATTCAGTCACGAAATAACTGACTGGCCAGACTGTCGTTTTTGTCCTGTAGCGCTCTAGTTGTCATGACCCTTCAGCTTCCTACATGCTTCACACGTGTGGCATTTTGGCGAGTCATCAATCGTGAGTCACTCATGAGTTCCAGTCGCGAGAAGCTCTTTGAATGCACACACACTTGAATTCTTCACACTCTCTCACACACAACCCTTACATGATTCCCACCTAAATACAAGGTATCTAATTGCTAAATTACAAGAAAATTTGGCACAAAATAAAGCAAACACATGGTTGAATAAATTCAACCTTACACCTTCTAAATGATGGAGGATATGAGAATGCAATTTGTAGATCTACTATTAAGATAACATAGATTGGTGGTGAATAGTAGATTTAATTGTAGTTGAGTATTGTGTGAAATCATTATCGAAGAATAGCCCATGCCAAGATGTGTTATGTGGAACCAATGATATGAAAGAAAAAGAATTTTTCTAAACCATTATATTTAACAAAAAATTACTTATTTTCATTCATTTTTAAGTTAAACATTTTTTTAAGTCAAGTTATAGACCTTTAAGTGATAAGGATAAAAATTGTACTTACTCATATAAGGCATAAAGTTGACGGTTTTAGATAAGGTCATCAGGCACAAGTTGATGGGTACAGTTAGAACCATCAGCTTCCTCCTGTAGGAGTCAATGAACGATGTTTTAAATTGGGGCAATGAGGGGAGTCCGCAAGGCACACCTAAAGGATGACGACATCAACAAATTGATGCTAGTAAGGCTGAAGGAAATAAGATAAGCTGACGACCCTAATGCAAGTTTACTTGCTACCCTCGATTGCATATATAAGGAAATGCCTTGCCCTCCACGTTTGATGCTACTCAAAGGATCCCTATAAGGAAAGGATCCCGCCAAATATGCCCAAGAAGACTCCTATAAGGAAAAGACTTCCACACCAAGGAAGAGATGTCAACCCTCTACAACTATAAAAGCCCTAATACCCTCACTAGCCAAGGTACACATAATTGACCCCTCTCTAGCACTCTAGAGTTGTAAGAAGTTCTAACTTGACCTTCGGAGGGTAATTGACTGGCACCACATCGGTGCTCTATGCAAGATCTTCTCTTTTGTGTTGTGCAGGTGCTATTTCGAGTGTGCAAGTACCTGTGGCTCACTGGTGACTTTTTTGGCATCATCAGTTGGTGCCATCTGTGGGGAAGGAGATTTTTAAGTTATAGTAAACGCTTCCCGTATGAAGAGTTGCATGGTACTTACTCGATCAATGGCAACCACCAACAACGTCTAGAAAGATGAGCCACGACCATCTGCTCCCGAGAGACAAGTGCAGACTCTAACCACGGCCGTGGAATGCCTCACCAAGTAAAACCAGATTTTGGAAGAACAACTACGTCGGAAGGTAGGACACGGTGCTCAGGAAGAGGACTAAGAGGGTACTAGCACTAAGCGTCGGGACCGAGAGGGACCAGAGGGTAGTAACGCCCCATGCAGACCGGAGCGACAAAATGTAAGCCTCCCATCCCTCACGGATGTGACCCCGTCGCCTGTTGCCGCAGAGATACAGGCGATAAAGGAATTGATGGAAGTTATGATGAACGCCCTCAAGGGACGAGTGTCTAGCGATCTTGACGATCTCGTTAACCGAATTGACTCACCATTCACCACCTCTGTCAATTTCTTCCCCCTACCGCATAAATTTCACATGCCATAGATAGATAGTTACGACGGAGTTAAGGACCCTCTATATCACCTTGAGACCTTCAAGACCTTGATGCACCTTCAAGGAGTAGCCGATGAAATTAGGGCCTTCCCTACGTCGCTGAAGGGTGCGACAAGAATTTGGTTCAGCCGTTTGACGCCCGGCTCCATCAGCACTTTCAAGGAGCTAAGCGCTCAGTTTACTACGCACTTCATCGGGGGACATAGGTATAAAAAGTCTACGGCTTGCTTGATGAGCATCAAGCAACGAGAAGAGGAGACGCTGAGATCCTACATATCCCGCTTCAATAAGGAAGCACTATCGATTGACAAAGCCGACAACAAGATACTTGTAGCGGTATTCACGAATGGGCTGCGGAAGGGAAAGTTTTTGTTCTCCCTATACAAGAACGACCCGAAGACCATGTCAGAAGTACTTTACAGGGCCACCAAGTACATGAATGCTAAAGACACCCTGCTAGCTCGAGAGGAAAAGCCCAGGAAAAGGGAGAGACAAGAAGACACACGGTAAGACCAAGGGCAGAAGAAGGCTAGAACAGGAGACCGAAGGGATGAAAGGCGCTCCAGGCTATTAACTGCCCCAATAGACCAATTCCTAATGCAAATAAAGGACGAGGAGGCCCTGACCTACCCCGGAAAGCTGAAGGGAGATCCTAACAAGTGATCGAGGGACAAATATTGCCACTTCCACCTCGATCACGGTCATGACACGGCCGATTGTTACGACTTAAAGCAGCAGATCGAGGCCCTTATCAAGCAAGGGAAATTGTAGAAGTTCGTCAGAAAGGAGAGAACAGATCCACCTCCTCAAGAGCAACCCCACCAATAGGATAATGAGCGCCCTAGGCCCCCCATAGGAGACATTAGGATGATCATAGGAGGAACAGCAACTACTAGGTCATCAAAAAAGGCCCGCAAGACTTACCTCAGGATGGTCCAGAGCATCCAGCTGATAGGCTCTGTGCCAAAGATAGCGCGAACAGAAGGCCCTGTCATTGGGTTCTCGAAAGAAGATGTGTGACGGCTTCACCACCCGCATGACGATGCACTTGTCGTCAGCATTTGAGTAAGGGACTACAACATATACCGGGTGTTGGTCGACGATGGCAGCTCGACGAATATCCTATACTACCCTGCATTCCAGCAATTGGGGATTGACAGAGAACGATTGATTCCGAAAAACACCTCGCTCGTCGGCTTTGGAGGAACAAGGGTGTTCCCCTTGGGCGCGGTCACATTATCTGTCATGGTGGGTGACTACCCTCAGCAGATAACCAGGGATGTAACATTCCTAGTGGTCGATTGCTCGTCCACCTACAATGCTATCATCAGACGACCTACCCTCAACTCGTGGAAGGCTGTAACCTTGACCTACCACCTAATGATTAAGTTTCCTATTGAGTATGGAGTGAGAGAGCTACACGGAAATCAGGTGGCTGCACGTGAATGCTAAATAGCCATGATGGAGATAAATGACCACCTCCAAGCTATGAATGTAGAAGAACACTGCATGGCGACGGAACCCGTAGAGAAGCTTGAAGAAATACTTCTTGACGACTCCAAGCTCGACTGAACAACCAAAATTGGAACCATTGCTAATCCCACCCTCCGTCAACCACTCACGACCTTTCTTAGAAGTAATCAAGATGTATTCACTTGGAGCCACGAAGACATGCCAGGATAGACCCTTCAATCATGGTACATAGGCTAAATGTGTCGCCTTCCTTCCCACCCATTCGACAGAATAAGAGGGTGGTCGCCCCAGAACGAAATCAGGCCATAGCGAAAGAGGTCCGCAAACTATAGGAGACAAATTTTATTAGGGAGGTTTACTACCCCGATTGGCTGGCAAACGTAGTGATGGTTAAGAAAGCTAGCGGGAAGTGGCGGATGTGTGTGGACTTCACCGACCTTAACAAAGCATGCCCCAAAGACAGCTATCCCCTCCCGAGGGTCAACGTTCTAGTAAACTCTACGGCTCGGCATCAGCTGTTAAGCTTTATGGACGCTTTCTCGAGTTACAACCAAATCCGAATGCATGAAGCCGATCAAAAGAAAACTTCATTCGTAACCAGCCAAGGCCTCTTTTGTTATAAAGTGATGCCATTCGGCCTGAAGAATGTGGGCATGACGTACCGGAGGCTTATGAACAAAATGTTCGCACAACAAATTAGGAGGAATGTCCAAGTCTATGTTGACGAAATGTTGGTAAAAAGCCAAAAGGAGGAAGATCACTTGGAGGACCTCAGGGAAACATTTGACACCCTTCGTTCTTACAACATGAAGCTCAATCTAGGAAAGTGCGTCTTCAGAGTGACGACAGGAAAATTCCTAGGATTTTATGGTGTCTTAAAGGGGTATCGAGGCCAACCCAGACAAGATCGGGGTCATAATGGAGATGGCACCGCCAAGAAATGTGAAGGAAGTACAAAGCCTCAACGGAAAAATAACAGCACTAAATAGGTTCATGTCGAGGGCAATGGACAAGTGTTTGCCCTTCTTCTGCACACTGAAGAGATTATTCGAGTGGACTACTGAGTGTCAGCAAGCATTCGAGGAGTTAACGGCTTATCTCTCTTCCCCGCCGCTGCTAAGTCCATCGCAGCAAGGAGAAGAGCTTTTCCTCTATCTGGCTGTCTCCCCTACAGCCGTCAGCGCTACCTTGGTCAGAGAAGAAGAAAGAGTACAAAAGCCCGTATATTACGTGAGCTGGGCACTTCGCGGTGACGAAGAAAGATACCCACCTATGGAGAAACTTGCCTTTGCATTAGTTACGGTGAACGTCCTGACCGACAAGCCCCTGTGATGAGCAATGAGCAACCCTGAAGCTACGGGTCGATTGGCATTATGGGCTATAGAGTTGAGCGAGTTTGATATCCAGTACCACCCACGGACTGCCAACAAAGGATAGATCGTGGCAGACTTCATAGCAGAATTCACCCACGATGAAGACAAGGGGGCAGAAGAGTCCCCTCATTGGAGCATACATACGGACGGATAATCCAACCAACAGGCCAGGGGGGCTAGCATTGTACTACTGTCACCCAAAGGAGACATGGTTGAATGTATGGTCCATCTCGACTTCCCTACCACCAACAATGAAACAGAGTACGAAGCATTAGTAGCAGGCCTCGACTTCACCAAAGCAGCGGGAACCACGAGCATAGTCATTTACTGCGACTCTCAGGTCATTGCTAGCCAAGTGAATGGAGACTATAAGTGCAAGGGCGAAAGGATGAAGAGATACCTTGATCAAGTAAGGAAAAGAGTAGATGACCTAGAGGCCAAAATCATCCAAATCCCCAAAGGAGAAAATGAGCAAGCCGACCGTCTCACCAAAGTCGCTTCAGCAGAACATATGATCACCCTCGGTAATGTACTCTCTTTTGTTCAGCTTTCTCCACTAATAGATTCCGACGACGTACAAGAGATTGGCTCTGAAAGTAACTGGACCACACCGTTAGTTTCATACTTAAAGAACGGCGTCTTGCTAGACGGGAAGGAGGCTGCGAGAAAGCTGAAGGTCCAGGCAGCAAGATTCTTCTTGATAAAATATGTCCTGTACAAAAGAGGCTTCTCCTATCCATATTTGAGATGCTTAGGTACGGAAGAGGCAGACTACTTCATGAGGGAGGTACACAAGGGGGTTTGCGGAAACCATTCGAGGTCAAGATCATTGGTACACAAGCTTGTACGAGCAGGGTACTATTGGCCCACCATACAGAAGGACGCCGAGGCTTATGTCAAGACCTGCGACAAATACCAAAGGTTCAGCAATATTATTAGACAACCAACCAAAGAGCTAACCCCGATGACGGCCCCATGGCCGTTCGCTCAGTGGGGATTAGATATTATGGGACCATTCCCTACAGCATTATGACAACTAAAATTCCTGGTAGTGGGCATTGACAACTTTATAAAGTGGGTGGAAGCCAAAGCCTTGGCCACCATCACAAAGAAAAACGTGCGGAGTTTCGTCTGGAGATGCATCGTATGCAGGTTTGGCATCCCTAGAGTCTTAGTCTCGGATAATGGGAAGCAATTCGATAACAACTCCTTCCGGGACTTTTGCTCACAGTTAGGGATAAGAAACCACTACTCCTCCCTCGCCCACCCTCAGGCTAATGGATAGGTCGAAGTCACGAACTGATCCTTGCTCAAGATTATCAAGACTCGGCTCGAGGTGGCAAAGGGTATATGGTCTGAAGAGTTGCCAAGCATACTATGGGCATACAAGACAATGGCAAGGACGCCTATAGGAGAAACACCATTTAGGTTAACATATAGGAGCGAAGCGGTCATCCCTGCCGAAGTTAGACTCATAAGCTACAGGGTACACAACCATGATGAGAGTACGAACGACGAGGCCATGCAACTACAGCTTGACCTAGTGGACGAAGTCAGGGCGACGGCAGAACAAAGGCTCGCATGGTACCAAGACTACATGGCCAAGCATTACAACTCCCGGGTTCGGCACAGAGACTTCCAGGTTGGGGATCTCGTTCTCAGGAGAGTCATGGGCACTGCTAGAGAACCTACCTAAGGGAAGCTCGGCCCCAATTGGGAAGGACCTTATCGAGTCACGACATGGTAGAGGAAAGGCACTTACCACCTGGAGACGTTAGACGAACATAAGCTGCCGCATCTATGGAACACCGAGCACTTGCGGAAATATTACTAGTAAGGATGGCGGCATGAAGATCAATCCCCCCCCCCCCCCCCCCCGGTTTCTTTTATTTAGAGTTCACCATAGAAAATTTTAGTGATACTGCTCAGTTTTATCATTTACTTTAGTTTTCGCAACAATACCTCTTTTTCATTTTAAGCCCAAAGGGCAGGACTTGATTTTCGAACTACTTTTATTTACGAATGCATGGCAATAAGAGGAGTTTATTCAAAAATTGCTGAAGTTTCTATTTTCAAATCTACAGTTCACAAAAGTGGACGACTAAGTTCACAAAAGTAGATGACTGAGTCCACAAAAGTGGACAATTTGAAGTTCACAAAAATGGACGATTATGTTCGCAAAAGTGGACGACTAAGTTCACAAAAAGTGGACGACTAAAGTAAACAACTAAGTTCACAAAAGTGGACAGTTTGAAGTTCACAAAAGTGGATGATTATGTTCACAAAAGTGGACGACTAAGTTCACAAAAGTGGACAACTAAAGTAGACGACTGAGTCCACAAAAGTGGACAGTTTGAAATTCACAAAAATGGATGATTATGTTCACAAAAGTGGACAACTAAGTTAACAAAAAGTGGACGACTAAAGTAAACAACTAAGTTCACAAAAGTGGACAACTAAGTTCACAAAAGTGGATGACTAAAGTAGACGACTAAGTCCACAAGAGTGGACAGTTTGAAGTTTGCAAAAGCCGACGGTCTCACCAAATGGATGAGACTATAAAATGAGGTCATAAAGTCCATAACATGGACAAGGTTATAAGATCGATGGGCATATAAAAATGACAAGGTCAATTAGAGTCCATAACATGGACAAGGCTATAAAGCTGACGGGCTAGTAAAAATGACAAGATCATTAAACACATAACATGGGTAAAGCTAGAAAGCTGACGGGCCTATGAAAAATAACGTTCCTTAAAAGTCTACAAAGTGGACGAGGTCATAAGGTTAGCAACACAATCAAATGCCTAGAGGTAAAACTCATGAAACTGACGAGCTTATCAAACTCAAAGGATAAGATGGACGGGCTCAAAAAGAACATAAGTTGCACGAAGCCCGTGTCAATGGATTTTTCTAATAAACAAGTCCACCCTTAAAGTTAACCGGTTTCCCAGAACAGACGGGATTACAGGCCAACGAATTTATCCAACACAATCATTGATTAAAAAGTAAAAAAAATGAGAGTAACATGCCATATAACAAAATAAACTGTCTACAAATAAAAGCCCAAAAGCCAAAGGGGCCCTTAAACAATTGTTTGCAAAATAAGTGAAATACACATAAAGCGAAATTAGGTAGTAGGAGCCTCAGCAAGGTTCCCGTCATCTTTCTAAGACTCAGGATTTTCAAAATCTACAAACACTGTTGGAAGTTTAGAAGCAGGAGTATGAGGAGGATTGGCAGCAGGTTATGCGAGAACGACGACGCCGTCATCCTTGGGAGGAGGATTGGACTCAGGGGAGCCGTCACCTTCATCATCCATTGTAATCCCAGATAGGTCCAGCTCTAGGAAAACTAACGCAACTTGTTTAAGGCAATCATCAAACCCAATTCCATAATAGTTGGCACAAGAGTCAATAAATGATTTCGACGCCTTAAATTCTTGGACAGCGTCAGTCCCAGCTGTCTCCACCTTTTCGCGTAAAGCTGTCACCTCTTGCTGCAGCTTCTCCTTTTGGCGATCAGCCTCCTCCAGCTTCCCCTTTACCTCATTCAGCTCATTATTTAGAGTACGGACGGCATCCTTATATTGCCCCTACTCATTCATCATATTTGCATTATGCTTCCTAACCCGGCTGACGACCCCCTCCATGGCAACACAATGATCTTGAAAGGCCTTAACACACACCAAGGCCTGAAAAAAATACAGGCGTCAGTCAAATGAATCAGAAAGAAATGAAACCAACTTAACCTGAGGAAGTGAACATACCCTTGCAAGATCGAAAAGAGTCGACGCCCCTAAGTCCTCCGTCCCTAACAGATCGCAAGACCTTATATCCATCAGCTTTATAAAGGACCCCACTTTCTCGACGGCATAGTCGTTATGGGTCAGAAGGCAATGAGGGCCCTCAATGACGAGACCAGAGGAAGTCATTACCCCCTTGCCCGTACCATGGCTTGACTTAAGGGGTGACTTCCTCTTTAGAGACACGTCCCTAGGAGTGACGGCAACCTTTTTGGAAGGACGGTCGTCTTTCCCGTCAAGTTTCCTTTTCGAGACCTTAGAGACGGTCTTGGGGGCTGACGAGGTTCCCCCCTCTGTTTCCTTCGCCTTTTTCTCCTTTTTTTTACAGGCCGTGGCAGCCCTCACTCTTTGTTTAGTAGATTCCATCTCTGCACAAAATAACTAACGATTAGTACAATATATGGGATGAGTAAATTGAAGGAGGCAATGAAGAGTCTACTCACATCGACGGGAAAATTTGTCCAACCTACGAGCTTCAGCCATCAGCTCTGGACCCCCGCAATTCAAGTGAAGAGTGTCAAGGGTAATCAAGTCCCTACACTTTCGTTGCTCTAAGGGGGTTTCGAGAACCCGATGGATGAACGCCTCCTGCTCGGCATGGTAACCCACTCTTCTGAGCGGCATACCCAATCAGACCCCTCAAGGAAAAAGTATCTACTTTTCCAACTCCTGTTGGAATCTGGCATGTCAGATACAAGTCTTAAGTCCTTCTTCCTGACGGAAAAATGGTAAGTTCCTTTGGATGAAACAATCTGACGGTGTTTGCAGTAGTAGAAGAACTCATCTAGGGAAAGCTGACGGTTCCCACCGTTTAGACGACCCCATAGAACCTCAGCTCCAATAAAAGTCCTCCAAGCATTGGGGGCAATCTGGCTGACGGATAGCCCCATAAAGTCAACAAGCTGATAGTGCAAAACCATCAGTGGCAGCCTTAATCCAGTAGCAAGCACGGCGTCATACATGCCGACGTCTGTAGTCCTCCCTGTATAGCACTTTTCCCTTTTCCTAGAGAGTCGGATTGAGATGTGGTCTGGGATTTGGAAACGGGTACGTAATTCTTTGAAAACCCTTTCACTCATTTTAGGCAAAAAATTTTTGGCAGTCCAACCCTCGGGAAGGATGAAGGGACAGTTTCCCCCGGGACTTACCGAAGCCTCTTCATAGGACTCCTCATCACCCTCATCCTCCTCCTCATCTCTGTCACTCTCTCCTTCCCCTTCAACCTCACCTACTACTTTCTCCTCAACTTCCTCAACATAGTCTTCTACGTCATCGCTAGGAGACTAGGCTAACGTTTCCCTTTCTGACGACCCAAAAAAGCCGTCGGACTCTTGACCTGAGCCAAAAACTTCATCATAGCCCGCTCCATCGCGGACTGACGACTGTTCACTCGACGCGTCACTTGACATTTGACTATCTACAAGTGATGAATCCATTCTAAGTACCTAAATTGACATCCTCACTAAGAAATTGTTCAGCTAGAGCAAAAATGCGAAGAAAGAAGGAAAAAAAACTTACAGGTGAATAAGCCTTGGAGGAAAGAACAGCCTAAAAAGTGATGGATCAGCAAAAGCAAAGGCAACGAGCTCTCTCTCTTAAAATATCATCAAGGTTGAAATAGAGGAATGAGGAGAAGGATGCACGTTATATATAGGAGGAAAAATGCACGGAAGACGAAGCGACGCTCTCATCCAAAAACGAAGCCAACGAGAGCACGCCACGTGTCCAAGCATTAAATGGCTGGGCGCTCGAGGAATCACTCATAAATGATTTTCCCGCTCCTCTGAACCAAAAGATAGTTAACCGATAAAAATTTAACTCCACAACCCATCAGTTTAAAACGACAAGGATGTATAGTAAGGGGCAGCTGATAAGGATAAAATTAGTACTTACTCATATAAGGCATAAAGCTGATAGGTATAGTTAGAACCGTCAGCTTCCTCTTGTAGGAGTCAATGAACGATGTTCTAAATTGGGGCAATGAGGGGAATCCGCAAGGCACACCTAAAGGCTGACGACATCAACAAACTGATGCCAGTAAGGCTGAAGGAAATAAGATAAGCTAACGACCCTAATGCAAGATTACTTCCTACCCACGATTGCGTACATAAGGAAATGCCTTGCCCTCCACGTTTGATACTACTCAAAGGATCCCTATAAGGAAAGGATCCCGCCAAATATGCCCAAGAAGACTCCTATAAGGAAAAGACTTCCGCACCTAAGAAGAGATGTCAACCCTCTACAACTATAAAAGCCCCAATACCCTCACTAGCCAAGGTACGCATAATTGACCCCTCTCTAGCACTCTAGAGTTGTAAGAAGTTCTAACTTGACCTTCAGAAGGTACTTGGCCGGCACCACACTGGTGCTCTCTGCAAGGTCTTCTCTTTTGTGTTGCGCAGGTGCTATTTCAAGTGTGCAAGTACCTGTGGCTCACTGGTGACTTTTTCGGCATCATCATTAAGCAAAATAAATACTTTTAATTTTTATTTAATTACCCCTTGCATTGCATGGATTAGCGACTAGTTATTATTATTTTTGAGAAGATGAAAATGAGAGTAGATAATAATTACCTCAAACAGTAGTACTCGAGGAGTAAATAATTAAACGACGTTTAGAGGAAGATTACCTTAATGTTTAATTTCCGACCTTGTATTTAATGTTTAATCAAACAGTAGTACTCAGTTTTAATTTTACGTACTTTTAAGTAGTAGATTATGCCATAGTTATTAAACTTGGATTGGGCATTAATTTAGTCAAAGAGTTGGTTCATTGAGTTAATGGTGCAAGTCAAACCACAAGCTTAAATATAAGATATAAAATATAAAATGAAGTTTGAGAAATCATAAATAAATACATAAATTTAAGGAAAAAAAAAATTAAGCATGCCTAAATTACTAATTAAAATAAATTAGAAAAAGACACCAAATATAATTCAAATTCTAAATTTCAGAGGTAAGAACACTCGTAAACATAAAATAATGTGATGATGCTACATATGTTTTCTAGTGTGACAATTGTTAGAAACCATGGTTTTGTGTCATATACAAACCAATACTTCGAAAGAAACACACGAATATACTTCATTTATGAGAGATAACATACAATCTTGAATTCTAGAATAAATAATAAAAAGCATACCTTTATGTAGTGATTCTTAAAAACAAAGTAGAATATAATATCGATATTAGGAAACCTTCAATTTCATCTTAATTTCACTTGGTGTCCAAGATGTGTGTGCGGTCTTTCAATTAGTTCTTTGTACATTCTCTTTGTTTTGTTATGAAAAAAAAAAAGTGTTATAGAGAGTTTTTTTTTTTCTTCCCTATTAGTTTTATGTACGTTTTAATTGCCTAGACAACTATTTATTTAATAACTCCTTATTAAATAATAACTAATTATTAATTGGGCTTGCATTTTGGGCTAAACAAATTAGGCTTTAGTATGTGGCTTGGGATGGAAACAAAGGGACAAATAAGACTCCAGCACTAATGAGTTTCGAACTTTCCATCAACTCATAACAAATCCATATTTATCATTAATTATATAACAAGTATCATTATGATAATATAATTGCACTTGAAGCCTTATTAATAAATTATATCACAGGACTCTAATATAGTATCATTTGAACCCTCCATGAAATATTCATAGTGAATAAAGTCATAATTAATTGCCACTTTTAGTTATTCTTATATTTTACAAAATCTAATTTCATTAAACACAAACTTCAGTAACTCTTTATTATTACTATTGTGGATGAGCATAACACCTTCAATAACTAGTTCCTATTAAACTTATCTTATGGAAATATTTCGTATCTCTAAAAAGGGATTATGGATTCAATTTTGAGAATATTTGTCCCCTCAAAACTACATGTAGTTGTCCAACATACTGATATTTTGACCTTTAGACTAAATCGCACTTCTAATATATCAAAATAATCTACACTTCGTGGTCAAGTTCACAATTCTCTCAAAATTAAGAGTCTATGAAAATATAAGTCGTTAGATTTATTATTTGGATGGTAGAACGCTCAAAGTCCTTCATTGACATGTTACAACATAAGTTTACCTCATTGTCAGTGATGATTCCTTTGAACGTCCTCCAAGCATAACCCTCATCCAGTTCTAAGTTGGGAGGACGCTTGGTTTTCTCTAAAGGATGGGCCCTATGAGGTGCTATGGCTGCAGGAGGGAGGTCCTCAGGCTAGATAAGTGGAGTAGTCTGGACGGAAGGAGTGGTTTAGGGTACCAAGTTCACTGTCAAGGTGTCCAGGTGTATCGTCGCAGAAGGGAACTTTGGAACCTTGGGAGGAGGAGTCTTGCTAGACTTCTATTTCTTGGAACCTCGACAAGTGGAAGGTCACAAGGTCCACAAAGCTAGATATATTCTTCCTCTTTCCAACCTGGATGCTAGGCTTCTAGACGACTAGAGAAGTGACATCGTCCAAGACCTGTACATCCTCTTTACCCTCAGTACCAATTGCAACACCTTTCCTTTTATTTTCCTTCATGGTGGCCAACCTTATGGGAAGAAAGACGAAGTTAGTAAAAAAAAAAAAAAAAATTATGGACGATACTTACTTTGACAACTAGTCTCCTCGTGAGCAAGGTTCTCCATATTAGGCTCAGGACCAAGCCCCCAAACTGCCAGACGACTGAAAGTCACTAAGTTGTGGAAGGACCTCTCAAGGAAGGCACGTGCTTGGTCAATACGATCCAAATAAAATTTGTCGAAGCATGGATGAGTAATAGCTGCACCAATACAGAGGAGGGTTAGACGAGTAAAAAAGTTGGATAAAATGAATAAAAGAAAGGAAGAAAGACATACCCTCAAGACGAAGATGACCTAGAGGGCTAGTAAAAGGAGGGAAGGGGGCGCTATCTACATCGACTGGGTCCTTAGCCCAATTTCTAGAAATAAAAAAGAATTCTTTCTTCCAAAGCATGTTAGATGAACTACGACCCTTTATCAAACTAAACAGAGGGTCACTAAACGAGAACTGGTAAAAACCAACATATTACTTTATTTCTTAGGGCTTATAGCTATAAAGGAACTCGTCCACTATGATTGGACGGTTCCCTCACATTATAGTACTTACATGGAAACTATCATCCTCCATCCATTAGGGTTGAGTTGGTTTAGTCCAATACCCAATCTATGGAAGAGGTCTATACAAAAGGAGTTTAAGGGAAACCTAAGATCTGCTAGAAGGTAAGAAGTATATACACCAAAACTAGAAGAAAGGGAACAATACCATTCTCCCTCTTCAAGTAGACGAGGCTGATAGGCTAAGAATGTATTAACCCCTTGTGATGAATTAATTGATTAATTAGCCAAATTTATTAATTAATCAAATTAACATGTAAAGCGTGTGGTAGCACAAACAAATCACCAATTAAAATAGGTATGCAACGGAAAATAAATTTGACATGAGTGATTTGTTTATGAATGGGGAAAACTTATAGGGCAAAAACCCTACCAGGTGATTTTAAGGTTACCACTCCCGAGAATCCACTATTATCACAACAAGTGGTTACAAGTAAAGGAATCCTAGTACCTTATACCAACTTTCAGTTAAACCCTTACCTCAATACCCAATTAGACTTGTTCTGTAGTGACAATCTCTCATTTTCAATGCATGGCTCCTAGTACGTGACTAACTAATTGCACGGATTCCAATACGTGACTTGATAACCAACTAGAGAAGGATGTTGGTTGCAAATTTCTTCAGTTCATCACATGATGAAGATCAAGAAGCTCCTTGGTTACAAAACCCTACTGTGTACAAACACAGCATCTTCTTTAAGAGAGAGATGAACTAGGGCAAATTTTGTTTCCGGTCACAATTTGCATGAACAAAACTTTGCTCCACAGTAGTACAACTTGTGTCACCTTTGACGACCATTAAAATAATCCTTATATATGTCTAGGGTTGTGAGAAAAGAAAGCCCAAACATATACCTACGAATTGGATGAAAACAGAACTGAAAAATCTATTTTTCATAACCCTCGACAGATACCTATCGTCGAGTAGCTGTTAAGCCATGGGATTCAGACACCTCTCTAAATCTCGATAGATACTAGCTATCAAGCTAGCTGTCGAGCTTTAATGAGCATCACTTTCACACTTGATTCTTGGACAAACTTGCATAGCTTTAACACTTGAACTTGAAACCTTGTTTCTTGAAGCATTAAACATATCCTAAATCTACTCAAATACAAGTAAAGTGCATTTTGTCAAAAGATTAGCTAATTACATAAATTGTTGACATATATTCCTAGCATTGAATCACATATGTCCTAATAGAGGCCTAAACTCACTAGGAATTTGATATCTACCTATAAGGGTTTTTAACTTAGGCGCGTCCATAGTAGACGCAACCTTAGGAGCATAACTATAAATTATATTTTCTTCTTCATCCTCCTTTTCATCTTGAGGAGGTCTAGGTGACCTTTTGGATAAGCCATCCTACGTTGCATTTCCTGGAATTCCTTTAAAGGAAAACCAGGGACCCTAGGTGAATAATGCTCATCTGAGGAACTAGTATAACTACTATAACTAGTACTACCCTCACTGCTCTCATAACTAGCACCACCACTCCCAGAGGACACGTCCTGATACTCATCTATTTCTCTCTCTAGGCTACTACTAGGCGTAGACATAGTTAGAAGAATGAACAAAGATGAAAACCTAAGGATGAAGGAAAAGAAGTACTCGACGAGACTAGAAGACGAGGACTAGATGAGGCTCTTGGATGTAATGGTAGAAAGGAAATTATCAGAACAATAAAAGGGCAAGAGAGAGAATGTACATATTTATAGGGCCTAGAGGTGAATCAACAAAGCAACGCAGACCAACCAGAAGTTGACACGTGGCATTCTCCTCGAAAAATAAATCAATGTGACCAGCCAACCAATGAGATTATGACACGTGGCACAATCTGGAATAATAAAATTTAACCAGAGAAAATGAAAACATGTGGCGCAACAATCAACCATTATAACAATGACGCGTGGCAAAAATCAACAGTAAATACTATAGCACCCTAGACGACCCTTGGACAAGTGGGCAACTGATAGTGAACTAAAAATTGAACTATCTCCAATTAGTCCATAAGAGTTGTCCAGAGCTAGAAAGGTTAGTCCAACATAAGAAGGTCGTCTGTGGGCATGAAGGTCATCCACCAAGAAAACACCTGGAAGAACCCTTAACACTTAGAAAATTTTCAGAAATGGACTTATGTACAAATGCTTGTAATTCGGACCACGTTCTACTATTTTTGAAGTATGAGCAAATCCTTGTTCATCGCTGTAACTTCCCACTAAGTACTTAACTTCCAATAGCAGTTGTAGAAGATAAGATTGAACATTCTAACTTCTATAGCAGTTGTGGAAGTTAAGTCTGAACCTTCTAACTTCCATACACGTTGAGGAAGTTACTAAACAAGTAACCACTCCAAAGCTCACTATATAAGGACTCATTCACATCAAATGAAGGTAAGTTCCCACTACTCCTAAAGTTGGGATTCTTGAGTTCTAGAGAGAAAAACTAACTTAAGCATCGTAGGGTTCTTGGCTGGTTCACCCCGGTCACCTTTGATCTTGTGTTTCTTTCTTTTCAGGCCTTCCAAGCTATCACTAGCCCATTGAAACCCAGAGCATTCAGTCTACTAATTTTCTTTACGTCATTAACCACTTTCTTTCTTTCCCTTTTTTCTCTATTACTCCTTTCTCAGTTTTCACTATTTTCTTCCCTTGGGTAATTTTCTCCCTCATCTATGGCTACTACCCCTCTTTATAGTGTGCTGATTCCACGAGTTTTCTCCCTTTTACCCTTAGGGCTTCATCAACTGTTTTTGGTTTGTTATGGACATCCCTTCAAGACTGCCCACCAACCCATTGGTTGCCCAACCACTACCACTGCCAGGTAAACCCAGTGCATCCTCTTTCTTCCACTACCAATTCCATGACAAAATCTTTCTATTATGATCTTGGTATATTCCTTTCCCTCTTTACCTAAATGGATATAGACTTGGGTCTCTCCTTACCTACCTCTATGGTATGCATCAGGAGGTCCCAATAATCTACCGCATCTTTTGGGCAAAATTTCATCCTAGTAAAGCGTTTTACCAAAAGAAGCTTTGGTTGAAAACCAAAAATAGACTCTTTTCCACCCACCACCAAACCACATCCTCTGAACCCTTTGACTGTGGGCCCACCTCCCTTATATTGGCTAGGTACAGGTTGGTGGTGCTCTGGCCCTTGTTTGCTTGCTCCACTATCCTCTATTTTTTATTTCTTTTATTCCCACGCTGTTTCTGTCATTGCTGTGGGTGCAAAGGAAAGGGAAAATTACAAATTTGGAGTCGCCACCTAGTTATATGATCTAAGAACCATGAATATAGCGTCCTTTTGAGGAAGGACCTTCGATCTTACTACCAGAGTTTGGGTTTGGAGTTTAGGTACGCTCTTGGGAAGGTGTTAGGCACCCAAGATCGCTCAACCCTAAGGTTGTCCTCCCATCATTGTGTCCTATATCTTAATCCTATTAAAAAAATCATTTAAATACTTGTATTCTAGACTCACGCACACACTTAAATGAATCTAGCAAACAACATGGCATCTTTAACCCTAAACACATACTTATCCATCTATCCAAACAAAAAAAGAGCCAAACATATAAAAGCAAACACTAGCATTCATCTAAAACAAAACAACAACTTAAAACATGATAGCAAGCATATCATTAAACAAAACATATCAAGAACAAAATGTTTAACATATTAGAAGCCTTATTCACACATCTAAAAACCCTAACACCAATGCATGAACATTGCTAATGCATGGCTTACCCTTTACGTACCTCTCAACAATACAGCACATATGACATCAATGTGTGAACATGTGAATGAATGGCATAGCATTAAAACTAAGAAAACCCTAACCTACACCCTAATCTAAACATGTGATAATGACAAACATGTTAAAAGGCAAACAAACTGCCATAGGGCTTGAAACATATGGAAAAGAGGCTTATTCAAACAAACATGTGAAGGTAGAACAAAACAAACAAAAAATTAGGGTCTGCGTACACATGAGTTTAGTCTGCGTACACAGGCTAGATCATGCGTATGCAGATCCTTACCCAGAAACCCTAATTAACACAGAAACAAAGCAGAAACCAAAAAACTAAAATCTAGTAACTTATCATGTTTGAAGACAAAAAGAAAACCTAAAACTAACCTAAACAAACAAATGTAAACATAAACTAAGCAAAAGAAACATATTAAAAAAAGATTAAAGCAGAAAAGAAAAAAAAAAGTTTTTCAAGAATACCTTAAAGCAAAAGCTCGTAGGCTTGATTTTTAACCATTCCCCATAGTCAAATCTATCACAATTCAATGAAATAGTGATTAGTAATCTTAAACTTAAAGGATTGGGACCAGAAAAGGTCCCAATCAAATAAAAAGAGACTTGAGGGTGTTTTGTGGAAAAAGTTCATTTTGATTCACTATTTTCTAGTGAATCTTAGGTTTTTCCCGGGGGATTTCTTTGTGTGTTTTGAAAATGTACCATGTAAGGCTTTTTATATTGGAAAAAAAAGGGGTTTGAAATGGCTCCCAGATGATGTGGGATTCATTTCGTACCTCAGCCATTATTGTAGAAAAGTTACCTTTCATATGCTTCTGAAACCCTAGCTGCGTATGCAAGAATATGCCTGCATATGCATGCTTTAGCTCGCGTACACAGGCCGCAATCCATGTATGCAAGAAGAGGGCTACTTTGGTTATTTTATTTCCAAAAATATTTTTTTGCTCATTCAAAAAGGTTATATTTTCCATTTTAACACTCCTCAGGTCAACTTAATATCTGATTGGGCTCTAAACTGGCCTTGGTACTTAAAGTTCGAGTATCATTGAGGAATGGGGGCCTGAGTCGTAAGGGGTACAAAATAAGGTGTCTAAAACTGCAGATTGGTTTTTTTTTTTGTGTGTGTGTGTGTGTGTGTGTGTGTGTGTGTGTGTGTGTGTGTGTGTGTGTGTGTGTGTGTGTGTTGCTATGTGTCTCTTTTGATCATGTTTATCCTCTATGGAAAAGGGTACGTATCCTTCGGCTTGCCTTGTTTTCTTTTGTCTTTTCTTTGATTTTGTGTTCTTTCTCCTTTACGCATTTTTTGCCGCTGGATTTGTCTTATTTCTTCATGCATTTCCTGCTATGTTTGTCATTTCCTTTGATTCAGCTTTTCTTCCTTCAAGTAGTTCCTACTATTGACACTTTCTGCTGTTCCTTGTTTCTTTTCATCATGTTTCTTCATATTAGTTTTCACTCCTATTTTTTTATACAAAAGGATTATGCCTTTGTGGGCCAAATAATGTTTACTAGATTAAAAGGGTATTAGACCCAATTTGCCTTAATCTGCCAAAGTCATTCTGCAGAAGATCTGTATTTTGTAGAAAAACCTCTATTGTAGCAAATTTGTATTCTGTTGCAGATCACTTTCTCTTGCATTTCTTTCTCAGCCTAGGCGTAAGTCTAGGCTTTTGTTTCTTGGTCTTCATGGTGGGCCTTTGGGCACCGCTTTCCATTGGGCTTTCTTCCTTATGGGCTTTTGGCCCATTCTTTTTATTAGGCATTCCTTGTGGCCTTTTAGGTACGGATTTGCAAAAAATGGGTATCAACAACATCCAATAGAAGTATCCACTTCCATGATCAAGACAAACCATCTTAGTTGACATGTTATATAGTCTTCACAGATGAAATGTCAAATTTTGTCACCAACTACAAATTATGTTTTTAAGTTTACAAGGAACTTATGATTTAAATATTTTGTAACTCAATTACATAATTCACATACAATACATCTCAATGACTATATGATAATGTCCAATTAGTTCATGTACAATAGTCTCATATTTAAATTACTTAAAACCATGGTTTAAAATTTTGAATGGTAAAAAAACTAGAAAAGGATCTAGTCCACAGTTTTTATTGGTTTAACCAAAAACTTTTATGGTTGAACCACCGATTTTTTTACTATTTTACCTGACCAATTAAGAATTTGGTTTCCGATTCAACCAGCCAGTTCAATCTAGTTCTCAAAACTATGCATAAATCATGACAATAAATTGAATTTTAGGTCACAAACTCTTTGTAGCTAATAGACCAAAGTGCCAAATGCAATCATTCAAACGGTCTCTTGACTAGTGCAGTAAGAGATCTTGGCTTTGTAGGCTCTCAAATCACCTACTTTAACAACCGCTTTGATCATTTTATGCACAGCAAAATGATAAAGTGATAAGGACTTAGAATGAAGTTTCAAAGTGTTAACAACAAAGTACTATTTTTTTTTTCCTAAGCATAACAGAGTATTGATTAACCTCAAATTTTCAATTCTGAAAATGAATTACTTTATCGAAAACCAAAATTAATATAGATATATCTGTTAGATATATTATGGCCCAAGTGACCTAAATCAATTGTAGACCCATGTATTAGTAAAACAAGTATATTAACTTTAGTTTAGTCTATGCTTAGCATAGGGTTAGTCAAATATCCTCTAATATATATAAACTCTACATTGAGTTCATTATAACACAAGTGTTTAGTATAATATATAGTCATCAAGGGCTTTCACATTATGGATGTAGGGCGTTAGGCCGAACTATGTAAACTTTGTGTGTTTTCTCTTTCATCCTTCCACTCATCATTCAATTATTGCACACAACTATCCAAAACCTTTAACAATATCAATAACCAATCATTATTTCCCTTCATGTGATTAAAGAATCATCATCCGATGGCCCAATCCTATGTTTAAGTCATTGCTCTATTAATTCCTTTAATGTCAAGTTACAATCTTTTAAATGAGATGGCCCTATCTCTTAAAGGGTGGCAATTTTTATCCAAACTCATTAACCCATCTATGACCCACTTAATTTGGGTAAGTCTTGACTCAACCCAATTAAATATTTGGATTAAATGATAAGACTTGATGATGTGCTAAAATCATCAGTGAGATGTAGGATCCAAATCGCGCCAATGGGTACCTGTCGAATAAGAATGAAAGAACCAAACTGAAGGCACTGATGTGGCACCGACTGAAAACCCTCCCAATGTCAAGTTAATGAATAAGAAACCTCTAAGAACTCTATAGTGAGAGAGCTAGAGTTTTTCTACGTCCCTGAGAAATGAGGAGGTCTGGTGTTTATATAGTGGTGAGTAGCGAATCGAGATCCCTTCAAAGTAGGGATCTTTCCTAGTAGGGGAGATTTGATACTTAGGGTTTCCAAGATTTTAGGGTGTCTTTCCATATGAGGGGGATATGGATTGGTAGTGGGTTTTCATGCATGTTACGCTAGATATTTCCTTATATGAGTAATTGTGAGGATCATGAAATGCCACACTAGACCCGTTGGCTTTTTCTTTTGTTGGTCTAAAGTCATCTATTGCTTTAAAGGTCTCTATTGGTTAGTGCAGGGGTTGCACCCATCGATCCCTGGAGAGAGAGACACTTATCACTTGAAGGGTCGATCTTCCTTTGTGAAGCTGATGGCTCTACAGGACCGTTAGCTTACATAGGAATTAATTTTGTAAAAAATGTCCCTATCAAGACCCATATGGGTAATTTAATTAAATGAGTTTTAATAGGTAAACCCACTGGGTACCCTAAGGACCCATCTAAAATTTAAAGTTTGACACATAAATAAAAATAAATATTAAAAAAGGAAGAAGCTACGGTAAAACCTTAACAAGCTAACTAGCCGCCATTTCTTGCATCTAACAAAGAGAAAAGTTTCTCCTTCATTTTCTCAATGACTAAATGAGACAAAATCTAAACCTTTCTCTCTCTCTCTCTCTCGCTCTCTTATAGAACACACCACAAAGCCTCACTCACTCACACAAAAAGAAGGAAATCATATATTGAAAATCGAAAGCAACATCATTGGACTATGATTCAGATTCCATGGCATCAAAAGCGACATTGGAGGGATCCAAAATGATGTCCTCTAATTCAAACTCCATGATGTCAAAACCATGGATCTCATCCACTCAAATCCGCCTTACCAATCTGTAATTACTCTATATTTTCCTTAATTTTTTACTAATCCTATGTTTGGTTGCCAAGAAAAGTTAAGGGGAAAGGGAAAAAATAGCTAGGTTACATTTAGTTGTTGTGTATTTGCTAATTTTCTCTATTTTAGGGCACAAAATTTGTTACGAGGGAAAATATTTTATGGGGAAATTTGAATTTGTTTTTTATTGAAAATTTCATGTGATTTTCACATTTTAGATCAAGATGGATAGACTTTATAATGATCCCTCAATTCTTATGATTTAATTTGTACTTTTTACCTATCCTCTATTTGGTTGCCAAGAAAATTAGATTCAATTTTAGAGTTTTATTTTTATTCTCTTAGCTCTGGTTGTTTTGAGGGAAAGGTGAAAATAGTTTTGCTAAGAAAAAAGAAAAAACTCAAATGATTTGCATAGTGTGGGTGAGAAAATTTTGCACAGATGGTTTTTTTTTTTTTTTTTTAATTTTTTATCTACTGAATTTGAATTTTATAATTGGTTGAATAGGTTAGTTGCAGATTAAATGCATACGGTGAATAATGGGTATTTAATTTTTTAAAAAATGAATAATAAATAGGTAAATGGGTAATTATAAACCCATTTCATTTATGACCCAACTCAAAATCTACCCAACCCACTCCTAGTGGCTATCAATGATAAAGATCTTTGCAAACTGTGTTGTCATTGTTATGAATGAATTCATTGTTTATTCTACTTTGGGAGAAATTATTAGAACCTACAGGAGGATAGTTGATTTGGTTCTCCCTAGTCCTTCCAACTAATAATCTGTTGCCATGTGTTTAAATAGGCAGATGTTTGATTTAACCAAAAAAATCTAACTCTAGTTAAACTGAAAATTAACCAAAGAGGCAAAGTTATGTTTAAATTTTAAACACCTGCATCTCAAAAGTTAAATTCCATTAGAAATTTAAAATTCGGTAAAAATAAATCTAATTAATCTAGGTATTTCATTTTCCTCTCTCTCTCTCTCTCTCTCTCTCTCCATAAGATTGAATTCCAGAGAGGTCTCACAATGATACGCTACCATTTTCACTTACCATCACCACAGCTACTAGCCGGCCTTCTTCTCCACACAGCGAGTTATGTCTTTCCAATGAGAAATTTTCTTAGAGCTACAAAATTCCATACCTATTCAGATTTCAACAACAACTGTGATGATGACATCAATGAACAAAGCGATTGTTTTTTCGTTAGATTTTTTAAAGTTTTTAAAAAACTATTTAACAACTGACTTTGATTTTAAGTTATTGTCAAATTACCAGTCGTTGGTACCTATTTTTGACAAAAGGCCCAACAGCAGAAAAAACCCAATAGTGAAGGAAGATGGAGGAAAAAAAATGAAAGAGACATGATAGAAGTAAATGGGCTATGAAAGTCCAAGAAAAGAGGTAAAAGCCCAATGGGCCAACGTGGCAGGAAGTGACAGCCAGTAGGCCCATGGGCATAACGAGAGGTAAGAGTAAAGTAAATGGGCTATGAAAATCCAAGAAAAGAGGTAAAAACCCAATGAGCCAACATGGCAGGAAGTAACAGCTAGCACGCCTATAGGCACAATAAAAGGTAAAAGTAAAGTAAATGGGCTATGAAAATCCAAGAAAAGAGGTAAAAATCCAGTGGGCCAACATATGGCAAGAAGTGACAGCCAGTAGGCCCTTGGGCACAACAAGAGGAAAAAGTAATGTAAATGGGCTATGAGAGCCCAAAGGAAGAAGTAAAGACCAATGGACCGACAGGCCCATGACCACAGTGAGAGGTAAAAAGGAGGAATAACGTGCAAACCACTGGGTGATGAAGAAATAAGAAAGAAGATCAAAAGCCCAACGAATTGGTTTGGCAAGAACTTATGTCGAGCAAACACGCAAATCCATAAGGGGATGAGAAGAAATAAGGCAAGCCCAAAAGCCCATACTCCTTTTTCACAGAAGATAAACACGAGCAAAATAGACACACAGGAAAATGAAAAAAGGCTAGTCTGCCATGGCAGAAACAGCATCGGAACAAAAGGAAACAAATACAGAGGATAGTGGAGCAAGCACATAAAGGCCAGAGCACCACTAATTTGTACCCAACCAATACAAGAGAGGTGGACCTGTGGTCAAGGGGTTCAAAGGGTGTGGTTTGGTGGTAGGGGGAAAAGAGTTTGTTTTGGGTTTCCAGCCATAGCTTCTTTTGGGAAAATGCCTTGCTAGAATGGTATTTTGCTCAAAAGAGGTAGTAGATGGCTGGGACCACCGGATGCATGCCATAGATATAGGTAGTGAGAGACCCAAGTCCTTATCCATTGAGGCAAGAAGGGAAAGGCGGAGAGCAGGATCAAACAAAGAATGATTTTGTCATGGAATGAGTAGTAGAACAAAGAGAATGCACTAGGTTCACCTAGTGGTGGTAATGGTTGGGCAACCAATGGGTTGGTGGGCAATCTTGAAGGGATGCCCACAACAAACCAAAAATAGTTGGTGAAGCCCTAAGGGTAAAAGGGAGAAATCCCATGGAAGCAGTCCACTATAAAGAGGGGTGTAGACACCACATTTTGTACCTCTTAGGACTTGGCCCTCAATCCCCAATGATGTTGAAATTCTAAAGCCCAAGGTCGGTTTAGGGCCTACTCAGATTGAAATTAACTTGAAGAAAATGTTTTAGGAAAAATATAACTCTTTTTATGAATAAAATAAGCTATTTTTGGAAAATAAAGACTATGCAAACCCTAGGGCATGCATATGCATACACTGCGCACACACACTCAACCTCTGTGTATGCATGCTTTATGCATGCGTACACATACACGAGCATGAGTACACATGTTAGGATTCCAAAAACTATGACAGGCGAGTTTTTATGCATTAAAGATGAATTTTGGAATGAATCTCACATCATCTAGGAGCTGTTCCAAACCCTTATTTTCTCACTATATAAAGCCATACATAGTAGCTTTCAAAAACACATAGAAAATCCTAAGGCAAAACATCAAATTCACTAGAAATAGTGAATCAATGAGGGAGTTTTTCAAAAAAAATCCTTAAGTCTATATTTTTCTGATTGAGGCCTTTTCTGGCTTTGATTTTGGAGTTTTAAGATTACTAATCACTTTTTTATTGATTGTGAATAGATTTTATTGAAAGGAATAGTCAAAATCAAGCCAAGGAGCTTTTGTTTTTAGTTATAAAGTTTCTTACCTCTTTTATTTTATTTCTCTTTGTTTTGATCTTTATTTCTATTTCTACTGCTTATTTTTGTGTTATAACATGTCTATTTAAGTTTAGGTTTTCTTTGTTTTATGTTTTGAAGCATATTAGGGTGTTAGATTTATAGTGTTACTTCTACCATGTTCTACATTTCCGGGTTAGGTTTAGGGTGAGTATGCGTATGCATGCCTTTTGCATGTGCATGCATACTCAATGTATGCATACGCATACAACTGAACTGTGCACGCATGCTCTATGTATGCACATGTATACTTATGCCCAGAAACCTTAATCCAACCCTTTCTATTTCTATTTCTTTATTACTCTTATATAATATGCCTCTGCCTTGCTCCTCTTTATGCTTATGAGTCTCTGTTTCTCTGTTTGTTTTTTTTTATTATTTTTCTTCACATGCTAGATTAGGATTAGGGTTCCTTTAATAATTTCCTTGTTTTTCCTTGAACATGTATATGAATGATCATGCATTGATGCATAGGTGCTGTGGTGGAGTAAGGTAAGTCATGCATTTATATGAACATACATTTGGAATACATGTTTTGATGATGAATATGAATATGTTTGTTGGGATGATGTTTAAATGCAATCACATGTTTGCTTAAATCTTACCATACCTATGTTTCTACCTTGATTTGATATATACATGTTTCTATCTTGGATGTAATGTGATGCTATGTGTGATAGATGTATGTGTGGAGCCAACATGGGGCCTTCCTCCTTGGATGAAGAGAGGGGAGTACGCCTTGGCCAAGTGGGCCGGGGTAGAGAAAAGATAGGAGTCGCCACCTAGATTAGGTCTAGGAACTATTTAATAGCACCCTTAAGTCTTACTACTAGAGTATAGGTTCAGAGTTTAGGTACAGTTTTAGGAAGTTGATAGGCACCCAAAACTGCCCGACCCATGGGTCAGCTTCTAGTCATTGTGTCTTATATCTTAATCCTATTAAAGGCACATTCAACATTGCATTCTATACTCTCACACACACTAGCATACATCTAAGTATACAACATGACATCAATCATCCCAAACCCCTAACATACATCTATCATCATATCATCATAAACCCTAGCATCTTCCTATTACATCCAAGGCAGCAAACAAATCATGGCAGCAAGTATACATGGCGGAAACACAAACATGGCAAGATCCAAATAAACATATGATTGTATCAAGGACAAATCATCCAAGTAAACATGTTCATATTCATCATCAAACATATACCCAATTCATGTTCATGTAAATGCGTGACTTACCTCACTTACTTTATTGCATCTTAGCACCTATGCATCAATGGATGGCCATGTGAATGCATGTTCATGGCATTAAAGCAAGAAATAAAAAGAAACCCTATTCTTGCATGTTAAAGGCAGACAAGTAATTAAAAAGATGAACAGAGACTCATGAACATAAAAATAAGACAAAATAGAGGCATATTATATAGGAGAAACAAAGAAACAGAAGCAAAAAACTCATATTAGGGTTTTTGGGCTTTAGTACGTGTATGCATACATAGGGTCTACGTATGTAACCCAGTTGTATGCGTACACATACTTCATGTATGTCTGTGCATGCAGTAAGCATGTGTATGCATACATGCCCCGAAACCCTAACCTAGAAACTCAGAAAAACATAAAACGGAGCAGGATTTAAAACAATAAATATAACAACCTAACATGCCATTAAACATGAAAACTATATAAAACTAAACTAAAAAAGCGTATTAGAACATAGACAAAGCAAGAAAACAACATTAAAAACAAGATTAAAGTAGAAATGAAAGAAAAGAGTTTAGAACTCAATACCTTAAAACAAAAGCTCCTAGGCTTGATTTTGACCGTTCCCCTCATTCAAATCTATTCACAATCAAATAAGGAAGTGATTAGTATTCTTAAAACTCAAAGATCAAGGATAGAAAAGGCCCCAATCAAAAAATATTGACTTGAGGATGTTTTGTGAAATACTCCTTTTTTGATTTACTATTTCTAGGAATCTTGTGTTTTCCCTTGAGATTTTTTGTGTTTTGAAAGGGTACCATGTATGGCTTTATATAGTTGAAAAGGGGGTTTGGAACAGCTTTTAGATGATGTGGAATTCATTCCAAACCTCAACTTTAAATGCAAAAACTTGCCTTTCATAGCTCTCTGGAACCGTAGTTGCATACGTAGGTCCATGCTTGCATCAGACCTATATATGCTTACATGTGTATGCATATGCAGGCCAAGAGTTTCCTTGGCCTTTATTTTCTAAAAATAGATTTATTTGCTCACAAAAAGTTATATTTTTCATTTTAACATTTCTCAATTCAATTTCGAATTTGATTAGGCCCTAAATGAACATTGGATCTTAAAATTTCAGCATCATTAGGGAATAAGGGCCTGAGTTGTAAAGGGTACAAAATGCGGTATCTACAGATGTCCCTCTTTTAATCTATCAACTCTGCTAATAGAGTCAAGAGAATAAGAGAAAAAACATTTTGTTTCGATGTTTGGCCAAGGCCCAACCCACGCACATGGCACACAACATGCATACGTGGGGCAGAGTGCAACTCCGCAGAGTTATGTGGGATTTGTATGTCCGAATTCCCACCAATGTTGCTTAGGAAATGAGCAACGATAGGTTCACTATCCCAAAACTTTGTTTTGCCAATTGCAAGTAAAAGGCGAGTGACTCACTATCCTAGAGTCACTTAAAAAGAAAAACAAATAAGGCCAACGGGCGCAACCATCAACCAAACAAGCAAGGTGCTTTTACGAGCTTAAAATGATACATCTGTGGTGTCCATTTGGGGCTCTTACCTCAAACTTCTCTGGGTGGCTTGCGCCTCTGGGAAATGTTTGTCTTCTCCATTTCTATTTCTACCTACTTTGGTGAGGCTTTTGCCTTGGGGTGACCTTGGTCTTTGTCTTTATCTCTACCTCTTCTACTATGTCTGCATGTTCAATTTCCTCAAGATATGTGCATAAGTTCTATATTCTTCTCTTCTAACTTGTATGGGGTTTGTGCCTGCATGCTCAATTCCTAGAGGATATGTGCAAAAATAGCCTTAATGTTCCAACTCACAAGGGGATCTTTGGTGAAAGATCCACTATGGAGGTGAAAGACTCATTAGGGAGTATGATCTGCTGAGAAGTGTGTTGGTGACCCATGGGGGAGTCTTCTTGGCATGTAGTTCACTGGGGAAGATAGCTTTTTGAGAAGTTTGGTGGTAACCCATTGAGGAGTATTCTTGATGATCTTAACCTACGAGGAAGTCTTTGATGATGGGTGATCCACTGGGGAGGAAAGGCTTGCTAAGGATTGTAGGTGGTCCATTGGGAATAAGATAACTCGCTAAGGAGTTTAATGATGACTTTGACTTACTGGGAATTCTTTGATGGTTTTCTTCTTCTCCTTCATGACTTACTAGGGATATTTCATATATTACACTCTTGAGGGGGTTTTATCAACTCCATGGGGAAGTTTTCTTCATAACCCTTGAGGGGGTTGTTTTTGTGCCTTAGACCCTTGGGGGAGTCCTTCTGTGATACTGTTCTTTACTGGGGATTTGGTTGATGATCTTAACTCACAAGGGAGTTTCCTTGGTGATTTTTGTTCCACTGAAGGATGTTCTTAATGCTTTCAACCCATTGGGGATGCTTTGAGGGTCTTTGTGTCTTTTACCGAAATGAGGTTATTTCTATCATTTTTTACGCATTCTTGAATTTTCTTTTGCATTTCCTATCTTCTGGGAACTCATTAGGGATATTTTGAATTTTTTTTACTAAACTACAAGTAGTTTAGTGAGGGCCTAAACTACACGTAGTTTAGCCATCAGATGCATTCTTGCCTCTTCATTTTTCCTCAACTGTTATTAACTGTTTCTTTTTTCTTTTCTTCATCTCCCTCATCTCTTCACCTTCTCTCCAACTCTCTAACTTTAATCATTTCTCTATAAAGCCTTGCCTTTCCCTCATTTCCTCACAACTAATCTTTTCCTCTCAAATTCTCTCATCCAAAACTCTCTTTCTCTCCCAAACTCCATGGCGCCCAAGTCCAAGAAAAGCTCCTACATGATTTTTGGTGATGTGTTCAATCTTACCCACTAGAATGGGGCTGTAAGGTTGAACAATCCTCCCTCCTTGACCCACAAGCCAAATGATCATTTCTTAAAGAATGCACAGACTAGATTGGTGAGTTTTCCAAACTTTTCTCATTTTTGAGTTTCGCTTTGATTTTCCATTCTAATCTATTTTTGGACATATAAATTCTTGGGTTTTGCTGTGGGATGGGTTGAGATGAAAGAGATACACTTTAGGAGGGGTAGGAACATGTTTAGGATGAGTTTTGATTAAAGGTGGTTGAAAATGTTGAAGAACACTTCTCTGTTTGTGCTCATGCGTACGCAGATATCAACTTATATACATAACCTTCATTCATGCATATGCATACTTAACTCATGCGAATGTAGGCTCTCTTCATGCGTATGCATCCATGTTCTTCAGTTTATACAAACGCGTGATACAACTCTTGTATGGGTGTGAAGTCCCTGCGTACACAGACGTAGGCCCGCATATGCATACTAGCACTTAGAAACCCCATTTTGACTATTTTGACCCCTTTTTCACTTATTTTGTCACCCAATCATCATTTTAGTGCTCTATTTTCATCCTTTGGTAGGCCCTACTTGCTTTCTCAAGTAAAAGCAGCACCAATTGTGTTGCTTCATAGTATTGGATCATAATTGAGGAGACCAAGGGCTACATATGTGTTGTGGCCTTCAAGCCCATTATCTGCTTGTTGGCAAAGACCTCTGCTAGTGCCATCTCGATGCAGTTCTTGGCTAAAAGGCTGTGGGACACTACCCACACCTTTCATATTGTTGGCCGGGAGATGACGGTGACTCCCCATGATTTTCACTAGATGACTAGCCTTAGGTGCGATGGGGTGCTTATCAATCTTGAGGGTGAGTTGGGCATGCAGCTAAGCATAAAGCTACTCGGGAGGAGGTACTCGATGGATACAATTCGCTACTTTGACATTAAGAAGGATTACCGACCCTTTCCACAGGTGACTTTTGAGCACTATGCTCGGATGGCTAGGGCATTTCTGGTGTACATCTTGGGGGCCTATCTGTTCACCAATAGGGGGCAGACAGTGTCCTTGAGGTGACTATCACTCTTTCGTGACTTCGAGGGGGCCTAGGAGGCCAATTGGGGCTAGGCGTTTCTCGCCTATTTGTACTCATCCCTCATCACTCTCAATCAAAGGACTCTTTGTCAGCTAGTGGGGCCTTGGAAGCTCCTTTAGGTTAGTCCATTCTTCTTTTTCCTTTGCAGCTTCTTACAGATGTACTTCATGCCTTTGCAAATTATGTTCATCCACATGTCACCTAGGCTTAACAAAACTGTACCTCATGTTCTTGCAAACTGTATTCATGTCTTTTTCTTGCAAACTGTCATCCTATAAATTACATTCATATCTATTCATCTTGCAAGCTGTACCCAGTCATCTTGCAAACTATATCCATTCATCTTGCAAATTGTACTTATTCATCTTTTAAACTGTGTTTATGTCCTGCAAACTTTCATTTTGTAAACTGTGTTCTCTCTTTTCAATGTTGGGCCGTAAAGTACGGTTTTATCGCTTGTGGAGTAAAGGTGGAGCTTTTCCTCGGTTAGGAATCACTTTGACAACCTTTCTTTTGAGGAGGTGAGTTAGACATTCACTTTTCCTTGTTACTATCTCTTGCATTCTCTTAGGATTCTTCTTCTAACCTTATGTGCTGTTATAGGTCATTTGGAGTCCTTAGGAGAGTGCCTTTGCTGTTGTGGACCCAAACTTGGAGGCAGTCGCCATTATCACTTCTGGGATCACCCAGCCTTTTGAGGGTGCTGGCTTATGGTTGCTATACTTGGCAAAGAAGGTACGCTGCCAGTTGGTGGGTTAAGATTCCCCACAAATTTTGATGGACCCTCTAGTGTTTAAGCTTGCCCCGCTTTCCATAACGGACGCTGATTGGAGGAATGGCATTCCTTATGTCCAACGGGTTACAGATAAGCAAGATTATGAGGAGTTCAACGATACTCGCCTCATGCCCTCTCTCACCCTTGTGGTATGTGTACTTTCTCTTCTCATTCATTTCCATTTTTCCTTTGCATTGCTTCACATGATGATGTTTAACTGGGATACCTATATCAGGCTGGCCATGCTGTTGGTGCTCTTATTGACCCTCCTCACTTACCTTGGACGGCTTATGTCTACGGTCCTGACGGCTTCTTTCAGGAGCGTGCGGTGGGACGTGACACAAACGACATGGGTTACACTTTTCTTGAGGGTACACAAGTAGTGAGTTCTCCTTCATTCTTGTCCTTTCTCTTCTTTTCTTGCATCTCCCAATACTTGTTCTAACACCTTTTTTTTTTTTTTTTTTTTTTTTTTTTTCAAATTTAGCCTACTATACTAGAGCATGAGAAGCTAGTTTGGCTTGCAGGGAACCTCAAGTTGGAGTTGACCGAGCATTCTAGGTAGATCTATGGTCCTAGAGGGTTTGCCTACCCGAGTGATGATGCTGATGGTGATCTAGAGGCCACTCCTATCTAACAGCCGAGGAAGAGGCGTAATCAATGATCCTCCAATTTAGACACACACAACACAGATGCACATCATATTTTTTTCTTTTTCTTTCTTTTTATTTTATTTACTTAGCATGTATTTCTACGCTTATTTCTTATTTGAGACATTGGATTGTAGTTTTAGAGTTTTAGAACATCTTTTACACTTCTGCTTTTATTTAAGACATGTACTTAATTTACATCTCATAGGGATAAATGTTCTTGTGTTGGGTTCTAAGACTTTAGGTTTAGATGTATTGGAACTTCAATTTGTAATGTTGGCAAACCATGATCAAAACGTTTTAGTCTTTGTTTTAGACTTGCTCAAAGTGTGTTTATATGTAAAGTTGGAATCGAGTATTCTGTAAGATTTACTGTGTAAATCAACCTGGCTCGATCGATCAAAAATTAGGCTCAATCGATTGAAGCTCGTGCAAATTGTTTTTCTGCAAATTTTCCAACTTAGCCCAAGCCCGTTTGATGTGTAGGGTTTTATGTTTTGTATTAAGTATAAAAGGGAAAACCCTAGCCATATTTTTAGATTGCTCCTTATGCTGTGTGTGTGAATCTTTTGTGAGATCAAGAGTGGTTGCCTTCACACATACTTAGGGTTTCCAAAATTCAAGATTATGTCAAGAACTTGGTGATCAATTCAGTTGCTGCTTTAAGAGCTTAAAGATACACAAGCGAGTGTGCTTGTACTTGCTGGGAATTCAAGAAAGAAGTAGTCCATGGACTTAGAGCTATCATAGGGTCGTGGTAGTAAGTTTCCTACTCAAGGTAGCAATAGGATGTTAGTGGTCTAAGTCACTATTGTGTAAACTTCAATTCTTTCATAGCTTAGTTAAATCCTCCCTAGGTTTTTTACCGATTTGGTTTTCCTGAGTTATAATATTGTTGTGTTCTTTATTTTCCGCACTTTGCAATAATATGATATATGTATGTTAACCTAAATCTGATTAATTTGACTAAGTAATCACTTGGCTAATTAACTTGGTTAATTTGGTTATGTTTTAGGGGTTCTAAAAACAAACAAGTGGTATCAGAGTGGGTAGCTCTCTTGTCGTAGATCCTTTGATCTCCGAGCTGATCCTTGACCCCAGTTGTCATGGAACACAAAAACTCTCTTGTTATTCCACCTCACTTTGATGGTAATAACTATACTTATTGGAAAGTAAGGATGAAAGCACTCCTGAAATCTATTGATGAGAGAGTCTAGAACTCCATTGAATATAGATGGGAGAAGCCCACTACTCCTGTTAGTGAATGGCTAACTTCTCAAAAAGAAGCAGCCGCTTTCAAAAGCAAAGCTATGAATGCTATTTTTAATGTTGTTTCTATGGATGAATTTAAGAGAATCTCTAATGTTGAGGTTGCTCATACTGCTTGAAATATCCTACAAACTATGCATGAAGGCACAAAGGTAGTTAAAATTAATAAGTTTCCGCAATTAACTTCTAGATTTGAAAGCATTAGGATGTCTAATGATGAATCTTTTGATGAATTCTATACTAAGCTTAATGATATTGTTAATTCTGCATATAATTTGGGTGAAATCTATGATCAACCTAAAATTGTTAGGAAGATTCTTAGATCTTTAACTAAGGATTTTAGACCCAAAGTGACTGCTATCACTAAAAGTAAGGATGTGGACTCCATCCCTGTAGGATATCTTCAGTCCTATGAGTTGGACTTACCTAAGACTGGCAAATCCAAATCAATGGCTCTTAAGTCTATTGATGAAGTTGATGTGAATGGATTTGATGATGAGCTCTTTGCTACGGAGATTGCTTACCTTGCCAAGAACTTTAGAAATTTTCTTAGGAACAATAACAGAAGGGCAAGAGGTAAGAACACTGCTGAACCTAGAAATTTTAGGAGGAATGATCCCACTAAGGTTAATAACACTGAAAAACCTAAAGAGAAAGTAGGTCAACCTTCTAATAATTCTATGGGCCAACAAGGGTATGGTCATGTGAAATATGAATGTCCTACATTCTTGAAGTCTAAGGGTAAGGCTATGGCTGTAACCATTAGTGATGATGAAGTTTCTGACAATGAGTCTGGCAGTGATGAGGATGGAAACTTCATTGCTTTCACTGCTACTGCTGTAGTTGATGAAAGTATTGTTGTTGAGGAAAACCCTTCTGATGGGGAACTCTCTGAGGATGCAGATTTACAAGAAGTCTACAATAAACTTTGCAAAGTTACTGCAAAGGATGCTATGAGAGTTGATTTAGGCTTGAAGAAAATTGCATCTCTTGAACTTGAAAAGAAAAATTTGCTTGTGAAACTGTTTGATGCTAATGAATTGTTGAATAATGTGAAGACTAAGAACATGTTGTTGCTTGATAAAGTTAAGAATTTGGAACTTGAATGATTTGTTGCTAGAGAACAAACTGATAGGTCTACAAGCTCCAAACTTGATCACATGCTGAGTGTTCAAAAGTCTCCCTCTGACAAATCTAGCTTAGGTTTTGTAAAAAGCATCTCTATGGCTACACCCCATTCCACAAACTTTGTTTGTTCCTTCTTCTTCCAAACCCCCTGTGAGTGAGGTTGTCAAACCCTTTGTGAGTGAGGCTAAATCTACAGAAGTTACACCTCCGAGGAAGATTAGGGTTGATCTTCAAGAGTCTAAACCTAAGGCTCATAACCTTCCTAAGGGCAAGTTGCATGATAAGCCTGCATGGGTTTGTCATTTTTGTGGAAAGTCTGGGCACATTCGTCCAAACTGTTTCAAGTTGCAAGCTACTAAACGAGCAAATAAACCAAAAGTACCTGTGCCTCAAGCACAAGATTCTATGGTACTCATTGGTGAGTTGGTAAAGGCTTTAAACCTTTATTCCAATCCTGGAGTTGCTCAAAATTCTAATGTGAATAAGAACTCCAATGCTCAAGGTGCATCTAAAAAGTTTTGGATACAAAAGGCTCAATCTAATTGAGTCTTTCTAACATGGTCCTTGTGCTTCATTGCTCTACTCTTTGTGACCTTTGTTTTTTGTTGGTTTTTGTTTTCTTTGTCTCTAGGATTTGCATTGCATAACATTCATGCATTTCATTCTAGGTTGTTTTGTTATTTTTTTAATTAAAAAAAAAATGAAGCAAAATGTGTTTTGCATTATTTTTCTTGGATTTGAAATCAAGATTGGCCAATTTATTTTTACATAACATGTTTATGTACTTTGTTTAGCTTGGATGAGCTTATTTATTGCACTTTACTAGTTTGAGCCTTGTAGTGTATGTTGTGTGGGAAGATGTTTATAGTTTCTGATCACATGATCTTAATCTTGAAGTCATAAGCTTTTGATTGTCGGACTTGAACTTATTGAGAAAGGCATAAATAACCATCTCACTACTGTTTACTAGCCAATCGTGAACACCTTAGTGCATATAATATGATTTTGTGCTCGAGAAAGTGTAGCACATACACAAAAAGAACATAACGTGTAGCCTCGGTTTAAATGCTAAAATTGGCGTGTACATTATTGGACTTTAAATAAATCAATCAAATAAAATTGGTGTGTACATTATCCCGGCTATTTTAATAAGTTTTTGTTCAAATAAAATTGGTATGTACATTATGAGGCAAATCAAGAAACTTACATGATTGCAAGCTTGTTTTCTAGGAGATGTGGGAGTTATATGATGTAACTCTTTAGGTGATTGTCTCTTTCAAATTTGTGTGATGAATTTTGTAGAAATTGTGATTGATTTCTATTTACATATCACCTCACATGTATCTCAAGCTTTTGCTAGTTGCAGACACTACACAAGTTACTCTTTGCTAAACTCTGTACATGTTATTGTGTATAATTTTTGGTTTGGCCAACCAAGTTTGAAGAATTCCTTGAATTTTTATGCAAAATGTGTTTGAAGCTTGAGAATTTAAGGAGAATTGTTTGAAAATCTTAATTTTGGGAGAACTGGGTTCAAAACAAGTGTTTTTTAAAAGCATTTCATCTCATATTCATGCATTTTATTCATAAAACACGATGTTTTGAGGAGTTTCTACATAAAATTTCTTTGTTTTTCAAAAAATTGGTTTTTCTAGAATTTCAATCGATCGAATCTATTTCTCGACCGATTGAAATTGTGATTAAAGTTTTGGTTTGGCTCTGTGCGTTTCGATCGCTATTGGATCAATCAAATGTTATTTTCAATCGATCGAATCTAATTTTTAATCAATCAAAAATCGTATAGAGAGTTTTTTTAAAACCTTTGTTCCTCACGTGTTCTTCACTATTCAAAACTTTTTCAAAACACCTTTCTCTTTCTCTTCGATCGGTCAAGGAGTCAAATCAATTTTTTGTCGTTTTCCTCCAGTTTTCTTCAAGGGTTTTTGTCTTCATACACTAGTAAGACCCTTTTACCCTTCTTTTTTCATTTATTTTCTTTATTCATGCATTTAAGGGATATTTTCAGACCTATGAAAAATTTGGGGTTTTTGGTGTTTTTGATACTTTCTTTCAAAATTGATCATTGGGTTTTTGTTGTGGGATGATATACAAATTTTCCTTGGTGTTTAATTTGATCAATTTGATGAATTGGGAAAATTTTAATTTTCTAAGGCTTGAAAATACCCGATTTGGGGTTTTTGTTCAATTTGGTTTAAATTGATGAAATTGGCTTGTTAGATTGACTCATTTGATCATTATATTGTGTTACCTATCTTGTGTAATGATCAGTTGATCAATTTGTTGGGTTTTGTGAAAATGGGTTTTCAAATTTTGGGGTTTTTTAATGTAAACTCTATGCTCAAGCCAATTTTGAAGTAAAATTGAACTAATTCTCATTGGATTAGAGCATGCATCATCTGTTAATAATGTTCATGCATCATATAGAATTGTTATTTCTATATTTTTCTGTGCTAACTTACAGTCTGCCCTTGGTTTTTCTTTTCTTCTCTCTCTGTCTCTTTTGTGTCTATCCTTTTGATCTTTAGCATCATGCCTAGGAAGACTAGAGCTAATAGGACCTCCACCTCTTCTCCTTCCCCCACCTTTGATAGTGAGAGGTTCCTGAGTGAGAAAAACCAAGAAGCCTATGAGAAGCTTAACCTTAAGAGAAACATTTGGGCTGAGAGAAAGGTTCTATTAGATGAATTAGATGGTGAGATTAGGAGAAACTTTGAGCGTAGGGGTTGGCTTCCTTTGCTGGACATTTCTTATCCTCCTCCGGCTACCTTGATCAAAGAGTTCTATTCAAACCTCTCTGTCCACTCCTATGATGCCAACACTTTAGTGAGGAGTTGGGTATGGGGTGTAGGGTACACCATTACCCCTTCAGTAGTGGCTAATGCCCTTAGGGTGACATTGGTCCAGCATCTGGTTTATTCTTATGATGAGTCTCCACCCCTTGATGACATTATGTCATTTATTACTGGTACTTCTATCCAGTGGGGTTCCGATCCTCGGATCACCTCTCACGAGTTAACCGAGACTCATTATCTCTTTTTTTGGATTTCTTGCCATTCCATTTGGCCTATCCCTCATCAGCACACCATTCCTTTAGAGAGACGTGTGTTTTTGTTTGCTCTTTGATTGAGGTGCATAGGAGCAGTTCTACTGCTCATACTCTTTTCTTCCCCATTTTTATTCATCGGATTCTTTTGCATCTTGATTTAGTTGAGTTTCCAGTATTTGAGCCTGTCCATATCATAGCTCCTATAGGTGCCACCTTTCTTAGGCAGAGGATTGCTCAGGTGAGAGTGAACTCGAAACGCACTAGGGTAGAGCCTTCTGGTGTCACACCTGCTCCTCCCTCTTCTACAGGTGATATTATGGTTGAGGAGTCTATTGATCCTGTTGCTGCTGCTGATGTTCCTCCACCTTCTACCTTGGATGATTCAGACATTCGACGTATGTTGGAGACTGTTATGACCATTCAGGCGGCTCATGGTCAAATTTTGGTGGACATGCTTGATAAGCTTTGTGCCTTGCATGCAGATTTGGAGAATTTGAGACGGTCACCTCCGCCACCTCCTTTTGATGATGGATTATGATTGTCCTTTGGCATTCTGTCACAAAAAGGGAGAGTACATATGTAGAGGATTTTTTGTAGTTAGGGGGAGATTTTTGGTTTTTTTGTGTTTATGGAGCTTGTGGAGCTATTAGATTGTATCTAGGTGCTTCATCATGTATTTACATTTTTGGCTCATGATGTATTCTTTGTTTTGATTGAGTTGATTGAGTTATTCATGATAGAAGGAGATACATTGTTTGTATATGTTTCTTGTTTCACATTGCTTATTGATTTATATTTATGAGGTTATTCATGATATATGTCTTTATTTTGTGTCTTGTGAAATCAAGAAGATATTTATGTTTTACTTGTATTTTCCACACATGCATTTATTCGTTTGTTGAGTGTTTCAGGAAATATATAGCTTGATTCAGTCGTGCTGCTGTCTACACTTACAACTAATAGATAGTAGTTAGGTTGAATGTGTTGTGTTGGGCAATATTTTTGTAATGTGCTTTTTTGTAAACTTTAAGCATTTTTGTTTAAGTTTGTATTTTGTCATTGATTGCCAAAGGGGGAGTTTGTTGGGTTATAAGACTTTAGGTTTAAATGTATTAGAACTTCAATTTGTAATGTTGACAAACCATGATCAAAATGTTTTAGTCTTTGTTTTAGACTTGCTCAAAGTGTGTTTATATGTAAAATTGGAATTGAGTGTTCTGTAGGATTTACTGTGTAAATCTGCCTGGCTCGATCGATCGAAGCTCGTGCAGATTTTTTTTTTGTAGAATTTTCCAACTCAGCCCAAGCCCGTTTGACGTGTAGGGTTTTATGTTTTGTCTTAAGTATAAAAGGGAAAACCCTAGCCACATTTTTAGGTTGCTCCTTATGCTATGTGTGTGAATCTTTTGTGAGATCAAGAGGTGGTTGCCTTCACACATACTTAGGGTTTCCAAGATTCAAGATTATGTCAAGAACTTGGTGATTGATTCAGTTGCTGCTTTAAGAGCTTAAAGATACACAAGCGGGTGTGCTTGTACTTGCTGGGAATTCAAGAAAGAAGTAGTTCGTGGACTCGGAGCTATCATAGGGTTGTGGTAGTAAGTTTCCTGGTCGTGGTAGTAAGTTTCCTACTCGAGGTAGCAATAGGATGTTAGTGGTATAAGTCGCTATTGTGTAAAATTCAATTCTTTCATAATGGATTTTGTTTTACCTTAAGGATAGCTAAGTTAAATCCTCCCCAGGTTTTTTACTGGTTTGATTTTCCTGGGTTATCATATTGTTGTGTTCTCTATTATTTGTACTTTGCAATAATATGATATATGTGTGTTAACCTAGATCTAATTAATTTGACTAGGTAATCACTTGGCTAATTAACTAGGTTAATCTAGTTGTGTTTTAAGGGGTTTAAAAACAAACATCTTTCTCTCATGCAATTTTACTTTCCTTGGCCTTTAATGCTTGCAAATCTAAGCTTAAGTGTGCTTTAAGTAGTCTCTTAGGCTGTAGGAATCATAGAAGTAGTCTTGGTGGAGGAATCACACTTCAAATAGGAAAAGGAATTCGGCTTTGCCTTCCTTCATGCGTACATATAGGCGTGCCTACGTACTCAAGTTTTGACCTTGCTTGTGCAGCTTTAACCCTGTGTACACATGATGTGGGCCAGAAAAACCCTAGCAACCTTATTTAAGTATAAAATAGCCGTTGGGGGTCTCCAACCCCTCACCCAAATGTATTCAAAGCTCAAAAAACACTCTTTAAGGCTATCCAACGACATAATTCTCCCCTTCAGAGGTCTCAGTATGGATCAAGAAGCTTTGCCCTAGTTTCAAAAGGCCCTTATCCTTTTGATCTCTCTTGCATCTTCCCATATCATTAAATAAAGGTGAATGAACCTCTTCTTCGTGTAGCTGCCAACTTTTGGATTCCTATTTGACATGTTTTTCACTTCAATGGTGTAGAAATATGCCCCACTATTGAAGAGTTCAATGCAATCATGGGTGAACCTGAGGTTAACACTCTCATTCTTCCTACTATTGGTGGGGATCTTATTGGCTTAGTTCAAGCTCTTTTGGGGGTTTCTCTTGACACAGCACAGCACTGGTATGTGTTTAAGAAGTTGAACATCCATTCGGTTTTTGCATACTTCTCACAATTGACTGTTCCCGTGGTTGGTAGGTCACGTTCTTATTATCTCAATGCTTTTTGTTTGTATCTTCCTACAAGATACTTCTTGGTGCATGAGACAATTTGCATAGATTGAAGGATGTACTGGGTGGTTAGCAATCTAAGGAGGGGAAGCCCTGTGGGCATGATTTTGGCTAAAATTCTCAATGGTTTGGATGTAATTCATAGGAAGGAAGCAAAATTCTTTGCAGGGAGTCCTCTCCTTCTTCAGATATAATCCCTAATTTCTTTATATCATCTTTGCATTCATAAATATTTCTTTCTCTCTTATTTTTCTTTCACTCGTGCTTTCTTTTTCTCTTCTTCTCTCTTTTCTTTTTTAAATATGGCTATATGAGAGGCTTCAATGGCTTTATCCTCCCACCATTCCTCCTAGTCAATACCTCCCCAAGCATTATCGTGGCCACAGGCCTAAGTGCATTGAGATGAATCTTAATGAGTTCACTGAATTCATAAAGCATATTGAAGTCTCAGACATCCAATTGGTAGTGGACTGGTGGCGTATTTTAGGCATGGTCAACTACAGCTTTAAGGGTAACTGTGTTCCTTTAGTTGCGCTCCACCGTTCTTATGACTCTATATGCTGTATTGCAAGGCAATTTCGTGACCGTCAAGGAGCTCCTAGTGATGATGGTTCCTTCCATACCTTGGCATTTACATAAAGGATCTTGGGCAGAATCTATGAAACTTGGTCGCAAAGTATGGTAACCAAAGGCATCTGCTTTCCTCAATTCCTTCATCCAACTTCAAGGTACAAGAAATGGCTAGAGGCTGACATGAAGTGGGTTCATATAGATGAGAGAGCTTACAATAGGTCTAACAAAAGAAAGAAGGCTAACTGACCACCTTGATATGCCCCAAATTTTACTTTTCTGCACTTTATGATTCTTATATCTTTTCTTTTTGAATTTAATAAAGGATTGAAATGTTCCAAATCCCATATGGAAATAGTTTATTATCTTTAATTTGAGCAATAAAAGAATCATCCATTTATTATCTTTTCTTGTTGTCATTATTATTATTATTATTTCCTTTTCTTTTATTTTTTCCATGCTATGTAATTTTTGTCCATGACATCCTTATAGGAATTTTCGCCATGCCCATGGTCTTTTCCTCTATCTTTTGCCTATACCGTCCTTTCGAGTTTTCAATCTAGCGTGGTTTTTTTGCCTTAATTTTTGCCTAGGCCGCCCTTTTGGGTTTTCAACCTAGCAAGAGTTTTTCTTTCAAATGTTATATATTTGAAGCCTATCCATGTTAATTGGGCAAAACATCTCTTCTCCATCCAAATCTGTAATTCTTGTAGCACCTCTTGACATGATTTTCTTGATAATAAAAGGCCTGAACTATCTTGGCTTCATCTTCCCTCTTGGATTAAAAGATTCATCTCTAAGCACTTTTAGGACCAATTCCCCTTCTTTAAGGTTTCTAGGTTTTTTGTTAAAAGCTCTAGCAATCTTCTTTTGGTACCCTTGCATATGGTATAATGCCCTAATGCTCTTCTTATCTATCAAAGCCAATTGCTCATATCTTTTTTTTTCATCCAATCTTCCTCTAGGACCTTTGTTAGGACATATGTGTTTCACATGTTAGGAACATATGTCACTATTTTATGTAATTGGAAAATCATTTGACAAAATGCACTTTACTTGTATTTGGGTAGATCTAGGATGTGTTTAATACTTCAAGAAACAAGGTTTCAAGTTCAAGTGTTAAAGCCATGCAAGTCTGTCCAAGATTCAAGTGTGAAAACTATTGTTCATTAAAGCTCGACAGCTAGCATCTATCGAGCCTTGAAGAGCTGTTCTAGCTTGTGGCTTGACAACAACTCACTTGGCTAATTAATCAATTAATTTATCACAAGGGGTCAATACGTTTTTTGGCCTATCAAGTGGTATCAAAGTAGGCACACTCTGATTAGGGTTAATCTTTGTTGTGTGATCCATTGACCCCTATTTGTCACGGATAGAGGACGGTCTCTTATCATACCTCCTTTATTTGATGAACACTAACTATGCATACTGGAAAGTATGCATGAGAGCTTTCTTGCAGTCTCTAGATGAGAAAGTCTGGCAAGCTGTGGAGATAGACTGGACCAAACTGAAGGAAGCGCCGACTGATTAGGATGATGCTAAGATCAAGGCAGCAAACTTCAACAGTGGGGCATTGAATGCCTTATTTAGTGCGGTCACAAATGAGGAGTTCAAGAAGATATCCTCCATCGAAATTGCAAAGGAAGTGTGGACCATTCTCCAAACAACTTAT
The DNA here is from genome assembly GCA_029955605.1 of Quercus engelmannii. Classification (NCBI taxonomy): domain Eukaryota; kingdom Viridiplantae; phylum Streptophyta; class Magnoliopsida; order Fagales; family Fagaceae; genus Quercus; species Quercus engelmannii. The sequence goes on from JARPSG010000003.1 coordinate 42,999,202, forward strand.
GAAGGAACCAAGGCTATCAAAGATTCAAAGTTTCAGAGGCTCACTACAAGCTTTGAAGAAATCAAGATGGAGGAGGATGAGCCGTTTGATGAGTTCTATGCCAAGCTCAAAGATATAGTGAACTCAACTTTTAATCTTGGGGAAACCATTCTCGAACCCAAGATTGTGAGAAAAGTGCTCAAATCTCTACCCGAGAGATTTCATGCCAAGATCACTGCGATTAAGGAATTGAAGGATATTGACAAAATTCCTTTGATAGAGCTAGTTGGCAATCTATAGACCTATGAGTTGGGTTTGTCTAGAATCGGGAAATCGAGCAAGAGCAAGAGCATGGCATTGAAGGCCAAGAGCAGTGACACGGATGAGTCTTCCGATGATGAAGATTCTAACATGAAGTCCTACATCACCATGCAATTCAAGAAATTCATGAAGAATGCAAATGTGAAGGGCTTCGACAAGGACCATAGACAATTTAGCTCTTTACAGTTCAAGAGCCAAGACAAAGGGAAGAAGGATGCTAAGGATGGCAGTTAGTACACTATTCCCTTAGGACCAAAATGCTTTGGGTGTCAAGGCTTCAGTTATATGAAACAAGAGGGCCCCATATATCTCAAGACCATTGGGAAAAGCAAGGCACTTGTTGCTACATTGACTGACATCGAGCCTGAGGATTATTTCAACAATGAGGATGTCGGAATCTTGAATGCCTTTACTACCATTTTCAATCCTACTGAGGTGATTGTTAAAGATGTGGATGAAGAAAAGGAATTGGTGGAGTCCAAGTTTGAGAAGATGGATGAACAAGATGACATCCACACAGCCTATGCAACGTTATACAAGGTCTTAGAAAAGCATGGGAAGATGTATAGGTTGGCCACCAAGAAGCTTAGTGATGTGGAGCTTGAGCGAGAAGAAATCTCTACAAAGTTTGATGAAGCAAATTAGACTATTAGAGCACTAAGGTTTGAGAATAACTTTTTGGCTAAAAAGACTAAGAAGCTCGAGGTAGAATTATTCCAAGTCAGAGCTCAGCTGGAAAGAACTTCAAGCGTTAAGCTCAATGAGATGCCCAGTCTTCAGAAATTGGCTTCCAATCAAACTGGTCTAGGGTATGATTTCTCTTCTCCTAGTATTGCTTCTACTAGTACTACTATTTTTGTTCCTCCTACTAATAATGTTGAAACTGAGAACAATGTTGTTAAAAATAATTTAGTTAGTGAAAACATAGACAAGAGTAAATCTATCTTAGAAGCACCCTCTAAACTTGACAAGAAAGAGATTAAAAACCCTAGGCCTAAGAAGGCTAACTCTCAAAAGCCAAAATAGAAAAAAGTAGCATTTATGTCATCACTGTGGCGCAGCTAGTCATACTCGACCAAATTGCTATAAGTGGTTAGCCACTTAACAAAGCAACGACATGATCGCATCGGGAACCAAAATCAGTTTCCATATTCTTTTGCTCCCCTTGGAGATCTTCTCAAACCCCTTATGTTCCTTTCGAACTTGAAAGGTTTCAATTATTCCCCCTCACCTTTGGTTCAAGGATTCACTCAAAGGAAATGTTCTTCCAAAGTATGGAAGGAAGAGGGCTCCAAGTAATTCTGTCACTTTTTCTCTCTCCTCTTCTTGTTTTTATTTACATTACTTGTGTGTTTTTCTTTATTGTTCTGAGCCAGTCTAGTGTTATGCATTGCTTTGTTTAATTTGCTTTTGTTTGTTTTCTTTTCAGTTTTGGTCTATTTTGTTTTTCATAAATAAAAAAAAAAATTAGAAAAATTAGAAAAATACAAAAACAATGTGTGTTTGTGTACATTGGTACTTGTGTACCTTGGATGGCCATTGAAACAGAGTTTTCTGAACTTTGTATCTTTTGTAGCTTAGATGAGCATCTCTATGCACAACTAAGCAAGTAAGATTTGTGGCTCGTGTTTATGATGAGTAAGGATAAGTGATCTCTTGCACTTAACACTTATATCACTCTTTTTGATAAGAAGGACTAGAAAATCCTAAGAGAAAGGTATAAATAACCATCTCATCACTGTTGCCTACCAATCATGAAAATGACATCTGTATGCTTCGGCATAGCAAAAGTTCAATGTCAAAATCTTAACATCATTGGGTATTTCTTTTCTCTCTTTTATAACCCATGCATGATTTGCTTAAAAAGAAAAATATGCAAAGAAAAATAAAAGCAAAAAGAATCAAAATGCTTTATATATGATTGCAAGCGTGTATTCTAGGAGATATGGGAGTTATAGGATGTACCTCGAAGGTGATAGTCCCTTTCAAACAGTTATGATTATGTGTGAGTTAAAGTGATTTTCTCATATCTCAAATCGTCATAACATGTAAACACTTATGCAATCTTGTGATATTTTTCACACACAACATGCAATATTCTTTGCTACTCTTGATACCTGTGTAAGTACAATGTGATTTGGCCATCACAAGGGATACTTGTGTTAATGTATTCTCACTAAACTGTCTTAACTTGTTTTTGAAATATAAAATTGGTTAGACTTGTTTAGTGCGTGTGTGTGTGTGTGTTTTGGGATCATTGTGCTTAACATTTTATTGTTGAGAGATGATTTAGAGAGCTTAAAATGTTGTTTGGATCATTGGTTGAGTTGCATGATTGATTGCATTCATGTCTATGTTTTTCTCTTCTTGAAAAACTGTTTTTAAGCAATCTCGACAGCTCCTCGACACCTCTTGACACCTAGCTTATCTATCGAGCTCTTCAGTTGCCTTTTATCGCAATCTTGACACCTCTCAATAGCTAGGTGGATTGATCAAGAAACTTTCTATCGCCTAGATAGCTCCTCAACAGATACCTCGATCTATCAAGCTTCTTTAGCCTTGGACACTTGCTCGATAGCTACTTCTATCGAACTCTTTAAAGCTCAACAGATCCTCAACACCTCTCAATCTGCCGAGAATTACTGAGGTGCTAAATAAGGGGCACTCACGATCTCAAACTCATTTTGCTCAATATCTCTCGTTCTCTCTAGCCTTTTCACCTCCTGAAACCTCTCTCTTTCACCTTAAACCTCTTCCTCAAGGATTCTTCGACCTTAATCAAGTTTTCTTCACTTGGTAAGTGTCTAAATCCCTCATATTCATGCATTTCATGATTTTTAACCTATGTTTTGGGATTTTTGAAACTTTTGGTGTTTTTCAAAATCAAAGAGGTATTTGCAAAATTTTTGGGATGGGTTTTGAAGATTTGATCTTAAAAACTTCATACGTTGCATCTCATGAGCATTACAACTATATTTTCATGCATATAGATGTGTGTTATATATGTTCTCTACTTGTGTGCTGGTAGGATTGGATTAGGTTGAACCCATGATACTTTTTCTATTGCATGTCACATGCTCATGCATTCCCATCCATACGTTCTTTCTTTTCAATATGTTTTGATATATTTGAACTGCTTGGGATTTTTTTGATTGTTTCTTTCTCCCTCTCTTTCTTCTGTTTGCGTTAGTTTGCTTTTATGGCACTAAAACGCAAATCTACTTCGTCCTAGAACCCTCTTCGTTCTAGGGCATCCACTTCTTCCGATCCTACACCCTCACACGTCCGGTTCCGTGATGAGAAGGCCAAATCAGACTTCTTTGAGAACTTTTCCCAACGAGGCATTCATTTTGAATGCCAAGTCATCTTGTCGGATTTCTCTGACACTGACCTTCCCACTGTCATCCACAGTAGAGAATGGGAGTCACTGTGTGACGTCCCGGTCACCTATTCATTCATGATGATCTAGGAGTTCTACTCCAATATGCATGGATTTGATTTTTCAGTACCTCTCTTCATTACTCGCATTCGAGGTATGCGCATTGTTGTCACACCGCAGATTGTCTCTGATGTGCTCTCTGTCCCTAGGGTAGAGCATCCTGACTACCCTAGCTGTGATCATCTTAAGACAGTGTCTAAAGACAAGTTTATTTCTACTTTCTGTGAGTGCCCTTCTGATTGGGGTGAGCGTTAGTTCACTTACTATTCGAGCTTTGCTAAAGGCCCTCAGTTTTTGAACATGGTTATGACTTTTTTTCTTCATCCCCTATCTCATTATAACTCTATCACAAAGCTCCGTGCTCGGTTTTTGCTTTCCCTTCTTGAGCATCTTAGTATAGATTTTCCTTTTCATTTCATTCTTTCTATCATAGATGTGTATAGGGATTTGGTGACCCGTGATAAGCTCATCTTCTCTTCAGCTCTCTCTAAAGACAGTTTATTTCTACTTTCTGTGAGTGCCCTTCTAATTGGGGTGAGCGTCAGTTCACTTACTATTCGAGCTTTGCTAAAGGCCCTCAGTTTTTGAACATGGTTATGACTTTTTTTCTTCATCCCCTATCTCATTATAACTCTATCACAAAGCTCCGTGCTCGGTTTTTGCTTTCCCTTCTTGAGCATCTTAGTATAGATTTTCCTTTTCATTTCATTCTTTCTATCATAGATGTGTATAGGGATTTGGTGACCCGTGATAAGCTCATCTTCTCTTCAGTTATCACGAGGATTTTATGCCATTTTTCTGTTCCTTTTCCCTTGTCCGACCACTTCTCTATTATGGGTGCTATAGACGCCGCTTCCGTTAAACGGAGCGAGGCATAGTTTCAGTCGAGGAGGTCTGGGTTAGCAGCTCCTCCCACTCCTTCGACTCCATCCACATCCGCTCCTTCTTCTACGTGTGGTGTGACTCTCAAGGACATCATGGAGCAGCTTCAACGCATGGATGCTTGCCTCGACACTCATAGTGATGAGTTGTGTTAGGTGAACACTTATGTGGGCTGTATTGCATAATGTCAGGCGGTTATGGGTGGCTTCGTTGCTTCTCCTCCACCTACTCCAAAGGCTTCTAAGGATAAGGATGAGGATGATGATGATGATGTTATTGCTTCCGATGATGAGGATGATGGAGATGCTAGCTCTTCCAGTACTGATGAGATGTCTACTTGACACTCTTACCCTTTGTCACTCATGACAAAAAGGAGGAGTAGTTTCGGTTATGAGAGTAGTCATAGTTAGAGGGAGAGTTAGTTTAGGAGATTTTTGTTAAGGGGAGTGTTGATTTTGAGGGATGTAGTGAAGATATTATGTATTTTTTTCTTTTCTGTCTATTGTAGATACATTTATCTCTTGTACATGGGTCTTGTGATCATTTTGACATACATTGTACTTATATTGTTTATATTTTGATGTATGTTTTTCACTTACCCTTTCATGTGTTGTTTCTTTTCTCTCTTTATGTACATGCTTCTCATAACTTGTATGCAATCTATTATTTTTGTTTCACACTAAAATGCCTTGATGAGTTTTGCTTAAAGTGTTTGAGAAATACAGGTTGTCAAAGTCTACTTGCCATAAACTCTTTTCTTGCAAAGTTTTTCAAGAGTTTGTGTTAGGATAGATTTTATTGTGTTCAACAAGTGAATATAAGTTGAGTGATTTATTACTTCTCTCATATCTCATTTGTTTGTTGTGGTTTTGTCACGGATTGTCAAAGGGAGAGATTGTTAGGACATATGTGTTTCACATGTTAGGAACATATGTCACTATTTTATGTAATTGGCTAATCTTTTGACAAAACGCACTTTACTTATATTTGGGTAGATCTAGGATATGTTCAATACTTCAGGAAACAAGGTTTCAAGTTCAAGTGTTAAAGTCATGCAAGTCTGTCCAAGATTCAAGTGTGAAAAATGTTGTTCATTGAAGCTAGACATATAGCATCTATCGAGCCTTGAAGAGCTGTTCCAGCCCGTGGCTCAACAGTAGCTTGACAGATAGGGTATCTATCAAGGTTTATGAACCTTAGAATTTCTAGTCTGTTTTTCATCCAATCCGTGATTGTATGTTTGGGCTTTCTTTTCTCACAACCCTAGACATATAAAAGGATTATTTTAAGGGCTGTCAAAGGTGACAAAAGTTGCATGAGTGTTGAGCAAAGTTTTGTTCAAGCAAATTGTGACTGGAGACAGAATTTTCCCTAATTCATCTTTCTTGTAAAGAAGCTTTTGTGTTTGTGTAGCATAGGGTTTTGTAACCAAGACGCTTCTTGATCTTCATCGTGTGATGAACTAAAGAACTTTGCAGCCAACAACCTTCTCTAGTTAGTGATTGAAGTCGCGTATTGGGATCCGTGCAATTGGTTAGTCATGTACTGGGAGCCGTGCATTGAAAGGAGAGATTGTCACTACAAAACAAGTCCAATTAGGTATTGGGGTAAGGGTTCAACTTGAGGTTGGTATAAGGTACTAGGATTCTTTTACTTGTAACAGCTTGTTTTGATAATAGTGGATTCTAGGGAGTAGTGACCTTAAAATCACCCGGTGGGGTTTTTGCCGTATAGGTTTTCCTCATTCGTAAACAAA